>PUFA01000245.1:0-1200000 GCA_003508835.1 Eonycteris spelaea
AGCACAAGTTTGTGTAGCATTTACTGAGATTCCTCTGGGATCTGCAGTGTTCAGTCTGGAGATATGGGGGAAATGCCCTCTGGGTTGGGGCATAGGTGCTGTGGCTCAGCCTTGCATTTTGCAACCACAGCTGGTAATAGTCAACTGATGCTTCTTTGCTGTCCCCACTTCTCTGCGTTCTGCCCTGATCGCAGGGCACTGCCACTGTGTGGAGCTCACAGCTCTCTCAGGCATAGCCCTTGAGGGAACCTGCTGCGCTTTCTCCCTTCTCCCTTCTACTTCAGGGAGTCTGGCTGGGGGAGGCAGCTTCTTTGTTTCTCCCAATCAAACTGTGGTAGTTCCTATTTGCAGATCCCTAGCTCAAATGTGATTGCTTGAACATTGGCTGTTTTTGTTACGTTTTAGATGTTCAGCTTATTGTTGTTTCAAGGGGAGAGATCTTGGGACATCTCTCACACAGCCATGCTTTTCTCATTTCTTTTTATTCCACTCTTTCTGAGCCACACTTGGCAAAAACAAAGAAAAAAGTTTTCCATTTCAATTTTTTTCATATCGTCACCTCTATCAAGCCTCTATCCACTTTAGTCCATTATCAACCCACCTATAGCTTCAACTATTACCTTTTGTGAGTATTTGTTGCTCTACAAAGGACATTAATTACTATCTGTTCACAAATGACTCACATATTTTTTCTCCTGATGAAACTTTTCCAATTGAATTTAGACTCACATACCAATGGCTTATCTGGATATTCGACAAAGCGATTTTGTGATTTTTCCTTTCTTTCCACAAGCTATTTTTTCTCCGGTTTTCCCAATTAGTATCTATCCAGTTAAGGACATTGATCACTCCTCTGTGGAAAGAATGAGAGGCATTGAGGAATGGCAATGAGAGAGTCTAAGACACTGGATATATTCTATTTCAAAACCTGAAGAGTGTGTCCATATGCTCCACTTATTGATTCCTAAGCTATACATATATGACATTTTCTTTTGTGATCTATCTTAGATTATAAATAATTTCTTATAGAATCATTTGTAAATAAGTGAGATTAACACTTTTAGAAAAATATAACATCAAATTGAATTGAAGAAGTAGAAATTTGAATGCATCCTACACCATTAAAGTAATTGAGTTGATAAATAATAATTACACAAAGAAAATATGAGGCCCAGATGCGTTAGAGATAGTTCCAATGATATACAACTATTTTGGAAAATTGACCACCCTTCAATTCATATAATGAGACTAGAATAATCGATAGTGCATGTCTTATTCATACAAATAGAAAAGTGACTCTAAAAATGCATAGAAACTATAGACAACCTGGTTAGTCAAATGATACAAGTTTATTTCTATGTTAGAAAATCTATTAGAGACATCTTCACAAACTAAAGAGAAAAAGCATATGATTGTCTTAAAAAGGCCTCTACGATTATCAGCAAAGTTCAATAACCATTCATGATATTTCAAACCAAGAATAAGGGCAAATTCCTTAACCTGATGGAGAAATTGACAAATAGCCTCTAGCCACAGCATATGTACTGTGTGTAAAGCATTTGAAATCATTCTTTTTAATATCAGGAATAAGCAAGAGGACCATTGCCACTAAACTGTTTCCAAAGTTTACATGCAAAAGAGAAGGGCTGGTGATATCCGAGACGACCCCACAGAGGATCATGTCTGTTTGAAGGTGTGGGACGTGGTTCACTTTCTCTATCAGATTTCGAGGCTACTGTGAAGCTATACTAACTAAGACAGTGTGAATTGTTACTGCAAAGATCTATGGTTTTATGAAAATCAGCTGTAACAGTACTGAACAGTGGGGTAATGGTCTACAAAATAAATGGATGAGTAACTCGTACCTATGAGACAAAATCAGTATTGGTCCTTATTCCAGAACTCATACAAAGGTGAGGTCTAGATGAATAAACATGAAATGTGAAAATCTTAAGATGTTTTAGAAGACAATATAAGAGAATAACTTATTATGTTATACACACATTGTATAGTGTGTACTATGTGCTTGCCACATGTGTGTTATATATAAGTATAGTATTGATATGCATAAAGTATAGTATTTATATGCATAAGACAAAAATAAGCTTATATACAATATTTTAAGAATATTCACTTTTTGAGAAAGTCAAAACAAATTCTTCTCAACTACCCACAAGTTCTTCACCCTCATGTATCACTGTCCTATCACATCTCCTCCCTCCTCCTCGTGGTTATGCTGCTTTGGTTGCTGAGTTGTGGATAGAGAGTATTCTGGATGCTTTCAAAGTCCTTCTCTCTCTCTCCCCCCCTTATCTTCCCTTCCTTCAACTTAGCACCTTTAGTCGTTAGAGCTTTTAAAAGAACCCTGATGAATTTAGTCACATTTCACGCGTACAAACTCTATGCTATTTTCTCCAAGGATCTTCTGCTCTGAGATGAGATGACATACTAGGAATAGGAGCATAAGAAGGTAGCTCAGGCCATTTGTCTTTCTAGTTCCCAGACTGCAGCACCTGCAACCTCCAGTACTCACTCCATTGCTTCTCCACCCAGATCCATTATTCCAGGCACAGCCATTCAGCTGCACAAGGCTTCCCCATCACTGAAAAAGCCCTTTTCTTCAAAGCACTCATATCACTTTCATTGCCACCTATTTGAAAAACTTTTCTCTCTGTCTATGTCTCTTGTGTACTACTCACTACAAAGTGCATTAAAGCCCTGTCCTCTCTTCCACTTTATCAAATTTGCTGCTGTGAGCTCCACTTGTGACTTCCTGCTGGATGATCAAATCCAATGGCCACTTGGCATTGTTCCTTTATCTAGTGTAAGATTTTATCTTATGAAATATTTCTCATACATACTTTAGAATTATTAAGCTCTACATATTGTGTATTAGTTTTAAAATTCTTTATAAAAGACAGGTTTCAAGGAGATGGAAAAAATGTGTAGATGATAAAGGCTCTGTTCATTCTCTCTGGTGACCAAATCAAATTGTGACAGAAACAAGGAGCAAACAGCAAGGAAAAATCACATGGGATCTAGATGAATAAGCCACAAAACTAAGGAGAAATCTAAGAAATCACCATCTAACGGCAGAAGGTAGGACAGGGCAAGGATGTGAGGCTGCCCGGGCCTGAGCACCTAAGTGAGAAAGAGGCTACAGCAGTGGCAGCCAGAGTTGCAGACACCCTTAAAGGGGCTGTGTGTATGAGGGGCTTTTGTAGTGATGGACCAGCACGCTTTGAGCACCAGTGCTGGTTCAGCTGCTCAGTGGCACCAGAGACTTACAGGCGGAACTGTGTTGTTGCATGAGGGCCGAGGAGAGACTTCTCTGTACAGAAGTGTTGGTTTCTCTGTTGAGCCTTCCCACTTCCAGTGCATGGACTCAGTGCTGCCATAGCAGGGAGGTCATCAAACTGGATAAGGAAGTCGCTCCTCCAGAGGATTCCCTGAAACTCTGCTGCTGCCAACTTGCGGCCCAAGCCATACCATCCAGGTGTATCCTCAGCAAGTCAGGTGCTCCTTGCTGAGCAGTGCCTAGACTCACACTGGTGGCAGCTGACCTCAGCTTCTAGAGGCAACTATAAGCACAGCATCTGTGGATTGCTTGCTAAATCTTAACAGGTGGCCCTGGAGGGCCACAGGCTGGGTCTAAACTTGGCCTGCAGCTGAACCCCTGTCAGGACTGTGTCACTGGGTACCTACTACACAAATCCACACTATTAGGACAGTGAGACTTAAGAGCTTTGCTTAGTACATAGAAACAGACACAGAAAGGCAGCCAAAATGGGAAGACAAAGAAACAGCAACCATATGAGAGAACAGAACAGAGATCCAGATATAATGGAGTCAAGTAATCTAACAGATGCAGAGTTCCAAACACTGGTTATTAAAAGCTCAATGAAATTAGGCGAAGTGTAGATGAATTCAGAGAGAATTCAACACAGAGATAAAAAACATAAAAATGGAAATGGAAATTATCAAAAGGAACCAGTCTGAAATGAAGAACCATTATCTGAGATGAGAAGTGTATTAAATGGAATAAACAAAGGTAAAAAAGAAAAGAAATCAGATGCTCTATCTAGAGGACAGGAAAGCCAAGGATATGCAATCAGAACAAAAGAGATAAGATGCCAAGACTATAAAAATAATTTAAGAGCATATGGGACACTATTAAGGCCAAATATCTGTATGATTCACAACAGAAGAAGATCAAGATGTTAAACAGTTGTTTGAAGAATAATGATAGAAAACTTCCCCAACCCGGTGAAGGAATGGACATAAAACCCCAGGAAGCTCAGAGAATTCCCAAAATCAGGGATCCAAAGAGGCCCACACCAAGACACTTTATAATTAAAATGACAAAGGTTAAATACAAAGAAAAATATTAAAAACAGCAAGAGAAAAACTGATAGTTACTTATAAGGAAACACACATAAGACAAGCAGCTGATTTCTCAAAAGAAACTATGCAGGACAGAAGGGCTTGGCATAACATATTTGACAAGATGAAGACCCGGGATCTACAACCAAGAACAATTTATCCAGCAAAGCTATCATTTAGAGTTGAAGGACAGATAAGGAGCTTCCCAGACAAAAATAACCTAAAAAATTTATCACCACCAAGCCAGTATTACAGGAAATGTTGGAGGGACTTCTTTAAGAGGAAAAAAAACATGTATCAAAAACAGGAATAAAAGAATGGTAAAAACTACATTCCTATCAATAATTACCTTAAATGGAAAAGAATTAAGTACTTTAACCAAGAGACAGAGTGGCTGAAAGGATAAGAAAACAAGACCCCTACATATGAAAAGGAAAAGGATGGAAAAAGATATTGCTTTGATAGAATTAGAAGGTATTTAAGTGAGACAGAGAAATATAAACACTATATGATTTTGCTTATATGTGAATCTAAGGATAAAAAGAACAAACTAATCAAAAACAGACTCACAAATGTAGTAGACAATTTGGTGTTTCAGAAGGGAGGGGAGTTTGGGGGACTGGGAGAATGGGGTGAAGGGTTAAAGAAGTACAAATTTGTAGCTGTGGATGGTCACAAAGATGGAGAGCATGGCATAAGGAATGCAGTTGGAATGGTAATAACTACATTCCTATCAATAAGCACCTCAAATGGAAAATAATTAAGTTCTCCAATCAAAAGTTAGAGTGGCTGAATGGATAAGAAAACAAGATCCTTACAAATGCTGCCTACGAGAGACTCACTTCAGATTAAAAGACACACAGAGAGTAAAAGGAAGGGGATGGAAAAAGATATTGCCTCGATGGACCTAGAGGGTATTGTGCTGAATGAAATAGGATGGATAAGACATACAATATTGCATGGTTTCACGTACATGGAATCTAAAGAACAAAATTATCAACAAGAACAACAAAAGCAGAAATAAACTCATAGATACAGAGAATATTTAGAGGAATACTAGGTGGGAGGCTTGGGGTGACAAAAATAGGCAAAGTATTAAGAGGTACAATGGATAGTTGCAGATTAGATATAGAGATGTAGCGTGTAGCATGGGGAAGATGATTAATAATGTTGTAATAAACATGTAAGGGGGAAGAGAGGTACTAGATTTAGTGGGGTGATCACTTTGCAAGTTATGTGGATCTCTGATCACTATGCTATACAACTGAAACTTGTATATTATTGTATGCCAACTATAATTTGAAAAAAAACTCTTTGAATTATACCATGTAAATACAAGCAACTAATTTCTTATATTTCATTAAAGACAAAAAAAAAGAAAGTCTTGGTTACCATGTACTATGGGCTAAATGCGCCCTCTCAATTAATTTGTTGACAACTAACCACAAAGTGATGATATTATGAGGTGATGATATTTGGGAAGTAATTAGGTGATGAAGGTGGAGCCCCCATGAATGGCATTAGTGCCCTCATAAATATGATCCCAGAGAGCTCTCTTGCTCTGTTTCCATCATGCGAGGATGCGGTCAGAATTCTGCAAGTCTGCGGTTGCGGAAAAAGGCCTTCACCAAAACCTAACCAGGCCAGCACCCTGATATTAGATTTCCAGCTTTTTAACTTGGAGAAATAAATTTCTGTTGTGTATAGGCCATCCACTCCGTGGTACTTGGTTATAACAGTGTGATCTAAGACACAATGTAAGATCACACATGCACAGGTTGTGTTTATTCCATAAAACCATTCTCTATATGTGTACTGTGTTTTTACTTCAGACATACTTTTAATCAAAGATTACTCTGTTGTATAGATATTTTATGAGCAATCAATAAAATCAAATTTTAATTTCTCTAGCCAGATAAAATATACTAAATATGTCAATTAAAGTACTTTGTTAGTGTGGAGTCTGAAAGCTTTCCTTCAAGTCACTTGCCTCACCTTCGTATCGTCAAGCAATGCAGGAAATAAACGGAGAACTGACTCACTACAATAAGAACAATGTGTGTGCTGCAAAGATATGCTGGACTTCTATATGCCCAGTACTGTTCTCGGGACTTAAAAAAAAAATAACAATACAATAGTTGAAAAATTAATAGCGGAAAGAAATGTGTATTCAGTGTTGTCTATTTCTGAGATTTGAAGCCAAACAAACCAATAAAAAAAGAAAAGAAAATTGCCAGCAAAAAGAGAAAAATATAGGTACTGGCAATGCTGGAGCAAACCAACCTCAGTTTCGCATTCTGAAAAGGAATTTTTACTAACAAGTGTCCAGCACTTAACTCTTTACCAAAACAGAATCTGTGGCTCCTGCTTTGTGAAAGTGCCATTCATTTTACCCTAAACTTGCTTGACTTACCCTAACTTTCCTACCTCTTCTCCACCTTCCTACCAGCTCCCTCATGTCAACCATCAAGCAAAGTCTGGGGTCAATGGCGCCTCTTTGAAGAGACCTTCTGAGGGACCTGAAAAGTATTTTCTCCTTGTCTTATTCCATGACTTATAACTTCTATTAAATCACCTATGATCATTGGCCTAGTTGAGATGTCTCTGTATGTGTCTGACTTTTCTCTCAGATATTGAGTTCTGGGGAGCAGGGAGCATTTTTGCAAGTCAATATTTTTATAATTCGGTTCCCCTCTGTACACCTACAGCAGTTTCTCACCTGTCACAGCTGCCAAGTGAACACGTGAGGGAAGCCTTGCTTCAGTTCAGGTTAACCGAACTTGAAAACGAAGCTAACTAAAAGAGGACAAAGCCCAAGAAACTGGAGTCAAACTTCAGAAGTGCAGAGGACACACTGGAGAAGCAAACATCTTTGGTCTATGTTGAGTGGAGTTTCTTGCGGCAAAACATAGATGCTGAGGGCAGTGAATCAGAGGTTCCCTACTGCCCAAAGCTCGGCATCAGGATTCACTTGCAAGTTTTGGTGTGAAAGATGAGATATAAAGAGAACATGGACAAGTTGGAAACAAGAACTATATAGACTGTAATTTTTTTTCAGCTGGAATCACATGAAAGAACTCTGAGATCCTGTAGAACAAGGCACACATTGTCAGGTGAGGCCTAGTTGGGCTTGGTGTTAGAAGACATGGCCCAAGTCACATGGCCAGAGTGGCATAGAAAGGTGTGGCATCCAACCCCTTATCTCTTAGTTCTGTAGATTTTGCCCTGTATTCACCTGATTGTCCCAACATTTTAAACAGTCTATCCTGAGTAGCTAAGAATTGATATGGGCACCTAAAGTGTGCCCAACTTAGCTTAGTAGCTGGCCTTTGCCCTTAAAGGTTCTACAGCTACTGGGATGAGAAGAGAGAGATAAATAAAGAACATAGATTAAAAAAAGACTATCTAATAATTTTACTGCATGATTACCTTCATTATGAAGTCTGCCTTTTATTAGGATACTGCCTTACCCCTTTCTGTAATTATAGACTTCAAGTGCTACAACCTTATAGTTATGGGTTATCATTGTTGTTGTGTTGTTTTTAAAATAGATGTTTGTTTTTACAGCACAAAAGGAGGCAGTGGTGCAAGACAGAGCAAAGTGCCACAGGCGTTCTCCCTGACCCTCTGGCAGGGACTGGGAACTTGAGAGTTCTCTTCCTGAATATCTGCATTTCCAACCTACAGTTTTCTGACTCTTTCAGAAAAGTACTAGGCTATAGATTTACATCTCAGAGAGCTGAGAAAGGATTTATAATTACAAGTTTTCTAAAGCAGTAGTAATTGAGTTTCCAGGAACTATCTGCCTATCACCAAGATTTGGCTGGAACAAACAGTAAATTCTCTTGGCAGCATGGAGTTTTTTCAGGTAGAAACTTTAAGTGGGGTTAATCTCATCCTAGGAACATGGCTTTAAGCTTCTAGAAGCCATGCTAGAGTTTGGTGATCTCTCAGTGAAAGATTTTGGATATAGTTGTTAGGTGCTGAGAACTCTTTTGCAGATCTCATGACCAAGTTCACAAATGTCCATCTCATACCCTCTGTTTTGCCTCGCCCAAACTCATTCAGGCTTCTGTCCTTCCCATAGGTCCCTGTAGTTTATCCTAAGTCTCATCAAGTACTAAACTGTGGAGCATGTCCCCTTATCATCTTATTCTGAGGAATCAGAATCAGCTGACACTTTTCTGGTCAAATCACCAGTAATGAAGTTTGTTTACTTCTCCTGACTTCCCGGATTCCTGGGACTGCTTATTCTTCCTTATTTTGTAAAATAAAAGCCATTTTCTGTTTGATTTTGAGATGCTTGCTGATATCCGAGATTGAAGCATTCTTTCTGTTGCAATAGTCTTTTAAAATACTTTCTAAATCCAAAATCCCGATTCATTTTTATTTGATGCAGGAACATTCAGAGATTCATACAAGGGGCTGTGCATATCTACTAACACCTTTTGGGAAATTTCCATCCCCTTTGAACCATGCTGCACTGAAACCAAACAAAGTGTGACCCACAGCTCTGGAGAGTGTCAGGGTGAAGAAGAAAGTAGAACACAAACCTCAGAGTCTGCGTGGACACTGACAACCACTAACATAGAGCTTTATGACAGTTGGCCAAGTAGTCATCAGTGAAGACCAAAGATGCCCTAGGAGTTGGAGGTCTGGCATTATAATTGTTATGTGAAAGAAAAAGTAGAATTTTAAATACAATATTTAAAAAGCTACTTAACTTTTCCTTTGAAAGTAAAATAAAGGAAATGATGCCTTTTTACAAAAGTAAAATCAAAAGAAATTTGGAACTATTGGAAATTCATTAAAAATTCAGGTTTAAAGTTAAAATCTATCTAGTGCTATAACTGTGGCTTGGGAGAGCTCATCTTCAGCACTTATGAATCTGATGTGTAGTTAACTGAAAGGCAGACCAGCATGCAAAGCCTGACCATGGTTATTGTGCCTCTGAATGGGGAGTTGCACCAGAGGGGTGATCAGAATGGTGGAAGATGACCCCTTGGAATTTGGTGACATAAGCTGCCTCCTGGATTTAGAGTTAGTGAGAATGGGCTGGGTGCATATACCCCTTTCTTTTCCCACCAGTATTGAGTCCTGGGTTATCCTGGACTGGATCCCCTTGGTGGACATGAATGAAACCCAGGCACTCCCAAAAGGCTCAGGCCACATCCTTAGCTTCCTGAGCTCCACCTCTGAGCAGTGACCCACCAATGTCTGATCCCCACATCATCCTAGAGGAAAAAGCCCAGCAGAGCACCACATACCCACCATTCATGCCACTATCACCCAGTCAACACTCTTGTTAACTGTGCCATCACCATCTGCCTTGAGACCTGAATATGATGGCCTGGGCCATTGCTAATTTCCTGGAGCACTAGATCAAGGTGGCCAGTGTGTGCTATGGGTGACCCAGCAGACTTCCTATCTAGAGTCTTGAAAAATGCCTTTACTCCTTTATCATCTTTCTGGATTGAAGTCTCTAGCTTGAGTTCTTGCACAATACCTAGGGTTCCCTGCCAGGGCATGTTGACCTTGAATCTCAGGTTCCAGTTGTGGGAAACTCACTATCTGCCTCCATCCTGGGTTTGAGATCCACTCTGTGAGTGTACTCTTTGGGTCTTAATGTGCCCCCCTCCACTTTCTGAGCATCTGTCCCACACAGGAGGAGAGATGGTAATTGAGGGGCACTGAAGCTACAGCAAGCAGAACACCCACTCCCCACTTCACAGCTCATCTCTTCCCTTCCCCAGGAATGGTGAATCTTCAGGAACTTCTCACTGTATGCCATCCTTTGGTTCTGTAGAGTGCCTCAATTCAATGTCTGAAGAGATGCGGGGGAAAGTTTCCAGGCCTCTCTCCATAGGAAGACTGGTGTGGATGAAGGATCTCCCACATGTCTGTCATTGCCCTTCAGTAGCTGGGACCTTTGGAAGGCAGCCAAACCTGGGAACAGGGATTGGGCTGGTGGTCAGGGCCTCTAAGCCTCCTCTTGGACTGTAGCTACAATTCCACTTCAGAAATCAGTTTCCTTTTAAAGTATATACCGAGCTGAGCCAAATTAGAGATTTTCAAGGGTTTATAACAAAAGGACCCTATGCTCAGATGAAAGTCAAACTGGACACAACAGACCTGCTCAGTAGAAATCAGTATGGATTCCCCAGTGACTAACATGGGAGCTCCCTCCCCTCTACCAGAGAAACCTTAGTAGTCAGAGGAACCAAATGTGAAACTTCATTTTAGCTATTTGAGTCTTTTCGGTTCTCAAATAAAAAGGATACGCAGTTAAATCCTCCCTCTCATTGTTCCTAGATATCTCTGTCCTTATATACCCTCCATTGAGGAAGAGCTTCCAAACTATTAAATACCTGCATAGTAATAGAGTTCTGGTCATGATGGTGGATGCTTTGTTCGTCTCCTCCATGACCACATCAAAATTACAACTAAATTATAGACAACCACCCTTGAGAACTACATTAAGAATTAGCTGAACAGAACTCTTATAACTAAGGATATAAAGAAGAAGCCATATTGAGAATATAGGAGGAGTAGAGACTTAAAATGGCTGGTCCCACACCCGTGTGTGGATGTTAAGAATCAGGAGGGATATCTTATCTGTGGAAGTCACCCCTTGAGGAGCAAGGGTTCCCAGCCATACACTAGGCCCCACCCGGAACACCAGTGACAATAATAGGAGTTCCCATATATTTGGCTGTGAAATCAGCAGGGATTCTTCCTGGCTGAGACAGAGGCCTTAATTCTCCAGCTTTGGATGAGGGATAGAGGGACAGCTCTGTTGACACAGAAGTGCTGGCAGGCATTATTTTTTTTTATTGAGCCCTCCCTCCACACACCCAGCAGGTGGGCAGCCTTATATCTCTGCTGAACCTTCTACCACACAACCTGCAGGCACAGGTGGTCAGCAAATCTGAGTCTTTTCAAATTGTCTGGCACCGCTCTTCCTACCCTGGTGATTCCCTGAAACCCACCCCACTCAACTTGTGCACAAGCCATAAACCCTTTCAGTGGCTGTTCCTCACAAGCAGCCAGTCTCAGCCTCTGCTGTGGACTTTCCTGAAATCTCTGAAAGGTCCACAAACCCTGAAAAAGCAGCAACTGACCATGGCATGCCGAGTACCTTTTGCTAAGTAGTCCCCAGTTTCAACACTAGTGACACTGGGCTGTGGTCACGACATCCTTTCCATGGTGATCCAAGCTCAGCACAGGGAGCTACTAATCACAGATCTCTCCATACTTCCTACCATATAGCCCTGGGATGGACTTTGACAGTCGATGACAGAGCCCTTCCCAAGATGCCCCAGAACCAACAAAGTCAATAGCTTGCTTTAGATCACACTAGAGAACCACCCAATTAGTTCCACAAGTGACAAACACAAATGGTAGATGCAGCAGACACCAAAACTCTGCTACAGCAAATCCACCTTTTTGTGGGGTCAGTCCCAACAGAATAACTTATCCACTGCTGTCATGACCAGTCAAGCCAGTCAGCTTAAGGGTTAATCTCACCAACTGACATGCCAAAGCAATCAAGGCTCAATGACAATAGAAGGGCACATACAACCTACACAAGGGATGCTCCTGGAGCACCCAGCTCAGATGATCAGGAAGATTATGCCACTGGGCCCCACAGGACACCTACTATATAAGGCTACCCTGCCAAGACTAGGACACAGCAAATCTACTGAATAGTTAGAAAAACACAGGGAAGCAACCCAGATGAGGAGACAAAAAACATGTCTTAAGTGAAAGAAAAGGACAAAACTACAGAAAAAGAACTAAACTAAATGGAGGAAAGGAATCTACCAGATGTAGAGTTCAAAATACTGGTTATAATGGTGCTCAAGGAACTTGGGGAAAGAATAGGTCAACTCAAGGAAAACTTAAACAAAGAGATAAAGGCCATACAAAGGAACCAGTTGTAAATGAAGAATATAATAACCAAAATGAAGAATACATTAGATGGAAATCAACAGCAGATTAGATGCAGCAGACAGTTAAATCAGCAATTTGGAAGATCAGGTGTCTGAAAATAATCAAAACAGCAAAAAAAAATTAAGGAAGTTAGTTTAAGTGACCTTTATACAACATCAGACATACCAATATTCACGTCATAGGGGAACCAGATGAAAAGAGAGAGAAAGATGAAAACCGATTTGATGAAATAATGACAAAAAACTTCTTTAACCTGAAGGACATAGACTTACAATTTTAAGAAGTGCAGAATCCCAAAGGAATGAACCCAAAGAGGCCCACACTAAGACACATCATCACTAAAATACCAAAGATTAAAGACAAAGAGAATCTTAAGAGCAGCAAAAGAAAAGCAGTTAGTTTCCCACAAGGGAGCTCCCATAAGGCCATCAGCTGATTTATCAACAGAAACTTTGTAGGCTAGAAAGGATTGACAAAAAATATTCAAAGAGATGAAAGGCAAGGACCTACAACCAAGATTATTCTAGCCAGCAAGGTTATCATTTACAATTGAAGGGCATATAAAAGCTTCCTAGACAATAAAAAGCTGAAGGAGTTCATCACCACCAAATAAGAATTACAAGAAATGTTTAAGGGACTTCTTTAAAAAGAAAAAGAAGAGGAAAAAATCACAATCATGACTAATTACATAGCAATAATTATGTACTATCAACAATTACTTTAAATGGAAATGGAGTAAATGCTCCAATCAAAACACATAGGGTGGCTAAATGCATAAGAAAGCAACACCCATACATGTTGCCTACAAGAGACCCACTTCAGATAGAAAGTCATGTACATATTGAAAGCAATGGGATAGAAAAATATATCTCATACAATGGAAATATAAAAAACGCTAAGGTGGCAATAATTACCTCAGACAAAATAGACTTTAACTCAATGGATATAACAAAAGACAAAGAAGGACATTGCCTAATGATAAAAGGATCAATCCAACAAGTGGATATAACCCTTGTAAACAATTACACACCCAAAGTAGGAACATCTAAATATATAAAGCAAATATTGACAGACATAAAGGGAGAGATCAATAATAATAAAGCCATAGTAAGAGACTTTAAACCCATTGACACCAATGGACAGATCTTCCAGACAGAAAATCAACAAGGAAACAGTGACCTGCAATGACACACTAGGCCAGGTAGATTCAAGTGATATTTTTAGAGCATTTCACTCCAGACTACATGTTAGGCCAGAAAACAAGTATCAACAGAGTTGAGAAGATTAAATCATATCAAGAATCTTCTCTGATCACAGTAGTATGAAACTGGCAATCAATTACAAGAAAACTGGAAAACACACAAACACATGGAGGCAAAAAACATGTTTTAAAACCATGAGTGGGTTAACAACAAGATTGAAGAAGAAATTAAAAATTACCTAGAGACAAACGATAGTGAAAACACAATGATTCAAATGACTCAGTTTTGGGGACATGGACGAAGTAGTTCTAAGAGGGACATGTATAGCAATGTAGGCCTACCTCCAGAAACAAGAAAATAAATTTCCAACAATCTAACCTTATATCTAAAGGAACTGGAAAATAAACTAAATAAATCCCAAATTAAGTAGAAGGGAATAATATATATCAGAGCAGAAATAAAGAGAAATAGATTCTAATACACAATACAAAATAATCAATGAAACCAAGAGCTGTTTCTTTGAAAAGACAAATTTGATAAATATATAACTAGACTCATCAAGAAAAAAGAGATGACTCAAATAAAATCAGAAACGAAAGAGAAGTGAAATCTGACAGCACAGAAATACAAATGATTATAAGAAAAGAGTTAAACAATTATATGCTAAAAAATGGACAATCTGAAAGCAATCAATAATTCCTAGAAACATACAATCTTCTGAGACTAAATCGAGAAGAAACAAAGTATGACACACCGATAACTGTTAGTAAGATCAAATCAGCAATCAAAAACTCTCGAGAGAAAAAAGTCCTGGACCCAGTGGTTTCATGGGTGAATTCTATACATTATTCAAAGGAGAATTAACACCTTCCCTTCTCAAACTATTTTAAAAATTGATGAGGAAGGAGGGCTCTCAAGCTATTGTACAAGGTCAGCATTACCCTGACCCCAAACCAGACAAAGATATCAGACAATAAAGAAAAGTATAAAACAATATTCCTGACGAACATACATGCAAAATCTTCAAAAAGTTATTAGCAAACCAAATCCGGGAATCCATTAAAAAGATCATACACCATGACTCAGTGGATTTATTCCTGGGATGCAAGGTTGGTTCAATATCCACAGATCACATAACATGATATGCCACTAAACAAAAAAAGGATAAAAATCATATGATTATATCAACAATGCAGAAAAAGACATTTCACAGGATCAAAATTACAACTAATTACAGAACAACTATCATCTGAATCACCTGAGGTCTAGCTGAAGAGAAGTCCTGCAACAAAAGACATAGAGAAAAAGCCACTTGGCAGGAGAGGCAGAGACATAAAACGGGCTGATCCCATACCCTCATGTGGCGGTTAAAAATTGGGAGGGATATCTTGGCTGCGGGGGTGCCCCCAGAGGAGCAAGGGGTGGGTCCCAGCCTCAAACTGATCTCCCCAGCCCAGAGCACCATTGTCAGTTATCAATGGTCCCACAACTTTTCCCCATGAAAACCAGTACCAGAGACGTGACTGGCTGAGACAGAGGGCAGCTGGAATTCTAGGTGATCCTCTTAAAAGACCCGTGCAGGCACTTACTTGCTGCGGAACTTACTTGTACAAGCTCCAGGGCTGTGGCTGCAGCTTAATTGCCAGAGAGATATAAGGAGGAACTGAATTGTCTGGCTTCAGAGCAAAGGCTTGGAAGGGCAGCTTTCTCCAGGACAGATGTGCTGGCAGAATCAATTCTTTCTTCGTTAAGCCCTCCCCATTTCTGGCGTGCAGATGCAAGTGGTCTCCTTGCTTTGGTGATTCCCTTAGATCCTGTCCCACCCAACTTGCAGACCCACCTAAGCTGCTTCCAGTGGCTTTTCTATACAGCTTGTGGCTCATGCTGCAGACTTTCCTAAATTCTCTTAAAGTTTTACAAAACCCTAAAAGTAGCATCTGGCCTCCATGTGCCCTATATCTCTTGCTGAGCACCCCACATTTTCACACTTGCAGCAGTTGGCCTCTTGAGGCACCTCCATCCCAAAGTGGGTGATGACCATCTGTGGATTTTTTGGTAACTCATACCAGGTGGCCTATGGCAAGGCATAGCCTAAGGCAAATTTGGCCTATGGCAAGGCCCTCCCAGGAGTTCCCAGGGCTATCACACACAATAGTCAGCTTGGGATGGTGCGGGAGCAGTACTCAGGGCCACGTCCAAGGACAACACATTTAAAGGTCAGTCTGAGCAGGCACCAGGACCCTGCTAAAGGGAGCCCTGCTCCATAGAGTCAGCCCCTCCACAATAGCTCCTCCACTATGGACAATAAAAGGCTGAATATTAGACTGGTTAGAGGGATTCTTTTAAAAGAAGAAAAAAAAGATAAAAATGTGAATAATAAAATGGCAATAACTACATATCTATCAATAATTACTTGAAATATAATGGATTAAATACTCCAAATAAGATAGGGTCACTGAATGGATAAGAAAATAAGACCCTTACATATGTTGTCTATAGATACTCGCTTCAGACCAATAACATACACAAACTAAAGTAAGAGATGATGAAAGGTGTTTCATGAAAATGGGAAGAAGCAAACAGAAAGTTGGGGTAGCAATACTTATACCAGAAAAAATAGACTTTAAAACAAAGGCTATAACAAGAAACAAATATGGACCTAGTAATTCCACTTCTGGGTATTCACCTGAAGAACCCTGAAACCTTATTTTGAACTGACATGTGCATCAATGTGTTCATTGTAGCAGTATTTATAATAGTCAAGATATGAAGGCAACCTGGGTTTTCATCAATGGATGAATGGATAAAGAAGAAGTGGTACATATATACAATGAATATTACTCAGCCATAAAAAAGAAAGAAACCTTGGACCTACAACATAGATGGACCTAGAAGGTATCATACTGAGTGGAGTAAGGCAGACAGAGAAAGAAAGACAAATGCCACATGAATTCACTTACATGTGACATCTAAAGATCAAAATAAACAAACAAACAAAACAGAAACAAACTCATAGATACAGAGAACATTTTTAGGGTTGCCAGATGGGAGGAGTGGGTAACACTGGGAACGGGATTAAGAAGTACAAATTGGTAGGTAGAAAATAGTCATGGGTATGTAAAATATAGCATAAGAAACATAATCAATAGTAGTGTAA
Organism: Eonycteris spelaea; assembly: GCA_003508835.1. Lineage (NCBI taxonomy): Eukaryota > Metazoa > Chordata > Mammalia > Chiroptera > Pteropodidae > Eonycteris > Eonycteris spelaea. Next base: position 16,696 of record PUFA01000245.1, read on the forward strand.
TAACTATGTATAGTGTCAGATGGGCACTAGATTTATTGGGGCAATTACCGTGTAAGTTATCTAAATGCCTAATTACTATTGTACACCTGAAACTAATATAATATTGTATGCCAAGTGTAATTGCAAAATTAAACAATTATTTTTAAAAGAAGCAAATAAATAAAAAAGGAAAAAACATTTTATAAAATCCAGCATTTATTTAAGATAAAAACTCAGCTTAGTGGAAATAGATGGGACAAACTTCAACATGATAAAGGCCATATATGACAAACCCAATGCTAACATTATACTCAATATGAAAAGCTAAAAGCATTTACTTTAAGATCAGGAATAAGACAAGAATGTCCACTTTCACCACTTTTATTCAACATAGTATTGGAAGTCCTAGCCACGGCAACCAGACAAGAAAAAGAGATAAAAGGCATTCACATTGGAAAGGAAAAAGTAAATTTGTCATTCGCTGGTGACACGATATTACATATAGAGAACCCTAAAGATTCCATCAAAAATCTATTAGAACTGATAAATGAATTCAGTAAATTTGAAGGATACAAAATTAATATTCATAAATCAGTTAAAATTTATATACGGCCATAAGGAACTATCAGAAAGAGAAATTAAGAAAACAATCCCATTTACAATTTCATTAAACACAATAATAATCTAGAAATAAATTTAACCAAGTAGGTAAAAAGCCTGTACTCCAAAAATTATAAGACATTGAAGGAAAAAATTGAAGAAGATACAAATAAATTGAAACATATGCCATGCTCATGGATAAGAATAATTAACATCGTTAAAATGTCCATACTACCAAACACAATCCATTGAGTCGATGCAATCCCTATCACATCAGCAATGGCATTTATTCACAGAACTAGAACAAATAATCCTAAAATGTACATGAACAACAATGGACCTGGAATAGCCAAAGCAGTCTTGAGAAAAAAAGAACAAGTTGAAGGTATCATGCTACCTGATACCAAACTGTAGTACAAGCTGTACTAATCAAAACAGCGTAATATGGACATAATAACAGACACAAAAATCGATGGGACAGAACAGAGAGACCAGAATAAATCCATGCCTATACTATCATTTGATCTATGACAAAGAAGGCAAGAATATGCAATGGGATAAAAACAGTCGATTCAATAAATGGTGCTGGGAAAACCAGACAGATACATGCAAAAAAATGAAACTGGACCATTGTGCTACGTCTTATACAAGAATAAACTCAAAATGGATTAAACACAAATGTTAGACCCTATACCATAAAATTCCCAGAAGAAAACATAGGCTGTAAACTCTCCAACATTGCTCTCAGTAATATTTTTTTCTGCTATATGTTCTTGAATGAGAAAAACAAAGTAAAATAAACAAATCTATATCAAACTAAAAAGTTTTTGCACAACAAAGGAAACCATTAAAAAACAAAAATACAATGCGCTGAATGGGAGAAGATATCCCTCAATGATACATCTGATATGGTGTTAATATCCAAAATTAATAAAGAACTCATACAACTCAACGCCAAAAGTACCAAATAATCCAATTCAAAAAAAGGCAGAAACCTGAATAGGCATTTCTCCAAAGAGGACATACAGATGGCCAATAAACATGAAAAGGTGCTCAAGGTCACTAATCATTAAAACCACAATGAGATAGCACCTCACACCTGTTGGAATGGCTGCCATTAATAAATCCACAAACAACAAGTGTCAGAGAGGATGTGGAAAAAAGGGAACCTTCGTGCACCGTTGGTGGGATTGCAAATTGATATAGCCACTCTGAAAACAGTATAGAGGTCCTCAAAACATTAAAAATAGAGTACCTTATGACCCAGCAATTCCACTTTGGGGTATATATCCAAAGACATTCCAAACACTAATTCAAAAAGATATATGCATTTCTTTGTTCACTGCAGAGCTATTTACAATGGCAAAGATATGGAAGCTATCTAAGTGTCATTGATAGACAAGTATATAAAGGACGTATGGACATATATACAATGGAATGTTATTGGACATAAAAGAGAATGGAATCTTCCTATTTGCACCAATATGGATGGACCTAGAGGCTATTATGCTAATTAGAATAAAATTGCACAATGAAAGACAAATACCATATGATTTCACTTATATATGGAATCTAAAGAATAAAAGTAAATGAACAAACAAAACAGAAACAGATCATAGATACGGAGAACAGACTGAATGTTGCCAGGTGAATGGGGTATGGGGAGCTGGGTGAAAACCATTGAAGGAATTATGAATTTCAACTTGATCGTTACAAAATATCCGTGGGGATACAAAGGACAGCATAGGAAATACAGTCAATATTATTGTAATATCTATGTTTGGAGTCAGGTGGGTATTAGACTTATCAGTAGGATCAAATGTCTAACCACTATGCCGTATCTCTGAAACTAATATAATACTGAACGTCAACTGCATTTGAAAAAAAATAATTATAAAAATAGGTTAATTAGTGCATTAACCCCCCAAAACGTGAAGGGATCCAACAGTGCCTGTGGAAAAGACAAGGTCACAGGAATATAATTTGCAAATGGCCCCAGGGTAAGTAGGACTTTCCATCCTCTGGTCCCCACTAGGGGCTCCCTGTTCACCTTTTACCTATACTTCAAACCTCCTGGGAACCTTGTCCATGACCTCTCAATACTTTTCCTGCATGTTTCCAGGGCAAAGATTTGTGATGCAGCTTTTAGGGCGACAGCTGAGCCTTTTCCATAAACATTTATGTTATGCCTGTGAACTAGGGTCTATAGCACTCTGCCCTTCCTGTACAATTCTTGTTAAGGCAGAAATTCCCTAGAGACTCCCAGTCATTCTGTCGGGTGCATTGTGGCACTCCTGGATGGCTGGGACCTGGTAGATCAGGGATGGTTTCTCATTAGTCAGGACAAGTGTCTGTATCTTTGGCCAAGGAAGACCCCATGTTCCCCTCTGCTGGTCAAGATGACTTCTGAGGCCATGTGTTTCTGATGTCCTTAGTCTCAGATAATCACCAGTTTACAGTCAGGTGTGTTGTTACTGATAGATCCTAAATTAGTAGCTGGGCTGGAGTCTATAGAGCTTGTAGGCCCCTAGGATGGCTGTGTTATTTTCCGCAGTCTTGTGCTGTGGCCAAGTCATGGGTGGAAACAGACCCTGGTCTGTGCTCACACTGAAGACCCATTTTACAACCAGGAGCTAAAAGGTTATCACTGGCCTTTTGAACACCCTGTAAAAATAAGACAAAGGTTAATTTCCTGGCGATTTTGAGTTACTCCCTCCATCTGAAGGCTGCAAGTGTCACTCCAACACACAGTAGGCTGACCTCTGCCAGGAAGGCATTTTCTATGCAGCAGAAACTGAGTACAAATCCTGATTCTCAGCAGCACAGGTCCTTTTTGATATGGCACAGACCTCCAGGAATATGATTGGCTAAAGGAAAGACAGGTAAGATGATACTCCAAAGAAAAAGAGATGGTCAATTTTCCAGAGCTAATCAGGGCTGGGGGGAGGGCGAGGGTGCCTGAAAGGATTCCACTGTTGGACTGTGAAGCTCCTGAGAACGGCTCCTGCATGTAGCAATATTTAATAACTCTTGTGCCTAATGATATAGTAGAGGAGAAAAAATTATTGCATCTTCGTGTATCCAGTTGTCAAAACTGAACTCATAATCATCCAGAAGAGAACCATGTTTGCAGCAATGGTCACATATCACTCAGTATTTTATATTTTTAGGTTAAGGTTAGGATCAGAGTCAGGCTTAGAGCATTAGGTTAGTGTTAGAGATTGAGACAAGTTTAGAGGATAGGGGTCAGAATTAGGGTCATGGTCAGGGTTTAGAGTTTAGGAATCAAGGTTAAGGGTCTTGGAGTCCCAGGTAAGCATTGTTAGGGTTTAGGTTTGAGGTTAAAGTTTAAGGGGTTAGGGTAGAGATTATGGGGCTACCCAATGGTGCTCAGCAGGACTGGAGAGGGACCAGGTTCCTCTGTGAGAATAGGAGCCTCTGGATCTGCCAGGTATAAACCCACTCTTCAACTTGCCTTTGAAACTATTAATTTATTTAAACCATTTAAAAAATGATTAATTTCTTTTATCTCAGTCAGTGTGTCCAGCCCCTTGCAATCCAAGTCCTGGCCAACACATCAGAATCAGCTAATGCCTGAGAATCCTTCTTCAGCATGTCCTCACTGGGCCCAACATGGCTAGGGGAGATGAAGACACTGGGAGGGGGTGGATATTAGGGGAGACTCCAAATGGCTTTGTTCCTGTTCCTTCCCTGTCCTGGGATAGGGAGACCTTAGAACAATGAGAGGAGAACCCAGGGGAAAGAGGTCCTGGATGGCTAATTCATCTGTTGTGTGTGTGTGTGTGTGTGCGCGTGCGCGTGCGTGTGCGTGTGTGTGCGTGTGTACACACACACACACACATATTTATTTTAGGTTCTATTTTATTTATGTTATTTTTACTAAGAAATAACACATTTCCTATAGGTTTCTAGTTTGATGCAACAGGTTTCACTTTTTTGATTTTTAATTTTTTCATCCCTTAGCAAACTGGTGCTCTGGATGGAAGAAAAGATTTTGAAAGCCTGGAGGATAGGTAGGGTGAAGTGGGGAAGTCATTGTTATAGGGGATCTAGTGCTGGTTGCACTCCCATAAAGGGCTAGGCCACCTCCTTTTTCCGCCTTCTCCTCACCCCCAGCTGTCTTCCCAAGATCCATCTGGAAAAAAACAGCTTGGGTGAGTGCATGGCAAATTAGATCGTTAGGTTATATGCAGCATTTCTTCAGAAGAATGACCGAGATTAAACCCAAAGCCGTAAGGACTATTTGCACTACTCTAGTTGTCCAGGATACTATGTGTGCATGTTCTTTTGGCCCATGTTAGCCCTTTTGGACCTTGATACTGGAATCAAAACTGTGTTAGAAGAAGCCTTCGATTTAAATACCTGTTAAATGGAGATATTGTTTTCTGCCTCATTTGGCAAATGCAAAGAGTAAGTGAGATAATACATATGAAAGGCCTAAAAACAGGGTTTAGCTCAAAATGATATTAGCGCCAAGGGCCTGGATTCTCATTTTAATGTGAAGAGGCCAGAGCGCATAAGGCAGAGAGAGTTTCCTCTCTGCTGCTATTTAGTGTACACCTTTTAAATAGCCTGTGGAGGTCACAAAGAAACATTTTCCTCTGCTGCCATCTATTGTGCATCTTGGGAATAACACCTGAGTGGATGTTCACAATGAAAGGATCCTCACTAATGTCATCTAGTGTGCATATAGAGGATAACACCTGAGAAGAGATTGCAAAAAGAGGATCTCTGCTACCATCTAGTGTGCACATTGAGAATAACACCTGAGTGGAGATCACCAGGAAAAAGTCTTCACTCTCCAAAGGTTTCTGAGCCAGTGAAGAATGTGCCATACCCCAGACACCATCTCCTGTGCCCTGGAAGCTGCCTACTAAAATGTTGAGTCCTCGAGGTGAAACTTGTTGCACGGCTTAGTACACCCTGAATCAGCCACTTTCTAGGCTAGCTCTTACCTATGCATGCCTTATGCCACCCTCCCCTCCTGCTTCCATACCTTCCCCAGGGCAGTTTTTGAACTAATAGTGTGCTGAGAGAGCCTCTGTAAGTCATTACATCTGGGGGCTGAAAAACAAAGTGGGGTGCCAGACAAAGATCTATTTTGCCTGGGAAAGAGGCAGCCCAGGTGGACCAGACCAGAAGAAACCTAGGTCCTAAAGCAAAAAGTTTGGGTACGAAAAGACCGCAGAAAAGGTCTGTAGGAGTCAGACTTCAGTCCCCAGAGAGAGCAAGAAGCAGGCTGTGGAGAGACCTGGGGTGGGGGAGATGGGGTTTAGGTGCCGCATTTGCAGGAGGAGCTGAACAGCAGGTTCCTTGTGCAGCTCTGCTGAAACAGCCACTCCCTGCATAGCTGTAGTAGTTGTACATGTTCCAAGGGTAGGGACAGAGTCTGTGTGCCTTCCCCTGGCAGAAGGTGTCTTGTCCAAGGCTGAGGCCATGCTCAGGTTCAGAGGGCTGAACTGGTGTGGGAATTTCAGGCTTGGGGCAGTGGGACGGACTAAAGGTGTGTATGGAAGACCTAGGAAAAGAGTGAAGTTTTAGCCAAGGCTCCTCCAAGAGATTCCAGATCTATAGACCAAGCATAGAGTCAGCAACATTGAGCAGGCTCAACAGCCTACATGCTATAGGCAGAGAACAGCCAGACAGTAGCCAAAATCATGGTCCTGGCACAGCTCAACACGGGGTGTACGTGCAATCAGGCAGTTAATGGCTATCTGCCATCTACAAAGCCCAAACATATACTGGTGAGGCATTCTGGAGGTTTCACATTATAAGTTGAGTGCAGTATTTTTTCTTGAGAAGAGAAAGGCAAACAGCTGCTCCCAGGCTGAGGGCCTGGAGGGGATCCCTGGTTCCCAACCGCCTGGGCAGACATTGCCACAGCACGAAAGAGGAAGAAGAGTGTGAAAAGTGAATTGTTTCTACAGTTTCACAACTCTTGGGAGGAGGTGAATGAAATTTGGGCAATCATAGTAAGAAGTCATTTCCTCAGAAGAGCCAGGACCTGCAGTTCAGAGAGCAGGTTCATACTTTATCTCTCAATTTTGCCTGTGGTCTTTGGCCCCTTACTCACTTGGCTCCAGCTTCAGTATCTTGTTGAGGGAATATCAGTCTTGGCTACAAAAGGAGCCACCGAAGTCATCCATGTCCCGCATCCATACCATGGCCTGCCCAGACCCTTCTGTTTCAGATAGCTGAACTCTCTGAGGAGTGAGATGGGGGCGGAGCAGGAGCCCAGGGAAGCCTGGCAAACCAGTGCTAGAGCTCAGCTTCCTCATCTAGACAGAGCCTTTTTTCTTCCAGTTCCCACAGGTCCATGAGTGGTTAAGGCTTCTGGACACATCCCTGGGCTGGGAGCCTAGATGGCTGAGTCCTGTTCTCTGCAGACATGAGAATCTCCCCGCCCTGAGGTAAGCATGGTCTGGGGTGGGGGAGGGGATGGAGGCATAAGGAGTAGGGGGTATGTGGACTTCTTTACTTTGGAAGCTTTAAGATCTCAACCTTTTCTGCACTGTGTTTCAGTGTTTTGTGGTACTATCTGCTGGTCATGATGAATTCAATTACTAAAGAGAATGACTAAGGTTCCCCCAAAGACCTGAATTAATTTCCTGTATTCATGTGTTTGTCCTCCCTAATGGCCTTCTCTCCTCTGCTAGATTCCTGAGTCTTCCTCAGGGCGTGCCGTGTGTTCCCTCAGAGAGGGCTTCCTGTCCTCTAACCCTGCCAGGTGCCATGGCTCACCTTGGAGTAAGTCTGTGCTTGGAGGGTAAGGCTGGTCTGCTATCCTTGCTGGCCCCAATTTCCCTCTCCAGACACCTCCCCTCTTACACAGGTCCCCTCTCAGGGGTCCAGTTCTGTGGCCCTACAACTCATTCTTGGATTCTGTCCTCCCTTTCCTCCATATGTTTTAATCCTGCAGAGTTCTCCCAGAATGCCCACCTTCTCTGGCCTTTAAGACTTTCACAAAGACCCTTTCACCGTGATCCCTTCTCCCATCTTCCCCCAGCCAAGGTCACACTCCTTCCTCACTTCTCTCAGAGCACTTTGTCTACACCTCTCAAAGAACCTGCTGCTGCCTGCCCTGCGTGATACTGATGTGAGATATGCAGCTGGACAAGTGCAGTTTTCTCTGCAGGAACTAATGATCTCTTGCAGAAGAGAGCCAAGGCTCCTCCAAAAGATTTTTAAATCTATACACACTATATAAACACACTAATTTAGAGCTGCCAGTATCGGGCAGGAGCTGGGCTCATATAGTAAATCAAAAGGTCTATAATTTGAACATGCATCAAATATTGTCAATGGACTGAATAAAATGATACGCCTCACTGTATGCATCGCCCTCTTCATATATCTGTAAAATGTGTTTGTATTTGATAAATAACAATTCTTTTAAGAGTGCTACTCACTGTAGAGTAATTTTATAGTTATTGGTGTCTTTTCTTAATCAATAGGTGAGAAAGGTATAATATGCTGTCACATGGAGATCTGTGAAATGCTGGGATAGTTTAGATGAGACTCCTCCTTTAAAAGGTTCTGAATGCTTTCATTTGCTGTTAGTGACAGGCCTTGGCCCACGCAGGACCACCCCTTTGCAGCAAGGCTGGGCTTCCTCTTGGTTCTGAAGCTCTTTACATCATCATAAACTATGAACCGGTCATCCTGGAAGGCACGGGGAGCCTTCTTTTGGAGCAGCCCTGAAGAGGAGGAGGAAGTCACCACAGACACCTGTGCCTCCTCACCAAAAGTAGACTAGGAGTGGAAGATACCTGTCTGAGGAAGCCTGGAAAACCTAGGGAATTCCAGATGGAGTGACCTGGAACCCTGGATTCAATGACATGCCTGGGCTTAAGGAGAAATCTCTGATGGCAGGCATGGGATGGAATCTGCCTGGCCAGGATTCACTGTGCTTGCTATCTTTACTCAGAAACTATGAGAAAAGGTACCCCGACCCCTAGCATTCAGCGTGGCTACGGGGTTTCCTTCCTCATAGTAGGCCAGCAGCCCTGCCTCTCTGGTGAAGGAGTCAGAGGCTCCAGACCCCAAGGCCGGGGCCCATTCTGGAGCTGATGAGAAGGCCAGGATGGAGAATTGTCCATAGGCAGGCATGCCATGGATCAGTTTGTTGGTGGGGTCTTCAGCCACTCTTGCACAGTAGAGTCCTGGTGGTAGGGAAGGGGGGCCAGGGTTGATGTTGTTTGCCTTCAGCTTGGTTGTGGCCATCCAAGGCTGGGGACTTCCGAAGAGCTTCAGATTCAGCCCTGCCCTGTCTCCTTTAGATCTTGTCTGAGTGAGAGAAGCTGTGTGGCACTACAGATGAGAACATGGGCTTTGAAGTCAGACAACCATTCACTGAGTACATATTTGCTGATGGCCTGCCAAGTGCCAGGCACTGTCCTAGGTGCTTGGGACACCTCAGTGAACAGCACAGTCAGAGATTCCTGCCTTACTCAGCAACTGATTTAATCTTGCTGAGCCTCAAGTATCCTATTTGTTAAAGGAAAACAATAAAAAACCTATATGTATTTCTAAGGGTATTGTGAGAATTAAAGGCATAATGCTCATATAAGGTGTAACACAATGCAATAAAGCTGTGGTCTTGATCATTATCGTTATTTTTGTTTCATTCTGAGTACAATAGTAGGAATCTGGGTCTGCTTTATTTATCTCTGTATTCCCAGTTTCTAGAATAATGCTTGACATTTATATGCTCAAATACAAAGAAAAATGAGTAAAGGGATTCTCATTCACCTCTGAACAAGACCTTCCCTCATCATGTATTACTTGACACGATAGCCCCAGGCCTGTGACATGAGGAGTAGCTAATACAAGTAACTGGAATAAATGAATGATGAGGGTTCTTTCCTTAAGCCAGGATTATGGGATCCCTTTCCTAAGAAGCTGCCTTCTTTGAGTCCTCTAGTTACTCTAGTTACTCTAATCCTAGCATTTAGGCAAAGACGCACTCTCACTATGCTTATTTACAGTCATTACTTTTGCCTGGTCTGCTTTAGATTTATTTTCTATTGGATTGCGCTTTCTGAAGGTAGAGATCAGGGGCCCTGGCTGAGTCCAACGGCACTTTGGGAGGAGTTTGGAAAAGTCATCTCTCTGGCCAGAACACCCTGAGCACACAGTGTGAAGATTAAAAGGGCGTTTCTGTAGAATAGAGAGAAACGCCTCGCTAATCCTGTGTGGTCTTCACACAGCCAGTGGGACTTCAACCTTCTCATTTCTCAAGCAAATGCCTTGTGTATTTCCCATCAGATGGCTGGCTTCCCCCAGGAACCCACAGATTTCCACATGGGGCTGGAAGGTCCGGGCTCAGAGTGAACTCTGATGCTTGACTGAAGGACTGAAGAGGTGCCCTTTACTTGTGGAAAAAAGCCACAGAAGACCACTGCAGCTGAAAAACAGATATGTGGGCTTCCCAAAATCAAAAGGCATTTTACTTTAGGGTTTTTTATTGTTCTTGATTTTTAAAAAAATAAACCAGCTTATGTTTACAGCCCTTAATGAGGGAAATCCTGCCCCACCCCAGTCTAAAACTGAGCCTCTCCTTTCCAGAGGCTGGGGGTAGAGGTGGGGATGGGGTGGGTGGTTTCTTACCTGAGAGACACCCTCTGAGAATGTATCAACTTGGGAAAGTTCTTACGGTAAAGCCCTTTCCAGACGGTCAAGGAATTTAAAGTTCACCCACTCTTGAAGGTAATGTGGTGGGGGGAGGGGTCTTTAAAGGAAACAGGAGCCATTTTGGCTGGAAACTCAAGCTCAAACAGGGCCTCCAAATCAGTCCCTGGTTTGTTTCATGTCATTCAATTGGTTTGCTGTGTCTAATGTCGCCAAGAGAACCCATAGAACGTGAAATCCACCACTTTCCTCTCCTTTCACATCACTCCTAATGAATATAGTGCATGATAGCTGGTGCTGACATGTCATAGAACAGCCACTATATGTCTTATGTTGATGTAAATCTGAGTGTAAATGTGGATAATTGTTTAAGGTTACTTAAAGTTGTATTACTAGTACTACATAAGGCTTTATTGTGCAATTCACCGCATTGCTGGTAAATGTGCTGTAGGATTACTTCCTGTGGTTATTACTTTTTTACAAACTACTGATAACATTGTTTATTGCCTATAGATTATCACCTAAAAATCGTATTTTTGCATATTCGTTACATCATTGGTTACTTTAAAAGGTGAGTTTCAGAGTGTACCATTTGCTCTGTGAATAAAAATATCCAGAATCATAAGACTAAACTTATTTTCAGTTTTTTGACTATAAAAATTAATAACTTAGGTAGCCTGTGATAACATGTAAAATATTTACAAAAACCTTTTAAAATAAAAACTATTAAAATAGAAATTGTGTAAGAACTTCGCACCACTGATAGATAATTCTAAATTTTTAAAACAAGCCAATGAGGTAAAGCATAATAATTCTCACTTTTACAATTCCACAAAGCCCTTATTTCTTTGATAAAATGTTACATAAATAATTATTAACAACATAGATTTGAATGGAAGTCCTGACTACTCTAATTCCTAATTCTACAGTTGACTTTTCCCCATATTTTTCAGTCAGTACACATAATTAATAGCTAAACTTTTTCCTTGTACAATCTTCAAGAAATGTGTGTGTGTACATTATATATATATATATATATATATATATATATTATGTACACACACACATATATAATACACATAAGTATATATGTATATGTGTGTGTGTGTGTGTGTGTGTGTGTGTGTGTATGTATATATCTCCTAACTTCACTTCTGGCCAATATGGAGTAATTGAGGACAGATTTACATTTTCTGTATAAAACAACCCCAAACCACACAAAATATATGAAACCGTAACTTTTACAACACTGGACATCAGGCATAGAAAAACAGTGATCCCTGAAAGATGGGAAACAAATGAGATGTTTCTTATGATTGTCTCAGCTTGTGGCTTGAGGGAGTTTTCAGGCAGTAGATGGGGAAAACTATGGAGCCCGTAAATCTCCAAGTTGAAAAAGTGTTTCAAGGGTTCGGTATACTGGTGTGAGCAGAGACTGTAGGGCAGAGTATCAGAGAGGAAAGAGCACACGAGAAAAGTGGAGATCCGTGGAGAGTACTGACCTGTGCATGTGTGTGAGGAAACTATCCAAGGCAAGGGAAGGAAACACTCAGAAGGGTTAGCGTAGCATTTACTGCCCTTTAAAAAGATTATTGACTCTCTTAAGGAATCTTTTAATACATATTTTTCTTTATTCACCTCCATTCAATTTGAATACCATAGGTATCACTATATTTCTATTTACCACTGTATGTACACCTAGTACTGTGCTTTATATAGTAAAATTTTCTCTAACCTCAAAAACTAACTTTTCTCCCCCCGTTGGAGACAATATCACCTTTTACTGAGAATGAGGAATTAGAGGAATTGTACACAGTGTTCACACAGGGCTAGGAATAGTATTTTTTGTCACTAGGCATATTAGAAATCCTATGATTAAGAGGGCTTTAAAACAGAGTGCTCATAAGATAATGGCCTCCATAAAGGTGAACCACAAACCATACACTGTTTTGGCCTTGCTTAACAAATGTGGTTTTTTTTTAAAGTTTATTTAGGTAACATTGTTAATACAATTATATAATTTTCAGGTGTATATTATAATTTGACATCTATATATCCTATTGTGTGTTTACCAGCCAAAGTCCAGTTTCCTTCAGCTATCATATATTTGATGCCTTTATCCACTTTACCCATGCCTCCTATACCCTATATTTGACCCCCTTTACCCTGTCTATCTCCCTTGTCCTTCTCCACCCCTATCCTCTGGTAACCACTAGTTCATTGTCCGGTGTCCATGAGTCTCTGTTTGTTTGTCCTGTTCATTTGTTGCTTTTTAGGTTTAATATCCCACATATAAGTGATATCATGTGATTTTCAGCTTTTTCTGTCTGGCTTATTTGCTTATCATGATAATCTCAAGGTTCATCCATGTTTGTTGCAAATGGCAGTATTTTATCTCTTCTTATGGCTGAGTAATATTCCATTGTATATATGTACCACGCTTCTTTATCCAGCATCTATCTTAGGACACTTCAGTTGCTGCTAATGAACATTGGTGTGCAAATATCTTTCTTCAGATATGATTTTCAAGTTTTGGGGGTAAATGACCAGTTGAGGAATTGCTGGATCATATGATAGATCCAATTCTTAGTTTTCTGAGGAATCTTCATACTGTTTCCATGTGGCTATACAAATTACAGTCCCACCAACAGTGTATGAGGGTTCTTTTTCCTCTGCTCCTCTCCAACATTTTTATATGTCCTGTGGATTATAGCTATTATAACAGGTGTGAGATGTATCTCACGTGGTTTTGATTTGCATTTCCCTATAACCAGCAATGTTGAGCATCTATTCATATATTTGTTGGTCATTTGTATGTCCTCTAAGGACAAGTGTTTGTTCAGGTTCTCTGCCCATTGTTTGATTGGATCATTTGTGTTTTTTGTTGTTATTGTGTTGTGTGAGTTCTTTGCATATTTTGTATATTAGGCCCTAATCAGAAGTGTCGTTTGCAAATATATTTTCCACATTTGTGCTTGTCTCTTTTGATTGGTTTCTTTTGCAGAGCAGAAGCATTTTTAAGCTTAATGTAGTCCCGTTTGTTTATTTTTGCTTTTACTTCCCTTGCCTTTGAGGTCAAATTCATAAATCTTCTTTTAAGTCCAAGGTCCTTGAGATTAGTTCCTATGTTTTTCTTTTATGCATTTATTGTTTCAGGTCTTATATTCAGGTCCCTTTTCCATTTTGATGTAAATTTTGGTGTGTGGTGATAGAAAACAGTCATTTCATTCTTGTGGGCGTGGCCTCCCAGTTTTCCCAGCACCATTTGTTGAGGAGGCTTTCCTTTCTTCACTGTATTATTTTGGCTTTTTTTTTTGGTCAAAAATTACTTGCCCATAAAGCTATGAGTTTACTTCTGGACTCTCAATTCTGTTCTACTAGTCAGTGTGTCTGTTTTTGCTGCCAATATCATGCCATTTTTATTGTGTTGCTTTTGTAGTATAATTTGAAGTCAGGCAAAGTGAATGACTTATTGTTCTATTTCTTAAAAAATGTCAATGGGATTTTGATGGGGATTGCATTAAATCTGTATAATGCTTTAGTTAATATGGTCATTTTAACTATGTTGACTCTTCCAATCCAAGAACAAGGAATATCTTTCCATTTTTTGTATCTTCTTTGATTTCTTTTATAGCATCTTATAGTTTTCATTATATAGGTCCTTGAACATGTTTTGTTAAGTTTATTCCTAGGTATTTTATTTTTGGGGGGTGCAATTGCAAAAGAAATTATTTTTTCTACTTCTTATTCTGACACTTTATTATTAGAGTATAGGAACATTATGGATTTTTGAATATTGATTTTGTATCCTGAAACTTTACAGAATTTGCTTATTGTTTCTAGTAGCAATCTTTATAGAGCCTTTACAGGTTTTCTATATACAGAATCATGTCATCCACAAACAGTGACAGTCTGACCTCTTCCTTCCTATTTGGATGCTTTTTATATCTTTCTCTTGCCTGATTGCACTTGCTAGGACCTTAATGGTCATATTGAATAACAGTGGCTATAGTGAACAGTCTTGTCTTATTTCCGATCTTAGAGGGAAGGTTATTAGTTTTTCACCATTAAGTGTAATGTTGGCTGAGGGATTGTCATATATGGCCTTTTTTCTGTTAAGATGCTTCATTCTATACTGATTTTGTTAAGCGTTTTTGATCATAAATGGATGGTATATCTTGTCAAGGGCTTTTTCTGCATCTATTTATATGACCATATGATTCTCACTTTTTATTTGTTTATGTGGTGTATGTATCACATTAATCGATTTGTATATGTTGAACCATCCCTGTGAATGAAGACCACTTGAAAGTGGTGTATAATTGCTTTAATATGTTGCTGTATTCGGTTCACTAGTATCTTTATTGAGGATTTTTGCATCTGTGTTCATGAGAGATTTTTGTCTGTAGTTTTCTTTTGTGTGTGCATGTTATCCTTACCAGGTTTTGGTATCAGAGTAATTGGCCTCATAAAATGACTTGGGAAGTATTGCCTACTCTTTGAATTTTTGGAAGACTTTGAGGAAAATAGGTATTAAATCTTTCTTTGAATGTTTGGTGGAATTCACTGATGAAGCCATCTGGTCCTTGGACTTTACTTTTTGGTAGGTTTTTATGACTATTTCAATTTCCATACTGCTGATCATCTATTTAATTTTTTAGTTCTCTTGATTCAGTCTAGGAAGATTGTATTTTTCTAAGTACTGGTCCATTTTTCTAGGTTATTAAATTTGGTTATTATACTTTTTCTAGTATTCTTGCATGATCCTTTGTATTTCTGCAATGTCAGTCATAATTTCCCCTCTTCTTTCCCTGATTTGTTTATTTGTGTCTTTCTCTTTTTTCTTTAGTGAGTCTGGCAGGGGTTTGTCAATTTATTAACTTCTCATGAACCAGCTCTTTGTTCTATTTTTTTTTTCTATGTTTTTGTTTTTTTTTTTCAATTTCATTTATTTCTGCTCTAATTTTGATTATTTCTTTTCCTTCTGCTGACTTTATGCTCATTGTTTCTTTTTTTCTAGTTTTTTTTTTTTAAGATAAAGCTTTAGGTTGTTGATTTGGGCTCGTTCTTGTTTTTGGAGATAGACCTGTAATGATATGAACTTTCTCTTATGACTGCTTTTGCCATGTCCCAAAAGTTTTGATATGTTGTACTGAATTGTCATTTGTTTCTACGTATCTCTTCATCTCTCTTTTTATTTCTTCTCTGACTCAGTTATTCCTCAGTAGCATGTTGTTTAATCTCCATGTATTTGTGGTTCTTCCTGCTTCCTTTTTTGGCAGTTGATCTCTAGTTTCAAAGCATTATGATCAGAGAATATGGTTGGTTGATTGGGCTATCTGTGTCTCCAAGTATGTGGTCTGTCCTTGAGACTGTTCCATGTGCACTAGAGAAGAATGTATAAGCAGTTGTTTTGGGATGGAAGGCCCTGTATATGTCAATTATGTCCAGTTGGTCTAATATGTCATTTAAGGATGTTATTTCCTTATTGATTTTCTATCTGGATGATCTATCCATATCCGACAATAAGGTATTTAGGTCCCTACTGTTTCTTCCTTTAGTTCTGTTAGAATTGATTTCATACTTTGGAGCTCCCTGATGGGGAGCGTAGATATTAATAAGTGTTATATCTTCTGGTACATGATTCCCTTGATTCAGTAATGAATATCCCTCAGTATCTTTTCTATACCTTTTTGATTTTGAGTCTATTTCATCCAATAGCACCGGCTACTCTGCTTTTCTCCGAAATGCCATTTTCTTGGAACATAATTTTCCACCCTTTCACTTTGAGTCTATATTTGTCTTTGGAGCTGAGATGTGTCTCCTGAGGGTTGCATATAGTTGGGTTTTGTTTTTGTGATCTATTCTGCAACTCTGTGACTTTTATTGGTGAGTTCTGTCCATTTACATTTAGGGTGATTGTTGAAATATGAGGTCTTCTTATAGCCCTTTTATCTTTTGTTTTCTGGTAGCTTGGTGTTCCCATTGCTTCCCTGTCTTTGTGTTTCTGTTTTCTTTATTTTTGGTTGGGTTTTGTGGGTTTTTCTTTGGTTCTTCTTGTTTTATGTTATATAGTTCATTTCTGAATCTTTGGTGTGTGGTTACCATTAAGAATATGAAAAGGACAGTTGTATTATACAGTCATCCATTTTCTTCTGTGTGTGCCTTATCTCCTTTCTCCTTTGCGAATTTTGATCTTTGAATTTCACCCTTTTCAGTCATTGTTGTCTAAATTTGTCCCTATGTGTGCTGAACATTCATTACTATCTTGCTATAGCAGTTTCTTCTTATTATTTAAGCTTATAATGTCCTGTTCTTAGTAGGGTTGCACACCTCTACTTCTATTTGCCTGATAGCCACCTTACTCCCAAATTCTGTATTTTTTTTTTGTCATTTTGTTTTAGGTGAGCTGACCTTTTCAATGTTTCCTATACTGCAGACCTCGTAGTGGAGAATTTCCTCAATTAGTATGTCTGAAAAGGACTTTATTTTTCCTTCATGTCTAAAGGAGAGCTTTGCTGGATAGATATTCTTGGCTGGTGGTTCCTTTAACTTAATTGTTTGAATATGTGATTCCACTCCTTTCTGGCTTATAAGGTCTGTGCTGAGAAGTCGATGATAA
Source organism: Eonycteris spelaea (assembly GCA_003508835.1). NCBI lineage: Eukaryota > Metazoa > Chordata > Mammalia > Chiroptera > Pteropodidae > Eonycteris > Eonycteris spelaea. The sequence continues at coordinate 33,548 of PUFA01000245.1, forward strand.
TCTAATGGGTTTTCTTTTATGGTTACCATCTTCTTTTCCCAGGCTGCCCTGAGAATTCTTTGTTGTTGATTTTTGATAATTTTAATGCAATGTGTCTTGGTGAAGGCCTATTCGGGTTGAGATAATTGAGTGTTCTGTTGACTTCATGAATGCCAAGCTCCCTGCTCATTCCTTAGGTATGGGAAATTCAGGTCCACTATTTGTCTGAAAATGCTTTCTTAGTCCCTGCTCCTTTTCCTCACCTTTGATAATGTCCATTATTCTTATGTTTCATTTTCTGATGTATCAATTTGTTTTGTATTTCTCTTTTATTATTTTTCATTCTTTGGTTTCTCTCTTCTTCCTTCTGATTTATTTCTAGATTCCTGTCTTCGATATGACTGATCCTTTTCCATTTGGTTGACTCTATTTCCCAAGCTTGCTATTTTCATTTTCAACTCTGTAATGTGCTTTTTTACCTCCAGAAGATCTATTCTGTTCTTTTTGAGGGTTCCAATCTCCTAGCTCTGCGCATTTAGTTGTTTTTCATTTCCTGAAATTGTTGATGTGACTTGTTTCAGAACTCACTGAGTTTTTTCAGAAGTACCTTCCTGAATTCTCTGTCATTGAAGTCACATATTTCTTCTCTGTAAGCGTACTTTCTGTATTTTTTTTCTTTTTCTTTCTGAGATGCCTTGTTTGTTACGTTGGTTGTTCATGGTGTTTAATGGACTATTTCTCTGCCTGGGCATTAACGGAAATGTATTCTGCTTTTTTCCCAGAAAGATTTATTATATAAAGGTCTCTCTTTAGTCTGCTGCAAATGAAGGCACTCTTTTTCTGGTTTCCAGCAGGTGGTGTCTAAGCCTCTTGGATCCCTGCTTTATATAAAGCCTAAATATGCCTTTCTTATTTTCATGTAGATATTTAATCATACTCACTACCTCAGTTTCAGCCCTCTCAGTGTCAGTGACAGTCTCGGCAGTGTTTGTTCAGATTTCTCTGGCCCCATGGTGATTGGTCTCAGTGGGTATGGGGAGAGGGGCCTTCTGAGTTGGGGGCTAGGTGCTGCAGCTCAGCCTCGGTTTTGCAGCTGGGGCCAGTAAAAATCAAGTGTTGTTCCTCTGAAGCCCTGTCCCGCTTCTCCCGCTTTCTGCCCTGATGACTGGGCCCTATTGTCGGCTGTGTAGAACTCACAGAACTTCCAGGCAGGGGCTGTTCAGAAGTCACCGCCCTTCTTCTCCCCACTCCCTCCTCTCACAGGGAGTTCTGGTGGCTGTGAAAGGCAGCTTTTTTCTTTCTTCAGTTTACCAGCCAACACCTGAGGTTCTGACCTGTGGTAAACTCTTATTTGCAGATCCCACACACAGACGTGCTCATGTGCCGTTTAGGTGTTTTTTTGACGAGTTTAGATGTTCAGCTTATTGCTGTTTCAAGTGGAGAGATCTGAGGATGTCTCTGCACCAACTCCACCATGTTTCACAGAATATATTTATCTTTCTTTAACTTATTCACTAATTTAATGTCCTCAAGTTTTGTCTATGTTGTCTAAATAGCAAGAATTTTTCCTTTTTATGAATAAATTATACATATATATGTATTTACTGTATGTGGTGTTGTGTGTGTGTGTGTGTGTATTTGTCAACAATTCTATTTATTTATTCATCAACAATTACGTTGGTTTTCTCCATGTCTTGGCTATTGTAAATATTTTTTGTAATGAACAGGGGGGTGCACATATCTCTTTAAAATAGCAATTTTAAAAATTTGGATCCTTGCTCCAGAAATAGGATTTCTGGATGATGTGCTAATTGTATTTTTAATTTCTGGAGGAAACCTCCATATTGTTTTCAATAGTGTCTGTACTAGTTTACTTCCACACTAAAGCATACAAATTCCCTCTTCTTCCACATCCTCACCAATACTTTTTATCTCTTGCCTTCTTTATTATAAGCCATTCTAACAGGTGTGAGGTGGTATCTCATTCTGGTTTTGATTTGCATTTCCCTGGTGATTAGTGATGTTGAAGCACCTTTTTGTGTCTCTCACGCCATTTGTATGCCTTCTTTGGAAAATTTTGTATTTGGCCTTCTGCTTCCTTTTGAAACCAATTTACTTGTTGTTATTACTATTTTTCTTTTGGTATGAAGTTACTTGAGTTTCATGTATAATTTAAAATAATATAATCATAAATATAATGTATTTATTATATATTTTAAAATATATTAAAATATATAATATTTTTAAATATGATTTTAATATAATCATTTAAATTAAATTAATTCTTTGTTAAATGTGGTTTGTAAATTAATTTTCTCTCATTCCATAGGTTCCCTTTTCTTCTGTTTGCAGAAGTTTTTTAGTTTGATTTAGTTACCGCACTTTTTATCAGTTTTGTTGCTTGTGCTTTGGTGTCAAATCCGAAAAGGCATTGACAAGGCCAACAACAAGAAGGCTTTCTTTATGTTTTCTTCTAGGAGAACTACCCGTAGGAGAACTATGGTAGGCTAGCTTGGTCTTTCTCTTGAAGCCAGAAGATTCATCTTGCTGACCTTCAGACATTTTTTTTAAAACTAACCTAAACTTTTCTACTGGAAAAATTAGATCATATGTGCAGGATATGAAACACCTAAGAATGTAAATGATTCTGAGAGAAGCATAAGGTGTAGACAATGACTTTATCTTTGCCTAGGTCTCCATCAAGCAATAAAGAGTTCTCAAAGTATTATGGCCTTAAAAATATTTTTTATTATACAAACGCTGAAAACAGAGTTTCTAAAGAGCTAAGTTTAATTTTTATTTATCCTTTTCTGACTTATAGAAAGCCTCATTTCATGTTTTAAATGTCTCTCTTCCCAACAACTGCAGTATATGCATAGTTACAAAACAAATATCACGTAGAACATTCAATGTTCAATTATTGTGTTATTTCTATCTTTTGTGGAAAAATAAATTTTAAACATCTTAAAGTGATAGAAATACTATAAATAGAATATCTCCCATTTCTATGGTAGGCTTAATAGTTATAAGATATTGCATGTGGTATTGTCAAGTTAATTTCTAGGTAAATATAAAAAATCATACTTTATATTTGGTAATAATTTCTGAGAAAAGAATAAACACAAGACAGAGTCTAAGCCTGAATTTAAAAGCAGTTCTACTGGCTTCAAAGTTTGTTATTTCTTGTAGATTCTTTGACCTCCTTAGAAGTAATTGTTAACTCTCCGAAAGACTACTAGATTATGTTAATAGACAAAGCTAAGTTTAACTAGACTTACCACAATAAGATAGAACATAGTCTTCACAAAGCTTAGTATGAAATACAGGCAGAGTATGTACAAGGTTTTAGAGACTGAGCTGTGTGCTTTTAAGAAGGGTCTTGCAAGGAGCAGAACCAGTTGAGACTAATTAGAGTTTATGACATAATAGCTTTGGGTTGCTGGAGATTGCTAGCAAAAGTGTTAAGGATAACTTGATAAGTAAACTCTTGGTCTTAATAATTAAAAAATTTTAGACGCATTCAGTATTTTTTTCCAGGAGCAGTTATTTCCTACAACAAACAGTTGTAGTTTTGGCTTGTTCTCAATATTTCAGCAAAAGTAGAAAAAACTCTTCACCTCACTATTGTTTAGAACAAAGATGGAAACAAGTGTGTTTGGTCCAAGAAATTTTAATATTGTGACAGGAAAGTATACATGTTCATAGTATTGTTTAACATAAGAACAAGAAATTATTTTTGTTTCATCTCAGAAAGATACATGGAACAATAGACATTTCTAAGGGTTAGATAAAAAGTATATTGAGTGTTAAAATCAAGGTCAGAGACCAGCCTTGAAAATTTCCTGAGCTGATGAAACCAGTTCAGTCATACAAGCAACAGTTAATTTAGTTTATTTGTAAGACTAATACTGGGACACAGGGCAGGCCACCCCAAATACACCACTTTGGCATAATAATTAATTTGAAATAAAAATCATTAAGAAACAGCTGATGCAAAAAGTACACAACCTCTTTGCACACCCCCAGATTAGGAAATAAATTATCCACGTGAAAGTACCCTCCCTGTAACAAGAGAAAGAGAGGTATTCTTATTTACCGAAGTAGAGAATTCAGGGGCAAGAGGCTGTATAAACAAATTTTGTTACTAAATTATTTTGCTACTGCAAGCCCAAACCTCTTTGTCAATTCTTCAAAATAATTGTTTCTTTGTTTAAGGGTATAAAAGTTGCCCACTCTGCTTGCCTTCTTTGAGCCTCATTCCAAGTTTGGGTTGCAGTGCTTTCAGTTTGCAAAATATTACTAATCATACTTTGGTTTTACTTTGACTATTTATGAACTTTCACATGAGATTCAAAGCAAAATCAAAATTAACTCATAAAATGTATGCATACACTTATTGCACATACAAACATTCACATGTGCACAGGAAAATCACATAAATAGAGATGAATATATACATAAAAATACATCGTTACTCAGACCTATGAAATAATTTCTGTGATCATTCCTAAATCCTAGGATATTATAATTTTGCCTATCTAAGTCTTTTGAGTTCATTAGATATTCTAAAAACAGAATATTTAAAATTAATAACTGTAATTTGCAGAGATTAAGATGACAAATTAAAATATTTTGCAAAATAACTGCCTAACATCCTCATTGTTTATGGTGATATTATTTCAAAGCTTTTATCAACTGCTAAGGTTTTCCCATTGTTTTCTCCAAGATGACTGTAAACTAGGATCTTTAAAAGTGTTTGAGACATTGTCGACATTTAACTTTGTTTTTGTTTCTGCATTTTAGCAATTAAGGATTATTAAATGCCTTAACGCCTAATGCTAACAATAAGATGGTTAAGGATCTGAAAACCTAAGGCATTATATTTGAAGAAAGCATTTGATCTATATAACAATTACCACTTTTTCTTTTATGAGAGTGCTCATACTTGTTCTGGTAAGGAAAAAAACTGATTTTATACTAAAATCATGAGATTTAGGAGCAAAATAAATTTATAGCCAGAAATAAATAGAAAACCTCGGTGTAAATGATTTTAATTAAAATTACATAGATGTTTTTACCTTCTGTATGTCATATTTTATAATATATGTTAACAATTAAGCAATTTAAAATGAAAAAATCTTAAAATCAGAGCAATATTTAGATGTAATCTCAGGAAATGAATATTAGTTACTAAGAGACAAATATATTCAGGGAATCAAATGAGCCTAGATATATTCACCATTTTCCTTTGGATAACATAGCATTATTTTCAATAAAATATAGGAATTCATGCACCTAGGTAACCTCAGTTAATCTAAACTAAATTGAGATCAGACTGATAACAGTATCTGCTAGCTCGCTAGATAATGGAAGCCTTCCATTGAGGAGAGGAATTGCCTACTTCAGCCAGAAAGAGTGAGTGAAAATTTTATGATGAAGATCCAAGGAATTTCAGTGATGTTTGAGAAATACCTGGCTCACTCATCTATTAATTAATTCAATACATATCACTGAGTGTCTTTTATGTGCCCAGGCACAGAATCTTCTAGGCAGAAATTTATAGGAATGAGCAACACACATTAAAATCCCTGTTATCACATTATTTTTTTTAAAAAAAAACATTTTTTTAAAAAGGGAAGACAAAGTTGGAGGACTTGGGAAATGGTAAAGTAAGAAATACCAGTAATCTGTCTACCAGCTCAAGTCACCAATGGCCCTGTCAGAATCTGTCTTATGTAACTGAAGACTATTGAAGACTACAACTTTAAGGAGGCTTGAAAGGGAAATTGCAGGTAATTTTGGTCAATTTTAGCTCCTAGTGCAGTATCAGCTCTTCATTTTTCACCCCCATCCCTGTGGCAGGCAGCAGTACACATGTTCCTGGAGAATCTTGCATGAATATTGTGGGAGCAAGGTAGGCAGAAGGACCCTGACCTCCAAATAGGAGGGATCTGCCCTTTTCACCGATTGCTGCTTCTGATCTTAGAAGTACAGACAAAGAGAAGAGAAGGCATTGCTGTTGCACATCCTTTCATTGTTACAAGCCTCTCTCCTCCAGATGAAGTGTTTTTTTGGAGGTTTAAAGGACTAATATCTTTACTTCCCCTCCTTGTTTTTCAATTCCGTTCTGAGAGCCAGTTATTAAAGACTAGGACATTCAAAAGCATATGTATATACAGGAGAAATTACAAGTAACAGTTCACATCCAGTGAAAATCACGAACTCAGAAAAGATTCAAGAAGACCATAAATTTACACTCAGCATGATTCTTTTGCACAGACAGCCAATACATACATATACATATACAAACATACATACATACATACATACATACATATATATCATACACACATACAACATACATACATACAGTAAAACCTGGAGTAGTATATTATTTCCAGGGTTTCAATGTTCAGTTTTTAACAACAACAGCAAAAAAATATAAGGCAGACAAAAAAACAGAACTATGACCCATTTACAGTAAAAAAGTAAAAAACAAAAAACAAATGAAGGTTTTCCAGAAAAGTCTTGATTAGATCTACTAGACAAAGACTTTAAAACACCTACCTTAAGATGTTTAAAGAACTAAAGAAGACATGGGGAAAGTTAAGAAAAATGTGTGAAACATGTAGAAATTAAACAACACATTCTTAAACTACAAATGTAATTGTGTAGATCTTCACTTCTTTAAAATGACTTTTTCTCTTTTTCTCCTTGATTCAAACTTACCTCGTACTAACTTGTTTCTTTTTTTCCCTGTCCTTTCACCCTTGCACATACTGCACAACCACTCCCTGAATCATTAAGCCCCGAGGTCAGCATCAAATAGTCTTAGGAACAAAACCTCAGGTTTGTTGACCACAGAAATAGAATTTCAGTCAAACTGAAGATAAGATCTTGACCTTGTGTTTTAGTTCCAGACTCATAAAGGCAAAATAACCCTACTGGCATCCCCATAAAACCACCAAACAGAGTGATGTCATGACTGATATCAGGACCTGATGCAATGATCAACTGCCTCTTATCCTACCCCTGACCATTTAGGAGAGCACGTGACCCCAACTTCCTAGGTACCATGACTAATGAGTTTTTCGCCTATATCAATCTATCCCCTAGCTAGAGCCATCAAGAACATTAACTCACCTGTGTCCTTGGGCCTGGTGCCATTTCCTTAAATAAACCTCTACTTTCTTTGCTGCAAAATTCTGTCCATATCTCCCTTGGCTTTGATATGTGCAGGCAAAATGAAACCCTTGAGTTTGGCAATACTGATGGATAAAAATTTACAAAAAGAAATTAGAAAATACTTAAAGACAAATAAAAAAATATGACATACTGAGACTTATGGGATTCATCAAAATCAGTGGTAAGGGCAAATTTATAGCCATAATTCTACATAAAAAAGATCTTAAAGGAACAACCTAACTACAACAAAAGAATAAGAAAAATAGAAAAAGATACACAACTAAACTCGAAGCTAGCAGAAGGAAATAGGAATAATAAAGATTAGATAAGCCCCTTCCTCCAGCAAATGCCCTAGATAAAGCCCACAGAGTCACAAGCAAATGTAAATTCCTGATATGACTTCCTAACTCCCCTTTGATAAACAGTTTCCTCACATCCCAGGGTCTTTTTCTTGTGTAGCCATTAGATAATAAAATTCTCTTGAAGTTTACTAAAACCAAATTTTTTAAAATTTGAATGGACACATCTGGCCATAGCCTGGGATTCCCAAATATTCTACGTTTGGACCCTATGAGGCCTGTGCCCCAGGTCTTACTGCTCTCTCTACATGTGCCCTTGTCTTGACCTCTCTGCATGCCCTTGGAGGCATACAGTTTACCTCTTTAGAACTGTGAGTAATAAACTTCTTCATTTGAATTTCCTTGTGGTCTTTTGTGAACCTTGGCTCACCATCCTAACAATCCAAGGCTCTACTTAAATGTTAATTTAACAAAGTCACAAAAAAGTACAACCATGCTTGTGTTTCAGATATTAATTTTGGCTTTCTCAATGTCAATTACTAAATTTTGCCCTCATATAATCAACTTCTGTCTCAAAGGGCACATAAAGGGAAGGCCACGAGAGAAGGGGAGACCCATTTATCACAAAGACCGTTGGGGGAATCACATCAGGACCTTACATTTAGTTGTGACTCTGGGGATTTTCATGAAGGGCATGCCCTGGAGGGAAGAACAAGTGTGATTCAAGGCTCCTGCAGGCCCGTTAGTTGTACTAAACTGACATCTAGGCAGCACTATCATAGAATGGTTTAGCTAATCTCTCAAAATCCCCACAAATACTTTTAAGTGAATGTTTATAAAATTCTTCATAATAGCAAAAAGCTGAAAACAACTTAAATGCTCATCAACAAGTGAATGAATGAACATTATGAAATACTATCCAGAATGGAAAAAAATTATATATTAATACAAACAACAATACAGATGGATTTTAAAACATTATGCTAACTTTCAAAAGTTGAACAGAAAAGACTAAACTCGCGTTTCCATTTATATGAAATTCTAGAAAAGGCAAATCCATAGTGACAGAGAACATACATAGTTTCTGGAGCTTGGGGATCATGGAAAGGATCAACTACAAAGAGGAAGAGAAAAATTTTGGAGACTGAAAATAGCCTATATTTTGGTGGTGGTGGTGGTGGCATGCTTTTATACAGCTACTAAATTTCCTCAAACTATCTTTTAAAAGGGCACATCACATTTTATTTTTATAAGAAAATACTTGAACTATAGTCTGCAAAATAAGGCAACTAGTTCACTTAAAAAATTTTCAAAGTACTACAAGAGACTCAGGAACTGTTTGTTATTAAAGAAGACTAAAGAGAAATGACAAGACACAATGTGTGATCATGGACTTGTGGACCTTCAGAAAAAGATTCATTTGATGTGAACCTAGAGAAGGATGTTATTTAATGAGATGAACTCCCACATGATGAACTGAGGGTGCAAATTTAATAAATAATAAGAACCTAGCAGCCATTTGCTGACAGGGGCTTCTCATGTACTCTGTGTACCTGGAAGAACCTCAGACTGAACTCTCGGCTTTGGCATTATGCCCCACTTGTTTATACTGTCTGAGACAATCACTACAAGGAAACTCTGGTTTCATCTTTCTACTAATGGACTGAGAACTGCCCTGTCCATTCAGAATTGCACAATTTGGATACTTCATTTGCATAAAATGAGCCTAATTCATAAACTGAGTGGGAAACTTTCACTAAAATGGTGGCCTCCTCTTTGTCTCAGTGGAGCACAGCTTAGGTTGCTACTCGAATCTCTGTCTTTCGGGGTGTAGCTCTTTTTGCTCAAATAAATGTATTTTTAATTCTTTTTTTGTTATTATTATTTTTAATTTTTAATTATTAAAATTTTCCAGCTTTATATGTATAATAGACAATTAGTTGCTTATATTTACATTGTACAATTCAATGGGTTTATTATTATAGTTGGCATACAACAATATAATATACCAGTTTTCATTGTGAAGCATAGTGATCAGAGATCACATAGATCACAAAGTACTCACCCCACTAAATCTAGTACCAACCTTCCCCCTTATATCTTTATTACATTATTAAACATCTTCTCTATGCTACACTCTACATCTTCATGTCTATTCTGTAACTATCCATTTGTACTTCTTAATCCCATTGCTTTTTTTTTTTGCCATTCCTAAGCCTCCTCCCATCTAGTAGTCCTCAAAATATTCTCTGAGTTTATTATCTATGAGTTTATTTTCATTTGTTCTTTATATTTGTTGATTTTTTCTTTAGATTCCTCATGTATGTGAAATTATGCAATATTTGTTTTTCTCTGTCCGACCGATTTCATTTAGCACAATATCCTCTAGGTCTACAAGACAGTATCTTTTTCCATCCCCTACCTTTTAGTCTGTGTGTGTCTTTTAATCTGAAGTGAGTCTCTTGTAGGCAGCATATGTAGAGGTCTTGTTTTCTTATTCAGTCACTATATCTTTTGGTTGGAGCACTTAATTCTTTTTCATTTGAGGTACTTGTTGATAGAAATGTAATTATTACCATTCTTTATTCATGTTTTTGATACATGTTTTTTCTTCTTAAAGAAGTCCCTCTAACATTTTCTGTAATAGTGGTTTGATGTTGATGAATTCCTTTAGCTTATTTTTGCCTGGAAGCTCTTTATCTGCCCTTCAACCTCTAAATGAAGCTTTGCTGGATAAAGTATTCACAGTAGTAGTCATGGGTTTTTCATCATGTCAAATATTTTGTGCCAAGCCCTTCTGTCCTGCATGGTTTCTTTTGAGAAAGCTGCCACTCTTATGAGTGCTCCTTTGTAGGTAACTAACTGCTATTTTCTTGCTGCTTTTAAGATTCCTTTCTGTGTATTTAACCTTTGGCATTTTAATTATGTAAGACATAGATTTTTTTCCCTTTAATAGAGTCCCATAGGCCTCCTTAAAATTATTATAATAGTCTTGGCTTCTTTTTTTCTTGACATTCTGATTGAGTGTCCTTGGCTTTTTCATTCTCTATATTGGTGGTTCGATCCTTTTCTTAACTACTCTGTTTATTCCATCTAATATACACATTTCATCTCAGATAATGTGTTCTTCACTTTCTGACTGGTTCCCTTTTATAATTTCAATTTTCATTTTTATGTTTTTTATCTCTTTGTTGAAGTTCTCACTGAATTAAACTACACTTCTCCTAAATTCATTGAGCATTTTTATAACCAGTGTTTTGAACTCTGATCTGTTAGATTGCTTGACTCATTATTCTTGGATCTCTGTTCTGTTCTATCATATGGTTTCTGCTTCATTGTCTTCCTCATTTTGACTGCTTTTTCTGTATCTGTTTCTGTGTACTAAGCAAAGCTTCTAAGTCTCCCGTCTTATTAGTGTGGCTTTGTGTAGTAGGTGTTTAGTGGCACAGTCCTGAGAAGGGTTCAGCTGCAGGCCAAGTTTAGCCCCAGCCCCGTGCCTCTCCAGGGCCACCTGTTAAGATTTGGCAAGTAATCCACAGATGTTTATGCTTATAGTTCCCTTAAAAAAAACCATGCTGGAGATCGAGGCCAGCTGCCATCACTGAGAGTCTTGGCACTGCTCAGCAAAGAGCACCGGACTTGCCGAGCACACAACTGAATGTGGCTCTGGTGGGGCTGCGAGTTGGGAAGGAGGAGTTTCAGGGAATCCTCTGGGGTATTGACCTCTGTTATCTAGTTTGATGATGTCTCAGCTGTGATGGCGTTGGGTCCGCACACTGGGATCGGGGTAGGGGTCAACAGAAGAATAATGGATACCCCTGCACTTCTGCCTGGAAGAGAGCCTCAACTCTGGCCCTCACACCAACAACTGAGTGTTCCCCTGTAAGTCCCTGGTGCCCCACAGAGGGTGACTGAGCACTGGTGCTCAGAGTGAGCAGGTCTGTCACCACTGAAGTCCATTAATGGGTACGGTCCCTTTAAGAGGCATCTGCAGCTGCCTTCTTCCGCTGCTGCAGCCTCTGTTCCACACAGCCGCTTGGACCACGCAGCTTTGCAGCTTTGCCCCTTCTACCTTACCATTACAAGAGGATTAATTATTTCTCTCCCTAGTTGTAGTGCCTCTGTTTGTCTAGATCCCAGGCAACTTTCCTTGCTCTTTGCTCCATGTTTCTGTCATGACTTTGATTTGATAAGAGAGATGAACAAAGCCTCTAATATCTATGCCATTTTTTTTCATCCTCTAAAATTCTTTATTGTAGTCTAAAGTTAATTTTGATTTTATAGGCTGGATCCTGGAATAAGAATAAATTTACTTCAATTTAATATATGAACACTAGTTGGACATTGGTAAATTTGATTGGTAAATCGTATTAGATAGTGTGTACTATATTATTGGTAATTTTCTGATTTGAGCAATTATGATTATGTAAATAAAGGTTCTCATTTGAAGAAAATAAGCACTGAAATCTTTAGGAGTGAAGAGATAGTAAATTGCACAACTTATAGATATATGGGAGAGAATGCTAAAGCAAAGATATCAAATGCATTTATATAAACTAATATTCTTGATTTCTCCTCTACTCACACTATTATCACACTCAGAACACATCTAACAACAAATGTGTGGGGATGTTTCCCACACCAAGCAATTCTGTGACACCAACCAATTGCTTTACAATTTAACTCATTCTGACATATCTACTAGGAGATTGTATCAGACCATAGGTTAACAGCTCAGTTCCACAAGGCTTCACTTACCTCCCCGCACTTCAGATGCCACTAGGCTATAAAATCTGAGATTCCCACAACCTCCTCCCCACCACCTGCCCACCACAGTCCAGGGCTTGATTAATTTGCTAGAGTGGCTCACAGAACATAGAAAAACAGGTCAGTTATTGTTTACCAGTTTATTATAAACAGATGTGGAAAAGGATACAGATGAATATCCAATAGAAGAAGATTCTTAGGGCAAGCAATGTGGAATGGGGCATGGAACTTCCATGCTCTGTCTGGATGCACCAATCTCCCAGAACTTCGAAAGTTTACCAACATGGAAGCTCCCTGAACCCCATACCGTTGGGATTCTTATGGAGGCTTTATCACATGAACATAATCCATCATTAACTCAATGTGCAGCCTCTCTCCCCTTCCTGGAGGATAGAAAATGGGTCTGAAAGTTCCAAGTTTTTAATGATGGCTTGGTTTTCATGACCAGCCCCACCCAGGTGTCCACCAAGTATTGTCTCATATGAACAAAATATGAACCTATAATCCAGAAATCCCAAAGGATTTTAGAAATTCTGTGTCAGAAATCAGTCTCAAAGTCCAAATATTAGAACAAAACATTCCTCAAGTACTCTTATTATGCAGGAAAACACAAAGGTTTTTAGTAACTGTGCTAGGAACCATGTAATATTTTTGCTCCTTTGTCATAACCACACACACACACACACACACACACACACACATACACACACATACACACACATTCTATTTTTCACAGTAAATATTAACATTTGGAGAATGCAAGGTAAAAGTAAAAATGGGAATTTGTTTCACTGAATTATTTCATTAAGTCTGAAATTATTTAAAAATAATGTTAAAGAAAATATAATTTTAAATGCTCAAGTCAATTATACAGCTACCATCTCAACCTCATTCTTTTTCTTTTTTATTACTGCAGTTACATAATTTTTATGGTGCAATTCTTTCAGCTACTACTAAGATTGAATATTTTTTAAAACATTTCTCATTTTTATGCAAGTATAAACATTTTTATTATTTTGAATAGTTCTGTATACAGTAAAACTATTAACTCTTGGTTTTATCTCATGTGCAATTTTTTCTAATAAAATGTATTTTGGTCTTTTAAAAGATTTTTGTGGATAGTTATCTTCCTTGCATTTCTATTTCTTTTATAATATTAAGCTTAGAAAAATATTTCCTAAGATCATTTAAATTAATCATTTATATTTCTTTCACATTTTTTAATCACTAAAATTTTATGATTTTATTTTTCCCTTAATATATTGGTAATTTATTTTAGGATATAATGTAAAGTGAGGCTCTAACTTGACTACTTTCTAAATTAAAATTATTGGGGTGACATTGGTTAATAAAATTATAAAGGTTTCTTGTGTACAATTCTATGATACATCATCTGTAACTGCATTGTGTGTTCGCCACTCAAAGTTAAATTTCATTCAGTCACCATATATTTGAGTCCTATTACCCTTATCTACCGATCCTCATCCCCACCTTTCTTCCGCTAATCACTAAATTGTTGTCCATGTCCATGAGTCTCTGTTTTGTTCTTCTGTTGTTTTTTGATTTTATAGCCCACACTGAAGTTAAATCATATGGTTCTCAACTTTTCCTGTCCAATTTACTTTGCTTATCATTACAATCTCAAGATCCATCTGTGTTGTCGCAAATGGCAGTATTTCATCTTTTCTTATGGCTGACTAATATTCCATTGTATGTATGTACCACATCTTCTTTATCCAACCATCTATCAAAGGGTACCTTGGTCATTTCCATGTCTTGACCACCGTGAATAACGCTTCTATGAACATAAGGGTGCATATATATTTACAGACAAATAATATCTTTACAGACAAAAAATGCACAGAAGAGGAGGTAAATACACAGAAGAAAAATGGCTGGGTCATATGATAATTCTGTTCTTAATTATCTGACGAACCTCCATACTGTTTTATAGTGGCTGCACCAATTTACACTTCCACCAACAGTGCACAAGTGTTCCTCTTCCCCACAATCTCTCTAACACTTGCTGTTACTTATCCTGTTGATGGTAGATAGCTACTGTAACAGGTGAGAGGTGGTATCTTGTTGTGGTTTTGATTTGCAGCTCCCTAATAGCTAGTGAAGTTGAGCATCTTTTCATATGTCTCTCGGCCATTTGTATGTCTTCTTGGGAGAAGTGTCTGTTCAGGTCCTCTGATAATTTTTTAATTAGATTGTTTTCTTATTGTTGAGTTGTATGGGTTCTTTGTATATTTTGGATATTAGCCCCTTGTTAGAGGCCTTGTTTGGAAACATCTCCCATTCAGATGACTGCCTCTTTGTCTTGTTGGTGGTACCTTTTGCTGTGTAGAAGTTGTTTAGTTTGATATAGTCCCATTCATTTATTTTGGCTTTTACTTCCCTTTCCTTCAGAGTCAAATTCACAAAACTCTCTCTCAATCCAAGGTTTGTGAGGTTAGTACTAATGTTTCTTTTATGCAATTTTTGCTTCAGGTTTTCTATTTAGGTCTTTGATCTATTTTGAGTTACTTTTGGTATATGATGACAGAAAACAGTCAGTTGCATTCTTTCTCCATTATATGTTTTTGGCTCCTTTCTTGAAAATTATTTGCCCATATATATGTTTTTTTTTCCCCTGGACTCTCATTCTGTTCCATTGATTTTTAAAAGCATCATGCTTTTCGATTATTGTCACTTTGCATTATAATTCCAAGTCAGGCAGAGTAATACCTCCAGCCCTGTTCTTTTTTCTCAGGATTGCTTGGCTATTCAGGGTCTTTTCCTGTTTCCATAGAATTCTGATGATTTTTTGTTCTACTTCTTTTAAAAATGCCATTGGGACTTTGATGGGGGAATGCTTTATATCTGTATGTTGCTTTGGGTAATATGGCCATTTTAACAATACTATTCTTCCATTCTATGAACACAGAACATTTTTTCATTTCTTTGTATCTTTTTCAGTTTCTTTCAATAATGTCTGCTAGTTTTTCAATGTATAGGTCCTTCACATCCCTCACTAGGTTTATTCCTAGCTCTTTTATTCTTTTTTTGCAGTTGCAAAATAAATTCTATTTTCATTTTTCCCCCTGAAATTTCACTATGGATTTTTGAACATTGATGTATCCTGCAACTTTACTGTATGCGTTTACTGTTTCTAATAGTTTTTTAATGGATCATTAGGGATTTTTCATGTAGAGAATCATACCATCTACAAAGAGGGACAATCTGACTTCCTCATTCCCAAATTGGATGTCTTGATATCTTTTCTTGCCTGATTGCTCTAGCTAGGACTTCTAATACTACATTGGATAAGAAGCGGTGACAGAGGGCATCCGTGTTTTGTTCCTGATCCTAGAGGAAAAGCTTTCAGGTTTTCATTATTTGGTATGATATTAGCTGAGGATTTGCCATATATGGCCTTCATTATGTTGAGGTACTTTCCTTCGATATCCATTTAGTAAGTGTTTGAATGATAAATGGATGCTTTATCTTGTCAAATGCTTTTTCTGTATTTATTGACATGATGATCATGTGATTTCTATCTTTTATTCTGTTTATGTGTTGTATCACACTGATCTATTTGCACATGTTAAACCATCCATTCACTCCTGGAATAAAGCCCACTTGATCATGATGTATAATCTTTTTACTCTATTTCATCTTTGATTCACTAGTATTTTGCTTAGGATTTTTGCATCTGTAGTCATCAGAGATATTGGTCTGTAGTTCTCTTTCTTTGTGTTATCGTTACCATATTTTGGTATCCAGGTAATGTTGGCCCCCAAAAATGAATTAGTACTGCCTCTTTTTCAATTTTTTGGAAGAGCTTGAAAAGAACAGGTGTTAAAATGATCTTTGAATGTTTGGTAGAATTCACAAGTGAAGCCCTCTGGTCCTGGACTTTTACTTTAGGAGAGATTGTTGAGATTGCTTCAACTTCACTATTGTTGATTAATCTATTTAAACTTTCTTGTTCTTTGTGATTCAGTCTAGGAATAGTACATGTTATGAGAGCTTGTCCATTTCTCTAGGTTATTGAATTTGGTGGGCAGATAGTCTTTCGTAGTATTCTTGTATGATCCTTGCATTTCAGTGGTATCCGTTGTAACCTCTCCACTTTCATTTCTGACTTTGTTTATTTATGTCCTTTCTCCTTTTTCCTGAGTGACTCTAGTCAGGGGTTTTGCCAATTTTATCAATCTTTTCAAGGAACCAGCTCTTTGTTGCTTTAATTTTTTCTGTTTGTTGTTGTTGTTGTTGTTCTCAATTTAATTTAATTCTGCTCTAATTTTTATTACTTTTCTTCTTTTTGCTGACTTTGAGCTTCATTTGTTCTTTTAACTATTTTTTTTAAGATTTTATGTTAGGTTGTTTATTACTATTTTTTTCAGATGTGATGTTAGGTTGTTCATTTGGTATTTTTCTAGTTTCTTGAGAAAGGCCTGTAATGACATGAACTTCATACCGCTTTTGCTGTATCCCCAAATCCTGATACGTTGTATTTTCATTCTCATTTTTATGTATGGATGTGTTGATCTCTCCTTTTATTTTCCTATTTGACCCAGTCACTCTATAGTAACATGTTGTTTAATCTCCATATATTTGTGGTTTTACCTGCTTCCTTTTTGCAGTTCATCACCAGTTGCAGAGCATTATGCCTGGATAATAAGCTTGGTACACATTTCAATCTTCTTATATTTTTTGAGGTTAGTTTCTGTGTCCAATTTACCCATCCTTGAGAATGTTCCATGTGCACTAGAGAAGAATGGCTAATCTGGTGTTTTGGGATTAAAGGCTCTGTCAATATTGATTATGTCCACTTGGCCTAATGTGCCATTTAAGGTCGATATTTCCCTATTGATTTTCTGTTTGCATGATCTAGCTGTTCATGAGGCATTTAGGTCCCCTGCTATAGCTGCATTTTTTCAGTTTCTCCCTTTAGTTCTGTTAGTACTTGCTTCATATATTTTAGTGCTCCTTGATTGGGACCATATGTATTGATATGTGTTATGTCTTCCTGACTTATAGCTCCTTTATCATTATGAAGTGTTTGTTTTTGTTTCTTGATACATTTCTTTTTCCTTGAAGTCTGTTTCATTAGATGTAAGTATGGCTGCACTTACTTTTCTTCGGCGCCTTTTGCTAAGAATATGGTTTTCCACCCTTTGAACTTGAGCCTATATTTGTCCTTGCAGCTGAGATGTGTCTCTTGAAGGCAGCATATGATTTTGCGTTTTGTTTTTTCGATGCTTTCTGCTACTCTGTGCCTTTTTATTGGTGTGTTCAGGCCATTTACATTTAGGGTGATTATTGAGATATGAAGCTTTCCTATAGCTACTTTATCTTTTGTTTTCCGGTAGCTCTGTGTCTCCATTGTTTTTCTTCTTGTTTTTGTTTTCGCCCTTGTGTTTCTGTCTGTTACGTTAGTTTGGTGGTATTCTAAGATTTTTCTCTCTGTTCCCTCTATGTTTATGTGATGCGTCTTAGTTCTGGATTTTTTTCTTTTGGTGTGGTTACGAACAAGTTTATGTTTAATTAAGATTCATATACACAGTAGTCCTCTTTCTTCTACTCGTGTCTTATCTCCATTCTCCTTTGCAGATTCAGATCTTTACTTCCTCCCCCTTTCTGTTTTTGTAGTCTCAGATTATTCCTATTGATGCTATGAACTCATTTCTAGGTTTCAGTAGCTGTTGCCTTTTGCTTCTCTTTTTAAAGTGTTTTTAGAACCCTTAACCATTATGTAATATTTCAGTTTATAACACCCTATTCTGAATAAGGGTTGCACTTGTCTGTTTCTGTCTGTCTGTTAGTATTTTTTCCCTTATGTTTCAGGCATAATGACCCCCGTTAGTATTTCCTATATTGCAGGCCTTGTGGTGGAAAATTTGTTCAGCTTCTGTATGTCTGAAAATGTCTTTATTTCTCCTTCATAACTAAAAGAGAATTATGCTGGATGTATTATTCCTGGCTTGTAATTCCTCTCTTTCAGTAGTGTGAATATTTGTTCCCACTTCCTCTTAGCTTATAAAGTTTTGCTGAAAAGTTCAATTATAATCTATGGGACATATATATTACTGTCTCCTTTTCCCTGACTGCCTTGACAATTCTTTCTTCATCATTAATTTTTGACAGTTTTAATATAACGTGCCATGGAGAAGGCCTTTTTGAATTGAGATAATTAGGTGTTCTCTTTGCTTCTTGGATTCGAGGATTCAGTTCTTTCCATAGGTTTGAGGAGTTCTCATTGACTACTTGTTTTAATAGGCTCACTATTCCCTTCTCCTTCTCTACTCCCTCTGCTGTACCCATTATACATATATTGCTCTTTCTGGTGGAGTCAGATAGTTCTTGTAGAGTTCTTTCATTTCTTTTATACTTTCAAGTCTCTCTCTTCTTCCATCTGCATCATTTCCAGATTTTTGTCTTTGATATCACTAATTCTTTCCTCCATCTGCTCAGCTATATTTCCTAAGCTTGCTATTTTATTCTTTATCTCGTTTATTGAGTTATTCAGCTCCAGAATTTTTCTGTGGTTCTTTTAAAAATCTCAGTCTTTTTGGTTAGTTTTCCTGTTGTCGTTGTTTGTTTTTTTCTGAGTTCATCAACCAGCCTATTTGAGATTTATTGTATCTCAATAATTTTTTTTTAGAACTGCAATCTTGAATTATCTGTCATTTACATCACGTATTTCCATATCTTTATTTTTTTTCTGGAGATTTTTTATTTTCTCTCTGCAATATCTTGTTTCCTTTGTCGTTTATGGTATTCTATGGACTATATCTCTATCTGGGCATTTATAGAAGTAAACTCTGCTTGTGCTTCTTTTTTTTTCTTATTAAAATGATACCTGTTTAGCAGATTGATAAGCAGATTTTTTCTTTTGCTTTTCAGTAGGTGATGCTGAGCCATAAGTGTTCTATTTTCTCTTACAATGATCTGGCTTTCTAGATCTCTGCTGGGTGGTGGACAATGCCTTGTATTCCCCGGGGCAGTGGGTCTCTTTTCTGTGAGAAGGTCGCCTCAGTCTTGGGAGATATTGGAGCATTTTGAGCGGGATTGATATGGTCTGACTTAAATTTAAATAGATTATTCTGGCTTCTGTGTTGAGAAGAGATCTTAGGAAGTCCTGGATGGAAGCAGAGAGACAAGTTAGAATACTGCTGTAATAATTTGTAATAATAAATTAAAAGAAAAGCCATTAATTGAGATTGGAGAGACTACAGGTGGATTGGAAGATTAAGTATTTAGTTTTTGAAATGTTAGATTTCAGATGACTATTGGACATCTAAGTGGAATGTTGAGAAAGAATCCAAATATTGGGATTTTTTAAGGTTCAGAGTGTATTTAAACACTTATGATGAGATTTTCAAGGGAATATGTGTAAACAGAGAAAAGAGGAGCAAGTACTGAACCCTAAGAGATCCCAATACAAAAAGATTAGAGAGACCAGGAGCAGCTAATAAAAGAAACTGAGAGGCATCGCCAAAGAGGAAGAACCAGAAGCTGTGGTGTTTAAGAAGCCAAGTGAACAAAGTGTTTGGGGGAAGGAGAAGGCAGTCACCTAAGTCACATGCTGCCAATTGGCCAACTAAGATGTGGTCTGAGATTGAACCACTGGATTCAGCATCATGGAGGTCATTGCTGCCTCCACATGAACAATTCGAGTGGAATGTGGGTTGAAAGCCAGTGGGTTTAAGAGAGATTGGGAGGAGAGGAACTGTACACAGTGTCTAGAGAAAATTCTTCTCAGGAGCATTGTTGGAAAAGAGTACAGAAAATGGAGCAGTATTTAGAGAGGAAAGTGTTGTTTTGGCTCCCCCAGAAGCTCACCTTGAGATGGAGAGTGTAATAGTTTACTTGGGTGGTTTAGAGAACATCGGCAGAGGAGGGAAGAAACTGGAAGGATAAATTCTCAAGGCAGCTCTCAACATAGGTTAATGGAGCTCAATCCTTTGAGGAAGCTTTGGGAATGGGACACACACACACACACACACACACACACACACACACACACAACACATGCATACACACCAGAATTATCCTACCTGAGGGGAAATCAACATGTAGTATTTATATACCAACTCCTGTCAACCATTGGTTGAAAGCTTTTACAGAGAGTGTTAATTTACTGGTGCTTATGTTTTTTATGGTTAGTGGGGAGGAAAATTGAGGCAAGAGAAAGCAAGCCCTCAGTTGAAGAAGAACAGGTACTGACAGGTGAAGCAGGGCCTGTATGTATAGAAGAGGTGATGGCAGAGATAATGCTGGAGAAAGAGAGACAAACAGCAGTGGTTCCAAGTGCAGAGGTACTTTTTAAAAAATGGGAAGAATAAAAGCATCTTTGTTGATGTGAATGATTGTGTGTATGTGTGCATGTGTACGCACTCACACATGTGTAGAGGCTGGTACTGGATAGAAGCATGGAGAGTCCATCAGTAGGAAGGTGACATATATGGGTGCAGATGGGGGTCTGGAAATATGTGCACATCCTTTTCTGATGATGGCAGTTTTCTGAGTGAACAGGAAATAAGGCCATTAGCTGAGAGTGTGGTAGGTTAGGAGGAGTTCGAGACTTCTAGAGAGAGGAGAAGGGGTAAAATACCATCCAAAAGTGGGCAGCGAGTGAGCTTGGGTCAAGTAGTGTGATTCCTGGGCAACTCTAAGGGACCACCTTCTAGAAATGTAGCTGTTACCAGATTGAGGAGGTCCTTGGATATGTGTCAAGAAAGTGAAGTGCTATTTATGTGTTTTCTATAAGTTTTAGTTGAATAGAGAAGTGAATGATCAGAGTCAGGCTTCAAAGTTGGGTGTTAGCAATGAGGGGCAGATGGAGCTGGGGAAGATGTAAAGGTAGGAGTCAGTTAGGATGCTTTCCATTAGCCTGACAAAAGATAATGAGCTCTTGTGCTGGGAAATGAGAAGGAGCAGAGTGGTCTTTAACAATCTCAGGGCTTTAGGGGTAGTAAAATGTTAATGGTATGTCTCGTTAGTTGCTTATGCTTGCCTTATTAAAATTATTTTGAATCCTTGGTTTATTTTTCAAATATCTTTTAAGCTTCATTGTTTTTGTGAATTCATTTAGTTAAAACTAAATAATGCGCAGTAAACCACTTAACTGGGCACAGGTAAACTATGTTAAAATGGTAAAAGTAAACAAGTGGTATGAATTTCACTCTTCTCTCCAAGGACCCAAGATCATTCTGATATATAAAGCAAGTGTCAACCCATATATTAAATATTAGTAAAGCAAAATTATTTTCTTATATACCCCCAAATACATCCTTCCTAAAAAACAAACAAACAACCACCCCAGCACCCCCCCACACACACACTACCGGCATTACCAAAACACTAATGAGAAGGTTTATTTACTTAATACTAAGTTCTAACGCAGTAGAATCAATAACAGTGCTGGGCATCTTCCAATACAAATATCCCAACCAAAATGTGGCAAAAGACAGACAATTATCAACACAGAACTGGTATAATAATTTCTCATTATAGCATCCACTATAAGTATGAAAACATATATAGAGTCAGGCTTCCACATGGAAAAGAACAAATATGCATATGAAAACTTTTATTAATAAGTAATTGACATATATCATTAGTTCAGGTATACAACATAATGATTATGTGTGTGTGTGTGTGTGTGTATATATATATATACATATATATATATGTATATATATATATACATGGTAAAATGATCACAATAAGTCTAGTTACCATCTGTGACCACACAGTTATAATTTTTTTCTTGTCATAAGAACTTTAAGGTCAGCTCTCTTAGTAACTTCTAGTATACAACACAGTCACCATGATATTACATCCCCAGGACTTCTTTATTTTATAACTGGAACTTTCTTATTTTTTTGATAAAAATAAGTTTGGATAGAAGTTCTAGCATCTTGTTCCATAACACATTGGATTGAAACTTTATGCTCTTTGGAGATTCCCTGGTCTATGCTAGTGGTCTTCAGACCGTAATATGCGTCCCCCGGGATATGCAAAGACTTTTCATGAGATAGATTTAAAAAAAATCAATTTCCCCACTTTCAACTTCCACAGGTTCTAAAATTGATACCTCTTTATATTTACCTGCAAGAGAAGATACTTCTATATATTTTACCTACCTCTACTTTAAAAATCACTTTTAAAGCACTTGCAAATAAAAGGCACACCTCTTATCCATCCAGAATCTTACCATGGAACATTGTTGCAGCCTAAAAAATCTTCCTGGCAATCAAACAGAAGGATAATTCAATAACTCCTTTATAATGCACTCACCATTCTCTTCATTAAGAGATGCATTTCCAGTAAGTCTCTTATCTAAAATTTTTGTGTTTAAAGATTACTTATCAAAATGTATATTGTTTATGTTGTTCAGATTAATTAATTATGGTCTTACAATATTTATAATGGTAATGCAACTGAGAAGAAAAAATATTAACACTTAGAAACTTATGGTCACATAAAATAAAATCAGAAAATTTCAATATGGGTATACTTCATATATTTTGTTGCAGAAAAACATGATAAGGCTATAAATAAAAAATAAGGCATAAAATTAAATTACATTAGTATTATGTGTCATGTAGGAAGTAGAATGAAATACAATTTAAAAGAACAATTGTAATTGATATTCCAATTGTTAAAGAGATTGCTCAGGCTTTAAAAAAAGAAATGAAAGTAAATACAAATTCCATATGGCATTTATATTTTGTTTAATCCATTTAAAAGAGTGACAGTTTTATTTTTAAATCAGTGTTTATGACACATGAGTAATTATATTCTTTACAAATATTTAAATTTGTGATGAAAATAATTAGATGTCAACTTAAAGCCACATTGGAAGAATCATAGTTGTAAATTCTTTTAGTGAATATGAAAACTTCTGAACTAGACTATCCTTTCAAAAATTTTATAGGTAAGTGACATAAAATAGATAGTAAAGGAGTTCTCATATAGAGAAAGTAGATTTTTAAGGTGATATTGGCTTGAAAATTTATGTATACTCAGGGAGAAAAAACCTGTGTCCCATATTTATACTTGACTTGGTCAGATCATGAGTTTCAAATTTAAGCTTAGAACATCTCATCCTATGTCAATTCATAGATCTGAAGCCACCTCTGCCAATAATGGAATTGACCCTGACCAAAAAGCATAAATCCTGTCAAAAAGGATATCTCTATTTTTGTTTCAAAAGTGCTAGACACAAGCTGACTTGGTGGAAACTGTAAAAGTTGGCTAACTACTGTGTCTGAACTGAATTCATAAAGTTTTGCATTCACCTGTTTCTTTCCATTTTTCAGTTAAACTTAGCTTCATCTCATGTCAGCCAAACTGAGGAAAGAGGATAGGAGGAGAATGGAGAAATCTCTCCTCTCTTGAAGAAAATAATTGTGCAGATACATTACCAAAGAAAACCACAATTAGGTTACTCCAGACTTAAATATAGAAGAAGAGTACATGTACACATTTTAGAAATCGTTTTCAACTGGGATTTGTGAAGTGAATTTTCTGGTTCCATCTCAAATAAAAAGAAATCCTAATACCCTCTTATGTAAGTGTCTTGTTTATTAAGGTTTCACATATGTCACAGTAAAAATTGCCTTTATTAATGAGAATCTATTAGACTTTAAGATTAGTTTTGGTTGCAATTTAGATCAATTTAGTAAATACTATGGAAGCTGGCTACATAACCTTAAGGAATTTATAATTTGAAGAAATGTAGATATATACACAAGTAATTTCTTAAGTCATAAACAATTGATTTTCATAATATATCTGCAAATATTGAGAAACTGCTTTGCTTCAGACACTGTGCAGAACACAAGAGGTATAAGATAAACAAGATACCATCCTCATTTCATGTCTGAGATCTCTACTTGGCCTCCACTTCCATGACTCAACAGGTAATTTGAGATTCTAATTACAGGTAGGTAGCTCGAGATGACAGATGTCCTGTCATGCAGGACGTTTACAGCTTCTAGGACACCTGCTCTCCATTTAACCCATGCATGCTGTCCCTCACCAGATGATTCCTGAATTAAGCTGTAACTTGAGTCTCAAGATCTGTGTCCTGTGTGGAGGTTCATTTATTGAAAATCTTATACAATTCATTGAACAATTCATTGATAGGGATTTGTTAAAATATAAGGTATCTAAACTGAACTAGAGACGTCACTTCATCAGCACTCTTTAAAAAAACATGACTAAATCAGAGTATTAAACATGTTTCAATAAATATTTTAATTATCAAAATATTAAATATTAAAAGTCTGTCGCAGTTTATAAGAGAAACATATAACATGTGTCTTCCCAGTAAGCAAAGTGAAACATTTATGGGTATCAATCAATTGTGAAGTCTTATAAAAGAATAATGAGAAGGAAACTGAACTTGGATGAATAACAACAGAATAGCCCATCGCTTTGATGAAAAATTCAATAAATGTGTGTCATGTAGTGATATGAGAGCCCAGAGAGCAAGTCTGACAGAGCAATTTAATGTCCATGTAAGACAGTATATTCGACAGAGGTCTTAGAAAATAATATCTCATGGTCATCCAGTTAATTATCATCGACAACTATATTTCATAAAGATGGTAAAGTCATTAACATTGAGGCAAAACATATTGTATCTTATCCACTGTGTCCCAGTTAGGTTGTGATATATTCTAAGCATAGGCCTTATCACCATTCCTTGCACAAAAGGCATAAACTCACTTATATGATAAATTAATAATTTCCTCACTCAGAAAAGGTAAAAACATTGGCTTTTATATGCAACTTGTTCATTCCTTTCCTTTTCAACAAGGAGAAGGGGGAAGAGCTGGACACCATTAAGAGGGCAAACTGCCTTGACTGTAAGTTTCAAGGTCAGAACAAATCAAGGACCGGATCACACGTGCTGTGTTAGAGAACAAGACGCCATTTTTTGTTAGGGAATACTAGAGAAAGAAAACATAATTCTAAGATTGCATAGAGCCATATAACTGGAAGAAAATTAGCTTACAGCAGTAGTTCCCAATCTGGGGTGGTTTTGGCCCCTAGGAAACATGGAGCAATGTTTGGAGACATTTTGGCTTGCCACTGACTTGAAGGGATGAATGTTGCTACTGGCATCTAGTAAGTAGAGGCCAGGGATGCTGAGAAACATCCTATAATGCACAGGATATCCCCCACAACAAAGAATTATCCAACCCAAAATGTTAACAGGGCTGAGGCTGGGAAATCCTGCTTATAGGAAATCTCTGGCTGATATCGATTCAACCTTTGAAAGCTAAAATAAATGGTACATTTCATTGAATACCTATCACATGCTTTTGGGTCTTCACTTAACCTAAGGTCTTCACCCATATACAATACCCCTAGTTCCTTCAACTATTCCTTAAGTGAAATGATGTTAAGCTGCCCAAAATTACCTGCTGAAATCCTACAAATTATTTTAGCAGTGGAAATTCTGGCCACATCCTTCATGAGCTCCTCCATGAGCCCTAAGAAAGAAATTATCTTTTTCTTTCTGCTTCCACAGGACTTTGCACTTTGTAATAATCTTGGCCACATTCTGACTGTGTGCCGGGTGCAACTGTCCTCCCTTCTCATTCATGCCTTGTGCCCCTACTTTGCATATGTCCCTTTGTTTCCAGAGGAACATGGATACAGTTGATTTATTCTGAAGATACTAAATTCCTCTGTCAATGGGATGAGTGCAGGATAAGCATATGCTGTGTGCTGAACAGTTTTTAAAAACAAAGTCTTAATTTTAGGAGTTACAGATTTACAGAAAAATTGTATAGAGTAGTGAGACTTCCCATCTAAACTGTACCGTTTCCTTATTATTAACATCTTATATCAGCATAGTACAATTGTAACAATTAATGAACCAACGCTGATGTGTGATTATTAACTAAAGTTCATACTTTGTTCAGATTTCTTTAGTTTTTGCCTAACGTTCTTTTTCTGTTCCAGGATCCCACCCAGGATACCATGTTACATTTAGTCATCATGTCTCTTTATGATTCCTCTTAGCTTTGGCAGTTTCTCAGACTTTCCTTGTTTTGATGACCTTGACAATTGTGAAGAGTACTTGTCAGATATTTCATTGGATGCCCTTCTGTTGGAATTTATTTGATTGTGTTTTGTTATTACTATACTGGGGTTGTGGCTCTCTGCTCTGTTTATCTTTTTCACCTGTGGGGCCCTCGGCCCTAGTCCTTGGCTTACATAATCACAGCTGCCTGCCTAAGCAGATAGTGCTAGTTTCCAGCAACAACTCTCAACCTTGACTACACATTGGAAATGCCTCGGGGCTTTTAAAACTCCTGGTTCCGAGGCTGTACTAATTAAATCAGAAGAATATCTGGTGGAGGGAATTCAGTCATTAACATATTTTGTAAATCTTTCAAATTTGCCATATTTAGCAAATAAAATCACAGGATGATAAGTTATATATATATAGTTGTGTTTTAATATAAAGTTCATATCTGATATTAGAGAATTATAGATAGTTACTGACACCCCTTCTAGTCTCCTCTGCTCCTCCCAGCTCAGAGAGTCAGAACCCCCAAATTCAGCCCCTTGGGCAAAGATTCTGGTCTTCTTATTCCTGTGTGGAGAAAGAAAGATAACTGTAATCAGGCTCCATCCCACACCTGTAGCTAACTTCCAAGCAGAAGAAAACTCAGCACTTCTCCCCTTATATAATCATGTGCCCAGCACACATGTGCGGGCTCTCATTATCTGGCAGTGTGCCACTATTGTTTAACCAGTATATAAAAGGCACCACCACCATGCGGGATGTTGTGCTCTTGTTGAATAACACTGCCACCCTATGAGGCAGTGTTGTGCCTTGCTGAAATAAAGAGTTATGTTGCGGTTGCCTATGGCTCCCCACATTTTCTTCCAACTGCCGGAGTCTCATACACCTTATCTTGGAACGCGAATCTATAGCAACACACTTGGCATAGCTGGCAGGATTCCCAGGTAAGGGAGCCCTCTGCCCCACTGGAGGACAGAAGGGAAATATGGCCCCCACAGGGTATGTGGTGTCCCATGGTGGCGGTATTGATGACTGGATCTCACCTGAGCCATTGAAGGGAGTTGACAGGTCTCCAGGAAGTACTGAGAAAGCGCTCTGCTCCTTAGAGGCACAGCTGCCGGAAAAAAAAGCCTGAGCTACCGCCAGCCAAGTGGTCTAGGTGCTTTTAACAGCTTTGAAGCAGAATATGGATGAAGCTCTAGCAGAGGCTACCTAGGTACAAAAGCTGCAGCAAAAGGCAGATGCCTTGGGTGCAAGGGTGCAACAACTGGAAGCTGAGCTCCAAAGAAGTTCACTCTCAGAGTAACTCTCAGAGGCAGGGAACTCCCAGAGCATGTGAGTAAGTGGCAAACATATGCTGAATTAGTGCAGATTATTTGTGAACTGGGCATGCAAAAAGCTATATTTAGCTTGAATACATAAGGACCAGATGATGAAATGGTATGCTGGACCTAGTGTTAGGGACTACCCCCTCTAGTGCTTTTAGCTTGTTGGTTGCTATCCTGACTCCCTATTTGAATGTATACATGAAGTGACTACAGAATGGCTGCTCTGGAGGATGTAGAGGGGAGATGCTGTGAGGGCAGGGGCAGAAGTGTCTATGAATAATACTCAGACCCCAGAGGGGCAAGAAAAGAAAGGTTCAGGGCAGGCCCAACCAGGTGACCCGAATGCAAATGTGGACTGATTTGCTAGCTGTAGGAGTTGATCAAGATAGACTGCCAGCCTAATGCAGTGTTATAGAGTTGTGGCGCAGTTGAAACCTGAGCAGCAATTCAGGCATGGGCAGAAACCTCCCACTGAAAGAGCCAAGCCTATGCCTTGAAGGACCTTATGAACCCCAGGACTCTCTGTTAATCCTATATGATTCAGGAGAAGGCTGAGATGCCCATTTGGAGGGGATAGACAGGGACCGGAGACTACATGTGGAATTAGCAATCCGCTAATTCCCAAAGAAGGTGCAAAGAGTCCTAGCACTGGTGGATAAGGGCTGACTGCCATCTTATCTATGGAAATTCAGACAGATTCCCTGTATCAACTGCCTATGTGACAGCTATGGGGAAGAGACAGCTGAGACCAAAGCTGTGACTTTGCCTCTTGGAATAGGACGTTTGCTCTCACATCTGTATAAAGTGAATGTTTCTCCAGTGCTGGAGTGTCAGTGGTGTTGCTGACCCAGAAGGGAAGATGGGTGACACCCAGTTGGAAGAATATACAAAAATCAGAGATGAGGATGAAATGGCAGGCGCCAACTTCATTGTGCGGACAGCTTCTCTTGGGAAGTGCAGTTCTATTGGGGAGTGTAGTCTACTGCACGGAGCACACAGTCTTGCACACACTTCTCCTACTCCCCTTTCTTGTCTCCTCTGTTCTCCTTCTCTCTTTCCTTCTCTAGAGGGGACTGCATGACTCCTCACGTAGCAGAATACAAAAGTGGCATTCAGCCAACATGCACCACAATAAGCTGAATTATGTTTACATATTTTCTAAATCTGGGGTCCTATTCCTAGCCGTGGGCCTGGATCACAGCCATACCTTAAATCAGCTAGACCTTGAGCCAGTCAGGCCTTGGATCAGTCAGACTTTGGAAAACAGCCAGACCTTGGATCATAGCCAGACCTTGGGTCAGCCAGCCTGTTGCCCACACAGAGAATGTCCTAGGGGTGAATGTGTTGCAAGACTCAATCTGCAGATCTCTGCTGGTGAATTCCATCTGCAAGTCTTGGTGGTGACATATTCATCACCATGACAGAAGGTGCCGGAACCAAGGCACATTGTCGATGTTAAGCAATATTGCTTGCCTGGTGGACATGATGAAATCAGGGCTATGATTCAGGAATTGAGGAAATTCAGATTGTAGCCCTACTCATAGTCAGTATACTGTCCCTGTGTGGCCAGAGAAGAAGCCTGATGGCTCGTGGAAGATGACTGGACGATCAGGAATTGAATATAGTGACTCCCCCAATGAATGCAGCAGTACCATCCGTGGTATAATGGATCAACTGACTACAAGGCTGGGAACATACTTCTGTGTTTGAATTTGGTTAATGCTTTTTTTTCTCCATAGATTTGGCTCCTGAAAGTCAAGATCAATTTGCCTTTACATGGGAAGGAAGACAATGGACTTTCATGGTGCTACCCCAAGCCTACTTCCATAGCCCAACAATTTGCCATAGGTTGGTAGTCCAGGATTTAACAACCTGGACCGTTTCATTATATTTCATTATATTCATTTCATTATGTTGTTTCATTATATTGATGATGTCAGGTTAATCTCTGCTTCCCTTACAGATCTAGAGAAAGTGGCGCCATCGCTGTTGTAGCATCTGAAGACATGTGGCTGGGCGGTAATGCAACCAAGGTTCAGGGACCTGGCTTTTCTGTCAAATTCTTGGATGTTGTCTAGCCGGGTAAGATTAAAGTTATCTCTGATGCTATAATCAATAATATCCACATGTATCCATGACCCACTACAATTAAGGAATTGCAGAATTATGTGGGCCTTTTGGGGGTACTGCAGAGTGTTTATGCCCCACCTAGCACAGGTAATGTGGCCATTGTATGGCCTGATCAAGAAGGGAACTACTTTGGACTGGGCTGAAATTATAGAGAAGGCATTTACTGCCACCAAGCAGGCGGTGCAGCAAGCCCAAGCCTTACAGTTAACAGATCCAGGTAAACCCTTTGAACAGGATGTGCATGTAACAGCAGAAGGATATGACTGGGGCCTATGGCAACATTTGGAACAAACTAAGACCCTGGTGGTTTTTGGTCCCAGTTGTGGAAAGGTGCAGAGAGCCAGTACTCCCTAATAGAGAAGCAATTAGCAGCTGTATACACAGCCTTGTAGGCTACTGAGGCAGTGACTGGCATGGCCAAAGTGCAGGTGCACACCACTTACCCTATACAAGGCTGATTACACACATGAATACAGGCTCCCAAAACAGGGGTGGCCCAAACCTCTATTCTGATGAAATGGTGTGCCTATCTAGAACAATGGAGTGCCATAGTTGCTAGCCCTCTGGCCATGGAATTACAGACAATTTTAGGCCCAGTTGAGTTTACCACCAACAATATACTGGAGGCTGCAATTCTTATAGATCTGGAAGTATCCCCCTAAAAAGCAGGGGTACCTATTCGTGGATGCATGTACACAGATAGGTTCACTAGGGGGCAGGGAGCCAAGCAGATAGCTATAGGGGTACAGCCAGCTACTGACCACATTTGGTATGATACAAGTACAGGCCAAAGCAGCCAAAGGGCTGAGCTATGGGCTGTGTGGATGGTTACAATCATGAATATGGCCACATTACTATTTGTACTGACAGTTGGGTGGTATTTAAAGGCCTAACATTGTGGTTGCCTACATGAAAATGGCAAACTGGCTAGTGGGCCATAGACACTTGTGGGGACAAGCCATGTGGCAAAACCTATGGGAGATAGGACAAGAAAAGGACATAACCATCTATCATGTTATGGGTCATGTCCCCTTGGTAACTCCAGGAAATGATAAGGCAGATGTGCTCTTGCGTGTGCGATGGCTAGAAAAGGCTCCACAGATGATTGTATCATGCGGTGCTAAAAATATGTGGACAGCGAAGCAACAATGAACCTTTCTTTGGAGCGGGAAGATGTCACAGATGCCTGTGCCAAGTATCCGGTATGCAGCCAGGATATGTTGCATTCTCAGCACATGAAGTAGGAGCCTGCACAAGTAACAAGGGGAAAGGTCCTATTAGCCATATGGCAGATAGATTATATGGGACCACTTCCAAAAGCTCAAGGGGCATCATATGTCCTTATGGCAGTAGACACAACTACTAGATTGTTCTTTGCATGGCTCTGTGTGGCTGCAGGAGCAGGCTTAATGTTTACTTGGCACTGGGTCTTAGCTCTGCTAGGAGGTGAAGCTTGCCTCCTAGTGGCATGTTGTTGTTCCCTGTACTGTTATTGTGGCATATGGTTAGAGTTCTGCACCCCCCACAATGATTAAGTGCCAAGCTTCCAGTAGATATATGGGAGGACTCTGAAGGGGGGAATTATATGGAGAGAGAAGATAACTGGAGTCAGGCTCTCTCCCACACCCATAGCTAACTTCTGAGTGGAAGAAACTCAGCATTTCTTCTCTTATGTAACCATGCGCCCAATATACATGTGCTGACTTCTAACGTGGCAGTGTGCTGCTACTGTTTAACCAGTGTGTAAAAGGCACTGCCGCCATGTGAAGGGGGCTGTGCCCTGGCTAGAGAACTGCCTCTCTGTGAGGCAGGCTGTGCCTTTCCTGGAATAAAAGGCTATGTCACAGTTGCCTATGGCTCCCCACATTTTCTTCCAATAGCTCAAGTCTTGTGCCCCTTACCCCAGAACAGTAAATCTGTAGCAACACAGTGTAGAAGAAGAAAATTTGTGTATGATGAGTGACTAAGCAGCCTCATAGTCCCCAGTTGGAACCTAGAGAGATTTAGATTGGGGCAATCTCAATTTCAAACATCCAAATTTCTGTGTGAGTGTGCACAGACACAGACAGTACACTACTGCAGTGGGGCAACTCCGGAGAAGCTACTCCATGTAACTCACTTGAGTCAAAATGAAGACATGGAGCAACATAATCCAGATTCAGTTTCTCTCTATTTCTATGGAGTCCACAGCTATGATTTTCCCTGGCATCTGATTTTCTTCTTATTGCTTCTCTAGATTTTGGCTGGTTAGGAGCTTCCATCTCTGAATGTACCTTTGAGCTTCCAAGTTCCCGAGCATGTAAAAAACTTGTAGCCCATGGAAGGAGCCCCCTTCCTCAACTTAGCTTTAGATATTGTTATTTAAATATTATTTTTTGCTCTGACTTAGATTTGGTGTAGACTGTAATTTATATTAAACTGGATAAACACAAATTTTTAGTATAGTCCCCTTCCTCATTTTCAACTCAGTTGCTTTTTTTTTAACTGCTCATATAAATGTTAACTTTTCTTACAACTCACCTTTCATCACATTTATTAACCTCTTAAATTTCTTTTTTCAGGTATACAGTGATAGTCTAATAGTACCTAGAGACAAAGGACACTCAATTTTCTCACTTATCTAGCCTGATCTCAAGGGAAGCGTGAGCAGATGGATATCATCCTCAGAGACAGAGGAGAGTTTAGCTCTGACTGGTGCTATATATGCAGTGAAAGATGACACTATTTTCAAGGAGGAGGGACTGAAAGGTATAAGGCAGAGGTTAAGACAGATAGTGGGACTCTTGTACCAGGTGACCACCCACTTAGCCTAAAAGCTGTATGTTTCCAGAACATCAGGTAAATCTGTATTTGGCCAGCCCTCTTTTCTGCCAATCAAACAAACACATATTGAGAAACAGCTGAGACTCTGATTTTCAAATAAAGTACCATTTGGAAATAAGATACTGTTATTTCCTTTCAAGTTCTAGGTAATCAAGGACTATCCATAGATCAAACATTCATATAGCCAGTTCTCAGAAAGTAAAACCTGGGAATATGTTGAAAATGTTCATCATGAGTAATTCATTAATTTCCTACTCTACTAAGTAGATGGATGAAAGATTACAGAAAAATGGGAGGATGGCAGTAAAAGTAATATGTGGAGAAAACCTCACTGGTAAACTTTAATCAAACACAGAGCTGTGAAGGACTTTATATATAGGAAGCATAGGCCACAATATTTTATCTTGGCAAAGTCTCCACTGCCTCCTCATAGTTCTAATAACAGCAGAAAAAAACGAAGGCTTTAAAGACACTGGCTCCTCCACATGGCTGACATGATAAACTAGAGGATCCATGCTACATGCTAACCACTTAGTTTCTTTTTTAACTGGAACCCAATTATCATCTGCCCATGTTCACAGCCCTTACTGATCTTTTTGATGAAGAATAGGTCTTAAGAAGGTATAGGTCTTAAGGAGTGACATCAGAAGCATGGCAGCGTGAGGGATCTCCCCTTAGAATTACAATAACTGAACAGCTGCAATGAAACAGATAACACCCAGCATAACACATAAACACATCTGAGAAAATGTGCATTAGAGCATCTGAAGGTGGGCAAACCAGGCAAGTAAGGGAGAGAGAAAAGGGAGAGGAACAGAGACAGCCTTGGCGCTCCCTATAGGACACAGTGGGTGGAAACTAGGTGGCTGTTTTCTCTCTTTAAAGCCCACAGTGGTCCTTCCTGAGTGATCAGCCTATTCCATTGCAGCAGAGACCAGTGAACAGGGCAGAGAACAGGGCAGAAAATGAAGATAAAGGGCAACAGCTATGTTTTTAGCAAACACTATTGCCAGGCAAAAAGCTGAGTCATGGAGCCTGGTGGTCTCCCTGCACTCACCCTGAGCGCATTTCCTCATACCTTCCCAGAGCTAGCAGTGGGCCCTAGCACTGCATCGGTCTTTTGGGTCAGTACCAGAACCTCAGGGCTCTTTAGAGGTCCAGATACCTGTCACTCTTCACATTTCTCATGAAGTTGGAGCCCTGGGCAGAGAAGAAACACACCTTCTAAAAAAATAAAGAGCATTTTTAGCCACCAAGCAGAGATCCAGGAGGGCAGGGTAGTGCTGGAAGCCTGGGCTCCAATCACTGAAAAACAAAAGAAAAACCTCTTTTTATGAACCTGCTAAAGAGAGATCACTAAATAATATTAAAATAAAAAAAGCAGAGTACTATTCCATTAATAGATAGGTGGGAAAATAATCTATCAAATAGCATGAAGAACTATATGACAGAAGAAAATAAAAATCTCTAGGAAATAAACATAAATATATAGAAACATGCAATTTAAATGACAGAGAATTCAAGACGACACTTCTAAAAAAAACCTCAAAGATATGCAAAAAGAATTCAGATCAATGGTTAAATTAACTCAGAAAAAATCAATAAACAAACAGAATATTTAACCAAGGATATTGAAACACTAAAACACAACCAATTAGAACTCCTGGAATGGAAGAATTCAGTAAAAGAGATAAAGAATAAAATAGCAAGCTTAGGAAATACAGCTGAGCAGATGGAGGAAAGAATTAGTGATATCAAAGACAAAAATCTGGAAATGATGCAGATGGAGGAAGAGAGAGACTTGAGAGTATAAAAGAAATGAAAGAACTCTACAAGAACAATCTGACTCCACCAGAAAGAGCAATATATGTATAATGGGTACAGCAGAGGGAGTAGAGAAGGAGAAGGGAATAGTGAGCCTATTAAAACAAGTAGTCAATGAGAACTCCTCAAACCTATGGAAAGAACTGAATCCTCGAATCCAAGAAGCAAAGAGAACACCTAATTATCTCAATTCAAAAAGGCCTTCTCCATGGCACGTTATATTAAAACTGTCAAAAATTAATGACGAAGAAAGAATTGTCAAGGCAGTCAGGGAAAAGGAGACAGTAATATATATGCCCCATAGATTATAATTGAACTTTTCAGCAAAACTTTATAAGCTAAGAGGAAGTAGGAACAAATATTCACACTACTGAAAGAGAGGAATTACAAACCAGGAATAATACATCCAGCAT
Organism: Eonycteris spelaea; assembly: GCA_003508835.1. Lineage (NCBI taxonomy): Eukaryota > Metazoa > Chordata > Mammalia > Chiroptera > Pteropodidae > Eonycteris > Eonycteris spelaea. Next base: position 68,343 of record PUFA01000245.1, read on the forward strand.
AATTCTCTTTTAGTTATGAAGGAGAAATAAAGACATTTTCAGACATACAGAAGCTGAACAAATTTTCCACCACAAGGCCTGCAATATAGGAAATACTAACAGGGGTCATTATACCTGAAACATAAGGGAAAAAATACTAACAGACAGAAACAGAAAAGCGCAACCCTTATTCAGAATAGGGTGTTATGAACTGAAATATTACATAATGGTTAAGGGTTCTAAAAACACTTTAAAAAGAGAAGCAAAAACAACAGCTACTGAAACCTAGAAATGAGTTCATAGCATCAATAGGAATAATCTGAGACTACAAAAACAGAAAGGAGGAGGGAGTAAAGATCTGAATCTGCAAAGGGGAATGGAGATAAGACACGAGTAGAAGAAAGAGGACTATTGTGTATATGAATCTTAATTAAACATAAACTTGTTCGTAACCACACCAAAGAAAAAAATCCAGAACTAAGACGCATCACATAAACATAGAGGGAACAGAGAGAAAAATCTTAGAATACCACCAAACTAACGTAACAGACAGAAACACAAGGGTGAAAACAAAAACAAGAAGAAAAACAATGGAGACACAGAGCTACCCGAAAACAAAAGATAAAGTAGCTATAGGAAAGCTTCATATCTCAATAATCACCCTAAATGTAAATGGACTGAACACACCAATAAAAAGGCACAGAGTAGCAGAAAGCATCGAAAAACATAACGCAAAATCATATGCTGCCTTCAAGAGACACATCTCAGCTGCAAGGACAAATATAGGCTCAAGTTTAAAGGGTGGAAAACCATATTCTTAGCAAAAGGCCTCAAAGAAAAGTAAGTGCAGCCATACTTATATCTAATGAAACAGACTTCAAGGAAAACAAAATGTATCAAGAAACAAAAACGAACACTTCATAATGATAAAGGAGCTATAAGTCAAGAAGACATAACACATCAATACATATGGTCCCAATCAAGGAGCACCAAAATATATGGAGCAAGTACTAACAGAACTAAAGGGAGAAACTGAAAAAATGCAGCTATAGCAGGGGACCTAAATGCCTCATGAACGGCTAGATCATGCAAACAGAAAATCAATAGGGAAATATCGACCTTAAATGGCACATTAGGCCAAGTGGACATAATCAATATTGACAGAGCCTTTAATCCCAAAACACCAGATTAGCCATGCTTCTCTAGTGCATATGGAACATTCTCAAGGATGGGTAAGTTGGGACACAAAACTAACCTCAACAAATTTAAGAAGATTGAAATTGCACCAAGCGTATTATCCAGGCATAATGCTCTGCAACTGGTGATGAACTGCAAAAAGGAAGCAGGTAAAACCACAAATATATGGAGATTAAACAACATGTTACTATAGAATGACTGGGTCAAATAGGAAATAAAAGGAGAGATCAAGACATCCATACATAAAAATGAGAATGAAAATACAATGTATCAGAATTTGGGGGATACAGCAAAAGCGGTATGAAATGAAAGTTCATGTCATTACAGGCCTTTCTCAAGAAACTAGAAAAATACCAAATGAACAACCTAACATCACATCTGAAAAAAATAGTAATAAACAGCCTAACATAACATCTTTAAAAAATAGTAAAAGAAGAACAAATGAAGCTCAAAGTCAGCAAAAAGAAGAAAGTAATAAAAATTAGAGCAGAATTACATTAAATTGAGAGCAACAACAACAACAACAAACAGAAAAAATTAAAGCAAAAAAAGAGCTGGTTCCTTGAAAAGATTGATAAAATTGGCAAACCCCTGACTAGAGTCACTCAGGAAAAAGGAGAAAAACATAAATAAACAAAGTCAGAAATGAAAGTGGAGAGGTTACAACGGATACCACTGAAATGCAAGGATCATACAAGAATACTACAAAAGACTATCTGCCACCAAATTCAATAACCTAGAAGAAATGGACAAGCTCTCATAAACATGTACTATTCCTAGACTGAATCACAAAGAACAAGAAAGTTTAAATAGATTGATCAACAATAGTGAAGTTGAAGCAATCTCAACAATCTCTCCTACAGTAAAAGAGTCCAGGACCAGAGGGCTTCACTTGTGAATTCTACCAAATATTCAAAGATCATTTAACACCTGTTCTTCTTCAAGCTCTTCCAAAAAATTGAAAAAGAGACAGTACTAATTCATTTTTGGGGGCCAACATTACCTGGATACCAAAATATGGTAACGATAACACAAAGAAAGAGAACTACAGACCAATATCTCTGATGACTACAGATGCAAAAATCCTAAGCAAAATACTAGTGAATCAAAGATGACAATAGAGTAAAAAGATTATACATCATGATCAAGTGGGCTTTATTCCAGGGGTGAATGGATGGTTTAACATGTGCAAATAGATCAGTGTGATACAGCACATAAACAGAATAAAAGATAGAAATCACATGATCATCATGTCAATAAATACAGAAAAAGCATTTGACAAGATAAAGCATCCATTTATCATTCAAACACTTACTAAAATGGATATCGAAGGAAAGTACCTCAACATAATGAAGGCCATATATGGCAAATCCTCAGCTAATATCATACCAAATAATGAAAACCTGAAAGCTTTTCCTCTAGGATCAGGAACAAAACACGGATGCCCTCTGTCACCGCTCTTATCCAATGTAGTATTAGAAGTCCTAGCTAGAGCAATCAGGCAAGAAAAGATATCAAGACATCCAATTTGGGAATGAGGAAGTCAGATTGTCCCTCTTTGTAGATGGTATGATTCTCTACATGAAAAAATCCCTAATGACTCCATTAAAAAACTATTAGAAACAGTAAACGCATACAGTAAAGTTGCAGGATACATCAATGTTCAAAAATCCATAGTGAAATTTCAGGGGGAAAAATGAAAAATAGAATTTATTTTGCAACTGCAAAAAAAAGAATAAAAGAGCTAGGAATAAACCTAGTGAGGGATGTGAAGGACCTATACATTGAAAACTAGCAGACATTATTGAAAGAAACTGAAAAAGATACAAAGAAATGAAAAAATGTTCTGTGTTCATAGATTGGAAGAATCAGTATTGTTAAAATGGCCATATTACCCAAGCAACATACAGATATAAAGCATTCCCCCATCAAAGTCCCGATGGCATTTTTAAAAGAAGTAGAACAAAAAATCATCAGAATTCTATGGAAACAGGAAAGACCCTGAATAGCCAAGCAATCCTGAGAAAAAGAACAGGGCTGGAGGTATTACTCTGCCTGACTTGGAATTATAATGCAAAGTGACAATAATCGAAACAGCATGATGCTTTTAAAATCAATGGAACAAAACTGAGGGTCCAGAAAAAAAATATATATATGGGCAAATAATTTTCAAGAAAGGAGCCAAAAACATATAATGGAGAAAGAATGCAACTGACTGTTTTCTGTCATCATATACCAAAAGTAACTCAAAATAGATCAAAGACCTAAATAGAAAACCTGAAGCAATAAATTGCATAAAAGAAAACATTAGTACTAACCTCACAAACCTTGGATTGAGAGAGAGTTTTGTGAATTTGACTCTGAAGGAAAGGGAAGTAAAAGCCAAAATAAATGAATGGGACTATATCAAACTAAACAACTTCTGCACAGCAAAAGGTACCACCAACAAGACAAAGAGGCAGTCATCTGAATGAGAAGATGTTTCCAAACAAGGCCTCTAACAAGGGGCTAATATCCAAAATATACAAAGAACCCATACAACTCAACAATAAGAAAACAATCTAATTAAAAAATGATCAGAGGACCTGAACAGACACTTCTCCCAAGAAGACATACAAATGGCCGAGAGACATATGAAAAGATGCTCAACTTCACTAGCTATTAGGGAGCTGCAAATCAAAACCACAACAAGACACCACCCTCACCTGTTAGAGTAGCTATCTACCATCAACAGGATAAGTAACAGCAAGTGTTGGAGAGATTGTGGGGAAGAGGGAACACTTGTGCACTGTTGGTGGAAATGTAAATTGGTGCAGCCACTATGGAAACAGTATGGAGGTTCGTCAGATAATTAAGAACAGAATTATCATATGACCCAGCCATTTTTCTTCTGTGTATTTACCTCCTCTTCTGTGCATTTTTTGTCTGTAAAGATATATTTGTCTGTAAATATATATGCACCCTTATGTTCATAGAAGCGTTATTCACGGTGGTCAAGACATGGAAACGACCAAGGTACCCTTTGACAGATGGTTGGATAAAGAAGATGTGGTACATACATACAATGGAATATTAGTCAGCCATAAGAAAAGATGAAATACTGCCATTTGCGACAACACAGATGGATCTTGAGATTGTAATGATAAGCAAAGTAAGTTGGACAGGAAAATTTGAGAACCGTATGATTTAACTTCAGTGTGGGATATAAAATTGAAAACAACAGAAGAACAAAACAGAGACTCATGGACATGGACAACAATTTAGCGATTAGCAGAAGAAAGGTGGGGATGAGGATCGGTAGATAAGGGTAATGGGACTCAAATATATAGTGACTGAAGAAAATTTAACTTTGAGTGTGAACACTCAATGCAGTATACAGATGATGTATCATAGAATTGTACAGTAGAAACCTTTATAATTTTATTAACCAACATTCCTTCCAAAATAATAATAATGTGTGTGTATATCCCACAAATATATTCATTTATACTGTAAAAAATGATATTACTGGATTACAAATCATGCGAGAAAATAAGAATTTATAAGTTCATATTGATATAAATCTGATACTATAAATAAATAAATAAATTCAGAAGATACAGCTTCTTATAAAATATTGGAATAAGTACTATTTTTAGTATTAAAGAAGTTTTTAATGGTAAAGGGCCACCATGTCTGCACTATTCTTAAGAGACTCAAAAAATATAAATGCAGAGAGATGGGCAATGAAAAAGCAAATATGTCAAAATGTAAACAATATATAAATCTGGATAAAAATATGTGGGGACCCTTTAGTATCGTTGCCAATGTTCTCTAAGTTTGAAAGTATACCAAAATGACAAATAGTCAGAAGAAGAAGAAGGAGAAGAAAGATAAAGAGGAAGAAGAGAAGGTATGGCCAAAGACAAACCCAGAACATGAGAAAAGAAAAAAGCAAAGCAAAAAAGGACATAAAACATACATATTAAAAGGACAGGGAGAAGATTTACAAAGACAAATATTCTTAATAATAAACTATAAAAAAAAGATAGGGAGAAACGTCTCTTTTTTTGGCAATAGAAAATGTTCAACCTTTGGATTTTTCACCTTACACAAACATCATCTGATTAAGAATTGTAAAATGAGAGGGTCACTTAATTTCCTGACAAGTTCGAATCCTCCTATACTTAAGTGTACAAAAAAAAGTGTACTCACAAAAAGTTATTACGTAGAGTTCTTGCATTTAAATGCCTGGTATTGGAAATGCCTTGTGAATTAAAAACACAAAATGGAAAATATGTAATAATATAAAGAAAAAGTTTGTTGGCAAAAAATGTCATTTTTTAAGGAGATGTACTTTTTAAAAATTCTAACAAAGTTACAGGTGGAAGCATTGCTTTGTAGTGAGTAGAATACACTGAGAAAATTGTAGGTGCCCTGGATGTGTTGAAAAGCAGAAATCTAACCAAATTGCTGACATCAAAACCTGACTCAGAGAAGGAGCTAACATTTATTGAGTCACGCCTAAGTGCCTGGAACTTTGCTACATATTTTACATATATTATCTTATTTAATCCATTCAGCAACATATGGATGGTGGTCATTGTCTACATTTAACAAATAAGAAAACTGAGCCTCATGATAGTTAAGAAAATTATCCAACTTTAAACAGCTGATAATTGGAAGGTATCAAATCTAGGTTAGTCTAATTCAAAAGCTCACACTGAGAGAACTGTTTACCATTTCAAGGTACCAAAATATTAAAGCGATAAAATATGAATGGTAACTAGTTTTTCAAAGCATATCTCAAAACTAACTATGGAATTTTACTTCAATCATTTCACAATGGTGTCATATTGGACTAAATAAAGAAGGAATGTGTTACCTGAACAGTATGGTCAGGTTGCAAACTAAAAGCCTAGAGTCAAAAAAAAACAAGGCCCATCAGAGTTTGTCTTTTGAACTTTTCTTGTGTGGCAAAGATGCTTCATCATGCTCTAAATTTTACCCTTGGCTTTATTTTTTTTTTCCAACAAGCTACCATCTTGTTCCTAACCAGAACTTGGAGACTAGGAGAAGAGAGTCCCCAGTGGATTACAGAAGTTAACGTACTTACCATCAAACACTGTCATCCAAATTAAGTTATTTACTCATTAACAAATATCAATTAAGCTCTTGGAAGAGAGGGAACTGAAGTTATTTAAATTTTCTGAAGTTTACAGTGGAGGAGCAGAATTCCAGGAAATGTCTTCTTAACGCAATGAACTCAACTACTATTCCCTCTGCACGAACTGATGTGAAAAATCTGAACTCACCAGACAGAGATGAGTATATTTCATGTTTATGTATTAAAAAGAGTTTTTTTACCTTTTAATATTTTTTTATTTTGGTAAAATACAGATAACATAAAGTTTATCATTTTAACCATTTTCAGTGTACATTCCTGTGATATTAAGTGCATTTACATTGGTGTGCTTAATGGTGTCATCACCACCATCCATATCCAGAAATTTTTCATGTTTCTCAACTTAAACTCTGCATCAACTAAACAATAATTCACCTTCCCCCATTCTACTTTCTGTTTATATGAATTTTACTCTTCTAGGTACCTCATATAATTGGAAACATAAAATATATCTCCTTTTGTATCTGGCTTATTTCACTGAGCATAATGTCAAGATTTGTCCATGTTAGAGCATGTGTCATAATTTGTTTATCTACTTATCCATTGATGGGCACTTATGTTGCTTCCACTTTTTGGTACCTTAAGTAATGCTTCTATGAATATGGGTGAAAGTATTTTTTTTACAGAGACCTTTTAAAATGAGCTTATTGCTTTTTTTATTTTTAAATGAAATTTATTGGGCTGACATTGGTTAATAAAATTAAATAGGTTTCAAGTGTACGATTCAATAATATATCAAATGTATATTGCATTGTGTGTTCACCACCCAAAGTTAAATTTCCTTCCATCATCACATGCTTGAGTCCTTTTACTTTTTTCTACCTCCCCCCCCTCCTTTATTTTTAATCTGCTGAACTTCACTAAGAGAGATAGGAGCCAATGAGAATGTCACATTTCAGTTGATGATATTAAGGTAGGTGAAACACTTGATTGCCAAAGACCAAATTTTAGATAATGAAGACTTTAAAAGGTTTCTGTCTTCCCCATGACTCTTTTTACACATCTCCACCTTTCCTCATATTACAGCCTTGTATATATACCCAATAGTTGTTGGGTTCACCTTAAGCTTTGGCTATTCTCACAGTCTGTACCAGAACCTATCCATCAGGTAATCTGTATTTCTAAATGCAACAAAACCCCCAGAGCTCAAATAACCCCCAAACTAATATAAGGAGCTTAGGAATGAACGTGTTCAGGGGCTTTCAGACACAGCCGAGCTCCCTATGTCATCTGTCTCTACAGAGTTCCTGACATTCAGTTACCTCCAGTTAACTTCAACTAACTAATGACATGTAGTTACTCAGAATAAGCTGAGCCCACAAATTGGAGCCATTCAAAGGTCATGTTCACGTGGGGAAAAACGGTTGCTTGGAGAGGAAAAGCTACTGGGGTAGCTTTTATTTAATTTCTTTTAGGAATAGAAAGACTAAAGGAAATGATTCATCACCTTCATAAAATCCTTCTTCCTGAGATCCCTTATTATGATGACATTCTATAATCCCATTACAAATTACAAACGAGATGTGTGAAGGCCAAGCCGAGCCTCTTCCAAGGTCCTGGATGGCAATACTCAGGTTCATCCATTGCTCTTATGGTCCAGGCAGGTAGCAGCTAATGTCTTAATTCCTGTCCTTCTCTGTCCTTTCTTGATGCCTTGATCCAAGTCTGGGGTAAAGAAAGCTTCAGATGTAAGAACTGTTTGTATGCAACTGCCTGGAAATTTTTCTTCAAATGCTCTGATGAGAGGAGAGAAATCTCAGACCAGCAATAGTTGTAGGAAATGTCCTGGAGATTATCCAGCTAATGGGAGGCCACAAGAAATTTTAGAAATAGATTGCAATGTACTCACCAATGTTCTTTTAAATTGAAGAGAATGTACATTTTTTTCTCTCATTGATAAATCTTTACAACACTTTCAACACTAACTAAAGTCCATGTGATTAAAGGAATATACTATACTATTCAATTAGTTTTAATGTTTTTAGAAGATAAGTTTTATGCTTGTGTGAATTACTGTTTGTATATTTATTTCAAGTTGTGAATTTCAGTCATAAAAAAATAAAAATTTTTCGTTTCCAGGCTTCTATTTATGATCAATTTGGCATTATAGGTATCTACTTGGAAACTGTAAGATACATGTTATTTATACTTTTATGGATGTATTACATTTTCTTGAAATAGTTTAGATCTTAATCATTTTCAGGTTCATATTTCAATAATTTTAAAGCCATCAAGAAGAGAAATATAAAGAAAATGAAGGAAAAATCATCAACACTACAGTCCCAAAGCCCAACAGAAAGCCCCCAGCTGAATTTTAGAAATTGTCACTGATATAAATAAGCACTGAGGGCAGAAAATGTCATTCCTTCTCAAGATGCCTTGGAAATGGATACTGTTGTCTGTGAGCAGAGAGTCATAACACAGCCCAGCAAAGCTCTTATATGAAACCCAGTCAGTTTTCTCTGAGTTCAGGATATGATAAAAATGAGAAATGGAATATACACTAATTTGTTATCATAGGGGCATAAATTATAAAGATAAGAAATTGCCTAGAGATATTTAGAGGGAAAAAAAAGATTTTCTGTTTCATGAGAGAAACATTTATAAATGCTTTTTTTCCTCCCTGTAGGCCTAGCTAATATTGTGATTAAAATGTAATTTTTAAAAAATAAGCAAAATAAAGATAATAGCATATTCCTGTCTGGTTATAGCATACTCTCAAGTGATTAGAATTAGTTACATATCACAACTCTTAACAATTCTCTTGTCCTAATAAAATTAATTCTTTAAAATACTTGCATTAAACATTTTGTTAAATCGCTCTTGTTGAAGTTGAAATCACATTTTAGAGGGAAGGATAGAAGGAAGAAAGAAGGGAGAGAAAAAGAGATGGAGGGAGGGAGAAAAAATTTCTAACTAAAATTTATCCTGCAGAGTTTAAGGCTCGCTTTGTGACCAGCCAGTGTCCCTGGTAGTTTGTCTTTAATCTCTAAATAAGCAGGTGGATTTAACTGAGCAACAATTAACACTATTGGGCTCCAAGGATAATAAGATTATATAGCCTCTGAGATCTTATGGCAATTTAGAGGTGATAGCCAAGAGGCAGCTAGGGGTTAGATGTGACTATTCTCTGTCACAAAACAACTAGCCGCATCCTTGAAGATGTCAATATTGGTGGGTTCCCAGTCCCGGGAAGTTTCTAGTCTGCTCTGTCCATATCACAAACCAAGACCACGAGCACAATGGAATGGAAGAGATGAGAAAGGCAGGTCATGAGGCTTTCTGGAGCAGGGTACAGGATTGTGTTGGTTCATGAACTAAAGCCTGAGCGTTTGGGAGTTGTGAGTTTTGTATGTACAGAGCCTGAAGCTACAGGGGCTATGACTCTGGAGATGTGGGTAGGGGACCTATATCATCACTCAGTCAAATGCATAGCACCTCTGCTCAGAAGAACTTCTTGTGATTGTCTATTATTATTTGACAATCATAGTCATTATTTTTTTATTTGTTCATTCGACAAATATGTATGGAGTACTTGTTAGGAATGTAATAAAAAAAGTTCTTATCCATGTGGAACATTCACTTGCAAATGCAATATTTTTATTTTTGAAGTTATTACATTGTTATTATTACTAATATTTCCTAACTTGAGAATGCTGGTATAAATTTTGTATCTCAGCGGGCATTGAACATGTCATTTAAATTAAGTCAAGGGGCCAGAAGTTGCCCCTCGTTAGTAGAGCAAGCCTCAGAGAGACCTTTTTCCCACATTATGTTAATCTCATTTTCCATTTGTAAACCGGAAAGGTGGTACAGGCCACATAAAGCATACAGGATTCCCTCTGATTTGATTGGCGGTGGCCCTGCAAGGTTATGGTGAGAGAGAAGCTCAGGCTACATATTCAGTCCCTGTGGTCTGATGTGTCTTTGAAACTTCAGGACAGGATAACCCCAGGGTACTAGCTTCCATGATTTTATGGGAAATGCATCAAATGTCAGGCACAAAGACCAAATGTTAAAAGCCAGAATAAAATTCATTAGAATCTGATACATGATTATCAACCTTAAGACAAATAGCAGTGATAGAAATGTTAGAAAGTAGAATTCTTTCCACTTATGAGGCAGTCTCTGAGCAATCATTCCTCCCACAGTGCTAAGTAAAGTTTACTTCTCACCACCTAGAGAGTCGCAGACTTCACAGGGGCAGGAACAGGCTGGGACTTCCCTGTTCCAGCCTCAACTGATGTAGAGAATCAATGTGCAGCTTCCTGGATGAAGAGGCATTCCTACCAGATGGCCTGTCAGCATGGCCACTCCCTCACAACTGCTCTTTCTATATGGGTCAGACATGGGTAGGACCAGCAGTGTTGGCCAGTGAGAGAGAAAGTGGGGCCTTTAAAATGTGCAAGTCAAAATCACACCCTCCGCCCCACTTGCTGATGTTGCCCAAAGCTTCTTCTACTGGAGTGATCCATGGGGTTGGACCAAAATGAACCTCTGATTTACTAGCTCCTGAAGCTATTAAGGAACCTCTGGGACAACAGCAAGAATAATAAGATTTGTATCAAAGTGGTACTAGAAGGAGAAGAGAATGAGCAAGGGATTGAGAGCCTATTTGAAAAAATTACTGAAAACTTCCCTGATCTGGTGAAAAAAGTAGACATACCAGTCTAGGAAGTGCGTAGAGTCCCAAACAGGATGAACTCAAAGAGACCCACACCAAGACACATCATAATTAAAAGGCCAAAGGTTAAGGACAAAGGCAGAATCTCAGAAACAACAAGAGAAAAGCAGTTAGTTAACAAGGGAGCACCTATAAGACTGTCAGTTGATTTCTGAACAGAAAATTTGCAGGCCAGAAGGGATTCACACAAAATACTCAAAGTGATAAAAAGCAAGGACCTACAAATAATATTACTCTACTCAACAAGGCTATCATTTAGAACTAAAGGACAGTAAATAGTTTCACAGACAAGAAGAAGCTAAAGAAGTTCATCACCACTAAACCAGTATTGTAAGAAATGTTGAAGTGACTTTTTAAAGAATAAAACATCAAAAATATGAATAAGAAAATGTAAGAAAGAAAAAAATTTCTCACTGACAAAGGCAAGAACATAATAAAAGTAGTGGATTGACCAACTATAAAGCTAGTACAAAGGTTAAAAGGCAAAAGTAGAAAAATCATGTGTAATTACAACAAATTCAGGGATACACGCATAAAATAAGTAAAAAAGAAGTAATAACAATAACATAAACATGGAGGTGAGTGTAAAAATTGTAATGATTTTAGAGTGTGCTTGAACTTAGGTGACCATTAACTTAAAAATTTTGTTATAAACATAGCTTAGTATGTAGGAAGCACATGGTAACCACAAACCAAAAATCTACAAAATATATACAAGAAATAAAGAGGCTTCTGGTCATAATGGTGGACTAGGTAAATGCACTCACCTCCTCCCACAACCACACCAAAATTATAACTTAACTATAGAACAACCACCCTTGAGAACCACTTGAAGACTAGCACAGGAACATATGGGGAGAAACCAAATCATCTATCTTTGGAGCAATGGCTAGGGGGGTAGCATGTCTAGGACAGAAGTGCTGGCAGGTGAAATTGTTCCTTTGTTGAGGGCTGCTACAGCAAATCTCACTCTGTGTGGTCAGCCCCCAAACAATACCTTACCAGAGGTAGTCACAGTCAGTCCAAACATCTAGTCAGCCTAAGTGACAATCCCACTTACTGATGTGTCAAAAACAATCAAAGCTCAGCTGCCACAATCCACACAAAACATACCCCTGGAACACCTAGTGCAGGTGAACAGGGAGTCTTCATCACTGGGCCCCACAGGACACCTACTGCATAATGCTAACTGCCAAGACTGAGAGGTATAGCAGTTCTACCAAATATATAGAAATGACACAGGGAGGCAGCCAAAATGAGGAGACAAAGAAACATGTCCCAAATGAAAGAAAAGGACAAAACTTCAGAAAAAGAACTAAATGAAATGCATACAAGCAATCTACCAGATACAGAGTTCAAAACACTGGTTATAAAAATGCTCAAAGAGCTTGAGGGAAAATAGGTGTTTCATTGAGGACTTCAACAAAGATATAGAAACAAACAAACAAATTTAAAAAAAAAAACAGAAACAAAGAGTACAGTAACTGAAATAAAGAATACAGTAGAGGAAATCAAAAGCAGATTAAATAAAACAGAGGATCAAAACAGCAATTGGGAAGACAAGATTGAAAACACCTAACCAAAACAACAAAAATAAAAATGAATCAAAATTAATGAGGATAGCTTAATGGACTTCTGGGACAACATCAAACATAACCAGCTTTGAATTATTGGGGTACTAGGAGAAGAGAGAGCAAGAAATTGAGAATCTATTTAAAGAAATAAAACTAAAAGCTTTCTTAACCTGGTGAAGAAAATAGACTTACAAGTCCAGGAAGCACAGAGAGTCCCAAATAAGATCAATTCAAAGAGGCCCACATTGGGACACATAATTAAAATGCTAAAAGTTAAAGACAGAGAAAAAATTATAAAAGCAGCAAGATAAAAGCAGTTAGTTGACAACAGGGAAGCTCCCATGAGTCTGTCAGCTGATTTTTCAGCAGAAATTTTGCAGACCAGAAGGGATTAGCATGAAATATTCAGAACAATGAAAAGAAAGAAACTGCAACCAAGATTACCCAACTCAGCAAGGTTATCATTTAAAATTGAAGGAGAAATAAAGAGTTTCCCAGACAGTAAAAAGCTAAAGGAGTTCTTCATCACCAGGAAATGTTTAAAGAACTTTTTTTAAGAAGAAAAAAATAAAAAATATGAATAATAAAATAGCAATAACTGCACACTTAGCAAAAATCACTTTAAATGTAAATGAGTTAAAGGCTCAAATCAAAGAAAAGGTAGCTGAATGGATAAGAAAACAAGATCCATATTTATGCTCCCTACAAGATATCCACTTAATATCAAAATACACACACAGATTGAAAGTAAAAGAATGTGAAAAGATATTTCATGCAAATGGAAATAAAAATAAAGCTTGGGTAGACATACTTATATCAGACAAAACAGAATTTAAAACAAAGCATACTATAACAAGAGACAAAGAAGGGCATTTTATAATGAAAATTGGATCAAATTAATATAAATGTATAACCCTTGTAAACATTTATTCACTGAATGTAGAGGCACCTAAATATATAAAGAAAATATTGTCGGATATAAAGAGAGAGATCTTCATTAATACAGCCATAGTAGAGGACTTACACACCTTACTGACATCAATAGATAAATCATACAGACAAAAAAAAAGAAAATTTAATAAGGAAATAGTGACCTTAAATGACACATTAGAGGAGATGGACTTAATTGATATTTTTAGGACATTTCACCCCAAAACCACAGAATATACGTTCTTTTCAAGTGTACATGGAACATTTTTCAAGATAAACCACATGTTAGGCCACAAAGCAAGTTCCAATAAATTTAGAAGATAAAAATCATAACTAGCATCTTCTCTGATCATAATGGTATGAAACTAAAAATTAATTACAAGAAGAAAGCTGAAAAACACACACAGACACATTGGGGCTAAAAACATGTTACTAAACAATAAATGGGTAACAAAAAGTTCAGATAAATTAAAAGAAACCTTGAGACAAATAAAAATGAAAACACAACCCCAAATCTATGGAACACAGTGATAGCAGTCCTAAGAAGGAAATGCAAAGCAATACAGGCCTACCACAAGAAACAGGAAGAGTCTCAAATAAACAATCTAACCTTACACCTAAAGGAACTAGAAAAAATAAAGAACACAGCCCAGAGTAAAAGAAAGGAAATAAAGATCAGGTTTTTTTGAAAGATGAACAAAATTGACAAATCTTTAACCAGACTAGTTAAGAAAAAGAGAACCCAAGTAATTAAAACTGGAAATTAAAAGAAGAGATGACAACTGGCATCACAGAAATACAAAGGATTATAAGAAAATACTATAAACAATTGTATGCCAACAAATTGAATAACCTGGAAGAAATGGATAAGTTCCTAGAAACATACAATCTTTCAAGACTAAGTCAAGAAGAAACAGAAAATCTGAATGGGCTGACACCTAGTAATGAAACTGAATCAATAATCAAAAACCTTCCAACCAATAAACTCCTGAATCAAATGGCTTTACAGATAATTTTTACCAAACATTAAAAGAAGAATGAACACCTATCTTCTCAAACTATTCCAAAAAAATTCAAGAAGGAAGGCTCCCAAGCACATTTTACAAGGCCAGTATTACCCTGATTCCAAAACCAAAGGCATTACAAGGCCATATCCTTGATGGCCAAATATAGGCCATATATATAGGCTATATCCTTGATGAACATAGATGCAAAGTTCAACAAAATATTAACGAACCAAATTCTGCAATATATTAAAGAGATCATACAACAGGATCAAGTGGTATTTATTCTTGGGATGCAAGTTTGATTCAATATCTGCAAATCAATTTACTTGATACATCCCATAAACAAAATGAAGGATAAAAATCATACAATCATATTAATAGATGCAGAAAAAGCATTTGACAAAATCCAGCATTCATTTTTGACAAAAGTTTTTAGCAGAGTGGGAATAGTGGGACTATATCTCAACATAATGAAGGTCATATTTGAGAAACCCACAGCTAACCTTATACTCAACAGGGAAAAGTTAAAGGTATTTTCTTTAAGGTTAGGAACAAGACAAGAATGTCCATTTTCAGCACTTTCATTCAACATAATATTGAATTTCTTAACCACAGCAATCATATAAGAAAAAAATTAAAAGACATCCAATTTGGAAAGGTAGAAGTAAACCCATCATTATTTGCAGATGACATATACTATATATACAGAACCTTAAAGATCCTATCAAAAAATATTAGAGCTGATAAATGAATTCAGTAGAGTAACTGGATACAAAATCAATATTCAGAAAGTGGTTGTATCTTTATACATCAATGACAAACTATAAGAAAGAGAAATTAAGAAAACCATACCATTCAAAATTACATAAAAAATAAAATAAAATGCCTAGGAATAAATTTAACCAAGGAGGTAAAAGACCTGTACTCAATAAATTAAAAGATATTGAAGAAAGAAATTGAAGAAGATACAAATAAATGGAAGAACATGTCATGCTCATAGATAGGATGAATTAACATTGTTAAAATGTTCGTACTACTCAAAGCAATCTATAGACTTAATGCAATCTCAAAATACCAATGACTTTTTTTTTCACAGAACTAAAACAAATAATCCTAAATTTATGTGGAATGACAAAAGACCCTGAAAATAGCCAAAAGATAGCCAATATGATCTTGAGTAAGAAGAACAAAATTGCAGGTATCATGCTACCTGATATCAAACTATACTATAACATCATAGTAATCAAAACAGTATGGTATTTGCACAAAAACAGACACATAGATCAATGGAACATAATAGAGAATCCAGAAATAAATCCATGCCTATATGGTCAATTAATCTATGACAAAGGAGGCAAAAATTAATCTATGACAATGGGGCAAAGACAGGCTCTTCAATAAATGGTGTTGGGAAAACTATACAGATACATGCAAAAGAATAAACCTGAAACATTTTCTTACACCACATATAAGAATAAACTCAAAATGGATTAAAGACATAAATGTAAGACCCCCAAGTTATAAAACTCTTAGAAGAAAATACAGGCAGTAAATTCTTTAAAATCACTTTTTGTAATTTTTTTTGGATATGTCTCTTTGAGCAAAGGAAACAAACAAATGAATGAACAAACAAACAAACAAACAAACAAACAAATGAGACTACATTAAAGAGTTTTTGCACAGCAAAAGAAAGCATCAACAAAATGAAAAGACAATCTACTAAAAAGAGGAGAGAGATACTCATCAATGACATACCCAATAAGGTCTTAATACATAGGGAAATACATAGAATACATAGGGAATTCATTATCTTAACACCAAAAAACAAAAATCTGATTTAAAAATTGTCAGAAGACCTGAATAGACATTTCCACAGAGAGGACATAGAGACGGCCAACAGACATATGAAAAGATGTTCAACATCACTAATTAGCAGGGAAATGCAAGTTAAGACCACAATGAGATATCTCCTCAAACCTTTCAAAATGCCTACCACCAATAAACCAACGAACAACAAGTGCTGACAAAGATGTGAAGAAAAGAAATCCCTCATGCAGTGTTGGTGGGATTGTAAATGGATATAGCCACTAAGGAAAACTGTATGAAGTTTCATCAAAAATTAAAAATAGAACTACCATATGACCCAGCAATTCCACTTCTGAGTATTTATCTGAAGAAATTCAAAATACTTTCGAAAGGACATTCATCTCTATGTTAATTTCACCATTATTTACAATAGCCAAAATATAAAAGCAACCTTAGTATGCATCGATATATAAATGGATAAAGAAGTGGTACATATATACAATAGAATATTACTCAGCCATAAAACAAAATAAAATCTTGCCATTTGTGACTACACAGATGTACCTAGAGGATTTTATGCTAAGAGAAATAAATCAGACAAAGACAAATACCATATACTTTCACTTATATATAGAATTTAAAATGAACAAACAAAACAGAAACAAACTCATAGATACAGAGACCAAATTGATGGTTGCCAGATGGGAGGGGAGTTGGATGAAAAAAAAGTGAAGGGATTAAGATGTGCAAATTGCCAGTTATAAAAACTGTCATGGTGGTAGCAAAATGCAGCATAGGTGATATAGTCAATAATATTGTAATAACAATGTATGGTTTCAGATGGATACTAGACTTATCAGGGTGATTACTCTGTAAGTTATATAAGTATCTAATCACTACTTGCACATCTGAAACTAATATCATATTGAATGTCAATGATTATTGAAAAATAAAAATTAAAAAAAAACTTTAAAAAAGAGTTCCAAGGCAGTGGGACATATCAGTGGATGTCCATCGGAATTACCAGGGAAGTTTTTAAAATCTGCTCTTGCCTGGAAACCATTCTCCCAGAGACTCTGATCCAACTTGTCTGGGAACAGGCCCTGAGGATGAGAATTTTAAGAGGTCCCTATGTATTCCAACGTGCATCCTGGGCCAAGACTTCTCCTATGCGGTAGAATCATATGACTATATCAAGGACCATGGAATAAAATCTGAGGACTGAAGATCAGTGGCTGTGTGACTTGAGCATCTATTTTCTTACCTATGAAAGTAAAGGAATAATAATGCTGCTCACATCCTGGGATTATTGTGAAGGTTAAATGAAATAATAAAAGCACATTTCTGAGCTCAGCTCCAGTCTTACAGAAAGTGTTCAATAAATGCTTGAACAGTAAAATAAATATAATTTCCTATTTAGGAACATTGGTCATTTTTCAGAGATAAGTTAATTAGGCTCTTCTTATTGATAGAACTATTCTTAGGACTAACTTAAGGTAAGATTGTCAACCTTCTTAGAGACAAATGGTTCCTAAATGAGTAATGTTCTTTATCAGATCTGCCCCCAACTGATGACCGAATGAGAGGAGTAGCTCTCTCTAAATTGCAGTGGTTTTCAATTAAGGCTACAAATCGGAATCACCTTGGGAATGTTTAAAAAAATTAGAATGCAAGGACTTTAAAATGGTAGAATAAAGAGCTTCTCCCCAAAAAGCAATAATAAAACTGGACAAAATTGTCAAAAACAACTATTTGAGGACTTCGGAAATCAATCAAAGGCATAGAACATATTGAGAAACATTGGTTCAAGAAAAACTACTGAACCTAAGGAAAAAAGACTAGCAGTCTCCGGATTTTTTGCCTGAGCATTTCTCACCTGGGGGAAATATTCATCTTGTGTTTCTCAGGATGATCAAAACTTGGGAGTATGAAGAGGAAATTTGTACTTTCTAGAATACTGCATACCTGATGCTGCAGGCAGATGGCTAGCTGGGCCTGAGAACGGCTCCATTAGCTGAATCTCTTTCTGCCCTTCTCTGACTTCCTTCAAATAAAACTTTTCTGTTGTGGGGCTTTTGATACTAATTGTTCTGGGAGAAAGTCTCTTTAAAATAACAAAAAGAAAGACTTGTATACAGCTCTCCTCATCTTTACATTCACCTTAGGGTACCCCTGATGGAAGTGACTCAGTGCGGAATTGTCTGGAAGTTGTCGATAGGCACTGAAGGAAACTAAATCCAATAAATAAAACAAATTCATGACCTAAGTAAGAATACACAAAAATAACTTGCTTTATTAAATGAACACCTATATGTATGTGTATATTTACACTTAAAATTAAATAAATATACTTATGCTTAAATAAATCAAATCAACAAATACTTCTTGAGGCTCACTACATGCTAGACTCAGTATACAACCTCCACTAGGGGCAAAAGCAAGAGAGACCATGATGGAAGCTGTTGATTCTGAGAAAAATACAGCCGCCAAGAAGGTTTGTTGGTGGTTAATTGGGCACAAATTCATAACCAGAGTCTAATAGCCGTTGTTTACAGAGACATCTCATGTATGCTGCATTTCAGTTAAAAGCCACAAACCGGGTTGCCAAGCATTCTGCATTGTGCTCCCGCCTGCTGAATTGACCCTTATAAGAGAGTTTCTAAGGACAAAATTTGACCAATAGGACTGAGACTTTCTCCATCCAATTGGAGTTTTGCAGATATAGTCTCATTTGCACCTTTAATGACCAGTAAGAGAGGCTCAATTATGACTAATTAGGACAGTGCTTTTGGGACCAATCAAACTGTGAGAATTTGGAGTGCTCATTTGAATGATAATGGGCCATTCAGGGACTGGTGGTTGGCACTAATTTCTATATAACTAGCTTTACCTCTCTGTCTCCAGGTAGCTCACTCTCAGTTTCCAGTGAAACTGTGCTTCCTCCTCTGGAACAGCAACATAGTCTGGACTAATATCAGCTAGAATGGAGCTATAACACTTGAACTGTTACACTAGGCTCATAACACCAAGGTCTCCTTGACAGAGCTGATTTACAAACACATTTTATCATAATTAAGCTCTTTGCACTGAATAATATTTCTTCCCCCCTCTCTGTACCCCAAATTGCAACTCCTATTGATGTTGAATTGGTGGTAACAATCTTCAGTTGACAAGGGAAAAGGTGAATATATTCATTTCTGGGGTTTGTGTGTGTGTGTGTGCTGTAACAAAGTACCACAAAGTGAGTGGCTTAAAATAACAGAAATTTATTCTCTCATAGTTATGGAAGCCAAAAGTCCAAAATCAAGGTTCATCAAGGTTAGTCCCTCCTGAGACCTCTGAAGGAAAATCTATTCCATGCCTTTCTCTGAGCTTTTGGTGACGACCAGTAATCTTAAGTGTTCCTTGGCTTATAATGTCTCACACAAATCTATGCCTCTCTGTTCACATCACTTTGTGTGTCTCTCATGTGTGTCTCTGTGTCTCTTCTCTTACAAGGATAGTGGTCATCTTGGATTAGGGCCCACCTTAATGACATAATCTTAACTTGGTTGCATCTGCAAAGACCTATGTCCAAATAGAATGTATTCACAGTTATAGGAGTTAGGACTTCAGAGAATCTTTGAGGGAAAATAATTCAACCCATAACAGTCAGTGACCTGTGGGACCTGCAAACTAGCTAGGGGAAATGAAGATCAGCATTGCACTTACATCTAAGACACTTAGAATCTCAGTCTGAGAGAATATACCTTAAGCTTATAAATACCTTAAGCTCATAACTCGACTTAAATATTTCTATTGCAAATGAATTTATTAACATATTCAATACCTTTTCCCTCACTAGTTATAATTATAAATTTAGCATTATCTCAAACTAAAATAAGAGGAAATAAAGTGGAGCCAGTAGGGAGCTAACTTGGAGTTTGATAAGCTGATGAGGAAAAAGCAGCATTCAAGTTTCTGGTTATCAAGACTTCTCCCTAATAAGATGTTTCCTTCTAATAGCTAAATTGGATGAATTCAGATTTTCTGTGCAATCTGGGAAAAGAACATTTATTTCAGGATAAGTCCCCTGAAGTAATTTTTTTTTCATCATCAAGGTGAAGATATTATAAGATCTTAATATTTATAAGAATTACAAAAAGTGTTAAGAAAACTTTTTTATACATACTAGTGGTTAGCAAGTGTTACCTCTCCATCACTATCATCATTGTCATCATTATCATCATCATCTTATTATTATTGTATATTATTATCATTATTAATATTATTTATCATCATCACCATTATCTATTCTTGGGCTACATTTTGTCCTGAGTTTGAGTGAGGTACAGAGCTCAGTTGAATTGGTCCTTTAAGCCTGGAAGGACAAGTTAAGGCCCAACTGTAGAGGCCTCTGAGTGACAGCCTGAAGAGTTTGAATTTTTTTCACTAGGTATTGTGCCCAGCTGCCCAATAAATATTTGTTAACTGACTAACAAGAACCACACCATTTCATACCTCTCTTCCTCTTGTGCGTACCACCCCTCCAGATGTCCTTTCTGGGGACAGAGACTCTGTATTCCCAGGACTAGGACCTAGCACAGTGGCCAGCACAGTGTAGGTTTACAGAGGAAATATTTGTTTAATCAAAATAAATCCTAATCACTTCATCCCTGATGCCCACTTACTCAGCCCAGCAATCCCAGTTAGGACTGACCGAGTCCAAAGCAGGGCCCTGCATCCAGATACACAGCTTGCTCTTCTCGGCCATTTTCAAGCATCACTGACTCTTTCCTCACCACACTTTTCCTTACAACTCCCCCCTCTTCCTCCACCAAGACAAGAACTGAGAATGCTTTCTCTTCCCCAGCCACAAACATTCTTCTTTAAAATCCAGATAATTTATAGATTTTTCCCTTAGAATATATATCACTTCTGATTAACAAGCTTTATTTGTCATCATTATTACCTGTTTTACAAGATCCATTGCTCACCATCATTTCCCAATCACTTAATCTTGCCATCCTTGAGATCATTTTTAACATTTAAATGTCATTTTGGGGTGTCTCGGCCTGATGAAGATAAGGGGAGTAGGATATACTAAGGATGATCTTCAGCACAGTCACTAAACAGGATGGTTTAGCTTAATCTTCCTCCCACAAATTACTGAGTACATCTGAGTAGATTATCCTTCTGGTAGTTTACTCTTCCACACTTGCAAACACCAGGCTATTTGTGCCTCAGAATGTAGCAAACTGATGGTTAGTGGCATCATAACTGATTATATTCTTGTAGACTTTGCTGAGAACAAACTATATCTTTCAGTTAGAGGGCATAAGAAAACATTTGTTCTTTCTCCAGTCTCTGGGGCCAAAAGCAATAGCCGAACAGTGCAGCCCCTACAGATCTTCTGGGGTTAGCATGCCTGACAGGTCTCTCTGGCACTCCCAAGTGAAGTGGACCAGGTCAGGTTCTTCCTGAGTGGATCCACAGAGTTTACTATGCTTGTTCATTTCCCATGCCTTTGCCTCCAGCCACTTCCCCACCAGATTTTGTAGAATGAAATGCCAATTTGCTTTCTCTTGTGTAGATCTTCGGAAAACTTCCATTTCAGACAAATGCTCAGGTTCTTGGGGACGCCCCAAAAAGGGGGTTGAAAGGGAGCTAGGGTCAGAGGAGTGCACTCAGGCTGCTATCTGTCTTCCCAGAAGACAGTGCTGCCTTCTAGCTTCTCCATGGCCCTTGTGGACCACTCATTCATTAAATTCTGGTGTCTATCATCATCACCACAGTCTATTCAGTCCTTGGGCTGATGACATCCAGACACTTGGGAATATTCTATTTGCCCCAATTTTTTCTCACATACCTGTAAGGTACGTAAAATATAAGTGAAAATTGCATATGTTCCCACTGTCATCTCTCTAAAACCCTTCATTAAGTTGTTTTCACAAACTAATGTGGTGATGTCTTTCATTTTTTTATTCCTAGGGTTGAAGTTTAGACATCTTTTTCTCTCCATTGTTTTTGCAATTACAAAATCAATATATATGCTTATTGAAAGAAAAAAATGTACTTTTATATAAAGAAAAGTACAAAAGTCTCCTATTTGCTCACATTACTGAGATAACCACCATTAACAGACCTGATGTATACCTTTGTATTTTTTCAATACATATATACACTTCTTTCATATATATGTATATGAAATTTAATATACATATATCATTCATATTGATATACACATAAACACATTTATTTTACAAAGGCAAGTTTATATAACTCTTTTTTTCTACTAATAATATAAAACAGGCACTTAGATATATTTATTGGCTACCTAGTAAAACCTGTTATGTTAGAAGGATTCCCAAGCCAACCTTTCCTCTGGTGGATTTGAGGTCTGCCAGCAGTTTTCAAAGCTGCCCTTGAACAAAATGTTGCATCCCTAAAGTTCAAATAAGGATAGTAAAAATAAGTCCAATGACTCTTACTCACAGAAGGAATTGATTCTGTAGTCTCAACCTCTAGAGCTGGACCAAACCACTGGCCTGAACTTGCCTCTCAACAGGAAGGGCCTGAGCACCAATGGAACTCTCAAACTGATATACAAAATCTTTCTTCTAACACCCCTTTCCTAGATCTCATCTGTTAGGAAATGCTAGAAATTAGTGCTGAATAGACACAGAGAAGATGGGAGTTGTGATGACACAAGCATTAGATTTTGAAGTTTATGGGCCTCATAAGCTTTCAGCTTGTTTGATATGTTTAAACTTTCTATATCAGATTTGTAAATTTGTATCATAATTCTTTTTAACCAGGGTCCTGTTTTTAACTATTAATTGGTTTCCAATTCTTTGCTATAATTAACAGTGCTGTTCTGACTATCCTCATACATATATTTATGTCCATGTAATGAACATTTGTGTAGAATTAATTTCAATAAATGGGAGTTCCTATGTTAACTTGCTAGGTAAAATGTTGATACATATTGCCAAATTGCCTTCTGAAAAAGATGTTTTTTCATTACAAAAGAGTAAAAGAATAACTTGCTATAGCCTTTTAGGAGGGCAATCATTGCCCAAAATACAAAAGCTGTCTTCTTCAGTTGGGCTGCTATAAAAAAATGAACAAACAAACAAAAATGTGGACTGGATTCCTGTAAACAATAGAAATAAATAAATAAATAAATAAATAAATAAATAAATAAAAATAAATAAATAAATAAAGATTATGATACTCATTTTTCTATTTAGGCTCCCACCAACAGAGTATAAAGGTTCTTGTTTCTCTAATCTTCACTAACACTGGGTGTCATCACTATCATCAGATGCCTGATAATATTTTATTATTTTACTTTATATTTCTCTAATAATGAGGTTGATATTTTCAAAAATTTACTTCTTCTAAAAGCGGCCTATTCTGTCTTCTAAAAGCGGCCTATTCTTCTAAAAGCGGCCTATTCTGTCTTTTGCCCACTTTTTATTGCCTATTGTTCTTAGGTTATTTATCTTTTGCTGATTGACATTAACCTTTCATCTGTTAGGTTTGTGGCATATATATATATATAGCGAGAGAGTGTCAACCTAAGGCCATAGTCACCAATTTAATGCCACAGGAGTCCCCATTTGGGATGCAGTAAGTGGAAAGAATTTCATTGACTAGAAACACCTCAATTGTAAAACAATTTGGCTGTGTGTCAGCTCAAAAGTAATAGAGCTCGATTATGATACAGCATGGCTAGTTAAGGCAAAGCAGCCTGTGTGAGGCAAGCCTGGTGAGGCAGTTCTGGTCTTACAGCTCCACTGTCACAACTCTGCTCTGGTCCAACTAGACAACTCCAGCTTTCAGGTCACTACAGCCAGGAAAATGCAGTCTGATGGAAACAAAGTGCACTCCTATGAAGTGAAGTGAAGTGCTGGCTTATACAGAAAGCCAGCACTCCTATGAAGTGAAGCTGGCTTATACAGAAAATAGTATCCCTCTCTGGTCTCTGACTGGTCTATTCTCATGAAAATGAAGACTCCAAATCTTCATAGTTTGATTTCTCTAAAAAGCACAGTCCTGATTGGTCAAAATGAAGTTACTGGCTTTTGATTAATTGGTGAAGATGCAAATGAGGGTAGCTGCACAGCTCCGATTGGGCATGGAAATCTCAGTTCTATTGGTCAGTCCTAATTGGTTCTAGAAACTCTCTTATAAGGGTTAACTGAAAGAAGGAGTACAGTGCACAGGCTGACAGCTCAGCCTGTGGTTTTTCTGATATGTAGTGTGTATGACAGGCTTCTGCAAACAGTGGTTGCTAGACTTGTTATAAATTTGTGACCGATTAACCTCAGGGGATCCTTCTTGGCAGGTATTCCCTTTCTCAGAGTCAAGAGCCAAGTGTTCAAACAAAAGCTTACAAATTTTTATAGCAGTACTATTCACAATAGCCAAAAGATGAAAACAATACAAATGTCCATTAACTGATGAATTGATAAATAAAATGTAATATATCCATACAATGGAACATTATTCAGCCATGAAAAGGTATGAAGCTCTAATGTGTGCTATAACATGGATGAACCTTGAAAACATTATGCTAAGTAAAAAAACCCAGACACAAAATGCCACATATCATGGTTCTATTCATGTGAAATACCCAGAATAGAAAAATCCATAGAGAAAGAAAGTGGATTAGTGGTTACCAGGATCTTCGGAGATGGGCAGATAGGGATTGATGCTTAATGGGGATGCAGTTTCCTTTAGAGGTGAGGAAAATGTTCTGGAACTAGAACTAGTGGTGATGGTTGCACAACATTGCAATTGCACCAAAAGCCAGGAAATGGAATACTTTAAAATGAATAAAATGGTAAACTTAATGTTATGTATATTTAATTACAATAAAAAATTAAAATTAAACTGGATGCCTATTTTTATAGCAGAACCAAATTTTACAGATGACATTTTTAAATTCTGAAACCATTTTGCAGGGTACCTCCTATTTTAAAAAGCAATACTTAAAGAGAGAAAACTGAATAAAAAAAATGTTTTGAAGAGTACACTGAAATCACAAAAGTGAAGTTTCATTTACAGTGTACTTAACCTGCTTAAGAAAATACAGTGAAATTGAATGACTAGTAGGGACCAGGGGGTTGGAGGTGGGGATGATCAAGCAGGAAACAAATGCAACTTAGCAATGATGAGAAACTTGCCATTCATTAACAAGTAGAGAATTAGAGGTCTGCCTCTTGATGTTTTATTTCAAACTGCCTGTTTTTAAACCTCACATTTTAAATTAATTGGGCTTATTACAATATTTTGATAGACTCAAGATTAAAAATTAACACTTCAGCAAGATAAAATTTGAACATTAGTATTAGACTAGTTATGTGTAATGTTTATTTTAAATGTGTAACCCACTGAACCAAGTAATAGGTATGCAATTAGTAGAATAGGAGAAGGATTTGATGAAAACTAGAACTATTTTTGTTATCAGATGAGTGAGTATTTTAAATGTTTTCCTAAGAACAAAATGTCCTCTCCATAATAGGATAAGAGCCACTCTAAAATGAGAAGTCGACCTCACTTGGATGCATTTTATTGGAAAACACTCATCAGAGGTCAATTCCTGCTCCAACTGGGAGAGAGCTAAGCAGACCATGATATGTCATCACCAGATTCCATTCAAGGATTAATGGCTCCAAAAAACAAGATGCCTCTCTAAGTCTTCCTGTAATGTTACACCCAAGAGTTACTTGTCCCACCATTCCAGTCCCCTTTGCACACGAGGGGCAGAGGGTGACTTTTCACAAGTCTCAGAGGAACAAGGCGCATGGATAACCCAGTACATGTTCTAAATCACCTCTCTTGTTTCAGGCCAAGTCATAGCACTTGTAGGACCTGCCAAAGAGAAACTTGCCTGCCCTGGGGCGGGTGAGTAGCAAGAGAGGTTTAGAGCATCTCTCACCACGAGGGACTGCTGCAATGTCCTGGAAAGATATTGTCTGATTCTACTACTAATTTGGTTCAAATGACCTTGAAAGGCTGAGGGATTTCTGTAAGTCTTCCATTTCATATATAAAGGGCTACAACAATGAGATTTCAGAACTGCGCCTTTGGCCTTCACAAATCAAAGCTGAGTCAGACCTGAGTGAGACTTGCCCTCTTTTACACCTCAGCGGGATATCAGTTCACCTGCAAATTCATCTTTAAGGTACAGTCTGTTCAGTTTGTGTTGTAAGGAGTGGGAACAGCTCACATCTGGGGCTGAGAACTGAGACACACCCCTTATTCCTGTGCATTTCTTGGCCACTTGGACTCATTTTTTTCTCACTTTGAACAGCCTACCCTGCACCAGTTTAGAAATAGATTTAGACAAGCCAAGAGAGTTTTTCCCTTTCTAATATCTATGTCAATAATGCATGAAGTTTAAGATAAAGAATGTGAAAAAAAAACAGAAATTAGTGTTGATCTCACTGAGCAAGGCTCTTTTAAGATTAAATAAAATACAGACTATATGCTAATGAATGAATAACCTAGTCCTAAGGAAACATTCATTATAGGTTCAAGAATTATGAAGTCTTCTCAGATAGCTGATGGTCAAGACAATTAACCATTAATTTGGGGATTTTATTTGATTAAGTAACCTGGGACTTGGAAAATGAAACTGTAGAATTTTCTCTTGTTTTAGTTAACCCATTGACCATAGTCTCTAGCTTCTTATTAGATAACATATGTGCATGAGCCTCACACAAAATCAAGGTTTAATAAATGCTATTTAATTAAATTAATATTTAATTAAAAGAGAATTTTAGTACTCTTTACATGTAAGTTAATTAGCAAATTAAGAATTGCCATTGGAATTATAACTTTTCCAAATTGGTAATGAGTTACTGCAAATAAAACTAGTTCTCCATATATATTCCAGTAAAAACTGCTTTTGCTGTAGGGAATGAAGAGAAATAGAACTGTTTGTTTATCAAAGAACACCCCCCTTTTGCTAACAGCCTGTCTAATTATTGGTATTTACCCTGCACATCTAGGAAGGATAGCTAGATATCTTCATTCCAAAGTGAAATAACTAAAATATAAAACCCCTCTAATGTTGAAGGTACAAACTATTTCCTTGAACTTGATGCTGAAGGATATCCTTGACTATTAGAGCCAGAGAGAACCTCAATGAACTTCTAAACCAAACACCTCAGTTCACAGATAAGAAGACTGAAGTGAGGAATCTTTGCCAAATTCTGAAAATAAGAGACTCTCTAAACAAAATGAATAAAACTCATAAAATAAAATGCATTTAAACATGTATTTAGGAAACAACTATATGTTAATAATGACATGGTTGAAATAACTATAAGCCAAATATCATTCAAAGAAAATAGAAGCAGAAATTATGATTGGCCATTTAAAATATCTATTGATTGTTAGAAGTCAAACATTTCTTTCTTATTTATCTAAAACTATATGTCTTTCTTATTAGCATAAGAATGCAATAAAACTGGTGAAATTATGTTTATTTGTTTAAATGATGAGTTTTTATGTTCGAGGTATACCTGAATATTGGCATTGCCACAATTTTATTCATTAATTCAGCAAATACTTTTTTAGTGCCAACTACTTTTCAGGGTCTTTCTTGGGGTGACAAATTCAGGTATATTCTCCTTAGTACAAGACCAGAAACTATGCTTGTGTCTTTTCTGCCCTCGGGAAGACTGGAAGTACCTGTATAGAAGAGAGTTTTCTAAGTCCATAAACATTTCAACACTCACATACCTGTGGAAGGCAATATTGAATTGTGTTTTTAACATTTAAAGGCACATGGCCTTTGACATGCAATTAAAATTCTAGGAGTTTGTGCTGCAGATATACTTGTATATGTGAATAAAATGAATGATTCATTCTGAATTTTTTGTAATGGATCCAAATAGGAATTAATTTAAATGTTTATCAATACAAAAATAGTTAATTAAATTATGACATATCTATAAATAATGGTGGCTATGAAAATCCATGTGGATTGTTAAAGAAATATTTTCTTAAGTGAAAAAAGGCAGAATGCAGAACAGTATGTATAGCATGGTCCTACTTGCAAAAACAGAAGTTATAAAGACATATATGTACAAACTTATGCTTTCATTAAAATGAAATACAAATAAGACATCATTAGCAGTAGGTATCTTTGGGAAGTGTAGCTGGCAGTAACAAGAAAAGAGGAAAAATACTTTTACTATTAATTTTATATCCTTCAGTACTTTTTGAATGTTTTGCTGTGTACGTGTACTACATTTACATTTTAAAAAATGAAATCTTAAAGGAGAATCTTCACTAATAGTGTAAAACTTTGTAACCTATTGATCAAATTATTTGGGAGATTTTCTGAGGAAAATGACTGAATACATTATGGTGTACAATAATTTTCTTTTTCATCTCCAAATATATGAACCATCCGAACAATAGGAAACAGAAAAGCATGGTCCTATAGTACTCAGGGAGAAAAAGAAGGAAGTGAATGCTACTCTGTCTCATTACTTTTACTCTCAAGTATCTTATTTCCTTGAACAGTAGCACCAAATGTACCAACTGTATTTGATCTCCTTGACATCCATGTTCACGACTATCCTCCCACTCCAACAGTCCTCTTAAATTTGTACATTTAGACACAGCTGCCTCTTGTACCACTTGAATTTCTAAGGAATACCTCTCTATTAGTCAGAATGATCCAGCTGGTTTAGAAAGCACACCCTATGGGACAGAGATGTGAGACAACCACCACAAGAATTTTATTTTCGCTCAACAGAGAAATAAAGATGATTAAGGAGCCTTCCTTCCACATATTCCATTGTCTAAAAAAAAAAAGTTCCTGGAAATACCACTATTTGGAGTAATCAGACCATGGTCAGAGCTCATTCTTTCAAAAGAGATACACAACTCATTTTCCGTTATGAAAAAAATAACATTGATAAGTGAATATCAAATAGCCACTGGACTAGAAGTTTGGGAATGGAGTAAAAAATAATATTTTAGCCATTTTTTTTAAATTTTAGCTAAGTTACCTTCTATAAGTTTTTAATAGAACTAGAATATAACATTTTCTATAGAAGTTATCACTTTTAACTCAAAATTAATTGGACACTCTTGACTGACCAGATGAATGATATCGGCATGAGGGAATCACAGGTGCTTTCTCCATTAATGGGACAAGCAAGTCTATAACACCTTGTGTAAAGGGCACCATATTAAGCAAGGTCCCTGCCCTCACAATAGTTTAGGTTCTAGCTGATAGGATTAGAGTATCTGGTCTAAGGCGAAGAGAATGGAGACCTGGCTCCTCGTCCCAACTTAGCCAGGCATGGAGGCTCTCTGTGCTTCCATGAAGGTGGAAGACACAGACACAGGGCCTTCTCTGTCAATAGTAGGATGATCTTAATGGCCTCTCAGTCCCCTTCCAACCTCACCTAGGTGACTAGACATGAAATGAAATAGCCTGGATATTACTAATGTAAACCTACAGCGCTTGGCAGTAACCTGGAGGTAGAAGAGGCTAAACTCGAATTGCTTTTGCTTTGTAATGTTTTACTTTAACTCTACATGTGACTGCTGTATATTTCTTCTGGAATCTAAGGCAGAGCTACCTGATCCATGGAGAGCTCTGAGGTTTTCCCCATTAGTCCACGTAGAACTCAAAAACTGGTGACTGAATAGTATAAATTCAGCTAACAGACCTATATCTTCATGGTCCCTATAGTGCTTTAAAATGTCTTAAAATCATTACTAACATTTAAAAATAAGATTACACACTTTTAAAGATTAGGGTCTAGGCTAGATTCCTGGTCCTCCCCGCTGTTAGCTCTGAGACTGAA
Organism: Eonycteris spelaea; assembly: GCA_003508835.1. Lineage (NCBI taxonomy): Eukaryota > Metazoa > Chordata > Mammalia > Chiroptera > Pteropodidae > Eonycteris > Eonycteris spelaea. The sequence goes on from PUFA01000245.1 coordinate 98,510, forward strand.
GGAAAGTAAGTCACTTAACTTCGCAGACTCACTTCCTTACTCACAAATATAGGAATAATAAAAACTATCACACAATATTTTTAGGATTAAACAAGACTACATTTGAAACTTTACTCAATACAGTTTGCTATAAATATAGATGATTGTGAAGATGATGATGATGATGATGATGATGATGATGAGTGTTTATATGGACCACATATTATGTTAAGCACTTTGGATGCTAAGCTCATTCTCAGAACAATTTATTTTTATATCAAAAATTTAAGATTTAGAAAGAATACATAAGTTTCCCATACTGTCCCAGGTGGCCTTTTATTGCATCTACATCTTTTCTTAAGAGCCAAATATCATACTATGGAAAACACATTAGGTGGCTTTGGAGGATAGTAATTGGAGGGAACTGTGGAGAGGGACTCAAGACTTATATTCAAATAGCCTGACTGAATTTCAGAAGAGATACTTAAAAAAAAATGTTTTCTGAAGAGGTACTAAACCCAGGAGAAGCACTTTCACATAAAGCTTCTACTTTGATCTGTGAAGGAGGAAAGGGGAAGAAAGCTCATTTTGATCTTTGCCTAGTGCACCTGGAAGGTGAGATGGGAGGAAAAACCCATCAAAATGTTTCAGGACTACAGTCATTTGTAGTCATCTTAGAAACTGGACCTAGGAATATCATTCCTTAAAGTATTTTCACTTCAGGTGACAAAGACCACTGAGAGGAAATTAAATGATCGCCATGTCTCCTGGCACCTGTGGTGGCAGAACTACCAGGTGACAGAATGAGCATTTGTGCAGGATGGTGAGGAGGGTACATTTTATAAAGCGCTGGTATAGGAGGAATCAGTGCCCTACTCAGGTCTAGCAGCTTTACTCTTTTATGATGCCTGCCTGGCCCCTGAGGGAGTCTGAATTCATGACCCAAAGCAAACAGGAAGCAGAGCTGGCATATATTAGATTCTTCAGGGCCTGCTGCCTGGTTTTTTGGGGGGCTCACCCTGATTTAATTTGAATAACACTCTGCTTTCAGTCATTTCTCTTAACCTAGCTCATGATTATACAATTATATGGTCTGCTGAAATAAATCTTCCTTTCATATCTTAAATCACACCTCTTTCCCAAATGGAGTGAATATGAAATTACATGTGATATTGTGAGCTCTCTGTCCGTGTTCCTGCATGGGCCTTATTTTATTTTATTTTATTTTATTTTATTTTATTTTATTTTATTTTATTTTTTAGTTAAAAAGCTTTAGAAGAAAAAGTTAAATCTAAATTAAAAAAAAATCAGTGAACACCTATTTAATCAAACTACTTCTCTGAGTACCAGATACCTAATATGAACTTGAAATTTTTAAGGAGCATTTTGTAATAAAAGAACGTGTAAATAAATTATGCATTACCTTTTGTCTAAATCGCAAGTTCTGCATGAACACCTTTCTCCAGTTCAAAGAAGTGCTATTTTCTCACCTAGCATTTACACAGGCAAAAGTCACATTGGAGGCCTTAGATAGCCCTGCAGCTTGAACTATATCCATGGGAAATCTATTTGCTTATAAAGGAGCACACATTCCATATTCTAGTTCTAGGAATGAAATATAAAATCTGATATATACTTTTGTTAACAACTCTTTCAATGTCAAGTATCCAGGAATTTATTAGAATTTTATGTATTGAATCCATTAGCCTAAGAAATAAAATAAGGGACACGCCCTTAGAAGATGTAGTGTGTGATCTTGTCAGACTGAAAGGATAGATTTGCTCCATCCTCAGAACTCAAGCAAGGGATCAGAAAGAACCTTGAGAGACTCAAGGTGACAGAGCCAGCCAGGCAAGACTATAGAAAGCAGCCAGACTCGAGCACTTCCCTTGCCCAAGAAACACAAACTCAGCACCCTCCATCTCCCCATCCAATCGCCACACACAGCCAGACATTCCTCTAGTGTCCAAGATATTCCAGAGGGACCATTTCCAGGCCATCTCTTTTTATGAGAAAATTAACTTGGAAGGAGGTAATTTAATTTAATTTAATTTAATTAAGAGTAACTAAGCAACTAAGCTTTAAGATATTAAAAATAGTAACAAAATAAGACCTACTTTCTCTCTCTTCAAGAAACTTTATACTGCTAAGTCACAAACTCCTCAGTATCTATCAGCCACAGGAAAAAGAAGAACCTTTGAGCACCCCCAATGTGGAGAGGGCACCAAAGTCAAACTTCCTCCTTTCTAGGTGCATGGGTGGGTGCAGCAGGGAGAGTACTGGCTCTGGATTCTGATAGCTGCACCACTCTTGTGCTGTGTAACCTTGGCAAGGTCAATTCACATCTCAGAAATCAATTTTTTTTATCCATTTATCCATTGATGGACCCTTAAGTGGTTTCAATATATTGGCTGTTGTGAATAACGCTGTTATAAACATGGGAGTGCAGATATCTCTTCAATATTCTGTTTTCAGTTCCTTTGTGTAAATACCCAGAAGTGGAATTGATGGATCTTATGGTAGATCTACTTTTAATTTTTTGAGGAACTTCCATACTGTTTTTTATAGTGGCTGTACCAATTTACATTCCCACCAACAGTGTACAAGTATTCTCTTTTCTCCACATCCTAGCCAACATTTGTTATTTCTTATCTTTTTCATAATAGCTATTCTAACAGATGTGAGGTGATATATCATTGTGATGTATGAGTAAAGAAGATGCGATGATAGATAGATAGATAGATAGATGATAGATAGATGATAGATAGATAGATAGATAGATAGATAGATAGATAGATAATAGACAGACAATCAAATGGAAAGAATATTATTCAGTCATCCAAAAGAAGAAATCCTGCTATTTGCAACAATACAGATGGACTTTGAGGACATTATGCTAAATGAGACAAGTCAAATAGAGAAAGATAAATACTGTATGATATCACTTATATATGGAATCTAAAAAAGCTGAATCTGTAAAAACAGAAACTAAAATGGTGGTCATCAGGGGCTAGGGAATGGAAAACTAGGAGAGATATTGTTTAAGAGTGCAAAGTTGCAACTAGTAGATAAATAACCTGGAGATCAAATGCATAGTATAGTGAATATAGATAATGCTGTATTGTAATCATCAAACTTGCTAAGACTAGACCTTAATTATTCCCATCATAAAAAATAATAATAATTATGTGATGTGATAGAGATGCTATCACTACAGTGGCAATCATCTTACAATATATAAATTTATCAAATCAACATGTTGTATACCTTAAATTTACATAATATGTATTCCACATATATCTTAGTTAAAAAAAGAAATCAACTGCTTTTTGGCAAAATAAGAGAACAGTGGCTCTCAAGTATCTAAGTGTGACAACAAGTGAGAATTGCCAATAGACCACTGGCAGACATAAGCACTCAGGAACATCCTCTCTCCCTTCTCTCCATTCACCTATCTGCTGTCATCCCCACCCTGCCCCACATCACCAAAGGCCCTCTCACATGCTCCTGGCTACAGAAATGACAAGATGATTAGAAGTGGCCTAATATGAAAAAATGTTCAAGATCACTAATAATCAGAGAAATGCAAATTAAAACCACAATGAGATATCACTTCACACCTATCTGATTGGCTATTATCAATAAATTGAAAAACAACAAGTGTTAGTGAGGATGTGGAGAAAAGGGAACCCTTTTACACTGTTGATGGGATTGCAAATTGGTATAGCCACAATAGAAAATAGTTTGGAAGTTCTTCAAAAACTTAAAAATAAAACTACATTTTGACCTAGCAATTGCACTTCTGGGTATTTATCTAAAGAAAACAAAAACACTAGTTCTTAAAGATCTATTCACCCTTATGTTTATGGCAGCATTATTCATAATAGTCAAAATATGGAAGCAACCTAAGTGTCCATCAATAGACAATTGTGTAAAGAAGTTATGGGACATATTTACAATGGAATATTACTCAGCCATAAAAAATGAAATATTACTATTTGCAATGACATGGATAGACCTAGAAGGTATTATGCTATGTGAAATATAAATAACATATGATATCACTTATATGCCAAATCTAAGGAACAAAAGATATGAACAAACTAAACAAAAAAGGACTCACAAATACAGAGGATAAATTGGTGGTTGCCAGGGGTTAGAGTTTGGGAAGCTGGGCGAAAAAAAGATGAAGGGATAAAGAAGTACAAATGAGCAGTTACAAAATAGTTACAGGAATGTAGAGTACAACATAGGGAATATAGTAAATATTATTGTAATGGCTCTATGTAGTGCCAAATGAGTGCTAGAGTAATCAGGAGATCACTTCATAAATTATATAAGTGCCTAATCATTGTGCTGTATATATGAAACTAATATAAAATAACAATATAACAAAGAAAATGGATCTAGAAGAAAAAATAAGAGAAGTTTAAAAAAATTCTTTATAGAATACCTAAAGCTGCTTTCAGTTCCAGGAAACCAAGTTCTTCCTACTCAGGGCATTTACATATCCCTCCAAATGAGAAGGTCTTGCCTCCTCTGATACAGGTGTCAGCCTGTTATTATAAAAATAATGTAAACTATAAAATATCTGTTATTCTGTATTATAAATCATTCTATTTTATAAATTACATGTTCTATATTACATATTATTCTATAAGGTGTTATTTTATAATGTAAAATTACTATTCTATGAGATAAGTATAAAATAATAAATAAGTGTTATTTATATCTCCCTTTCTAAAGTCGTCTTCCATCCCCAATCTTCTGACTGCCCTGGGAAATCTAAGTTACACGGGATCACTGGGACTTGGAGTAAGGAAGTTGAAAATCCAGTTCCTTTCCAATCTCCAACCCGAGCTGAAGCTTTTTGAGCAGGTGCTCACCAGCAGGCAGAGAGAAATCTGTTTTACAGTCCTTTGTATGTACCTGTTTACCCAGAGCCACTAAGATCTGGAAAATGTCAGTGTTCAGGTAAAAAGTAAACTTTTTATGTATTAAATATGCATACCTTCATGGGATACACAACCCAGATGTCAAATGAGCTTACTCTGGATATGACCATTTTGAAATACATAGGTTCTTTCCTATGATGAGGATCGACAGAGGAAAAAACAACCTCTTCAAAGATGTAAAGACCTAGGTTCAAATTCCCTCTTTCATGTTCAGTTATGAAGCTACAGGCAAATTCTCTCAGTTTCCTCATATGAACAATGAGTTCGAAATCATCTGTATCTGAATTATAGTGAGGATCAAATGCAACTCTGTATAAAATGCCTATCCACAATATATGCTCACTAAACCACAGAGGTTATTGTTATTCTGTGAGAAAGTTAAGAGCATAACTTTTATTGAATGCCTATTTGCTGTTTGCATATACCATCCATTTTACACACACAAAAATGTGAAGTAACATTTAAAGGATATATTTTTTAAGAAAATTAAAATCATGATTCTCATACAAATATAAAATAAACATGTATCAAATATTTTATCAAACTTAATAGTAAATAATTGTAAACAATAATAAAAATAAATTATTATTTATTTTATTTATAATAATGAATAAATTTTATTTATAATAATAAATGAGAAAACTAGTAAGATACAACAACGAATTCAAAAGAGAACTTGAAAATAACACATATATCGGCAATCAAGAATACTGAGATGGAGGACTGGGCAAAATGGCGTAGATGATAGAGGCTTTGTACATCTTCTCTTGCAACCACACCAAAATTGTGACAGAAACATGGAGCCAACAGCAAGCAGAGTTGCCTGGGGTCTAGATGAAGAAAAGCTCTACAACTAGGGAGAAAAATAAGAAATCACTCTGCAATGGAAAGAGGTAGAAGGGGGTGAAGACACAAGGCTGCCTGGTCTGGAGCAGCTGAGTGAGTCAGAGACTATAACAGCTGCAGCTTGCAGCTATAAATATTCCTTTTCAAGGGGCCGTGTCTATGACCAGACTTTCACGGTGAGGACTAGCTACCTCTGAGCACCAGTGCCAGGTAGGCTGCTCGAGGGACTCCAGAGATGTACAGGGGGACACTGAGTTGTTGGAGCGAGAGACCAAGGTGAGGCTTTGTCCTAGGCAGAAGTGCTGGTGGTATTCTTTGTTCCTCTGTTGAGCCCTCCTGACTCCCAGTGTGCAGACACAACACCGCCAAAGCTGAGATATCAAATTGGATAACAGATTATTCTGCTCAGAGCATGCCCTGAAACTTTGCCTCCCTCAACTCTGGCCCTACTCAAGCCACAACAAGTTGTGTCCTCAGGGTGTACTGTGCCACATGCTGAGCAGCTTGCTAAGTTTTTGCTGTGCTTATAGTTGCCTCAAAAGGCCACACCAGAAACCAAAGCCAGCTGCCACCAGTGTGAGTCTAGGTGCTGCTCAGCTAGGAGCACTGACTTGTCCAGGATACACCTGAATGTGGCTTGGGTGAGGTCCTGAGTTGGGGGAATCCTCCGGGCAGATTATACAGTTTGTTGATGTCTCAGCTATGACGGTGTTGAGTCCACACACTGGGAGGGAGATGAGCTCAACAGAGGAACAATGGATACCTCTGGCACTTCTGTACAGAGTGAGTATCACCTCTGGCCTTCACTATAACAACTTAGTATCTCCCTGTAATTCTCTGGTGTCCCCTGGGCAGCTGACCTATCACTTGTGCTCACAGTGAGCAGGTCTATCACCGCTAAAGTCCGTTTGTGGACATGGCCCCATTAAGAGGTATCTGAAGCTGCCAGCTGCTGCTTCCGCAATCTCTGTCCCACTCAGCCACTTGAGACCAGGCAGCCTCACATCCTCGCCCCATCCTACCTTCTGCCATTGCTGGGTGATTTCTTAAATTTCTCCCTAGTTGTATGGTTTGTTTATCTAGATCTCAGGCAATTTTTCCATATTATTTGCTCTGTTTCTGTCACAACAACTCTGATTGGCTCACCAGAGCGATGAACAGAACCTCTATCATTTATGCCATTTCTTCTTCCCATGTCCAAATTCATCTTTCACCACTCCAAAATTAGAGTGGCTTTATTTGAAAAGCTGGGATTTTATGTTTTTGTTTTTGTTTTTGTTTAGGGGATGAATAATCAATACAACCGTCGGGAAGTCTTCTGCTGTGAAACTTGTCGTGAGCTCAAAAGCTTCTGGGAAAAAGAAATTAGCAAACAGACTTGTTACAGGGAACTGGAGGAAAATCGTCAGGGAAAGAGCGCCTTGAGAAAGTATGTGGATTGTTTCTATACTACTTTTGTACAAATTTCCCCAGAAATAGGCCAGTTGTGAAGATGGGGAGACTGAATTATTTTCATTATCCACTGTTCTAAAAATGTGAATGTTGGGTATGATAAGATAAAGTTACTGCATCCACAAGAAGAAAGGAGAATGAGGCTTAGAAAAAGTATACTCACAGATCTCAAAGAGGAGGGTCACCACATGCCATGCTGGTCCACAGGTGAAGCACCAGGTTTTGGTCAAGTGGACAGAAGTTGTTCAAAATATGCTTATCACAAAACATCTGTTGGTCAGAAGACAGAAGCAAGGGGAAGTCTAAGCCAAAGCCTTTACTGGGGTTTCCATGGGTAAGGTAAGGCAGGATGGGGTAAACAGTTCAGGATTGGCTACTTTGAATAATTCCAGAGGGCTCTAGTCTATAGATGTGGTCTCTAGTTGCCTGGTACCTAGCCCTAGGGTGATTATAAGACAAGGGAAATATGACTTCATTTGTGAGAATTAGATAAGGGGTGGTTGGGGCCACGGGCATGTGACTGGTTTAGATGCTAGCAGCCTTTTGCTATTTATAAGAAAGAGCAAGCCATGGAAAAAGCAGATATCTGTGGCCAGCAAGATTTTTAAGATATCAAATATCATAAAATATAGAAAATTAAAGACATGATTAATTTATCTACTCATTCAGACTTGCCACCATCTATACTAGAGTTTCTCAACCTCTGAACTATTGACATTTAGGACTAGATAATTCTTTGTTGTGGGGGGCTTAAAATATTAGATGCCAGTAGGCACCCCTCTCCCACTGTGACAACCAAAATATCACCTGACATTAATAAATGTTCCCCGGAAGGCAAAATCACCATGATTGAGAACCAATGATTAAGAACCAATAACATATAGGTAAGGATGAGCCTTTTAAAAAATATAAACAAAAAGAAGTTGTATTATTTATATTTTGACAAAGTAAAAAAAAAAAAAAAACTCTATTCTCCCTCTGTTGCAATCCTAGGCATATGAGTTTACACTAAATTTCAGGGTTAGGTCAACATTTACATGTAAATGTGAAAGATTCCATGTCTGAGATGATACATATTAAGATTCTTGGGTAAAGGATAATGTGGTCTTTTCCTCATTGGCAAGTGAATTGATTGTTCTAGCCAAAGGAATCTGCTCAGAGGAGAACATTTACTTATGTGAGAAGACATGTGAATAAAAGGGCAAGCATCTGCCCTCACACATGCAGAACCTTGAAACAGATGGATCAGCTCAATTTTTATGGGACTATTTGGGGTCTCTGTCCCTAAAATGGGAATAGCCCAGCCAGGCTATAGTTTGTCAACATGCCCACTCACAAGTGAAGTGGCAGCTCAGTGTTCTATTGGTCAGCAAGACATCATGCCTCCATGTTTCTGACCATGCTGAGCTGAAAGCATATGTAATGTTGGTTCACATGTGTTGAACATGCATTAACTTACAAAAGCCTTTCTTAAGCCCCTGAGGGGAAATAGCCTCTCTCCATACCCAGGGATGAACTCTTCCACCATTCCACCTACATTTCTGTTTGTCCAGCAAGCAAAATTAGGCTTTTCTACATGCTAGAAGAGTCTCATGTTAGAGCATCTAGTCCTAGAGATTCCAGTAGAGTGAAGAGAGTCAGTTGTATGGTCCCTGCCATATTCCTGCCCTCAAGTCCACTGGGAACCAGACGCTAGTAAGAACCCTGTGCTGCATCTTCCCTTCCAGAAACCCTGAGGTGTGATATTAAAAGCAAAATTTGCAATATGATCTGATTTTTATCAATACACACACACACAACACACACACACACACACACACACTCACACAGTCTATTTGCGTATATAAGGAAAAGATTAGAATAAACTAAGATATTAAGAGTGGTTATTTTTGACTGGTGGACTGGCAGATTTGTGTGTGTGTGTGTGTGTGTGTGTGTGTGTGTGTGCGCGCGCGCGCGCGCTCTTTTTTTTATCCAAAGTTTCTACAACAATATTCTGCCACTTTGTAATTGGGACGATGGGGGAGGGGCAGAGGGAGTTATAGAAAAGGCAACCTTGCAAATAGTCCATAAAATGAATACATTAATTCTCCAAGTTCCAATGTGCCAGAGAAATGACCCCTTTCAAAGTTTAGGGCAGTTTACTCCTCCTTCTCTAGCTAAAAGAATAAATCTTCAAAATATGCTCATCACAAAACATTTTACCATTATACCCCCCAAATTAAAGTTTGAAGACATGAACAGAGCTGCTGCATTGCCTGGAGCAGGGGAGTAGGGACATCTTTGGTCCCCTTCTCTATTCTTGAGACTCACTTACCAGTCCTGTTACCCTTATAAACTGTGAATAAAAAATCCAAAAATCTTATTTTGGTAAGCATTGAATGACAAACTAGTGGTTTTGTCATTACATTTGCTATAAAACAAAAACAAAACAAAAAAACATACCCACATTATCCCAGATGAACCAGATTACGCAAAAAGAATGTTATAAAACTAAACAAAACTAAAATATTGGGACATTTGTTTTAATCCTGTTGGTCTGAGCAAACAGTTTGAAATGCTGTCCAAATAGGATGATCTTCTAGTGTACACTTAGAAACCAAAGAATGACATACACCCCAACATCCTTATTCCAGCCCCATGGGCTATGTCTCCCCAAACTGTACACTCCTGACATACACCATTTTTAAGTTTACCCTCCATTTGTACAAGGGAAATTCAATCTTAAGTGCAATCAAGAATGTTTTAAATGAACAGTAGAAGACAAAAACCTCAAAGTTTTCTACCAACCCCTTTGCTGATAGAAAAAGTCAGTATTGCATTGCATTCCTCTCCCTTTGTTGGACCTAGCAGCAAAGAATTGTGCCAAAACTGAGTGGAATGGAAACAGGTGTTTTGCCATGGACATGCGCATTAACACGTGCCTGCGGGTTCACTGACTGAGAAGAATGTGGCCAGAGCTGCAGAGAATCCATTTACCCTGGTAATTGATGTATCTGGCAGAGGCCCTGGAGGTGAGATCACAAGGCAAAGCGGAAACCCCCTTATTCTCTTTTGTCCAACTAGAAAGAAGCAACACAACATGGATGGAGTTTTTCCCCTGGAGAGTTGAAAAACTGTTTGCAAATAACTGATTGAGGGAATTTTAAAAGTCAAGTGCAGCATAGGTATGATGACCAAACCTGGTTTGTTGAGACAGGAATACACCTATCATTCTGTTATATTTATGGTTTGCACTCCCCTTATTTTCAAAAGTATCTCAGTTTAATTGATAAATTGTATGGACACTTAAATCTAAATGACTAGCCTGTAACTGTAACTGAAAAACATACAGTGCTTATATGAAAAATAATGTTTAATGCAAGAAGTACAGTCTTCAAAACACTCATCAGAATTTAGCATAACTTACAGTGTCAGGTAGACATTAAATCAAGGGGACTTGCATGGGAAGAGGGGTTTATCAAGCCTCTACTTAAGACCACTCCTCACCTCCTTCTGTTCAGAATCCTGCTTACCAACTGTGTCAATCCATATGCTTTCTGCTGCGTGTAATAAAATATTCAACTCATAAGCTCCTAGTAATATTAAATCATTATATTTCAAACTTTTATCAAATAATATCTAGTCTACAAAGAATGACAGGGAGAAAAAGTTTACTTAGATTCTTCATTCAAACTAAGGGGGTAAAGAAAGTGGCTGGTAAAATGAGTCGGTCTTCTCAGTTCACCAAGGTGGCCAGCCTATGCTGATTGTTGACATGATCTGCCCCATGACCAGAGACCCAACCAATGAACTGCAGGTCACAAGGAAACCAAAAGCGGGTCCATCTCTCCTCAATAAGGAAAAACCACTATAAAGACATGTTCATAAAAACAGCAAAATCATCATTTGATCTTTCATATTAAAACAGTGCAGAGACTACAATTGGTGTACTGAGATCTGAAATGAGATATCAAGAACTCAATAAACTAAATTCTTTGATGATAGGGATTATTATTTTACCACTCTTCTTTACATATTGGAATAGCAACAGAAGTGCTCTACTCAGACCTTCTTCAAGGTAACTTGCAATGGAGCATAGCTGATGAAAGCTCTAACTGCCACCTTTCTGGATCACCATTGCATGTGAGCTGAGGCCACACTTACCCTCGACTGCTCCTAGCCAATGACTGGGCATGGCAGAGGTAACTAATCTTGGGCAATTCTTGCATGATAGGACTCTTCTGGTGGATGAATTCTGCTTAAGGACACCCCAGCAGCCCAGTTCAAGCTCTCTCAGAACTGTGCATTCCTTCCTTCCTTCTCTCCTTTCACAGGTATCATACCAGCATAGAAATCTGAAGACTCTCTCTTACCACTTCAGTTCCCTCCACCCTTTATTTAATGGGTGAGTCAACCAAATCTGCTTCGTGGAGGACCCAGACTGACACAATGTATTTAGTGCCTAGCATTTAATAGAAAAAAATCTAATTATGTGTCCAGCTGATCTTCACTGGTTCTCAGTAAGGACATTATGATTGTAGTTCAAAAATCTCATGAACATCATCCTACTTTCTAGTCAAACCCATACTTACCAAGGAGAATCTGTTTACCTAGATATTAATTATAACTCTTCCAAAAATCAGATGAATCTATAACATTAAATAGTAAGCATGATTTGGTCTCCATTTGAAAAGTGAGATCAATATTTCTAGGCTTAAGGAAAAAATATTCTCTTCAAGACTACTGCAAGTTGCATTGCTTCTCTACTACATCTGAGTCTATATACCAAATTTTAAGCATTATCTTTCTCATGTTGACCTTTCTTACTACAAAATAAAAGACCCGTCCAAATATGCACTTGTATTCACCAGCTTACTGAGAACCCAAAGATAAGTGAAAACAACACAATAATTAAAGATATCGACCAGAAAAGTGCAACAAGCAGTGTAAATATTCATTAAAATGATTTAAAGGAACTTGGGTAGATGGGATTCTGAATCCTTCATCATCTGGTAATAAATAGTAATATAGCCACTATAATAAATAAATAAATGTGTTATAACCCCTAGATTTCTAAATTCTGTTTCTAGAATAAATTTATTATTCCAATATGTTAATTTGGTCCTCCAATAAGCAGAGGGCAAGGCAAGGTTAGATGGGTATGATATTTATTGGGGATAGCACCAGTGAGAGAAAAATGGGGAGGGTATTGTAGTAGGCCAATAAATATTTAACAATTGGCACTCTGGGGAAAAAATGTGTACATATACAATATATACATACATATGTTTATTGTAAAGGATGTGTAACTTACAATTTACAAATAATAAGAAAATATCCAAATTTTATATAGCAAACTATTCTCAAAGTACTCTACTAGTGGTTTTTGTCAACCTATGGTTGTGATTCAACCATGATTGGACAAAGTTGAACAACAAATAAATGCTTAGTCACTATCTAATTTAGCAAAGAGGTCATATCATTAAGAGTAGTAGTTTTCTACTACTGGAAGAATATTTTCACAATTTATTTTTGCTATTCACAATATAATAGTTACAGACACTGCAGTTTCTAAGTTTAATCAGCAGTAAGAAGATTTTTTTCTATCACTTATTTAAACACAAATGAGAAGTCAGCAAATATTTGCTGTAAAGGACAGACACAGTATATATTTTTGACTTTGTGGGTCATGCAGTCTGTGTTGCAACAACTCAATTCACAGTTGCTGTGTGAAAGCAGCTGTAGACAACATATCAAATGGACAGAGCTGTATTCCAATCTAACTTTATTTTGAAAAAGCAACTGGCCAGCAGGATCTCTGAGCAGCACACTTTTATACCCACCACACCAAGGGAGAGTTAAAGGCTCTTTAATTAATGAACAAATCCATGTTATATTAAGAAGTCCCTCAAGTTCAATGAAACACACAGGCAGTAACCCTTGTTAGTGAAATTTAAAAGATTCCAGTAACAGAGTCATGTACTTTTGGAGGCAGGTTTAGTTACAGGAACTTTCAGAGATGCTAAACAAGAAAAGCTTGTGAGTTTGGATATTCTCAAGATTGAAAAGTTGGTTAAAAATTATATATAAAATGGATACTTAATAACCATAATAAAGATATATAACTATGAAAATTACTCACAGGTGGATGTCAATAGAAGGTCACATGGGCTCAATAAATCATCACTTCTTTAGTTAAGTGTGCAAGGACCTATATGTAAAGGAGCTGCCTGCTAATGGGAGAGCAGCAGTTCCATGTTTTATCTCCCATTTCAAACAGGCAAACTGTATGTTTATTTCATTTAATTTTATTTAAAGTTGAGGTAGAATGAGGATTATAGCCAGTATCTTAATATTCTCCCTTGTCTCTAATTCTTCTCTCAATATTTTAACTTTTAATCCTTGGTTGCTTATCTGCCTAAGCAACAACCACCACCAAACAACAGGCTGACACTTCAGATTCCTTCCATGCTTTCTTGGGCCTATAATTGAGCAGAGTTTTAACTAAGAAGTTTCCTGGAGCCAATTTGGTAATAGGTTCCTAGAGCCTTCAAAATATTTATACCCTCTAAGTTATTCACCTCTGGGAATCTCTGAGGAAAATAGACTGATACATGGAAAGGGTATTAAATATTATGAGACTCATTTTAGGGTTATATATAAGAGTAAAAAAATAAAATAAAATCCATTTTTTAAATTTTTTATTGTATTTTCTTATTTTCCTGTAAGAGTATGTATTAGTTTCCTTTAATATTGTTATAAACTGAACCATGCCACCTCCTCCCAAATTCATATGTGGAAGTCCTAAATCCCAGTACCTCGGAATGTGACAATATTTGGAGATAAACCCCTTTAAAAGAGGCAATTTAGTTAAAATGAGACTTTTAGGTGGGCCCTAATCCAATATAACTGGTGTTTTTATTAAAAGAGGAGATTGGACACATAAGGAGACATATGGAATGCACACACGCAGAGGAAAGGTCACATGAGGATGGCGCCAGAAGGACATCTACAAGCCAAAGAGAGAGGTTTGGGGAGAAACCAAACCGACCAACATTTGATTTGAACTTCCAGCTTCCAGAACTGTGAGAAAATAAATTTCTGTTGTTTAAGAAGTTAACTGTCCAATCTGTGGTATTTTGTTATGGTGGCCCTAGCAAACTAAAAAAAAAGCATTTTCCATTCTTTTCAGTTTGGTTATTCTTATTCTTGAGAAATTAACACAAATCTACATTTTTTAAACCAAGCATCAAAAAAAAAAAAGTGTGTATATTTAGTGTATATTTGCCCTCCAAAAAAAAAAAACTAGCATTGACAGTTTCTTGTGGTTCTCCCAAACGATCCAGTTCGAATAAGCAAATAAATATGCATTTGATATTTTTATGTAAAATGGGACTATTCTATGTTCACTATTCAGAACCTTGCTTTTTTAACAGTCAGTCTTAAAAGATAGCACATTCAGCTCTTTTTTCAGTGTTTTCCACTTAATGATGTAACAATTTATTTAACCAATCACTTTAAAAGACATTTAGGTTGTTTTTATTATCTCTGGCTTCACAAATAATGTTGTAATAAGAATATTTTTGCATACACTTTTGCATACATGGATCAATATTATAGAATAAGTTCATAGAAATGAAGATGTTAAGTCAAAGGATAAGAGTTGTTTAAAGTTTGATAGCTATTGCCTCTTCATCTTGCAAAGAGTGTGTATTAATTTAAACTCCTGCCCTGAGTATGAAAGTGCCAGTTTCCACAGTCACTAACACTTGTGTTTTCACTCTTAGTCATTGTTAACCTGACAGGTGAAAATAGCATCTCACTTTTTAAAACTAATTTAATTAATTACAAATTTGAGATATTTTCATGTATATATGAAACAGTTGGATTTCTTTTGGAACAACCTATTTACATCCTCTGCCCACTGACTAAGGATTTTCTTCTTCATTGATTTATAAGCATCATGCATTTCTTTTTGTGTATAGTTCTGTGAGTTTCAATAAATGCTCAGAATGATGTAATCAAGATGTAGAACAGTTCTATTACTCTGAAAAATGCCCTCATTCTGCTCTTGATGGTTAACTCTTCTACCAACTTCCAATCCCTGGCAACCACTAACCTGTTATCCACCCCTCCAGCTGGGCTTCTTCCATAAATGAATTATACAGCATGTGGTCTTTTGGGTCTGGCTTTTTCATTTAGCAGAATGTATTTGGGATTAATTTCTATTGGGTGTATCAATTGCCCACTTTTTCTCATTGTTGAGTACTATTTTGTTGTGTGGACATGTGATAATTTGGTTTTTCATCCCCAAGATAAAGGACATTTAGATTATTTCCAGGTTTTTGTGACTATAAATAAAACTGTTATAAACATTCACATACAGGTTTCTGTATGAACATAAATTGGCATTTCTCTTGAGACTGAGATTACTGGGTCATAGGATAAGTGTATAGTTAACTGTATAAGAAACTGCCAAACTGTTTTCCAAACTGACTATACCATTTTGCATTTCCATAGCAATGTGAGAGAGTCGCAGTTACTCAGCATCCTTGCACATACTAATTTTGGCTTTCATTGTGAGAGTTGTTTTTTAATTTTATGTTTTTCTTTTTGTTTGTTTGTTTGTTTTGCTTCTTTTTGGAGTTTGGTTTTGAATTTTTATTTGTTTTGGCCATTCTATGAGGTGAGTGGTACCTCATTGTGATTTAATTTACATTTTCCTAATTATGTTGAGCATCTTTTATGTGCTTTTTTGCCATCCATACAATTTCTTTGGTAAAACAACTGTTCAAATTTTTTGCCCGTTTTATATTGAATTGTTTATTTTCTTTTCATTGAGTGTAAAACTTTATGTATTCTGGAAACAAATCTCTTAACAGATATGTGATTTACAAATATTTTCTCTCTGTGATTTTTATTTTCCTTACAGTGTTTTTCACAGAGCAAATTTATGTCCCAAATTTTCACTTATTTTATAAATTATGCCTTTTGTGTTATATATAAGAATTTTTTTCTTAGCTCAAAGACATAATAAAGACATGATTTTTTTCCAAGAAGCTTTAGTCTTACATTTTAAACTAGATCTATGATGTGGGGTGTGGATCAAAGTCCATTTTTTTAAATATGAATGTATGATGTCTTAACACCATTGTTGAAAAAAGCAACACATATGTTCTCCTCTATTGAGTTGCTTTTGCTTCTTGTCACAATCAAATAACCATGTATATTTATTTTTTAATCTACTCTATTCCATTGATCTACTTGCCTGTTTCTTCACTAATGTCACACTGTCTTGATGGTGGTAGCTATATATTAAGTCTCAAAATCACACACTGTGAGTTCTTTAACTTTCTTCTTCACAATTGTTTTAGATAATCTGTTTCTTTGCCTTTCCATGTAAAATTTAGAATCAGCTTCTCCGTAATGACAGAAAAGTCCTGCAGAAATTTTGATTAAGATTACATCGAGTCCACGTATCAATTTAAAAAGAAATAAGTTTTGAGGGTAAACTACATATCCATAAAGCGCCCATTGTCTATTCACTTTTCTCTTCACTAATTTATAAAAAATTTTTTTCTCCTTAAAATATGCTTTAGAGGAAAAGAAAATTTCACTGAACTGGCAAATGTGGAGGCTAAGGTACGAAACCATGTGTGTTATTTCTTCTTCTCAGGCTCAGAGAAGAATGGAAGCAGAAACTGGAGGAAAGGCTGAGGATGCTGGACAATCCTGAGGAGAAGGAAAAACAGATAAATAAAGTGAGCTGAGAGCCTCCTGCCTGCCTCATCCACTTCAAGGATAACAAGCCACCAAGGGCACTTTTCTAGGAAAAAAACCTAACATCCATGTTATTTTCACTTACTACTCAGGACACTCTATTTGCTCTCCTATCTGTGAGGGGATTTACATGTAAAACCTCCATCGTGCTAATGGGAGTTATTATCCAACTCAATCCTCCCTACACAGAGGACAGGATGACCGCCAATGGGATATGAAGCTCAGGTTATTTAATATAAAAGGCTCTTGAATTAGCACTCTCTCAGTTTCAAAGATCCATGTAGTATAATTTATTTCCATATTTTTTTCTTATTTTAAAGTCTGAATGTTTTATCTAAGCTTGTCAATGGCGATGACCTTGATAGGAAAGGTCATTTTGGAAAAACAGAGTTGTATGATATTTTCTTTCTGTCCCCCTTTGTGTGAAGACAGAAATTCAACCAAATACAGAAATAAAGCAATTATTATAAAAAGAACTTATTAACAATATGGTTTGAAGATAAACTGAACTAAATTTTTTCTCTTTGTATGAATTGAGTTTTTCTTTTATTTTAAAAACCTGTTTAATTAGAGACATACAATGAAAACAAGATAATGCTTAATAAACTTGGTTGGCGTGCTCTCAGGAGTGTGTGTTCTATGTTAACTCCCTCATTCCTGTCTTGGTTAGTTCTCTGGTGCTATAGCAAATGTCAGCTCCACCTGTCCCCTGACACATTCTGAAAGTTAAAATCACCCTCAGAATAGCCTCCTCTCAGGCCCAGAGCATGACCTCAGGGCTGGAGTGATTTCATCTGTTACAGTAAGTAGGGGTCCTCTGCCCAAGGTATTCCTCTCTGGAGGACAGAAGCAGAGTGGGGAGCTATGGGCAGCCAAGGAACACAATGACCAGAGGGACCAAAGGGATGAGGTGGGAGACAATCTGAGACATTGTTAGTGATCCTATGTGGTGGTATAAACTGCTGTCCCTGGAAAACTAAAAGGGCTCATCATGGCTGAGAGAGCCATGGGGTGGCAAGATGACTGGAGAGGTGATTCCACATCACCACAGTTATGAGATCCAGGGTACAATGCTCAAGACTCTGCTATGGGTTCTTACCAATTTGGATACAACCAATAAATAAGAAACTACAACTGGGAAAATCTGTGCAAAGTTTGAAAAAAGAGGTAGATAGTAAAATAGAATTTTTATAAGGACAGAGGACCATTGAGAATATGTAGCAGGGTACCTAACCATATCTGGGGATCAGAGACGGCCCCCTGAGAATTTGATGTTTAAGTAGAGACCTATAAATATGAGTAAGAGTCATCCAAGAAAATAAGAATGGGGAGATGTCCTTGGGAGAGAAAAACAGCTTATGTGAAGATTTAGAGAAGAGTAGGAGGGCTGTAGGGTGGGAACTAGGGGTCCACAAGAAACATGTATCTGTGATATAGAGTGAGGAGGAAGGATGTTCTGTAGGAGAGAGAAGAGGTGAGCAGGGGCTTCTGGAGCCCAGGCTGAAGATTCTGGATTAATCCACAGGGATACGGGGAGCCACCGATAGGTTTTATAAAGAAGAATTGACTGATTCGATTTGTATTTTTTAATTTTTCAGATTTTATAATATATATACACACATGTACATAATTTATCAAAGTTCATAAATATAATCATAATATGCATGCCAGTATCATTATAAAATCATTACAGTTTATTATTAACCTTTTCACCTTTGTCTTGGTTTGCTTTCTTCCTGTTTTTTCTACTCCCTACTATCAGCAACCCCATACCCCTTTACCTATGTTTAATCCTTCTGTAGTTTTCTCCATGTTCACATAGCCACACACACACACACACACACACACACACACACACACACACACACACACTCATGCTCACATTCATACATACACACAAATACCACATCTAAAGGGCTTTGTATGAATGTGTTTAGTAATATTTTCCAAAATAGGATCATCTTGGTTTCCTCATTCAACCTTACCTAATACAATACTTCCAGGTCAATTTAGCTCTACTTCACATTTCTAATGGGATTATATTTTACCATGATGTAGATATTTCATAATAAAGTCAACATTTTAGAGATGAAGTCATCCAATTTTCAGGTTGTAATTCGAACAACATAGAAGTAATAACTCTTGTCCACAGATCCTTTATACTAATGTTTTTGTGCTGGAAAAATAGATTCCCAGGAATGGAAAATAAGTACAAACTACATTACAGTTCTCTTTTTAAAATGTTACTAGAATGTTTTCCATAAAAGCTGAAAAAACTCCCATTCGAACCAACAGTTTAGGAGTACCCTTCTCCCCACATCACTGCCAGTAATAAATTTCATAGCTATTTATAATTTTTCCTAGTCTGAGGGATACAGAGTGGCATCACTTTTTTTTGACCACTAGTGATTGCAGATTTCTTATCATTTGTTTGTTTAATGGTTTAATTTTCTCATCTGTGAATTGCTAACAAAAATCTATTGCCCATTTTTTGAAGGTTGCCTTTCTATGTCAATGTGTACAAACTCTTTATACATTGTAAAACTTAACCCATGGATTTTCATTTGTATTAGAATTCTAGAAGGCAGGGAAGGCCTGCTTAAACACCTATTATAAGTCTGAAAACCTCAAAGCTATAAGGGAAAAGTAGACGTATCTGTCTATATAAAAATGAAAAGTTTATATATGGCAAAAGGTACCATAAGCAGGGTGACTTTGGCAGAATTGCAAGTTTAAATGATTAGTTGGCTGCAGTTGGGAAAATGGTTAGAGGGAAGATTGGCCTGAGATGGCAAGAGATGAATGAGGAGGCTGTTTCTGAGGATGAAGATGAGCAGAGAAAGTGGCTAGGTCTTGCAGGTTGATTGAATGTAGGGGAACAAGATGTTAATGTATTTTAACTAGCATATAATTAATATGGGTTAAGTCAAAAGAATATGAGCTTAAAACAACAGAAAACTCATTTCATTACCAGTGATGACCTCAGGCAAGGGCTTAAGTACCTGAGCTATGGTTTCCTCGTCTCTAGTAATGAGCACACTATCATCTGTTTCTCCAGGTGGCTGAGATTAAATGAGCAGATGTAAAAGCACCTAGAGCAGGACCCAGCACAAAATGAGGCCTCAGTGTACCTCAGCTCTCTCTCTCTGCCTTGTTCCATCCCTGTTGTCACTGAACTGGGCCATGGAAAATGATGGCTTGTCCTAGGGCAGTGGTTAATTGCTGGTCAGAATCACCTGGAAAACTTTAAAAAATGTTTGGATCCCTGGGATCCATTCATAGGATTCTAATTCTATTGGTCAGGTGTGCCATTAGGGAATTTTTTGTATTTTTATCAAGCTTCCCAGGAGGTCTTAACGCTTACCTAGAGTTGGGAATGGCTTCCCCAGAGGGTGCAGGATCTGGTGATGAAGACAAACAATTAAAACTGGTTGGTAACCAGATTGTACATTGGATCTCTAGAATTTACTCTTCTTACACAAATGAAAAACGTTGTGCATCTCCCCATTTTCCCCTCCCCCCAGCCCCTGGTAACCTCTATAACTAATAATACTGTATTGTGAACTCGAATTTGCTAAGACTGTAGATCTTAAGTGTTCCCACCATACACACATACACTCTCTCTCTCTCTCTCTCTCTCTCTCTCTCTCTCTCTCTCTCTCTCTCTCTCACACACACACACACACACACCACACACACACACACCACAAATTACTATGTGGGTGCTAGAAATGTTAATTAGCTTGATTTTGGTAACCACTTCACAAAGTCTATTTGTATCAAAACATCACGTTGTACACCTTAAATATATACAATTTTATTTGTCATTTATACTTCAGTAAAGTCATTGGGTCAGTGTGGTAAGGCCATAAGAAGAACATGTGTGCTGCTATGGGGGTCTCATCTGGGGGAGGCATGGAGGTCTCACAGAGGTGATATCTGCAGCAGCCTCCCTGAGGAATCAGCTGTGCTGTCAGCAAGGGGAATGGAGAGAAAGAAAAGAGAGGTAAGTTGGGGTTAAATGGGGAAGCCCTTGAAATGCTGCCTAAGGAGTTTGTACTTTGTTACAGAAGTAATGGCGACGCATCAAAGGTTTTTAAGCAAGGCAGTAACTTGTTAAAATCTTGTCTTAGTAACTGAGTAAAACCACCCTGCTAGCAATGTAGAGAACGCACTCTACAGATGTTAGGGATTGCCTTTGGTCAAACTATAATTATCCAAGCAGCTTGATTTGGAAAATATATCCTTATGCGATCTTCCACTCTGTTCAAGGTGAGTGAAAACACAAATAGAGGGTGATCTAAGTGATGAAATAGAGAAAAAAAGGTGCCAAATTTGCTTCATGTGTGACTCAAGGTATGAGCACCTTTAAACCCCCAGCTTTTATTTCAAAATTAATTGGTACTTTTTCTTTAATAATGTTGTGTGAAACATCGACTGAAAAATGGCAAAATCTTTAAATGTACCAAGTTAAAAGTGAGCTCAGCTGCTCAAAAAAAGCTTTATTGCATTTAAATCACAGATTTACTTATGCTTGGGTAACAACAAAAGGGCCTTCTGACTTTTGGACAAATGTTTCAGTACCAGTGACAAAAGAAATGAAAGCAGAAAGTCTTTTCACAAAGCAATTCAACAGTAAAATTGAGAGGAGCTCTTGGCTTTCAACCAATGTCCTAGCCCTCAGGCTGCTTTTAGTACAGATAAGCTGAACCATATATGCCCACCCAGGAGAGCCAGGAGACTAAGGCTGTGCTACAGGAGACATGGAAGTGGGAAGGAAGAGAGAGAGAGAGAGAGACTCGTTATAAAAGATTTACTGTCAGGCATTCAGACAAGATGAGCAGTGCCCAATAGAGGATTACTTACAACACTGGGCCACTTCACCCAAACACCGTGAGCACTGAACCACTGCTAAAGTGCAAGCAAGGCACAAAGCCAGGCTTCCCCAGATGATCATGACAAGGTCAGATGACAGTACATTAGGTACAAGGAGCTCCAGGCCATCACCTCAGCCTCCACTGACCAACATGCTCCTTCAGAACATGCAGATTCTAAAGGGGGAAATAGGATTCTCCCAGGCTATGAATTTTAGATTAGAACAGAAAATGGAGTTCTCTTTGAAAAGAACAAATAACTGTGCTTTTTCTAATTTTAAAATATACATATTTTTGGCCATAATTCAGGAAAGTAAAAAGCTTGTAAAAATTACCCAAAGTTCACCACCCAGCAATAAATACTGCTAATACAATATTTTGAATCTCTCTATTCATAGAATCAAAAAGATAATTTTTCAGAAGTGTAGTCTTATCACAAATGATTTTTGTAACCTATTTTTTCATATAACAATATGTTCTACACATCTCAAAATTAATCGCAGATCTACACTATTTTTTGTTGTTGTTGGCTTCATAGTATCTGGATGTGAAGAATTTAAACAATTCCCTTTTGAAAGACTTTCTGGTTTCATATTATGATGAATAACATTTCAATGAACATTCACACACACACACACACACACACACACACACACACACACACACATATTTGCATGTCTGTCCAAGCATCTGCTTAGGATAAACTCTAAGAAAGTGGAACTGTTTTTCAGAGGATGAATAGACAGAAAACTCCTGGCTCACAGCAACTCCCCTCGTACTGGAGCTATTAGTTTTGCCTGACCAGTGCTGAACCTCGCCTTCTCTTATAATAGACTAATGAGGAAAGGGGGGTGCCCATCTTTAACTCACCTTCCTTGTGGTAAAAGGAGGGCTAACCCCATCTCTAGACCAATGACACAAGCCTGACTAATAAAAAAAGTGCCAGAGATTAGCTCAGGAATGCCCCATGATCCAAACGAGTCCAGAGAAAACCAGAACCGGGCCTGGATTGGAACTATAGAAAAGGGGAACACATTATTTTCTGGGTCTGCCAGTAGTAAAGATGATGGAGCATGGAACTGCTATTGGTCACCATGGGGAGAATGTTGCCTAAGAACAAAACCAACACACAGGAAGGGACAGCTGAAAGATGGAGGTGGTGGGAGTCAGGTGGGGGAGAAAGAGAAAGTTTATTTTAGTCCCTGGACTCAGATCTGGAGCCAGCTATATCTCCTGGATCCTTTATTTCTTTAGTATATATATACACATAGATATATATATATATAATCTTCCTACCCCTCACCCCTTAAAGCACTGTAGTTGTTTTTCTCTCTTATAATTAAAAAATGACCTGAATAAGAAAAAAAGTCCCTCTCTGGGCTTTACCCCCAATACACAGGTGCCAACCCCAGGGCCCTGACTAGGTGGCACCTAGTGGTCCTTACAGGCCACCTGGCCACAGAGACTGATCCCAGGCCTAATGCTTACTAGGAGCCTGGCCAGAGACAGCACTTCAGCAGCTGAACTGGAAAAGAAGCTCCTCCCAGGCCTACACAGAGATGCCCACAGAGACCTGGCTCACTTCCTTCTATTTTAGGGAAATAATCTGTTTAAAAAGAAATGGGTCAAGAGAGCTCATTGTCAACTAAGTATGAAGTCAACTAGAGGAAGAGGTGACTAAAGAACAAAAACAACTTCGTTTTTAAGTGTTTACTGTTTACCTCAGATTCATTAACATACTAATATGCATCTGAACTCTCCAAAGGCCCCTTGTGGTCTGGGCCCACAGAAGGGGCTTAGGGCCATTTAACCCACAAGCTATCAGGTGAGAGTCCTGGGGCTACATCTTCCAAGCTAGAGACCTTAGGCCAGTCACTTAACCTCTCTGAACCTCAGGTTTTTCATATCTAAAGAACCTACCTTTTAAGGCTGCTGTGAAGATTATATAAGCAAAATGTTTGAACAAAACCTTAAACACCGAAAGTCTGCAATAAATGTTAGCTATTGACATTTTAGCATTAAAGTCTACAGTGTACTTTTCCCCTTATAGCTTCATCTGAGGATTCTTGACTTCTTGACCAGAAAGCAAACTCTCCTGCATTTTATTTGTACTTGTGTTCTTTCCCCCAAATACAACTGCCAGAGAGTAGTGAGCAGATCATGCTCTACTGCTAGCTGACCCGCCAGGAGGCCGGTTGAGAGAGAGTGATTGGAGAAGAATGTGGTTTAAGCAAGTAGATCAAGAGTCAGCTGGGACCACAGTCACCTTGACTTTTGGCCTCTGTATGGGCTTTAGTGTCTGCAGAGCTTCTTTAGGTACAAACTATGGTCATGGCGGATTTGCCAGAGGGGGGGGAGGGGCGGTCCTTCCTGCTGAGACTGCTCTTCTCAGCGGCTGTACAGGGCTATGGTTCAGGATTTTCCCCCTTTTCTCTTTTTGTGCCTTTATTAGTTACAGTCTCAGAAATACTGGCATTCAAGATAAAGTTTGTGACTAGATAGGCTCACACTGGAGTAATTGCGAGCAAATGGAAATGTGAAACATTCTATATCCCACACCTTCTGCTTTCTTGTGCTGAAAGAAGAAGAGGCAAGTGGTAAGAGGGAGAGCTGCTTATAATTGCGTTGCATTTCTGGACACTTCTCAACCACAAGTTCCTATCAGAATTTCTGCCTGTGAACTGCCAACTATTTCGTTTTGGCTGATACTAAAATATGTTACAATTCCCCACAAGGAGAAAATTCTCACATCTTTAGATACTCCTTGATGACCAAGATGTCACCCCAGTACAATAAATACTGGTTGGCTCCTTAAAAGTCCCATCTGTCTCTGGCGAGGTGGTACAGCTTCTTAGAAGCCTAGGGTGGGGTACGCCTCCCTTACTTAATCCCAACCAGTAACAATCTTTTCAGTCTTTTCTCACCACCAGTTCCTCCAACTATGTGGCAATCAGACCAATGGTAGTAAGTTGTTGTTGTTGTTGTTGTTGTTTAACGCTTAATAGATGTGAGTGCATATTCATCTATGGGTAAAACCTGTTTGAGACATTTAAAGGTCTTTTTGTAAAAAAAAAAAATTACTTAAGTAAAAGAAAGTGAGCATATTTTTATTAAGCAAATAACAAGGCAGATGGTGTACAGATATGTCAAAAGTTATGTCAATGGTATTGGAGCAGCAGAAGTTTCACCCTGGCCCCCAGCAAAGACACGAGGAGAGTTTTCCCCTTGGTCTGGGCTCATTTCGGTGTCTTAGTCCCTCCAGAGCACTAGGTGTTGGACAGTTGCACATTTATTTTAGTATATTAACAATTCAAATAGCGTATACCTATGGTAAGACAAAAGTTCAAAGTGTATGAAAGAATGCAATGCAAAGGAAGGCCCCTCATAGAGGCCTCCTCAGAGAGCCCCACAGTGTAGGAAGCTGAGTGAGCTGCTAGGGAGTCTAAGTCCCGGAGACTGATGAAACTTCTTCAAAGGATCGACATTTTAAACATTGATTCATTCTCTCCTTCCCTCTATCCCTTGGCTCTTTGTTTCTCTGTACTTACTCTTTTTTTCACCTCTTCCTCTAGTTTAAATAAGAGGAAGAGGAGAAGCAGAATGAACTTTTCAAAACCACCCCGTGTCACCTGGAGAGCCCCACTGAGCGAGGCCCCAGAAGGACACCTTCTGGATGCCTGTCTGTTCCTCCATAGTAGAGACTTCAGGCTGATCTATTAGTTTCCAGGACATCCAGCATGTGCCTCTCCTTTCTTCGAATCACAAGATCTGAGTCAGGATTTGGTCATAAAAACAGATGAGAATAGAGCCAGGACTCAAGAGAAACTGATCTTGGTGAAAAATCTCAGAATAATGGTGACATCTCAAGGTCAGGTCAAAACTGAACTTTTCTCATTAACCCCACCCTAGAATAGTGTTCAGGTCTAAGAATTGCTCTCCTTTACCCAGAAGCAGAAAGGAAGAAACTTAAGGTCTCTACAAGACCATATAAACATAAACAGAATGCAAGGACTCCTCTTCTGGGTCAGTAATGAAGACTGAGCAATGTGGCTGGTAGGTGAGGTGGAAATGTTTGTGAAACAAAGGAATCACAGAGATTAGAGTAATTCTAAAATTAATATTTTTACCTCAACTTTCTTTTGTTGGGTATTCCTTTTCCATCCCTCTATTTTCCACTGTTCTATGTCTGACACACATTGAATGTAGGATAAAATATAATGAGTCTGGCATTACTCTTGTCCTTTCTACCTGCCAGCTCAGCCATGTGCAGTCAGCTAAATGCTACCAAATGTAGCATAGGGCAGGGACCCATCCATACTGAATGGACATGTAGGGAAACAAGAAGATATCATTTGAGTTCTCAGGTTTGATCTTTCCTGTGTCAAGTGTTATGATTGGGAGGACCATGCCAAGTGATTGAGTTTGGTTGTTAAAACTTGGTTAAAAAAATAAAAGAAACTATACTAGAGCTAATTTTTACAAGGGTCTTCCAAGACTTTTCCCAAGATTAAATTCACTGTATTTAAAGTAAATATAACAGGCAACAGTTAATGTGCATCTATCTTGTGTGGAACAGTGGTCAGAGGAGTAATTAACAAACAACAGAAATCTACAAATTTGGCTTTCAAGTGCTGCTTGCTGAGACTGTTATCAAGACTCAAACACAAAGTTGTTATTAGTAGAGCCTAGGGATTAAGTGCATGGATTTGGATCTGGGAGCTAATCTAGGGTCTGCCATTTATTAGGCATGTTAACTAACCTCCAAGTATCAGCTTCCTCACCCTTAGGATGGGGGCAATAATTCTACTCCACAGGGATTTTGGAAGGATCACATGAGAAAAAGCACGTGGCCTACTTTAAAATTGGAATCTCAGTTCATCCGGATACGTTTGGGAGAATAAAGGGAGTGTTTTATGACATATATTCAGAGGAGGCTTGCAAACCAGAATGTCCTGAGAATTGTAAAAGATGAGCAGATTACCCAGTGAAGGAATGAGCAGAACTGAACAGGCAGTTCTCAAGGGAAGATACACAGGTATCCAATGAGCATAAAGAGGGTGGGTATTTGACTTCACTATGTTGGAAAAGGCAAAGCAAAACTATGGTGGGCTGCCATACACATTCATCAGGACAGCTAACATAAGGACACTTAGCAATACTAACTGTTGGCAACAGAATGGAGCATGAGTTGATGCAGTCACTTTGGAAAGGGGCTAGGCATTGTCTACTTGAGTGAAGGCTGTGCAAGGCCCATGGCATAGCAATTCCTGTGCGACCAGGAGATGCATGCAAGAATGTTCATAGTAGCATAATCAGGAATTGGCTCAGATGCCAATAGAGTAGATAAATGATTTTTTTCATGGAACAAAATGTTACATAGCAATGAAGATGAATGAATCACACCTCCATACAGCGATGTGGATGAATCTCAAATGTATTAATGAGCAGAAGAAACTGGACACAAAAGAATGTATACTGTGAGGTTCTGTGTATGTGAAATTGACAAACTGCAAGATAATACCCAACTTTAGAAACACATAATTAGTGTGGATAATCAAAAGGAACAGGAAAGTAATTGCTTTAAATGTCAGGAATGGAGGTTATCTTAATGAGGATGACAAGGTGGTTTCTGAAGAGCTAGCCATGTTTTCTTTCTTTTTTAACTTAAGCAATGATTACATGAGTGTTTGCTTTGTAATAACACTCTCAGATGCATATTTTTGTTTTGTAAACTCTGTATGTGTGTGTTATATTTCACAATGAAAATGCTAAGAAAAAAATGCATGTAAAACCATTAGCATAGTTTAAGTTCTCAGTAAACATGGTAATTGTTGGTTTTGTTAATATTATTTTGAAGATACTTAGTTGGACTGAAAAATTAGGTAAAGCTTTTTAAACTTACAAGCTAAGAGTGAAATAGAATGTGCCTGGCCCAAGAAGGAAACAGTAGACACAGCCAAGGATAGACCTTTTCTCCCTGACGTTAACCAAGCCAGCTGGCTGCCAGCAAGCATAGGGCACAGGCATGGCCTTGTGAGGCCATGACCAGCAGAGTCCAGGAGAATTACTTAGTTTAGGTAAGCAAAAATTTCTGAAGGTAAGGACACTGTGGGCATATTTTATCAAACCTCCCCTGGTGATTCTAAATTACAGCAAGGGTTGAGGAACCTGTCCTAGTGCTGTGGTGAAGGTTGGCAGCTGCTGCCTGAGAAGCACATGCTGCTTCCAAGGAGAACAGGTGCAACAGAGGTGGAGCAGAAGGTTCTTCAGCAGACCTTGTGCTCAAGGAACCTTGGGTCACAGGCTGAAGTAGGGATGGCTGGTCCCCAACACTGCTTTCTGAATGAGTTTATTTTCTAAGGCAGCAGAGCTTCTGGGGCCATGAGTGACCCTTTTTATCCCCTTCAAATGCTTAATCTTGGAATTAGTTTTTCAGGGACAAGCACTAGTATCACTTGGATATCATCCTGGATACAGCCCATAGAGTGGATGCACTGAAAACCAGATGTTGAAAACATGATTTTAGATCTCCTGAGAAATTTTGACTTTTTAACTACTTAAGAAAGAAAAGTTACAAACTGTTTCAATGGTATAGCAATAACCAAAAATGCCAACTTATACATTTATGAGTCTTTCTCAACATACATGTACAAAAGACATGGAACGAAATGAAGTTAAGTGAAACTAAACTTCCCTGCAGGATGTGACTCAGTAAGAATCCTGATTACACCAGGCAGGACAAGTACACCTTTCTCCACTGCCATGTATACACCTTTGTATGAGGTAAAAAAATTCAATTCTGATACAAACACCCAGAGTTAGCATCAGACTCCATAGGTTAAAGGGCATGGTCCCCAACAAGACTGTCCTCATTTGAGATGACAGCCACAAGTTTAGGGGTCCCCAAGCCACATGTACTTCTGACCAAAGATACAAGTCCAGGAGTTCCCAATAACCCTTGTTAGTTTTAATAATTCACTAGAATGACTCACAGAACTCTGGAAAGCACTATATTTATAAATACAGTTTTATTATAAAGGATTCAAATCAAGACCCAGGCAAATGAAAATATACATAAGGCAAGGTCTGGAAGAGTTATAAACACAGAGCTTCCATACCCTCTCCCCATGAAATCAGGTTGCCACTCTCTCAGTATATTAACATGCTCACCAACATGGAAGCTCCACTAAGTTTCAGTGTCCAGAGTTTTTATTGAGGTTTCATTAGGTAGCTATAATTGATGGACTCACTGGCCATATGATTGAACTCAATCTCCAGTTCCCCTTGCCTTCCTGGAAGTCACACTGTCTCAAAACCCCAACCCTCTAACCACATGGCTCTTCTTTCTAGTGAACAAATCTCCCTCTGAGTCATCTTGTTAGGATAAACTCTAGTTTGAGCCAAAGGGCTCATGAATAACAAAGATGCTCCTATGACTCATGAAATATTTGGATTTAGTCTCCCTCCCCTAAACCAGGGGTAAAAAGCCAGTCAAATTCTTTACTATACAACAAGCTTCATACTCTGGGACACCATGTTGTAGAAGAGGAAGAGTAGAATGGCAACATCTCAGAGACTGTGCTTTTGTCTAAGAGAGCATCTAAACTAGCCCTTACATGAAATGGGACTTTAAATAGACCAAATGCTCAAGTTCAAATGTTCTGTTTAAAGCAGAATACTGTTAACTGGCAAGTCTAAAGTGACCACCCCTAACTGTGGTGGGTTCTTGAGGAAGATCAAAGCAGTTTAGAGGCTATGGAACTGACCGGCACCACCAAACTTATCAAAGAATTTATGTAAATCTCAATAACAATGTAGCAATTTATGATGAGAAATATTTTGATAAGGTGATTCAAAATCATTATACCAAGGTGTTGGTGCCTTCTTCCACCAGGAGCAAAGCCAAAATTCAGAGTCAAATTAATAAGAGATTAGTGCTTGGTGACTCTAGAATCAGAGTAATGGCAAAACCCCACACATTTGGACTTTTTGACCCTTTTTCCTACACTTCACTTGACTATCTACCACCCTTCTACTCACATAATAGAATGCTTTCCTTAGACATGCTTATGATATGTATTAGTTTACGGGTAGCCTTACTTATATCATTTGGGGAGGGGGGACAAAAACACATTAATGTCCTGATTGACATTTTTAGATTATAAAGTTTCCCTCGGTACATATCTCCCATCAAACCTGAGGGTTTATCTCATACTCTTATCTACTTTTATATTGGTTATGACCAGCCACTTCCAGAGCAGCAGATTTCTGAACTTATCTCAGAACCTGGCCTGTACACTTTTGTACACTGTGAGCAAACTCAGTCTGTGGGCACGATTAAAAATAGCCATTCAATCCAGCCAGTGTTTACTTCTTGAGGCATGTGTGACTAATTACAGGCATTTATTACATGCTTGGTTGCCTAGATAAAATATTGTTTTCTTGACATTTGATTGTTCAATTGGAGCCTTTATACATCTTTTATCAGTGAGGCATGAATAAAGAATGAGGTTTTTTCAGAATGGCTCTGGTGTGGTCTTAGAGATTACAGAAAAGCTAAAAGCAGGGAAGAGAGAAGTTTGAAAATACAATACTACTTCTGTCTCAGGTAGATTTAAAATATGTACGTTTTTGACTTTGCAAAATCATTAAATGAAAAAGCAGCTGTTCCGGGGCTCAAGACCTATAAGTGAACATAATATTTAGCTTTAGTCGTTCAGTGTCCAGCATCTGCCTCTTATGCTGACATTTCACTCTGAGGAATGCTTCCCCTTGGGTCTAGGGGCCAGAGCTGGATGCACAGATGGCATCCCAGCTTTGTACACCCAACCCAGTTTTATCTACCACCTACCACACCACAACGGTTTAGTAAAGATTTTATCACAGAGCCGACACAACTTCTTTGTGAGCAGCTACTAAGAAAAAGAAGAAATTATTTTTGTCAGCTTCCCAGTGGAGCAGGCTAGCCTGCTACATAAGGCATACTGGGAATTCCATCTGTTTTCTCTAGAGAGTGGTCCTGAGTCCTCATATATCCTATGACAGACATGCCTCAGAGAACAGCACGGCGCTGTGAGTCAGGTAGTATCACTGAGACTCTGCCAGAAATTAGTGTGGGCTTCAGTGAGCCCTGAGCCAGCATCCTGTGCATAGGATCTCCTCCCTGAGACCCACAAACTCAACATGTCTAAAACAAAAATCGTGATTCATCTCTCCTAACCCCTTTTCTCTGTGCTTCCTGTCCCAGTCACTGATACCATCACCTATCCAGAATCATGAATATCTTTCTTGACCTGTCCCTTCCCTCACCCCCACAGCAAGCCATCAGTGAGTTTATTTATTTGCCCTCTGACTTTTCTCAAATCTATCCACTTATCTTCATCCCAACTCCAATGCCCTAGTCCAAGTAGCACCTGTCTCTCTCCTGAAGAACTTTGACGCCTTCCGAACAGGTCAGCCACATCCACTGCCTCTCCATCCACCCTACACCCTACTCCAGTGTGACTTTGTAAAACAAAAATTATGTCACTGCCCTGATGAAAGCCCTCTACAATATCCCACTAGTCTCAAAACACAGAACAATATCCAGGTTCAGTGTTGTTTGACCTCTGCCTCATCTTAGGCCACATGACACCACCAAAATCTTAAAAAAAAAACAGACCTGCTGGTTTTCCTCTCATCTACTCGCCCTCTTCCCACAAGGCATTTGTACCTTCTGTTCCTTCTGCCTGCAATGGGACCTTTCCAACACCATCTTCCTTTTATTTTATTGTGGCAAAATATGCATACCATAAAATTAACATTTTAAACATTTTTAAGTATACAATCAGGAGCATTAAATACATTTACATTGCTTTGCGAAAGTGTGTAACACTTCACAAATTTTCATGTCACCCTTGCAACAGGGGCTGGGTTAATTTTCTCTGTACTGTTTCAACCACAGTCTGTGCTGCTAAAGCAAGTACCCACTCCATTTTTACTGTAAGGTTTGACTCATCCTGCAGATCTCAGCTTAAAAGTCACTTATTCAGGGAAGCCTTCCAAGACCAGACCCATCACCCATCACACATCCCCTTCACTGCACAGCATCCAGCATAAGTGATATGATTGTTTGGTTGGTATCTGTCTCCCTCACTAGACTGAGAGCTCCATGAGGGCAGCACTCGGATCCTAGGGGATCATCAGACACACAGTAAGAGCTCAGAATGAAAAAATGAGAAAATGCAATTATACCCACAGTGAAGACCACATTTGACATCATTGTAGAAAAACAGGTAGTTCTGCACTGTCATGAATTCTGTTCCAGAGTGGAATCTTGGCTTCATCTTAGAAAACTCAAACCAATAGTGAGGTTTTTTTCTTTTCTCACAGAGAAGAACTATTAATTTAGACTTTACCTCTCATAAAAAGGGAAATATCTTTTGTCTTTAAATAGTATGTTTTCCTTTGATTCTTTTCATCAACGTTTCAAAGCTATTGAATCTAGACCCAGATATTTGCAGCAGTTTGCAGTTTCCAAAAATTAATGTGAAGTAGAGCTCATGTTGAATAAGCCTGCAAGACACTCAGCTCAATCCTGCTCCCCATCTGCAGAGACGTTCTTCCCACTCTTTCAGGGCTGACAGTAGTGTCTAGAGATGGCTTTCCCTGGAATCTGAGGTGTGCCCCACCCATCAAATTCATGGAGAACTAATTCTGTCTGACTCTAGAACACCTTGCTGTGGGTCAGACAGGGTGCACCTGGGCTTTCATGTGACCAAATAGTCCATCCCTGTGTTATAGTAAGAACAGATGACATTCACACGACCCTTCATACTTGATGAGTTATTCATAACACCAGGAGCTAGAGGTCAATATCATCATCAACACCAGCATCCTAATTTTATAGATGAGGGGAAGACACTCAGAGGTCACGACGCTGGCCCAATATCCCTCAGCCAGGGGCTGGGCCAGATTTGGTATCTGCTGTTGATGCCAAAACTCTGCTCTTTTCACTCCACTTTGCTCCTTATGTCATTAACCACTGTATTTTTAGAGGCAACTTCTATTATAATGGTGCCCTTGAAGTGTTATAAGTAAAGAGTGTCTGGCCACTTTTCACCATGGGTGAAACTGTAGAAAGTAGAAAGAAATGTAGCCTGCGATTATACACCCTTTAATGTAACTGAACACCTAGCACTTGATTGCACCCTCTGTGGTTATTCAGTGTGTATTGACAAACATCTGAAAGGAGACATTCATGATGATTCAGGCCACCTCGTAATACATAAAACCTAAAAGTCCTGGGCCCACAAGCCGTCCCCAGACTCTGTATCCACTGAAGAGAGTGTCTTCATGCAGACACAGTTTAGAAGGTGGTTCTTACCCTAGTTTTCTGAAAAGTTTTCCTTAATCTTAGGGGAAATGCCAGGATGCCCTCCGCCTCTAAGCATAGGCTCTTGTAGGCTGGGTCCCCCGGGTTTCCTCTAAATCCTGCTTGTCCCTATCCTCTTCATGGAGAACATGGTGAAAAACACATTAATCTCTTGGATCAAAATGAGAACAAAATACATAATGCTCCTACTACAAGATCAGAGTGTGCTTTGATAACACTGTGGGTTCTTGGCTGAGGAGGCGATGAAAAGGAGAGAGACGCCTGCATGAAGTCACAGACCGAAGCCTTCTGACACCTGTCTTCTTGCCACAACTGCTTGTGTCCAGCCTTGGACCTACTGCGACAAAGGTTCCAGTGACCAAAAATGTCCCTCAGGCTGGCGTTTCCCATCTCCCCATTAAGTTTTCCTTTTTTGTGTGTCTATAAATCTGCCTTTCATCACCTTTACCACATGCTCTCCTCAGTGTCATGTTCCCTGTGACCCTTATCGTCTCTTCTTTTGCCACAGCTTGTTTCTTTTCATGTCAACTGTCAAAACTCCAATTGGAACACATGTGGGTAGCTTAGCTTTATTCACACAGCAACAAATACATATATCTCCCAAACTTTTATTATCTACCTCTATTTTAGGTTTCTCAAAGCTCCTGTGTTTAAAAAAGAAACCTTTTCAGGGTTCCTTCATCTTACTTAAGTGCTCTCACCTTTCACATAATTCTAAGAGATCCTCAAGCTGTTCAGGATAGGAAAAACAGTGTTTTGTTATTTTCAAGATTTTTTAAAATCATCATCATCATCATCATCATCATCATCATCATCATCATCATCATCATTATTTAACATTGATTTCTACTCTGATCCCTACAAAATTATCTCTCTTGACATTAAAAACCGTCATTTCTCTATTCCTTTAAATTAATGGTTTATTGTTAAGTCTTAACTTAATAATAGTTTCCACCGACACTTGCATTTTACCCTACATAACTATTCATTTTCCCCATCAGATGTGTGTGTTTAAGGGCTTCATATACAGGCACACTGGGTGTAAAAGACATCAAGAACATGCCTATGGATGGGGTAAACAATGCCTCAAAGGCACAAGACAGCCTGGTTTACAAGGTATTTATTCTTGTCCTATAATTTTTCCTTTCTTTTCAAAGAAAATTGATTTTTGAGAGGAAGTTCTTACATATTCATCATCAGGTACATATCTGTTTTTAGCACTCACAGTTTAAACCACTTTCCTCTTAAACTTATTCATGACTCATTTTGAAGGGCTCATTTAACAAATTCACTGTTGAAATTATGGACCAAATGAAAAGGCTGGAAAGATGCATGAAAAAGAATAGCATCTTGAGTTGGATGCACTGGTGCAGCTTTCTTTCCACTCATCCTGAAAGGTTTTATCAGAAAGAAAAGATCTGAGGCTAGACAGTATGGCTTTTTGTTGGGAATTAAATTTCTCTTAGTGCATGAGTATTAAGCAAAAAGGAGGATTGGGGTGCATTTTTATGTATGATCATTCAGTGTGTATAAGAGGATTTGTGTCTTATAACAACAAGCTGCATCTAGTTCCAAAGCTGAAGGTGCCCTGTGAACACAGGCAGCCAGCAGGGGAGGTATTGTGATGATGATGGGGAAACTGACCTAACCAGACATTTATCACTGGGCAAGTACCAACCTGACTTCTTGATACTTCAAAAGCATAAACAAGAAGACGATTTATAGAGATTTGAAATCTAGTTTAGAAGAACAAAATTAACAAAATGAGATCCACTCACACCTGGTTAGAGGCTAAGAACTACCCATAGAAAAGGCACAGTTTCCTTCTTGTTCTTTCTCACACTGTCACTTTGACAAGAGGGTCCTCAGTTTTTGTGTCTTGGTTTGCTACTATGGAAAAATTCCTCAAGGAGTGACTTTATTAGGATTTTCTCATTCTCCCTCAGTAGTTTTTCAATGTTATCCACTATGGCTATAGAAAATTTATATTGAATATGGAGACTTTGTGTTCACTCGAGGTCCAAAAATGAAGAGAAACAAATAGAAAATTAATAACAATATTATTTGCATTTTTATTTTCAAAACTAGTTATGTTTTAATTTAAATAATGCCCTATACACAACACTCTAAACTGGTTTTCCAGATTAGAATATAAGCTATTAGGAACCTGAAATATTCCAATAATTTACAATTGTGAAGTATCCTACTCAAACAGAATCCTAAATCTAAAGACAGATATTATTTATTGCTGTGTAACAAATTATCCCAAAATTTACTGGCTTAAAACAACAAATGTGTATTATCTCTGGTGGTTTTTATGGAGCGAGGATTTAGGAGCAGTTTAACCAGGTGGTTCTGGCTCCAAGTCTCTTATAAGTTGTAGTCAAAATGTAGGTAAGGGTTGCAGGAATTTGATGGCTTGATAGACTGGAGGACCTAAGTGCATATTGTTCAACTCACGTGACTGCAAGTTGGTATTGGTTGTTGGGGTGAGTCCTCAGTTCTTTATTATGCATGCTTCAATGCAAGACTTTTTAAATGTTTCCATGACATGGTGCTGGATCCCCAAAGAGCAATGTTCTGAGAGAGCAAAGCCAGGTGGAAGCTACATCCCTTTTAGGACCCAGTCTCAGAAATCACATAGCATCACTTCTATTCATTCAAGGAGAGGGGAATTAAGCTCCACATTTTGAAGGTCAGAGTATCAAATAATTTGTAGTCAAATAGATAATTGCAAATTATTTTTAAATATTTATAGCTTATTTTGAGGTACAATTTATATAAAGTAAAATTCACAAATCTTAAGTGTACAACTCATTAACTTCTTACACATGTATATTCTTTTATAACCACAGCCTAGATTAGATGAAAATATATAACATTTTTAGATCCTTAGAAAATTCTATCATGCAAATTTCCTGAATTTACATGGAGGAGGGGGTGAAGAGAAATGGAAAGAAGAGAGAATGTCCAACAAGCAGCAGCAGTACATTGGAAAGACAGTTCTCATGGCTACAAACTTCCAGAGCCACCCCAAAGCCAGTCAGGCATGACTGACATTTGTGAATCAGTGTCATGTGAATCAGGACTCTCTGAACCCTTGCATACATGATGAAGAATTTTTAAATGTCTCAAAACCAATTCATATAGCTCTAAAAGAAAAAAAATTGAAACAAGAACATTTGACTAGCTCTAGCAAAGCATTCTCAAATTTATTGTTATATTCACTCTTCACAGAAGCCTTGTGAGGTTAACACCCACACTTTACAGAGGAGTACACTGAGGTACATTCAGTGACTTGCACAAGATTTTCCAGCCTAAAAGGTCTGTACCCATGATCTGATACGAGACTTGGAGCATGCAATCTTTTCACTGCATCACGTTGGCAACTGATTGCCTGATGACTTTTCATGTGTTTTTCAAAATCGTGGCCATAGGTATATTCATGCTTAATGTAACTTTAGATGTTACTTTGCTTCATGTAAATTGAAGCTATAGTTTTTAGATTCTCAGCTCTTGATCACAGTGCATTTAGCCATTTGGTTGAACAAATAGAGGAATTGTTTCTTGTTTTCCTCCAAAACATGTACCATTTCACATTTTAAGAATTCTGATCCAGACACCCAATTATGAAGATATGAAAGTGAGACAAAACTGGTTAGGGAATAATTCTACAATTGGGCAAGTACCCTAAATATTATCCACCATAAGATTAATAATAAGTGAGAATTGTTTGGCATTATCATTTCCTTCATGCCAGTACATCTGTTTCCCATCACTATGTGCAAAGCCCTGTCTTGTGCACTCTTAGAGCCATGACTGTCTAATCCCTTGGAGAGAAAATCTCAATTTACTAATATTTCCTAATGTAGATATTGAGATCATTCTTGTTTTTCCAATGGAAAAACACAAAGTGCATACAAGGACACTGTAGAACACAAGCATTTTGGATGTCAGATTGATTTTTATAACAGGTGGTGGTCTACAGTGCTATAAGGGGGCTCCTTTTGATACCAGGTGAGCAGGTGAGGGATGTTTCAGATGTCCTTCTAGAGTGATAGTCCCATTTACCATAGGACACTCATATGAATCAGAGGAGCATGGCATCAGAGTCCAGAGGGACCTGTTGAGCCTGTCACTAAATGAGACGGAGGTTTCTGAGGTGCAGATCCATTGGAAGGTCTTGTCAGAGAGCAGCTGCCTGGGCTGGGTGCACGCTGGAGTAGCTGTGATATACAAATTAAGCAAGGACACCAAAGTGTTTACGTAATAAATGGTGGCCTCTAGGGAAGACAGACTTACATTTTCTCAAGATTTTCTATTTGTACCAGATGAACTCAGTGTCAAATACTAAGGGTGTCTTTCCAAAGGCCATTAATACTAGTCTCATTTGCCATGTAAACAAGGACAAAAGGTGTCAAAGCCAGAATGCCATTACTCCTTGGGTTATGAATGTTCAAGTAGAACAGATTGTTCTCTTTTTATTACTCTTATTCTTAAGTAATTGATTGAATCACTCCATGAACCATGAAAGTTTATAGCAAAGCTTGTTTTTCCAAAAGTAGAGCTGGGATGGTATTTGAGTTTGGCTTTTACCTCCCTAATTTTTGAAGTTCTCTTTAAGTGGGAACCCAGTGACCTAAATAGTTTGCAGGTAGGGTTTTGAAGGTTTTTCAGGGTTCTCATTAGTCTAAAATGTTTTTTTTTAATTACAGCTCTTTTAGACAGTTACGTTAAAATACCCCTGCCATGATTTTTTAACTACCTAGTTTCCCACCATTCCCCTGGAGATATTAGAAGTAAATCACTCCCCAGGAGGATCAGAGGACAAACACTGGAGATGAATTGGTCTTTCCTGGAGATCAACACAGAAAAGTAAGGTGTTCTGTTGTCTTTCCCTGACTGGTGATTTCCTGAGCTAATTACAGTCCTTTATTCTTTAAATGAGGTCTCTATAAGATATCACTGGAAATGAGTTTTAGACTCTCTTCTATCAAGCCATTTTTTGAGTGCTTTCCAATGAAATTCACACTGTTTTACCCTGATCTCGTTTATTCACAATTTGTGGCATTTTTCCAAACTCATATTTTTCGTGCCCCTTTCTTGCCCTTTGATATAATGCTTACAGAGTTTTGTCATTCCTCTGTGAGGCCTGTGTCTTACTCATATTAGAATAATTAATTCCAAAGAAGTAAAGTTCTAATTTTTTAATTTAGAAAAGCTCATTGTTGTTCATTCCTCTGAGGTGCTGCTTGAGACAAGTTTACCAAGTTCCTTCATATGATGTTTATGGCTCTCCTTCTTGAGTACAAAAGTAGACACCAGTAATCATTTAATCAAATAAACTGACTCAGAGCTTTAATAAAGACAAGCATGCTAAGACCTAAACTTCTTTTTTTCTAATCTATTAGTTTATTGTTTTGTTTTTTACTGATTACTGATTCATAATTTAAGAGTATTTTTTTTAAGAGCAGTATTCATTTTTCTAATAAAGAATGTGGTTAACCTCTGTACAGGAAACCTCTGAGCAAGTATTTAAAAGAGCATTGATTATGATTAAATGATATAGAAAAAAATCACAGGTTTTGATTACTTTCACTACTTTTCATTTCTTTCCATTATTTATTGTTTTAGGGTTTTTAGTGAATGGGTTTTGTTCTGTTCTTCTTTACTTCTCATTCAACTAAAATTTAATAAAAGTTAAGATATGCCTTAAATGAGAAAAGCTCATTTCTATTTAGATTTCTGATTATTCAACAGAATTTCAGCTCCATGTAATTTGAGATTGCTTTAAGAGTCTTCTGATACCTGCCACTCTAAGTGTTCTCTAGTGACTAGTCATGGTACACTAAATGTCAAATGTTCATCTACTGATTTATGTTTTTATTTCACAGATTTCCTTAACTACTTTTAACATAAATCCAAGAAATAGTAATTCAAAGCCTGTGAGCCTTTAGAGGATCTATCAGTAGGTTATAGTCATTTCTGATAAATCTTAAAGTGCTAAACTAACAAATGAAGAAGAGCGTTAGCTCAAGGCCCTCTTTCTTGGAGAATGTCCTGTTCCCAAACAATGTAGGGCAGTAGATGCAAAAGACCCATCTTCTTTCTATAAACAACTACTCCACAATTTAAAAATGTATCACTCTCTCAGCCTTTCCAGGGGATCAAACATACTTGTTAAAAATAGAGATGTAACATACTTTTCTGCTTTAATTTTAAATGCACGAAATTGATGTTCCAGTCAAGAGATAAGGTAGATAAATACTGTGCTTGCCTCCTGCCATAACCACATTAAAACTACAACAAAATTATAGAACACTCAACCTAGAGAACCGTCTGAACTAGCTGAACATAATTCTTATAACTAAAGATATAAAGGAGAGGCCACATCAAGACTGGTAGGAGTGATGGATATGTGAAACATGCTGGCCCCACACTTGTGTGGCTGTTGAGCATTGGGAGGGATATCTCTGCCACAGAGGTCCCTCTGGAGGAGCAAGAGGCCCTAGACTCATAATGGGGCTCCTAGACCAGGCTTCCAATGCCAGAAAGAGGAATCTCCACAAAAGCTAGCTATAAAAATCAATGGGGATTCCAACCACCCTGGTGAGATAGAAATCTGCTGCTAACACCGACATTTACCTAAAGGGCCCACACACAGTCTCACTCACTCTCAGGCACTCACCTTGGGCTCCAGAGGAGGGACAGCAGCTCAAGAGGCAACAGAAACATACAGCACAATTCTCAGTTTGTGGATTCAGGATAAGAGCTGGAGGAATGGCTGCCATTATCCCTGTGTTAAGCCCTCCTCCAGCCTACAAGTGGGTGCCATCTTACTTATAGTGAGTCTTTCCTCGCCACAGCTAAATCTGAATTTGCATTGGCCTGGTGAAATTCACTCTGATGACTTTTTGGGACCTTGCCCTATCCTACTTGCAAATTGCCAGAGGTATATTTGTTCCTGGGCAGTCAAGCCCACCAAACTCTTTTTGTCAGGAGACTCTCTTGCCAGCAATGTATAGTCCTCGGCTTGCGAACATCCAGAAACAATTCAGGTGACAGGCAACCAGCACAGGCTGAAACTACAGCATTTCTTGAATAAGTTGTGAGGGTCTGCAAGGGCAAAGGCCAGTGGTGGCTAGCCTCAGTGTTATCTGAGACTTTTGAGAATAGCCACAGGCTCAGCATCAGCCTCAAATCTAAATCTGCACTAATCTAGGGAGCACCACTTGCTTACCCTGGTGACTTCCTGAGACCTCATCTCACCCAACTTGTGTACTACCTGAGACCCTTCAGCTTCTGAGCTTTATGAGCATCTGGCAAGTAACCTCAGACCTTGGAATGTCTTGGATTTTTTGCTAAGCTGCCCCAGGTTCACTACATGGCCTCTCCCATGTGCTTCCA
Source organism: Eonycteris spelaea (assembly GCA_003508835.1). Taxonomy (NCBI): domain Eukaryota; kingdom Metazoa; phylum Chordata; class Mammalia; order Chiroptera; family Pteropodidae; genus Eonycteris; species Eonycteris spelaea. The sequence continues at coordinate 139,159 of PUFA01000245.1, forward strand.
GGTCCAACATAGGCAGCGACCAACCATGGATAGTTTTTAGTTTCTATCAGAGCCTCAGATGGTCACAGGCAGTGGCTGACCTTGGCCTATATGGGAGCCTCTCAAGGGCCCCAGAACCAACATAGCTGGAGGCTGGTGTTAGATCGCAACAGAGGGTCACCTGTTTATCCCCACAAGTGACACACCCAAAAGGTGATCCAAACAGTCATAGGTGGTAGGAGACTTTAACACCACATTGACACAAAAGGACAGATTTTCCAGACAGAGTATCAACACAGAAACAGTGGCTTTAAATGACATACTAGATCAAATGGATTTAACTTACATTTTTAAAGCATTTCACCCCAAAGCAGCAGAATATACATTCTTCTCAAGTGCACATGAAACATTTTCAGGATAGACAATATGTTAGGCCACAAAGTAAGGTGCAGTAAATTTAGAAATATTGGAATCATATCAAGCATCTTCTCTGACCATGATGGTATAAAACTAGAAATCAATTATAAGAAAAAAACTGAAAAATACACAAATGCATGGAGGATAAGCAACATTCTACTAAATGAGTGAGTTAACAATGAGACCAAGGAAGAAATAAAAATATACCTTGAGACAAATAAAAATGAAAACACTATGACTCAAGATCTATGGGCCACAGCAAGAAAAATCTTAAATAAATAATCTACCCTTACACTTAAAGGAACTAGAAAAATAACAGTAAACAAAGCCCAAAGTCAGTATAAGGAATGAAATAATAAAGATTAGAGAGTAAATAAATAAAATAGAGTCTTAAAAAATATAAAAGATCAATGAAGCCAAGAGCTGATTCTTTGAAAAGATAAACACAAATGATAAACCTTTAACCAGACTTATCAAGAAAAAAAGAGAGAGGACTCAAATAAATAAATCAGAAATTAAAGAGAAGTAACAATTAACTCCACAAAAATACAAAAAAAAATTGTAAGAAAATAATTTGAGCAATTGTATGCCAATAAATTGGACAATATCAAAGAAATGGATAAATCCTTAGAAATGTACAATCTTCCAAGATGAAATTGAAGCAATGATTACTACTGATGAAATAGAATCAGTAATCAAAAACTCACAACAAACAAAAGTCCTAGACTGGATGGCTTCACAGGTGAATTTTATCAAACATTCAAATAAGAATTAACACCTAGTCTTTTCAAAGTATTCCAAAAAAATCAAATATAGAAGGCTCCCAAGTTCATTTTATGAGGCTAGCATTACACTGATTCCCAGACAAAGACATTACAAAAAAGAACATTATAGATTGATATTCCTAATGAACATAGATGCAAAAATTCCAGTAAAGTATTAGCAAATTGAATTCAGCCATACATTAAAAAGATCATACACAATGATCAAGCAGGATTTATTCCTGGATGCAAAGTCAGTTCAATATTCACAAATCAAATAATGTAATGCACCATTAATAAATTGAAAGATAAAAATCAAATGACCATATTAATATACCTCAACAAAATAAAGACCATATATGACAAACTCATAGCTAACCTTAAATTCGATAAGGAAAAGATAAAATTGTTTTACTTAAAGTCAGGAAGAAGACAAGAATGTCCACTTTCACCACTTGTATTTAACATACTACTGAAAGTCTAAGCCACAGCAACCAGATAAGAAGAAGAAACGAAAGACATTAAAATTAGAAATAAAGAAGTAAAACTGTCATTATTACAGATTATGAGATACTATACAAGAGAACCCTAAGGAGTTCAAAAAACTATGAGAATTAATAAATGAATTTAGTAGAGTCACAGGATACAAAATTGATATTCAGAAATTGGTTGCATTTTTATACATCAATAATGAACTATCAGAAAGATTAAGAAAACCATACCATTTGCAATTGCAAAAAAAAAAAAACAACCTAGGAATAAATTTAACCAAAGAGATAAAAGACCTATATCTGGAAAATTAAAAGTCACTCAAGAAGAAACTGAAGAAGATACAAATAAGTGTTCATAGACAGGAAGAAAATAACATCATTAAAATGTCCATACTACCAAAAACAATCAATAGATTCAGGGTAATCCCTATCAAAATATCAATGGAACTTTTTCATAGAAGTAGAACAAATGATCCTAAAATTTATATGGAACCATAAAAGACCCTGAATAACCACTGCAATCTTGAGAAAGAAGAACAAAATTGTAAGTATCATGCCACTGATAAAAACAGACATATAAATCAAAGGACAGACTAGAGAGCCTAGAAATAAACCCATACCTATATGGTCATTTCATCTATAACAAAGGAGGCAAGGATATACAGTGGGGTAAAGACAATCTATTCAATAAAGGATGTTGGGAAAACTGCATGGATGTATGCAAAAAAATGAAACTGGACCTCTTTCTTACACCATATGCAAAAATAAACTCAAAATGGATTAAAGACTTAAATTTAAATGTAAGACCCCAAACCATAAAACTTCCAGAAGGAAACATAGTGAGTAAACTCTCTGACATTGCTCCTAGTAGCATTTCTTCTGCTATATCTTCTCAGGCAAGGGAAACTAAATAGATATATAGAGAGATAGAGAGATAGATAGATAGATAGATAGATAGATAGATAGATAGATAGATAGATAGATAGATAGATAAAGACTACATCAAACTAAAAAGTTTATGCACAGCAAAGGAAATGATCAATGAAATAAAAATATAGCCTACTAAGTGGGAGAAAATATTTTCCTATACTATATCTAATAAGAGGTTAATATCCAAAATTTATAAAGAACTCATACAACTTCAACACCAAAATAACAAACAATCCAACTTAACAGTTGGTAGAGGAATTGAATAAGCATTTCTCCAAAGAGGACATACAGATGGCCAATAGGCATATGAAAAGATGCTCAACATCACTCATCATCAGAGAAATGTGAATTAAAACCACAATGAGATATCACCTTCCACCTGTCAGAATAGCTAATATCAATAAATCCACAGACAAGGATTTGGAATAAAGGGAACCCTCATGCACAGATCTTGGGATTGCAAAGTGGTACAGCCACTACGGAAAACAGTTTTGTGATTCCTAAAAAAATTAAAAATAGAACTACCTTATGACCCAGCAATTATACTTCTGAGTATTTATCCAAAGAAATCCAAAAATACTAATTCAAAAAGATATGTGCACCCTATGTTCACTGCAGCATTATTTACATTAGCCATGATATGAAGCAACCTAAACGCCCATCAATAGACAATTGGGTAAAAAACTTACGGTACACATATACAATGGAGTGTTACTCAGCCATAAAAAAAAAATGAAATCTTACCATTTATAATGACATAGATAGACCTAGAGGGTATTATGCAGTCAAAGACAAATACCACAGGATTTCACTTACATGTGGAATCTAAAGAATAAAATAAACAAACAAACAAAATGAAGACAGACCCATAGACACAGAGAACAAACTGGTGATTGCCAGATGGGAGGGAGGTTGAAGGGCTGGGTGAAAAGGTGAAGGAATTAAGAAGTACAAATTGATAGTCACAAAATAGTCATGGGGTGTGAAGTACAGCATAGGGAATGCAGTCAGTAATATTATAATAACTATGTATAGTGCCAGGTGGATACTACACTAATTGAGGGATCACTTCATAAATTATATAAATGTCTAACCACTATGCTATACACCTGAAACTAATGTGAAAAAACATTGTCAATGCTCATTAAAAAATAAAAATTTTAATTAAAAATAATAAACACATTAAATGTTCTATAAAGGGATCTGCCCTCAGTTTCTTTTTGCATTTTTGTCATGCAGCACTGGTAACTGAAAACTACTCCTGAGGACAGAATGGGCAGGATCTTTAAATTGAAAGGTAATAATAGATGTGCGATGCCTGCTTTTTAAGAATTTTCTTCTGAGAACATGTTTTCCTGTCCTGATCTGGTTATCTGTTCTTCTCATCTCATGAGAAATTGTAGGATCATGACAAAAACTACTGTTTCTGTAAATTTCCTTTTTCCAGAAAATGAGTAAAAGCTATGTTTTAAAACATCCAGGTATGATAGTTTGTAATTCTGTTGGGCTAAAAAAAAAATTGGAGAGAAAAAAATTGAAAACTATGCATAGAACCCATGAAATGGAGGTATCCAAATCACAAATCAGCAGGAATGCCTGAACCTCCTCAGAAATCTTTCCATTCTCTAAATGGTTAGAAATTATCCAAGTGTCCCGCATAGAAAACTCACAGCCTTTATTCTAGGGTAAAATCCCAGCTTTTGACCTTGCTAAACCAGTTGGGAGGACATGAATCTGCAGAATGGGGTCCACTGTGGACACGGGGACCTAGGACTGACACTGCCATCCCTCCTGATTGCTTCTGCCTCCCCAGCCAGGGCTCTGTCCCCTCATGAAACATGAGTGTGGTCAGACAGTGAGCTAAGTTCTTCCAGTGTCACTCCTCCATCTGGAATTGTGTCTCCCTCTGCCTTTAAAAGCATCTGCCTGAAACTCTTGCTAACTTCTCCATGTCTCTGAATAGCCCATCAACTACCCCCTTTGCAGTAAAGTATGAGCCCAGCAGGGCTAGGGCTTTCAAACCTGCAAGTTCCAAAGAAAGGTCTGGCCTTTGGTCATTTCCTGGAAGATAACTTCTAAGTCCTTGGAAGAACCTGATTTATAAGAATGCCTTTGTGTACCTGGGGCCTTGAGCCACACAAGGTAGTTCAGGCAAACAATGTGATTATAGTGGGAGCCTTGGATCACACTGCATCAGTTTGACCCTAGAGGGGTTGGAAACTGAATACTAAGGTCAGCCACACTAGCACTCCATGCCCACATGACTCAGTGAGTTTCATTTGTTGGCAATATTCTGTATGTGTTGTCACACATTGTTCAGAGGGGAATTAAACATTATTCATAAAACTAAACTAGAGAAGGCAACTAGAGGCTGTGTCCCATTTCGCCTGAGCTCTATTATGCACCTTTATCTTTGTTGATTTTAATTTCTACTCTTTCATTGTAATAAACCACAATCATATATATAACAGCTTTTCTGAGTTTTTTAATTGTAGAATTTTAATAAAAGTTGTACATATTTATAGTATACAGTGTGATGTTTTAATATACATATACATTGTGAAATGATTATGACAGTCAGCCTATTTAACATATTCATCATCTCATTGGCTACTTTTTCTGCTGTGAAAACATTGAAGATCTACTCTCTTATCTCAAATTTCAAATATACAATCTGTATTGTTAACTATAGTCACCATGGTGGTGCTGTGTCTGCACCCTGGATGGGAGGGCTCAACAGAGGAACAATGGATACCATCAGCATTTCTGCCCAGGAGAAAGCTCGCCTCCAGCTCTCAATCCAACAATTCAGTGTCCCCTGTAAGTCCCTGGTCCCCCAGCAGCTGGCTGGCATTGGTGTTTTCAGCAAGCGGTCAGTCACCATGAAAGTCCAGTCACAGACATGGCTTCTGTAAAAAGTGTTCGCAGCTGCTTGCTGCTGCCGTAGCTTCTGTCCCACTTAAGCCACTAGAGACCTCGCAGCCTCGTATCTTCACCCCCTCCTACCTCCAATCCATTGCAGGATGATTTCTTATTTCTCTGCTAGTTGTACGGCTTCTCTTCATCTAAATCCCAGGTGACTCCACTTGCGGTTTGCTCCATGTTTCTGTCACAACTTTGATGTGGTCGCTAAGGGGATGAAAGAAGCTTCTATCATGTACGTCATTTTGCCTGCTCCTTTTTAAATTTCTTTATCTGCTCATTGATCAATAAATGCTTAGGTTGTTTCTATATCTTAGCTATTGTGAAAAACGATGCTTCAGTAAGTATGGGAGTGAAGATTACTCTTTGATATACAGATTTCATTTCCTTTGAATATATACCCAAAAGTCAGATTGCTTGATCATATTGTAATCCCATTTGTAATATTTTGAGGAACCTCCATACTGTTTTCCATAGTTGCTGCACCAATTTACATTAACACCAGTAGTGTGGGAGGGTTCCCTTTTCTCCACATTCTCTCAAAAACTTGTTTTTTCTTGTCTTATTGACAATAACCAGTCTAACAGGTTGGGGTGGTATCTCTTTGGGGTTTTGATTTGAACTTACCTTATTGCTAGTAATGCTGAGCATCTTTCATATATCTGTTGGTCATTTCTATGTCTTCCTTGGAAAATTGCCTATTCAGATCTTCTACCCATTTTTAAATCAAATTGTTTGTTCTTTTTGTTCTTTAGTTGTATGAGTTCTTTATAAAATTTGGATATTAACCTATCAGAGGTATCATTTGCAAATGTGATCTCCCATTCAAGTAGTTGTCTTTTTGTCATGTTGATGATTCTTTTGCTGTGCAGAAGCTTTATAGTTTGATGTAGTCCTATTCATTTATTTTTGCTTTCACTTTCCCTGCCTTTGGAGTCAAGTTCACAGAAACTCCTCTGAGACCAAGGTCCATAAGTTTAGAGCATATGTCTTCTTCTGTGTATTTTATTGTTTCAGGTCTTGAAATATTCAAGTCTTTAAACCATTTTGAGTTAATTTTTGTGTATAGTGTCAGATAACAGTCTAGTTTTATCAGTTTGCATTTGGTTTTCCACTGTTCTCAACATCACTTATTGAAAAGACTTTCCTTTCTCTGTTACGTGCTTTTGGCTCCTTTGTCAAAAAATTAGTTACCCATACATTGTGGGTTTATTTCTGGGCTCTCAATTATGTTCTATTGGTCCGTGTGTCTGTTTCTGTCAATGCCATACAGTTTTGATTATTGTACCTTTATAGTATAGTTTAAGACAGGAAGTGTGATATCTCCAGCTTGGTCTTTTTTTCTCAGGATTGCTTTGGCTATTCGGGATCTTATGTGGTTCCATATAAATTTGAGGATTTTTGTTGTTGTTTTTTTTTCTGTGAAAAATGTCATCAGGGTTTTGATGAATATTGCATTAAATCTGTACTTTGCTTTAAGTAATATGGTCATTTTAACAATGTTAATTTTTCCAATCCATGAACATAAAATTCCTTTCCCTTTCTATGTGTCTTCTTCAATTCCTTTTAACTCTGTCATGTAGTTTTGAATGTACAGGTCTTTCACTTCCTTTTTAAAAAATTGTTTATTTATTTTAATTAGTTTCAAGTATATAGTACATTGGTTAGACATCTATATAGTTCATAAAATGATACCCCCAAATGCTCCTTCCTTCCCTGACCCTCCACCTAGCCAACGTATTAATGCAAACAGCATTCCCTATGCTGTGCTCCCCATCTCCATGACCATCTATCAGCTACTAATTCTTTAACCCTTCGCCCCATTCTCCCAGCCTCCCAAACCCTTGTCTATCACCATATTGTCCACTATGTTTGTAAGTCTGTTTTTTATTAGTTTGATTTTTTATTCCTTAGATTCTGCATATAAGTGAAATCATAGTGTTTTGCTTTCTCTGTCTGACTTAAATACCTTCTAGATCCATCAAAGCAATATCTTTTTCCATCCCTTTCTTTTTCATATGTAGGGGTCTTGTTTTCTTAACCTTTCAGCTGCTCTATCTTTTGGTTGGAGCACTTAATTCTTTTCTATTTAAGGTACTTATTGATAGGAATGTAGTTGTTATCATTCTTTATTCATGTTTTTGATACATGTTTTTTATTCCTAAAGAAGTCCCTCCAACGTTGTCTGTAATACTGGCTTGGTGGTGATAAATTTCTTTAGCTTATTTTGTCTAAGAAGCTCTTTATCTGACCTTCAATTCTAAATGATAGCTTTGGGGGTAAAGTATTCTTGGTTGTAGATCCTGGGTCTTCATTATGTTGAATATTTTTTGCCAAGCCCTTTTACCCTGTATAGTTTCTTCTGAGAAATCAGCTGCCAGTCTTATGGGTGTTCCTTATAAGTAACTATTTTTCTCTTGCTGCTTTTACTATTCTTTCTTTGTATTTAACATTTGGCATTTTGATTATGATATGTCTTAGTGTGACCCTCTTTGGATCCCTGATTTTTTGAATTCTCTGAGTTTCCTGGGGTTTTATGTCCATTTTCTTCACCAAGTTAGGAAAGTCTTCCATCATTATTTCTTCAAACAGCCATTCAACATCTTGATTTTCTTCAGTTATACCAATCAGAAGTCCATTTGGACCCTTAATAGTGTCCTATATGCTCCTTAATTATTTTATAGTCTTTGCATCTTATCTCTTGCTGTTCTGATTACATGTCCTTGGCTTTCCTGTCTTCTAGATAAGGCATTGGATCCTCTTCTTTATTCACTTTGTTTATCCCTTTGTTTATTCCATTTAAATTTCTTCTCATCTCAGATAATGTGTTCTTCACTTCAGACTGGTTCACTTTTATAATTTCCATTTCCATTTCTGTTTTTTATCTCTTTGCTGAAGTTCTCTACACTTTCCAAAAGTTAATTGAGCATCATCATAACCAATGTTTTGAACTCTGCATCTGTTTGATTATTTGACTCCATTATATCTGGATCTCTGTTCTGTTCTCTCATGTGGTTTCTGCTTCTTTGTCTTCCCATTTTGACTGCCTTTCCGTGTCTGTTTCAATGTACTAGTCAAAGCTCCTAAGTCTCCCATTCTTATTAGTGTGGATTTGTGTAGTAGGTGTCGGTGGCACAGTCCTGAGAGGGGTTCAGCTGCAGGCCAAATTTAGCCCCAGCACGTGCACCTCCAGGGCCACCTGTTAAGATTCAGCCAGAAATCTACAGATGCTGTGCTTATAGTTGTCTCAAAAGGCCGCACCAGAATCCAAGACCAGCTGCCACCAGTGGGAGTCTAGGTTCTGCTCAGCAAGGAGCATCTCGCTGAAGATATACCTGGATGTGGCTTGGGTGGGGCCATGAGTTGGAGGAGGTGAGGTTTCAGGGAATCCACTGAGCAGAGCGACTTCTGTTATCCAGTTTGATGACATCAAGGCTATGACGGCGCTGAGTCAAGCACTGGGAGCGGGGAGGGCTCAACAGGGAACAATGAATACTGCTGGTACTTCTGTACCGAGCGAGTCTCACCTACGTCCTCACTCTGACAATGTCTCCCTGTAAGTTCATGGTGCCCCCTGAACGCAGCTGAATTGGCACTGGTGCTCAGAGTGAGCAGGTCAGTCACCGTGAAAGTCTGCTTGCTCACGTGTTCCCTTTAAGAAGTGTCTGCAGCTGCCGCTGCCACAGCCTCCATCTCACTCAGCCACTTGAGACCTGGCAGTCTGGCATCCTTGCCCCATCCTGCCATTACAGAGTGATTTCTTGGATTTCTCCCTAGTTGTAGGGCTTGTTCATCAAGATCTCAGGCGATTTTTCCTTACTGCTTGCTCCTTGTTTCCATCACAACTTTGATTTGGTTGCCAGAGGGATTAACAGAGCCTCTATTAGCTATGCCATTTTTTTTTCCTCAAAAATACTCAAATCTGGGGCACCAGTCTTGAGTCAGAGGCTCACACAAGATTCTTACTGCATTTCCTGGCACCAGAATGAGGGCTTGTCAGCTGCTATTGTGCCTTAGTGCGGATTGGTCCTTCATTTCTTTTGTAAAGGTTATTCCTAGGTATTTTATCCTTTTTGATGCAATTGTAAATTGAATTGTTTTCTTTATTTCTCTTCCTATTTCAACATTAGTATATAGGAATGAAATGGATTTTTGTATATTTGTTTTGTATCATACAACTTCATTGTATTTGTTTATTTGTTTTTAATAGGCTTTTGGTAGAGTTTTAGGGTTTTCTATATGTAAAATCATATGTGTAAATAGTGACAGTTTTACTTCTTTATTTACAGTTTGGGTGCCTTATATTTCTTTTTGTTGCCAAAATTGCTCTAGATCAGACTTTCAGTACTATGTTGAATAACAGTGGCAAGAGTGTATATCCTTGTCTTGCTCCTGATCTTAGAGGAAAAACTTTCAGTTTTTCATCAATATGATATTGGCTGAGGGTTTGCCATATACGGCCTTTGTTAAAGTACTTTTTTATACCAATTTTATTAAGTATTTTCATCATAAATGGATGTTGTACCTTGTCAAATACTTTTTCTGTATCTATCGATATCATATATGATTTGTATCTTATTTTGTTAATGTGGTGTATCACATTGATTGATTTGCACATGTTAAACCATTCTTGTAACCCTGGAATGAACTCCACCTGTTTATAATGTATTATCCTTTTAATATATTGTATTCATTTTGCTGGTATTTTGTTTAGGATTTTTGCATCTATATTCATCAATATTAGCTTGTGATTTTCTTTTTTGTGTGTTGTCCTTGCATGATTCAGTTATCATGGTAACGTCAGCCTTGTAAAACGAGTTAAAAAGAGTTCTTCTATTTTTTGGAAGAGTTTGAGAAGAATGGGTAATAAAACTTCTTTAAATATTTGGTAGAATTCACCAACGAAGCCATCTGGTCCTGGACTTTTGTATTTTGAGAAGGTTTTTAATGACTGTTTCAATTTTCTTGCTAGTGATTGGCCTATTTCAGTTTTCCAATTCTTCATGGTTCAGTCAAGAAAGGTTATATATTTCTAAGGATTTATCCATTTATTCTAGGTTATTGAATTTGGTGGCAAATAGCCTTTCATAGCATTCCATTTTTATTAGACCTATGGTAATAGTATACTTCAACAATTATTTTAAATGTAAATGGATTAAATACTCCAATCAAAAGATAGAGTGGCTGAAGAGATAAAAAAAACAAGACCCTCAATGCTGCCACCGAGAGACTCACTTCAGATTGAAAGGTACACAGGACTGAAAGTAAAGGGATGGAAAAAGGTATTCATCAAAATGGAAACAAGACAAACAAAAAGTTGTGTAGTAATACTTATACAAGACAAAATGGACTTTAAATCAAAGGCTATAACAAGAAGCAAAGAAGAACCCAGTAATCACACATCTGGCTATTCTTAACTTGAAGAACCACAACTACTTTAAAGGGACATGTTAATTCATATGTTAATTGCAGCATTATTTACATAGTATTCTTTTATAATCCTTTATATTTCTATTGTATACATTATAAATTCTCCTCTTTCATTTCATTAGTTTAAGTCTTTTTTTTCTGAGAGAATTTAGCTACGGTTTTGTCAGTATTATTTATCTTTTCAAAGAACCAGCTCTTTGTTTCATTAATTTTTCTATTGTCTTTTTGTCCTCTATTTCATCTCTTTCTGCTGTAATTATTATAACTTCATTTCTTCTACTGACTTTGGGCCTTGTTTGTTTTTCTTTTTCTAGCTCTTTAAAGTGTAATGTTAAATTGTTTGTTAGAGATTTTTCTTCTTTCTTAAGATAGCCTGTAATGTCATAAACTTCCCTATTAGTAGTGCTTTTGTTGCATCTCCAAGTTTTTAATATGTAGTATTTTTATTTTCATTTATCTATCTATCTTTTGAGCTCTTATTTTATTTCTTCTTTGACCCACTAGTTGTTCACTAGCATGTTTAATCTCCACATATTTGTGGTTTTTCCAGCTTTCTTCTTGTAGTTAAATTCCAGTCTCATAGCATTGTCACAAAAAAATATTCTTTGTATGGTTAAAATCTTCTTAAATTTTTTGAGACTGATTTTGTACCCCAACATATGCTCTATCCTTTAGCATGTTCCATGTATCTTTAAGAAGAATGTACATTTGGTATTTCCAGAATGAAAAGGATGTTTTTTTCAGAATATAAATATTGATTATGTCCATTTGGTCTAATGAGTCATTCTAGGCCAAATTTCATTTTGCCTTGCTGTTTGCATGATCTATCGATTGCTATCAATGTATATAAGTTCCCTACTATAATTGCAATTTTGTCTGTTTTCCCCTTTAGATCTGTCAGTAATTGATTTATGTATTTTGGTACTCCCAGGTTGGGTGTGTATTATATTGTTATGTCTTCTTGATTTTCCCCTTTAACATTACAAAATTTCCATCTTTTTCTCTTGTTACCATTTTATCTTGAAATCGATTTTGTCTGATACAGGAATGACTACATCTGCTTTTCTCTGGATGCCATTTACTTGGAGTACATTCTCTGTCATTTAACTTTAGCTTATGGTTGTTTGTTTGTTTGTTTGATTTTATAGCTGAGTTGGGTCTCCTGAAGACCACATATAGTTGCGCCTTGTTTTAATCCATTCCACTACTCTCTGTGCCTTTTGATTGGTGAATTCAGTCATTTACATCTAGAGTGATTATTGATATATGAGGAATTATTACAGCCATTTTATCTTTTGTTTCCTGGTTGCTCTATATTTCCATTGTTTCTTTTCCCTTATGTTTCTGCCTGCTATTTCAGTTTGGTGGTTTTCTATTATTTTTCTCTCTGTTTTCTTTTTTTGGGGGGAGAGGGGTGGGTATGTGTCTCAGCTCTAGGCTTATGTAAAAGTTTATGTTACCATTAGGTTTATGTAAAAGTTTCATATGTACAATAGTCCTTGTTCTTCTGATTGCATCTTATCTTTATTCACCTCTGCAAGTTCAGTCCTTTTCCCCTTCCCCTTTAATGTTTTTGTTGCATTCACTCTTTTTCATGCTGTGTATTCGTTTCTAAATTGCGGAAGTCATAGTCAAAGGCCCTTTTCCCTTTAAACTTTATGTTGTAATTATGTATTTAATACACTATTCTAAAATAGAGTAACAATTCCTTGTTTCTGTCTGTTTGTCATCTTACTAAAGTTTTGTGTAGTTTTGTATTTTTGTTTCAGATAGAAGAGTTTCTTTAAATACTTCTTATAATGGAGATTTTTTTTGTGGTAAATTCTCTCTCAGCTTTTTGTCTGGGAAAGCCTCTACTTCTCCTTCATATATAAAAGATAACTTTTCTGAATTCTTGGCTGGTGATTTTTTCCTCAACATTTTGAATATTTCATTCTACTCTCTCCTGGCTATAGTGTTTATTCTGAAAATCTGATAATAATCTAATGGAGTTTCCTTTGTAGGCTGCAGTCTTTTTTCCCTGGCTTTCTTGAGAATTCTTTTTGTCATTAACTTCTGACTGTTTTAATATACTGAGTCTTGGAGAAGGTCTTTTTGCATTGAAATAATATGGTGTTCTGTTAGCTTCTTGAATTCAAGGATCCAGTTTTTTCCATAGATTAGGGAAGTTTCATTAATTATTCATTTGAATAGACTCTTTGTTCTCTTCTCCTTCTCTTCTCCTTCTGGTATACTCATTATTCTTATTTTCTCTTTCTAATGGAGTCAGATAGTTCTTGTAGAGTTTTAAATTTGTTTTTAACTTTCAGTATTCTCTGTCTTCCACCTGAGCCATTTCTAGAATTTTATCTTTGAGATCACTAATTTTGTCTTATCTGGTCCCCTGTTCCAATGCTATTTAATGCATTCCTCATCTCATTTATTGAGTTCTTTAGCTCCAGAATTTATGATTGGTTCTTTCAATCTCTTTGGTAAAGCACTTCCTTCGTTTATTGATTTTATTTGTGAGCTCATTAAACTTCATTTCTGAACTCTCTTGTAGATCATTGAGTATTTTCATAACTGCAATCTTGAATTCTCTGTCATTTAAATCACAGTCCTCTATGTCTTTGAATTTGATTTCTGGAGACTTTTATTTTCTTTTCGGAGCTACCTTGTTACCTTGATTATTCATGGTACTTGATGGATTGTTTGTCTGCTTGGGCATTTGAGATTGTGAGCTTTTTAATGTACTGTTTTGCTCTAACAAATTCAGCAAATTGAAAAGTAGAGGTCCTTTTGTCTTTCTTTTTTACAGTAGATGGTGCTATAATAGTATAAATCTTTGCTTTCTCTTACCTGCACCAATAACACTTCCAGGATCTCAGTAGGCCAATATCACCTTGGCCATGGAAAATGGCCCATATTCCCCAAGGTGGTAAGCATTCCCTCTGTGTCTGAGTTATCTCAGTCTTAGGGCACCACCTCTGTGGTGAGAAGTGGTTGACAATGGGGCTACAAGCCTCTTAGTTCCCAGAGCTGCTTTCTTGTACCAGACACTGCCAACTGCACTGTACCGATCAAGGCATCTTCACTGCCTCTACTGTAGTCTGCCTCTACCAGGTTCTGCCATGACCAGGAGTGAAGGGGTTAAAGGCGAGATGGGTTTTTTGGTCTGTGACTATGCCTTCTTGCTAGTTATGGTAGCCACTGGCCTACAGCTGCTACAATGCTATGGCTCATTTCTGCTCCTGTCACTGGATTTAACTAAAATGAGCACTGGCCACTCAAGCAAGAATATTACTTCTGCTCCTCCTAACCTTCAGGCTGCCATGCGAAGGCTGCAGCCCAACTCTTCCACCTCTACTGCATCAGCTGAGACTGTGGCAGGTGCTGGACTGCATCTTTGAACCCATTCTGTCCTTGCCCTGTCCGACCTCCCCCGCTCATTCTGATGTGCCCACCTTCGATGTCTCAGTGTGTGTGAATCTCTCAAATGTATTTGTGTTTTGAGTCAGAGGTCATTTGTTGAATTATAATTATCCAACTTGTAACTTTAAAAAGAGAAAAAAGGGGTAGTCTTACTCAGCCATTATGTTAGTGTTTGATTTCTAATCTAATTTTGTATAAATGAACAATCATTATGATTGATTATTGATATCTTTTATAACCATATAATAAACTTTACTCATTCATCCCCTCTATTTGTTAATTTCATAAATATAATATTTATATTTTAATTGTTTTTTAGGGATTCTTCTGTTCCACAGCAGGCCAATATTTTGGTTTAATATTTGATATCCTTGTAGTCAACTTTTCATTACTTATGAAAACAGGGTCTAGAGACAGCATCATACTTAAGTGAAACTTAAAATGTTATTGAGTTATCAGTTTTAAAAACCTTTCTATACTTAATCCTTTAAAAAGTGTTACCAAAAACAAATAACTTACCATTTTATTGCCAACATGAAGATTTTGTCAAAAGAACAAAATGCTATGTATATTCAAAACTAATTAAAATAAATAAATTAATTTTTAAAGTAAAAAAAGAGCAAAATGCTATTAAAGAAATGAAGTAAAAGACCTGAAAAATACATAAACTAGATAATCAGTTTCATAATAATCAAGAATTTATTCATTAGAGAAGCAGTAGAGAGTACATATCTCAGTAAGAACACATATTTAAAACATATGGAACAAATATAAGTAAAATATAATGAACAAGGCAGTGGTTGGTGTTAGAACACTATAAGCAAGAATTTCACTTACATTTGTCTGAAGTTTCTCATTGTAAAATAAATAAATTGAATCATAAAATCCAAAACTCATCCAAAATAGTCATTCTTTCCCAGCAGAGCATTCTTCACAGCATTTCACTTCCACCAGCATTAAAGGGTAGAAAACAAATTAAGGTTATTTATTTTACTGAGCTGCTTTGAGTAACAATTAAAACTTTAACATCATCTTGAAAAAAGTATAAATGATTATAAAATATAATAAAACATCATAATGTTGTTGAGATTTGTGTGCTTATTTTGATCCTACATAGAGAAATTTGTATTTAAAATTGCAAGTTGAGGTCAGAGAACTGAATAATATCTGAAATAGAGTGAAATCACTTTATATTAATAATTATAAGTTAGTGCTATAATAAGTTTCACTCTGTATAAATCTTAAGATTTAGAAGACAAAATTTAATTCATAATATTAAATCAAATTTAATTAAAATTTTATAGTACTAGATAAACAATATACTATTCTAATGTATAAGAACAAAATAATGAGGTCCTTATAACATTGATGAGCTATTATAGTCATCACCATATAAATCTTGTATGGCCTCTTTCATATAAAATATTAGTGGTATATAGACCATATGTTACTAATAGATATTTAAATTCTTTCAAACGCTTTCTGATCCAATTTTATGCTACAGTTCTATTTTTGGCATAAAAAGATGCACTGAACATGAGAGATGACTTTTTCAAATTTCCTGGGGACTGTGTAGATCTTATTTTCTGTTTAGCCTCTGTGTCGATTCATAGCAGTGTGTGGAGTTGAAGCATCCATAAATCAATTTCCTGAAACTTTGGGTAATACTGTATCTCTCTCTCATCAACAAGCAGTGGGGTAAATTGATTTCCACTTTCCTTTCTCCCTTCTCCCGAATACCCTCCTTCCCCTCTTACCCTGATTTTTCTTTGATTTTGAGGCTGGAGGTTTTGAAGCCTTGTTACGCCACTGCTCAGTGAGAAGCCTGTGTAATTTTCCATATTCCTAAAGTCATGAAATCACAAAATGGTCTCATCAACATCAAGTGCCATATTTTCTTCTCTGTGTTAATCTGCAAGCCTGGAAGATGCTACTTTTCAGTTGGAAAAATCTCCTTCGGTGTCATAATTTAGGGAAAAGAAGAAAAGTAATACCCCTGGTGGTCAAATGTTGAAGAACTACTCAATGGATGAGGCTAGAACTGCCACAGTAAGGAATGTCTTTGCAAATATACTCATGCTTGTTTTTATGCAAAAATCATATTTAAATTCCTTAACACAGAATAACCTAGAAAAAAAGAGACAATATAAATTACTAATATGAAAAATGAAAGAGCATGACATCACTACTGATCTCATGGACATTAAAAGGATAACAAAAGAATATTATAAACAACTTTATGGCCACAAGTTTTATAACTTAGATGAAATAAACAAATTCTTAAAAAGCACACTCTACCAAAACTCACACAAGGAGAAACAGATCATCTGTATAAGCCTATATCTACTAAAGATTTGAATTATTAATAGCATCTCAAAACATAAAGTTCCATGTCCAGACGTTTTCACTGAATTTTATCATTTAAGGAACAAATGATACCAATTCCCTACATCTCTTCCTAGAAATAGAAGCAAAGGAAATATTTCTTAACTCATTCTGTAAGGCCAGCATTACCCTAATACCAAAAGTAGATGAAAACATAAGAAAAAACTACAGACCAATGTCTCTCATAAACATAAATGCAAAAAGCTTCAACAAAATATTAGCACAGTGAATCCAACAGGGTATAAAAAGAATTCTACACCACAGCCAGAGAGATTTATTCTAGGTATGCATGGCTTATTCAACATTTGAAAACTATTTAATGTAATCCATCACATCAACAAACTAAAGAAGAAACATTACATCAATAGATGCTAAAATCTTTCAGCAAACTAGGAATAGGGGGGAATTTCTTCAATTTGATATATAACATTCACATACAAAAATACAGATTACATTATAATTGGAAAAGATATAAGCACCTTCATGTTCACTGCAGCATTATTTACAATAGCAAAAACATGGGAGCTCTTAAATGTTCATTGACAGATAAATGGATTTTTTTAAATGTGGTATATATATATATATGAAAATATTATTAAATCGTAAGAATGAAGAAAATCTTGCTACTTGTTACATGTGAGTGGACCTTAAAGGCAGTATGATAAATAAAATAAATCAGATAGAGGAAGACATATACTGTATAATCTCACTTATATGTGAGGGAAAAAATACTCATTGATACAGATAATTGATTGGTAGAAGCAGGTGGTGGGCAGGGTGGATGAAATGAGTAAAGAGGTCACAAAGTACAATCCTCCAATTATAAAGAAAAAAAGTCATGGGGATATACTATACAGCATTTTGACTACTAATAATACTGTATTGCATATTTGAAAGTGACTAAAAGAATAACTCTAAAAAATTCTCATACAAAAGAAGTATAATTGTATGGTGATGGATGCTAACTAGACTTATTGTGGTGATCATTTTCCAGCCCATACAAATATTGAATCATTATGTTGTATACTTGAACTTAATATATATGCCAATTATATCTAAATGAAAAAAATAAAAATAATAGTACTGTAATATATATGAAAAAGTTACTAAGACTGTAAATCTTATTTGTTCTCACCACAAAAATGGTAATTATGTGACATGGTACAGGTATTAACCAACTTTATTATGATAATCATTTCACTATATATGTTAATCAAATCATTGTTATATGACTTAATCTTACACAACATATGTCAATTACAACTCAATAAAGCTGAAGAAAAAGTTGAGTCAGAGGATAATGATATATCTCATACAAGGAAACAATGATCTGAATAACTGTGGATTTCACATCAGAAACCATGGATATAAAAGAAGTGGTACAACAATTTTCAAATACTAAAAGAAAAAAATCTGTCAACCCAGATTTTGACATCCCATAAAAATATCCTATCCTTATAATGAGATGAGATAAAAACATTTTCAGATGAATTAATTAAAAACCAGCAGACATGCTAAATGAAATTCTTCAAGCAAAGAGGAAAAGCTACCAGAAAGAAATTTGGATCATTATATGTGAAGGAAGAGAAACAGAAATGGCAAATATCTGGGTAAATACTCTCTTACATTCTTTAAAGTAAGTATAATGTTTGAAGAAAAAAATGTAACATTGCCTGATGGGGTTTTCAACATATATTGAAGTAGTACATATAACTACATAAACAGGGGAGAATAAAGGACTTATACTGGTAAGACTTCTATGGCCTACCTAAAATGGTAAAATATTAACTTTGAGTAGACAGTGATATGTTAAATAGAGATATGATAATCTCTAGAGCAATCACTAAAAAACCTATACAATAAACTATAGTAAAAAATTTAATAAATAAAGTGGAACACTAAAAAATATTCAAATAACCAAAAAGAGGCCAGAAAAGGAGAAAGAATGGAAAAAAATAGAGGACAAACAGAAAACAGATGATAAAATAGTAGACCTAAATGGAAACATATCAATAATTACATTAAATATAAATGGCCCAAACACATCATATGAAAGATAGAGATTATCTGAATGGATTCTTCAAATGTCCCCCAACTATATGTTTTCTGTAAGGAACTCACTTCAAATATAATATTATATTTAAAATTATGTAAGTTGAAAGTAAAAGGATAAAAGTGTACCATATGAAAACTAATGAAAATAAAACTGGAATGACTGTATTCACATCATAAAATGTAGACTCCTGAGCAAGGAAAATTTACAGAGGTATGGAGGGAGAATTAATTGCACAGTGATAAGATAGATAATTCACCAAGAAGATATAAAAATCTATATACATTATAACATGTGTATGCTTCTAACAAGATATCTTCAAAATAGATGAAATAGAAAATGATACTACTGAAAGGAAAATGGACAAATCCACAACTTCAAAACTCTTCTCTCAGTAATTGATTGATAGATCAATTCATAGATCAAGTTAGTAGAAAACCAGTAAGAATATAGAACTGAACAAAACCATTAACCACCTAGATCTCATCAACACTTATACAACACTTCACTCAACAAATAAAAAGTACACATTCTTTTTAAGTGAACACAGTAAGAAAGACCATATCTTGGGTCATATCATGGGATGAAATTCAACATATTCAAAAGAATTAGAATCATATAAAGTGTGTTCTCTAACGCACGTAGAGTAAGTTTGAAATAAAAATGAAAAGATGTTGGCAAGTAAGACTTTTCATAAAATGACCATGGCCTACTTTTCCTGGCTTTTTTTCCTACTAATAGCTTACACTCCAGTCAAACTGTGCCACTCTCCAAACACATGATATATGCTTCCAGTTCTGTCACTGTCAGAGATGCCCTAGACCACACGCAGGTCCAATGATTCACTATGAATACACAGGACTCAGCATATAACTGTATGTATGGCTAAGATTTATTACAATGAAAGGATAGAAAACAAAATCAGCAATGGAAAAAGGCCAGTGGGCAAAGTCTAAGGGAAATTGGCACAAGCTTCTAAGAGTGCTTGCGGCCAGTGTAGTACACTGGAACAACTTAATTCCTCCAACAGTGAGTGTGACATTTATGAAGTCACAAACAACTTACCAGTGAAGCTCATTAGGGACTCCATGTCCAAAGATGTTTTGAGAGCTGGGCACATAGGCATTCTCTGCCTACCACATGCCCCAAATCCCAGATTCAGAGAAAGAAAGCAGGTATTCATCAAATAATGGGAATGAGCCACTCCATTATTTAGGGAAAGTTTCATGTTAGTGTAGGGAACTGCTCACCAGTTAATTTCCCAGATATGAGCCAAGAACCAAATTTGCAAATCAGTCATTCTAAAGAGAGAGATCTCAACCCTGTTTCATTAATTTTTCTGCACATTCACCTTTTTACATACTGTTTCCACAACTCAAATTGTCTTTCCAATCTTCGAGATTTATCTCAAACATCACATTTTCCATGAAGCTTTTATTTTTCTCCCAGTGGGAGATAACTCCTCACCTTTGAATCCCTGTGGCATTTGAACATCACTTATGGTATGATGTTACTTTATTTCGAAAGATAGTTATTGATTATTCTCAGTCCCAATGTCTTTCCACTGCAGTAGGAAAGGTGATCTTATGGGGTCTAAATCCCAGGCTCTCTGGGGTGATTTCCTGGGTGAACTGTACTTATGGGGTGTTTCTGGGTAGCTTCTCTCTTCCTGGGGGCCTAGAGATCTCCTGGTGACGGGGAAACACTGAACTAGACAATGTCACTGAGAAGAAAGGGCACATTAGACATGGCAGAGGTATATGTAGAAAATGCCAGGGCTCTCTAGTCAAATAGACCTGAGTTTTAATTCTGACTTCATTTAAAGCTGTGTGGTTTTGGCTATGTTTCGTAGCTTTTCTGAGTTCCAGTTATTTCACTTGAAAATTTGTTAGAATTGTGCAAAATACTATATGAAAAATGATAGCTTGGCAAATAGTCCTTCGATACATTTAATTTTCTTTCTCTCTCTTTTCCACTTAAAAGGTCACTAGAAACACAAGATTGATTTGTCTCTCTAATATTGCACTTTCCTTGACTGCAATTTAGCAATATCAATCACTTTCCTTTTGTCACCATTTTCCTTCTGCTGCTCTAATCAATTGGTCAATTAACTCAGGTTTTTGAGCTGAGCATCAGAGGTCAGGGATGCTAGATAAAGAGTTTATCTGAGCAGCCCAACTTCAAAGCATTTAAAACTAAACTGCAGAGAAATGAAATACATTCAGTTCTACATAACAGATTCTATAAGCCAGAGAGGGTATGAGGTGGGGAGGTTTGGGTATCAGCACTGGCTAGAAAGCCAAAATGGAGATGGTGCAATCTTGAGCTTCAGCCTAAAGGATGGAGAAGTTTAGATAAATGAACCAGACTAAAGAGGGCTCCAGACAAGGGACTTGCAGGAGCAAGGACTCCGAAGAATAAATTAGTCTATGATGCTGTGAAGATAAGAGAAATCTGTTGCTTAGAGCAGATGGTTTGTGATGAAGGGCTATGAACAAATTTTGATAGGTAATTTGGGGACTCATTCCCAAATGGAAGGAAAACATTTTTTTAACCCACTAAACAAGTTAAGTATCAAATAATTTTATGTAAATGTATCTTCCTTGGATACAAGGAACCTTTTGGGGGGTGATGAAAATGTCCTAAAGCTATTGTACTGATGATTTTATTATACACTTTCAAGTGGGATTTTACAGTATGTAAATTATACCTCAATGAAATTATTCTAAAAAAAAAATATTGGGGAAACATTTATCTCAGTCTGGTAAGATCTTGCTTTCAGGCACATCCTCTGTTTGACCCAAATAAATTTTAATAAAATTCTCAAAAAAGAAAGGTAATCGGAGGAAACACAGTGCATTAAGTTATTAGCTCCGATTACCATTTCGTGCTAGGTTTATTGTGATTCCTTTTGATTCCAGTTGCTCAAAGCAGACCCTTAATCTATATTTTTTGAGTGAATAAATATTTTACAGGCAAATAAAGTAAATATAGTATCAAATAAGTATATTTAATTTTCTTTCTCATCTGTTGTATACTTAGGCTAGTAAAGAAATTTTCCCACTAAAACACACCTTTTAAATTCGTGGTAAAATTGGGGAGGGAGTGATATTGTTTAAGGAAAATTCTTTTCTGAGAAGAGCTTTGAAGGACCAGTCATGGCATCCACCTACACCAACAATGATTTAGGCTGAGGTCTGCGCTGCCAACAGTGCGATGGATCTTGGCAAGAAAAGTTTATCAAAAATTCTACAAACCATTTTCTATATGATATTCTTACTCATAGGAGAAAGCAAGAAAGAAAACAAAAGAAGAAACTGTATTGAAAGAATTGCCATTTGCAGGAAAAAGTGCCATGAGAAGAAGAAATCACAAAATTCTTATTTAAAAAAAAAAATTTATCCCAGACTGACAATGGTGAGCAGAGCTTGGCTGGTTCAGACACCGTATTAGAGCACAGTGCTCTGCTGACACCTAGTGCAAATGGCAGATACGAACATGAGAAATTGAGACTAAATTTTCTTATCAGATTCCACTCGAGCGCTAACTGGTCCTAAATAGTTTTCTTTGATTCTTTGTGTGTTTGAAATGTTATGGTTGCTGGTTATTTCTCTAGGGCTACAAACCCTGCAGGGTGAACCGTGGTCAAAATATCTGAATAAATCAAGTTTAACTTGGTCAGGGTCTCAAATATTCCTTTTTTTCCCTTCTTTCTCTTCATATTCTGATATCGTTCAGTGCAGCCAACCCTATCTTCTTCCACCTTTTGATACTACACCCTTTAGGTGCCCACAAGTCAATCCAAGCCTTAGTGGAGAGCCCACTGACCACATCAAAGTGGGAGAGGCACAGTGATGAAATGAAAAATTTCAGGGGAAATATTCAGGAACAGCAAGAACTTCTAAGGGCTTCTTTTGATCCAAGCTCTGTCCTGAAAGTGTGTGAGACGTGGTAGGAGGGGGAACCTTCTTTTTAAACTTTGAACAACAGACTCAGGAAATCAGTCACTCACAACTGACCCACAGGTGGACGATCCATTCTGGACACAACAGCCTCGAGGGTGGATGTGGTAGGAGCAGTTGTCATTGATATCCATGAATGGGGCCAAAGTCTAGGTAAGACCCAGGGCTACCCAGCAAGCTCTCCGGGATAGCCACCCTGGACAAGCGTGTGACACAACAGACATTTTTTATTTTTTTCTCTTCCCCTCAATTGTATGAAATGATAGAAATTATATCATTGGACCAGAGGATGAGCCTGCATATCATAGCCCGTCAACCATCCAAGTAAAGTATTGCTCTGAACAAATAGCCTACACCTGGCACAGGTCAAACAGTTAATTCCCTTTCCTTTTAGATGTTGTTCTAAGTGCACATTCGTCACCAGAGGAATAAAAATAGCATACTTGTCTGAAAGGTAAGTCTGTGGTTGACTCAGGAGGATCTAAAAACTGCAAAAAACTCTAGGAATCACCAGTCAGGTCTTCTCAGGGAGAAATCTTACCTAGAAGGCTAATACCCAAAGTCATCAATGCAGTTGGGACCAGAGCAAAATGAGAGCTCCAGTTCCAGCAACACCACAGATGGATTTTCAGTAGATATGTGCGTGCTTTCAACCAACTCCTATCATAAGAAAGAAATTCTTGTCTAAGTTTGGTACACTAGTGAAACCATGCTTGATATTAGTACATCTAGATATTTCTTCTCGTGGACTAACGTTCTGGATAATTTCATGTGAAGTCTGATGTGCAGCACTCACATCTTTGAATATTAAAGTGTACATGTGCATAAACTTTTGTATTTAAAAGTACACATCATAGTTAGTCTTCAGGTTTCTTTGTTCTCTCTACAAAGTTCTAAGCATACTTTCTTAGCTGGACGTATAAAATAAAATTGTCTATTAAATGGCCTTAATTCTAATAGCTCTATTTTTTGTAGGTATAATTTGGGGCCATATGTAATTGCTATTATTTCTGGACAAAAAAATAACTAAATATTGGCATTTTTTTGTAGTTCAACCAAATACATTTAGTAAAGAGCAAAATTTAGATAATTCTTACTTCACGAAAGAATGTTTACATTGACTTAACACTTTTTATCAGAATGCTTTGTTTTTTATGCATAAAATTTTGCTTTTCTGATATTCTAGTAGCCTGCAGGTGTTACCAGAATACAATAGTTTCATTTTGGCAGAAAAGAAAATACAACATAAATAGTTTCCGGTAATCTTTGCACATACTTTTTTTCTCTTCTAAAGGAAAGTAATGCCTTAAGAGATTGGGCAATCATTTTACCATCACATGGAGGTTGACATCAGTTAGGAAAATGAGAGAAGAAATCTATTAACTTCATCACAGTTCAAATAACACCATCTCATTATGCAGTGCTGGTCGAGTCTACTGACACTGGCTGGTTGGTGTTAATTTTTACTTATTTATTCTTATAAAAGTCATAGCTCTTCTTTTTTCAGCCTTCCTGCAATCTGACTGGGATGCTCATAAAACCTAATATAAATCTAAGAGAGAAATTATAAAATCCTTAGAATAAAAATAGGCAAAAGAATATATTCCTTGGGTAAGTCTTATACCTTCTGTTCCATGTCCTGGGTAAAAACACATGGGTGATTTCTTTTAATGCGAGCATGCATGTACCTATGTGCACTAATAAAAAGAACAATAAAATCAATGAATTTTTTTCATCATTTTGTCAAAAAGCATAACTACTTTATGGGCATCAAACCATACCAAAATATGGCTTAAAGTTTCATTGATTTGGATGTAGTGACAAAAATCAAGTTGCAGAGAACATATGAATATGATCCCATTTTTATAAAATAAAAAAACTGCACATCACCAAAAACATATATTATATATGTGTATAACAAAAGATGTTATAATCCCACTCTGAATGTGGAATTGGAAAATTATGTCTTAAAACACTTTTGTATTATTTGCATCTTTCAAACGAGCACATATTCTTTCTGTGGTCATTTAAGTTCATATGTTTCCTTCAGTTTCATAGCCTTGAATGCTTCTCTTGTCTCTGGACTGATGAAATACTGTTCATCTCTTGAAATCCAAAGCAAGTGTTTTCTTAATGTCTTATCAGTAAAAACAAAACAAAAAACAAAACAAAACAAAAAACAACCACAATTGTTTTCTGCACTGACTTGGTAGCACCTTGTACTTACCTCTATTCTGTTAATAAAGGTAGCTGTGGTATCTTCATCTCAATATTTCTTCATCCCTTGCCCTTAGCACATTACCTTGTCCTTAATAAATGTTAATAAATATAATGAAGGTTTATGTGAGTGGTAGGTAGTTGTATAAAATTCAAATTGAATTCATTTCGTCAGTCAGATAATATTATTGAGCACTGGCCTGTGATACTTAACATACTTCAGGATCCCTGAGGGGACAGTGATGACAAATACTACCCCTGCCCTTCAGGAGCTCAAGGTTTATCCAAGAGGGTGATCACAGTAGACTATTGCAATGCATTTTAAGGACTTATGATAGAGTTGAGCACGTATTTGGGTACCTGGACCAGAAAGATGAGGAAAGAGAAGGATCTGAGAAGGAAAAACAAAATTCAGTGTGTATCATAAAAGATAAATAGGAGTTCAAGAATAAGGTGGGGAAGGGAATCTAAGCAGAAAGAGCCTGAGAACACACACCCATTCCATAACAAGCTCACTGCCCTTGGCTGGAGTGAAAGGACCTGCTGGGGAAATAGTTTGGGCCAGAGTCAGAGAAGTTGGAGGGACCAAATCATAGTGAGCCTTCTTTGTGACTCCAAGGAGTTTAAATTTGATGCTGCAGACAGTGAAGAGACTATAGTATGAATAATTTTATAAATTATAGAAAGCGTATTTGACCCCAAACCATTTTTATGTTCACTTCTATTGGACAATATTGTATAAGGTGAAAGAAACAATTAGTTTTAGTAAATATGATTTTACCTTAAACTTAGATATGTTTACCTCATCACTAGTAAGCATGTGATTCTATAACTGCTTCCAAACAAAATAAACTTGAAACAACAAAAAGTAAGGTATGTTTAAAAATCTTGGTTCCAAGTCTTCAGCCATGCCACCCTGAACAAGCCCAATCCCATCTGATCTTGGAAACTAAGTAGGGTCAGGCCTGTTAGTACTTGGATAGGAGACCACCTAGGAAGGCCAGGTGCTATAAACATCAAAAATAAAAATAAGGGACTGTAAGCTGACAAGGTCCTTGCAATCTCTGAGGTCAGACAAGGGTTGCCTCGCCTAAAAATTTTAAAAAACAAAATTTTTAAAATAAATTTTAAAATGTGGGTTCCAAAACTACCAGAATATAATTAAAACTATGTATGAAAGGTTGACAGCAAACATAATACCCAATAGTAAAAGATAAAGCTTTTCCTCTAAGGTTAGGAACAAAGCAAGAATGTCCACTTTTACCACTTCTATTCACCACAGTACTGGAAGTTTTAGCCAGAACACTTTGGCAAGATCAAAGTAATTTGATAAGAAAAAGACATACAAACTGGATAGAAAAAAAATCTTTGGTTGAAACTGATATGCTCTTATATGTAGAAAATCCTAAAGAGTCCAAAATAAAACCCTGTTATAACTAATAAATGAAACAAAATAGCAGGATACAAAATCAACATGCAAACATCAATTTTATTTTTATACACTAAAATGGAAAATATTAAAAATAAATTTAAAAACCTCTTTATTATAATATAAAAATTATAATATACTTGAGAATTGATCAAGGAGATCTAAGACTTATACAGTGAAAACTACAAAAGATTGCTGAAAGAAATTAAAGAAGATGTAACAAATGGAAAGACATCCCATGTTCATGGATTGAAAAACTTAATATTGTAAGGATGTCAATACAACCCAAACAGATCTACATATTCAATGTAAGTTCTATCATATTCTCAGTGACAATTTTATTTTTTGCAGAAATAGAAAAACTTCTCCTAGAATGAATATAAAATCTCAAAGAACTTCAAATAGTTAAAATGATCTTGAAAAAGAACAACGTTGGAGATCTCACACTTTCTAATTTCAAACTCACTACAAATCTACAATAATCAAAACAGGAAGAGACTGAACATAAAGACAGACATACAGGCCAAGAGAATAAACTAGAAATAAATCCTCACATATATGGTCAAATGATTTTTCACAAGGGCACCAAGACCATTTAATGGAGAAAAGACAGTCTTTCAACAAATGCTCTGGGGAAACTGAATATTCACATGGAAAAGAATAAAGTTGGATCCTTACATAATACCATGTAAAAAATTAATTCAGAGTGACGTCAGAAACATGGTGGAGTGAGAGGTATCCCCAAACCTCTCCCCTTGAAACAACAATAAGATGAACATCTAAACTCATTAAAAAACAAAACAAAACAAAACAGAACAAAAAACACCCTACCTGCATACCAGCACGTCTGAGCAAGGGATCTGAAAATAAGAGTTACCACAGGTCAGAACCGTAGGAGTCTGGCAGTACACTGGGAGAAAAAAAGAAGCTGCCTGTCACAGCCTGCATGAGGAAGGCAGAGGAGGAGGTACAGTGGGTTCCCTGAATAGCCTTGCCTGAGAGAGCTGTGAGCTTCACACAGCAGCAGTGCCCAGGGATAAGGGCAAAAAGCAGAGAGGAGGGGACGGCAGAGAAGAGGGGATGGCAGAAGAGCAACAGTTGATTATCACCAGCTGCAGTTGCCAAGGCAAGGCTGAGCCACAGTCCCCAATTCCCAATTCACAAGGCCCCTCTCCCCATATCCTCCAAGGCCAAACACCACGGAACCCCAGGGGAATCTGAGCAAACACTACTGAAACTGTCACTAACACTGATAGTGACTACAACTAAGGGTAGTGAGCATGATTGAATATCTATAAGGGGGAAAAGGCATTATAAAACTTTATATAAAGCAGGGAACCAAGAGGCTTAGATGCCACGAACTAGAAACCAAAGAAAAACAGGCTAAAGAGAGACTTTTATATAGTAAATCTTCTTCCTGAGAGCATTTCCAACAGCCAAAATTAAGGCACATCTTCTGAGTCTCTTTAAATTTTGGAGGCAATATGTTCCTCACTTGTGCTACTCAAGCTCATTTATCAAGTGATCCAAAAAGTGTTAGTTTTGAGTGAGGCCCTGAGCAAGAGAAAGCTCTGCAACAGGTCCAGGTTGAATTAAAAGCTGCTCTACCACTGGGGCCATATGATCCAGTAAATCCAATGGTGCTTGAAGTGACAGTGACAGATAGAGATGCTGTCTGGAGACTTTGGCAAATCCTCCATAGTTGGACCACACCATAGACCCTTAGGACTTTCAAGCAAAACCCTGTCATTCTCTGTGGATAACTACTCTTTTTTTGAGATAGAGCTCTTTGTTTTCTACTGGGCTTTGGTAAAGGCTAAACACTTAATTGGTAGCCACCAATTTACCTGTACTGCCCATCAGAAATTTAGTGTTATCTGGTCAGGGACTTGGAGGGAACATGATTAGCAAACTGGTGACAAAGAAGGTCTAGGGAATGGTATGTGGATAGACCTCTTCAAATGGAGCAAAACCTTAAAAATATTTAAGTATCATGTGAATGCTTACCAAACATTAACCTTGGCAGAGGAGGATTTTGATAATCAAGTGGCTTGGATGATCTATTCTGTGAGTACCAGCCAGCCTCTTACTCCAGCCACTCCTACAATCATCCAATGGGCTTATTAACAAGCATCCATGGTGGGCAGGGAAGGAGGTTATACTCAGTAATGTGGACTTCCACTCGCCAAGTCCTTACCTGGCCATTACTGAGCACTCAATTTGTCAGAAGAAGAGACCAATACTGAGTTCCTGGTATGATACCATTCCCTGGGGTGATCAGCCAAGTACTTGGAGGAAGGTTGATTACATTGGACTACTTATATCATGGAAGAGATAATTACATTGGAATAGACACTTACTCTGGATACTGATTTGTTTGTATGTAACATTTCTGATACAATGCTATATCTACCATCATGGTATTCCATACAGTATTGCTTCTATAAATCAAGGAACTCACTTTACATCCAATGAAGTGTGGCAGCAGGCCCACGCCCATGGAATTCACTCTTCTTACCATGTTCCCCACCATCCTGAATCAGTTGGTTTGTTTGATATAACAGTGGAACAACCTTTTGAAGCCTCATTTATAGCACTGGCTAGGAAGCAATACCTTACAGAACTGGTACTAGCTTCTCCAGGAGGCTCTATATGCTCTGAATCGGTGTATATCTAGAACACAAGATATCCCTTTTTAAGATGTCTTTTAATACTGCCATGTAATTACTGTCTTGTAATTAGTGTCAAAGGAAAACTACAGCAACCTAATTCAGGCAGGACTAGTAATTGCCCAGACCCTTTAGAAATTAAGGTTTGGGTCACTCTACTAAGTAAGGAACCACAACCAACTGAGGTGCTTGCTGTGGTCAAAGGGAATGCACAATGGATAGTGGGACAAGGTAGTTATAAATAAAGACCAGCTGGTACTACGTGGCCACTTATAGAAACGAGAACTGTAATCATAATGTATATGTTTCCTTATCGTGTATAAATATGTGTATATGCATATGTGTTTGTGCTTTGTTTTCTTATTTCTCTTATCCCTAATTAAATAAGGTGCATTAACTTTATATACTAGTATTTTAATTATAGGATATCAAAGAGAAGAGTGAACATCACTCAAAGACTTTATATTTTCTTCTGGGGAAATTTTAGTGCACATTTGGTTGGATGTAGGAAAGTTATATAATGTTAGCAAAAGTATAACCTTGTTATTATCTTTATGTGAAGGTTAAGTATAGTTTAAGGAGATGTGTATGGGTGCTGAGTTGACAAAGTGTGGACTGTGATGACTAATTTTATGTGTCAACTTGTCTAGGCTTTAGTGTCCAGTTGCTTTGTCAAACACCAGTCTAAATGTTGCTGTGAAGTATTTTTTAAAGATTTGATTAACATTTAAATCAGTAGACTTTGAGTAAAGCATATTGTTCTCCACAATGTATATGGGCCTCATTCAATCTAGAGTGCCTTCAGACTCAAGACTAGCATTCACTTCTGACAGAATTTCAGACTTGTCAACCCCTACAATTACATGTCCCAGTTCCTTAAAATAAATATCTATACATCCTATTTCTCTTGAGAACCCTGACTGATACAACTTTTTTAGTAATTAATAGAGCTAGATAAGAATTCCACAAGGATATTAAATATTTAAAAAATACTTTCAGGCAACTTGACCTAAACATTCTTTTCAAATGCATATAGAACATTTATAAAGACTGTCCATATTCTAGGCCATAAGAAGTCTGAAAAAAAATCGTAAAGACTGAAATTTTAGAGACAGTTTTCTGACTACGATGTAATTAATTTCAAAATCTATAATCTTGTGTTATCGGCCTCTGGAATTTAGATATTCTAATACATTCTCATATCTTATTTCATGACATATTCCACAGTTTTTTTGATCAACAGTTTTTTTGATCAAATTACAGCAGCCTACAAGAAAGTCAGAAATTGTGTTCAATAGTGTTTACCCTACAGAGGCAAAGCTATCATGTAGATTGGCTGTTTCTGAGGTGGCCCAAGCACATCTGCTAATTAGAGCATCTCTCCCCGCCAGTAACATCAGTATCCTCCTGTCTCTTGGGGAGGGAAAATACTAAGTGTATATATGGAAGCCTCATCATTGGTGATGAAGTTGTATCTCAAATAATATACTGAGAACGAGAGAGTAGACAACTTCATATACACAGAACTTAATTCTGAAGCCCACACCAATCTCTTCTCCCAAGTCTTTTTTCAGATGGAGAAGGTTTTATGGGAGGGCCATTTATGTGTCAGCCTCTTGTTCTGCCTATAGGACCACAGAAAAGCCGCGATGCCTCTCCTCAAAGACTCTTCAGTATCCTGAAGGTATAACTTCCTGAAAGAACTGGTATTTTACAGTAAGTCCAATATTTGCTTATACAACTAGGGAAATTTGCTACTCTATTCTAAAGAGGGAGAACATTGGATAATACCAGACATCAAACTATCAATTCCTGAATTAAAAGAAACCAAAACTTCTGAGTTGGGCTATAGAAAGAAAAATCCACACCTATATTCTAATAGACCTATAGGGAAAAAAAAGCCCTTCTATAGGTCTTTACTATAAAGAGTCTGGTAAAATTTTGAAATATTTAAATATAAAGTTAAACAGCTGAAGAATATAGTAAAATGAAAACACACAGAAAGCATAAAGGAAAGGAAAAATTCTGTTTCAGGACACTGGGGACTCTCCAGTTCCTGCAAGCTAAATTCATTTGGGGGGCCCCCAATGAGGCTCTATACAGTGTGTGCTACCTTAGCATTTGCCATTGGAGTCCACAGCTAGATATCTCCCCTTCTCAACAGTCGACCCCAAAGATCCAGGCCCAGAGAGAGGTCTTAGAGAGGCATCTTGACCTACTTGTAGACCTATCTGATGAACTCCAGCTTTCTTTCCTGACAGTCTTCTGCTTCCCTGGGAGATAGATATTGAGAATGTCCACTCACTTTGTGAATCACAACATGGGAGTGGAGCCTCAATACAATAACCAAATTAAACACAGCACACTATATCTTAATGTACAAGATACACCCATATCTCAGTTCTTAGTTCTGATCTGGTTATGGTCCCTGGGCTCAGCCTGTGGCCCTCACTGTGATGGAAGTCATCGTGTTCAGGCCAGGGCCAAGAATTAAGTGGTAATTTTTCAGCCCCTTTTAGAACTACTATTCTAAACCTGCCTTTTGGATTTTTGTTTTTGTTTTGATTTGGGGTTGGGGTGGGGGTGAGTGTTTCAAGTTTTTATTAATGGCAGCACAATTGGCCTTAAAACATCACAGTGGTCTTTGACTCTTCCTGAGTAGCCACCTCCAACGTGGTTTCAGGTTTATCCCCATATCGATCTCTTACCCCTTTTCCTTCTCATTTCCACTACTTATATCCGGTCAAGGGCCTCACTATCCCTAACTAGATTGTGGCAGTTACCTCCTAATCAATCTCCAGTGTGGCCTTTCTTAAAATTAATTTTTACTTTGCTAAGATAGTAATTTATCCAAAACAAGTTTTACCAGTTCACACAATTCTCTTATAGCTCTTCACACACATGCCTTGTCACTACCCTTGGTTGGCCCAACATACATTTCCAGCTCTATCTTACACACTGTCCTGCAACAAAGAACATGTTTAATTTCAAAACAGAATATTGTCTCTGGGATGTTTCCAGAAATTACAGTAGCCTACTAGAAAATCAGGTGAGTGAGGATTTTATCTATAAGCTTCCAATAGAAATGAATTTAGAAGCTTCTTGTGAGTTGAATTGTGTCCCCCCAAAAAAGATATATTGAAGTCCCAGCCCCTAGGACCTCAAAATGTGACCTTATTTGGAAATTGAGTATTTACAGAGGTACTCAAGTTAAAATGAGGTCATTAGGGTGGACCCTATCACAATATGACTGGTATGCTCATAAGGAGGTAAAAATTTAGACACAGCAACAGATGAACACAGAGGCAAGACAATATGAAAGAAGACATGCAGGGAGACAATGGCCATGTGACTAAAATGATGCATCTACAAGCCTAAGAATGCCAAGGAATGCCCTGCTGACACCTTAATGTGGGAGAGGCAAGAATATTTTCTTCTGTTATTTATGAAATCAATTTAGAGATATATTGAAAGATTTTTAAAATGATCCATGAACATCACAGAATTCCACATATTTCTCCAAAAGAACAGGTTTAGAGTAAGGCTCCTGTGTCAGAGTTCCCAAGATCATGCCCAGGCTCACTGATTGACTTGAAGGACTCTCAGGACCCGGAAGTTATTATACTCCACAATTGCTGTTCATTACAGTGAAAAGCTACAGAGAAAAAACAGCAAAGGGAAAAGGCACATGGTAGGAAATCCAGAGGAATCCTGGTGCAAGCTTCCAAGAGTTCTTCCCAAGTAGAGCTGTACTAATGTGTGACAATGCATGCAGAGTGTTGCCAATCAGGGTAGCTCATTAGAAACTCGGTGTCCAAAGATTAGGTGCTGGTCACATACGTACCCTCTGCCTGCCATGCACCAAAATTCCAGACTCCCAGAAGTAAAGCGGGTGTTCGACATAACCCACATTGTTTGTACCGTTTAGCACAGTGAGCCACCCTTACCAGTTAAAACTGGTGAGAACTGGTGCAAAGTCCAAGTTCTCAGATGCCAACCAAGGGCCATCCTTATCAGTAGGCCCTTCAGTCCTGCTATGTTAGCTCTTTTCAGCATAGACCATCCTTTTGGCCCTTCGACAAACTGTCTTTGTAGTAAAATAATTATCAGTAAGATTCCAAGCAGCAGGATAAGACCAATCTTCCTTAATGATCTGTTATGCCCCTTGAGATTTAAAACACAGCCCATTAATTATTAAACTCTGTCTTAGAAAGTCAAGTGACTTCCTCCTCAAATTTCTGTATGAACTTTTTTTATGTGACCTGAGGCATCAATTTAGTCACAGAATAACCCTGACCAATATATTGAAGCTAACCTGAACACCTTCCAGCTGAGCAATGTCATAATGGTCAGAGGACCTACTAAAAAAGTATAGTCCTCAAGGGTGCACATCAACTGTTAGCATACCCCAAACAGGACACACAGTAGGTCCCAAGTTAACAAAGCCCCACCTTGGGGGCTCCTGCCCTAGGATTTCTGGTTCAGTTTGAAAATTTTGGTGGAGTCCTTGGTTTTAGAGGAACTACCAGATGACATTCAGTTTCAGTTTTGTTTGGCTATGACAGCAGTTCACCCACCTCATGAGTGTGTTTTGCGTGAAAAGTGCAAGAGCTGGGGCCAGCCATGCTGTCCCACAGCCAGCACTGTGGGCGTGATCAAGCTTCAGTAGTCAGTCTGAATCAGAGCATTCTCAGCAGTATGGAAAGGCAGTGCAGCAAGTTTTCTTTTCCAGAGAAGTGGAAGCTTCCAGTAATAGTTTTGCAAAACAAAGATCTTTAATGCCCAGCCCTGATGCCTTCCAGATACTGGCATTTTGTTTTTTCTCCCACTGCTAACAAAATCATGATTGTCCTTTTCAGCAATCATAACTCTACTTTTTAAAAATCATCCACTACTCTCATCTGGACATTTCTTCAGGAAGGGCTGTATGCAAGAAGAATGAAAGTGTTTTCACAGAAAAACATTTTTATACAACTTAACTGGAAAGATACATCATGTTCGGGACTTTGTCAGGAGAAAATCTTGAATTTAAAAAAATTTCAAAATGGGTTTTCATAACCACTAACCCCTTCCATCCTGAAGAGGTATCCAGTGAGCACCTAGAAAAGATTAATTCCTTTTGGGGGGTAGCTGCACTTAATGATCAACTTGCTTTACTTAAGTGTAGGTACCAGAAGGAAGACTAGGAAAGTTGGGTCCAATGATCTGTCTAATGTTTCAAACTGCAACTAGTCCAGAGAGTTAAAAACTGTATAACCATCAACAACATTGAGACACCCCTGGGAGGAAGTCAAGAGTCCATTCAGCGAGGAATGAGCACAGAGTTCACGGTCCCTGCCATGTGCCCTTCCTGGAATTTACAGTTTGGGGCAGAAATCACATTTAGTTTTTATGTCAGAAATATAGGACTGATCAGCAGCCTGATTTCATGTGATCCCATTAGAGAACAACTCCTTTCCTACAGACATTTTTGTGTGACTGGGGCAGTCCAGCCAGCATCTATGACATGTTCAGAGACTGTGGCCCCACCCAGGATGTCCTGAATTTACATTGATAAACCACAGTCTGAGTTATGTCTCCTTTTCTTCCATCACAGGCTGAAATAACCCACAGCAGATAGTATCAGTTTTCAGTTTACCATCAGTCAGGTGTAGGCAATAGTGATCTGTGAATTAGGATTCCGGAAAAACTCAGGCTTTAGTTTCAGCTATGGCAAAACAAAAACCTTGTACAGCATCGGTGTTATAAATACAAGTGACTAACGAGGCTTTCCTAAACTCTTTTACCCCTGTCATAATTAGGGTCCAAATTGATTTATTCAACAATATGCAGAAGCCAGAAAATTTGCCTCCAACAGATGTCTCATTTTTCAAGAGTTCATTAGTAATTAAAAACTGCTTTTTAGAACTCCAAAAGTATATCTCCACTTAGAGGTTATCTCTTTTTTCATGCCTTCTCCTTGCTTTCAGGGGCTCCAACAGGCAAAAATTATAGAAAAATCATTACTTATGGAAACTTACTTTTAATACTCAAGGATTTTACATTTCAATTGACTCACCAACAGCAAAAAGCAAGGAAGTTGTGTAACATTTGGCGAGGGAGGGAGTGGGAATGTTTTTCTTTCTTTCTTTCTTTCTTTCTTTCTTTTTTAGCTTACTAATAAAATTATTTACGAAATTACAAGAATAAAATATCTTATATTAGTTTTATCATATATCTGGATGCAATAGCCATAAAACACAAAACACAAAGCAATTTTTAAAATTCTCCTTTTCTCCTCATTGTAAATTTACTTAAATCTCCAGAGACAAATTTCGTATTTACAAGGTTAACAGTGGAGCTGCCAAGTAATGCCTACCAATGGCAGGGAAGGGGAGAGGGAGCAGGTAAAGCAGAATCTGAAGTGTTTTTTTGTTTGTTTGTTTGTTTGTTTTTTCTCCTGGTTTATCTGAAGCTTTGTTCCAGCCCTGGAACCTGATTTGATTTTTTACTGGAGAAAGTAATGCAAAAAACTTTTACCATTTTTGGACCACCCAGAACTCACCTTTGGGAATGTCTGGGCCCTTTCTCCACCCACCTGGAAGAGGGAATAAAAACCAAAGGCAACACTCGGGCTGCATTTTTTATTTTGTTTTATGTTTTGTTGTTGTTGTTGTTGTTGTTTTTAGCCCTACAGGTTTTACCAATTTAACCTTCTATTAGCAGTATTTAGGAGAATTCAGCCTTTTAGGCTAGTGCTTCTTAAGAAGTCAGAGACTCTACTGTACACAGTTGAGAATCTGACTCTACACTGTTTTGTATTTTATCTTTTTTAACTGTAGTAAAATATATATAACATAAGAATTGTCATTTAAAAGTATACAATTTAGCAGCATTAACAATATTCACATTGTTGTTCAACCATCATTACCATTATTTCCAATACTTTTTCATCATCCCAAATAGAAACTCTACCTATTAAGCAATAACTCCCCTTTCTTTCTCTCCCCAAGCTCCTGGTAATCTCTATCCTACTAGATACCTCATATAAGTGAAATCATACAATATGTGACCTTTTGTGCCTGGCTTAGCATAATGTTTTCAAGTTCATACATGTTGTAGGATGTATCATTCCTTTTTAAGTCTGAAAAATATTCCATTATCAATATCACACATTTTGTTTGTCCATTCCTCTGTTGATGGGTACTTGGGTTGTTTCCACATTTTGCCTGTTTGTAAATAATACTGCAATGCTGTAAAATATTTGAGGTACTGTTTTCAGTTATATGAATATAACTAAGAGTGGAATTTCTGAGTCCCCACACATTCTCAGATTCAATGATTCACTAGAAGGACTTACAGGACCCAGAAGTTATTATACTCGCAGTTACTTCTTATTATAGTGAAGGATACAGAGGAAAATCAACAAAGGGAAAAGTCTCAAGGCAGGGAAGTCTGGAGGAACCCATGTACAAGCTTCCAAGAGTTCTCTCCAAGTGGAGTTGCACAAGGACAGGTTTAATTCTTCCATGCAGAGTGTTGCCAACCAGGGTAGCTCATTAGAGATTCAGTGCCTGCAACGGACTGAATGTTTGGGTTCTCTCCAAAATTCATTATTTGAAACCCTAATCCCCAATATGATGGTATTTGGAGATATAAGGCCTTTGGGAGGTAATTAGATCTTGAGGGTAGAGCCTTCATGATGGGATTAGTGCCCATATAAAAAGAGACACAGGAGAACTTGCTTCCTCTCTCTGCTCTCTACCACAATAGGATAAAATGGGATGATGGCTATCAGCAAATCAGGAGGCAGGAGCACCCCAGACAATGGATTTGCTGGCACACTGATCTCGGACTTCCTGGCCTCCAGAAACAAATGTTTCTGGAGAAACAAATGAGAAACAAATGTTTGCTGTTTAAGCCACCCAGGCTATGGTAATTTGTTAAGACAGTGCCCAAGACTTTTTAAGTGGGCACCCTATGCCTAACATGTACCAAAATTCTAGACTCCCAAAAGGAAAGCAGATGTTGAAGGTAGACCGTTGTTTTTACAAACAGTAAATCACCCTTATTAATTAGGGAAATGGTGGGAACCCTTAAAAATCTGTTTCCAGATGCCAGCCAAGGCACAATCTTATAAGTAGGCCTTTCTAAATATGACCATCTCAGGCTTGCTATATTAACTCTTTTTTACACTGTCACCCTTCTGATAACATCCAGTGAATACCTATATTAGATATAAACAACTTTTGATGGAATTGATACAGGAGGGCTCTGACGAGAAAAATACATTGGCACAACATTATCACCCAAAGTCCATAGTTTATGTCAGAGTTCACTCTTGCTGTTGTATCTACTATGGGTTTGAAAAATGTGTAATGATATGTATCCACCATTGTAGTAACAAACAGAATAGTTGCACTGCCCTAAAAATCTTCTGTGCACTGCCTATTCATTTTCCCCTCTCCATAAGCCCCTGGAACCATTGACTTTTTTACTATCTCCAATATTTGGCCTTTTCCACAATGTCATACAATTGGAATCATACACATATGTAGCCTTTCAAACTGGCTTCTTTCACTTAGTAATGTGCATTCAAGTTTCCTCCATGTGTTTTCATGGCTTGATAGCTCATTTCTTTTTAGCGTTGAATAATATTCCATTGTCTGAATGTACCGCAGTTTATCCATTTCCCTACTGAAGGTCATATTGGTTGCTTCCAAGTTTTGACAATTATGGATAAAACTGCTATAAACATCTGTGTGCAGATTTTTGTATGGACATAAGTTTTCATCTTTTTTGGGTAAATATACCAAGGAGTATAATTGCCAGATTGTACGTTAAGAGTATGTTTAGTTTTGATAGAAACTGCAAACTATCTTCCAAAGTGGCTATACCATTTATAGGAAATAGGAAATAAATGAGAAGATATTGCTCCCTATCTTCACTTGAATTTGATGGTGTCAGTGTTCTGAATTTTGGCCATTTTAATAGGTATATAGGCTCATTCATTGTTTTAATTTACATTTCCCCAGTGACATATGATGTGGAGTATCTTTTTCTATGCTTATTTGCCATCTGTAAATCTTTTATGGTGAGCCGTCTTGTTAAAATCTTTAACCTATTTTTCATTTCTGTTATTTGTTCAGTTCTTTGTGTATTTTGGATAATAGTTCTTGATCAAGTATGTCTTTTGCAAATATTTTCTCCTAGTCTGTGGCTGATCTTCTCCATCTCTTCACATTGCAGAAGTTTTTAATTTTAATGAAGTACAGCTTATCATTTATTTCTTTCATGGATTGTACCTTTAGTGTTGTAAAAAAGCTCTTTTTACGTAAAATTTTAATATCTGAAGACCATTCTGGCATGTTAATCTGACAAAATTTAAAAAGTTTTCCTACCTTTACATATCTTCCTAATTTTCTCTACTTAGAAATACTGCCTTGAGAATGACTTTTAAGTACTAGAAAATTTTAAATTGAAATCTAATTCACAAACCATAACATATACCTTTTAAAGTGTATGATTCAGTAGTTTCATTACGTTCACAAAATTATGTGATTATCACTACTGTTAAAGTCTGGAACAATTTTGTGTCTCCCAAAAGAAACCTAGTACCTTTTAACCATCACACCACATTCCCCACCCCCTAGTCTCTGACAACCAGTAGTCTAATTTCTGTCTCTATGGATTTGCCTATTTTGGACATTTCATATAAATCAAATTATACAATAGTTGGCCTTTGTCTATGGGATTTTCACTTAATATAATGTTTCTATGGTTCATTTAAAATTAATTTTTGTGTAATGTGTGTAGTGTGTGTGATGGTTGGACCTTTTTTTTTTTAAGGAGAGGAGGCATCCATGTTCAGTTCCAGCACATTTGTTAAAAATATCATTTCACTATTAAAATGCCTTTGCACCATTGCCAAAAATCAACAATTATTTGTTTGGGTCTATTTATGAGATCTTTATTTGTTCTATTGCACTATGTGTCCATCTTTTTACCAACCTCATTGATTGATTACTGTAGTTTTACAGAAGTCTTGAAATAAACTAGTATGAGCCCTTCAACTTTATTTTTCTTTCACAAAATTGTTTTGGTTATTCTTTGACATTCCATGTAAATTTTAGAATAACTTCTCAATATGTACAAAAAAATAACTTCTTGAGATTTATTTTTATTAGAATTGTACTGGAGTCTATATAAATTTGGGGAAACTTGACATCATAACAATATTAAGTCTGCCAATCCATGAACATGGTACATTTCTCCATTTCTTTAGATATTCTTTGATTTTTTTATCAATATTTTGTTACCTTCAGCATGTAGATGTTGCACAAATTTTGTTAACTTATTAACAAATATAGAGATTATAAAATATATAAATATGTAATTTATAAATTATAAAAAAATAAATATATAATAGAATAGGCTATATAATATAAATATAATATGTGATTTACAAGATATAAAATATATCCAAATATAAATATATAACATATACTATATAATAGAATAGACTACATAATATAAATATAAAAATATTTATAAATAAAAAAAGTATAAAAATACATAAAAATAGAAATTTACTCCATACCACAGAATTCCTCCACCCACAATTTGTCCTCAAAACATATGCTCCATCCTTCTCCAGTGTCTGGCTACCTGCTCTCTTCTTCCACTTTGCCTGGTGGAGTGTTCTTTTTCCTGCAGGAATCCGGTCTGTCTGCACACCAGTTTCCTCCTCCAGCTTATGGCAGCTGCCTGGAGGAGGGTCACCTCCTGATCCATCTTGGTGTTTTTGTTCAGAAATATGCCAAAGGCCATGATTTGTTTGATCAGATTGTGTGCCACTTGGACCTCATAGAAACATTACTTCGGCCTCCAGTTTCTCAACTCTGCCCAGGTTGCACACTGGCTAGATTATTCCAAACCCATTAAAAAGCAGATGAAAATTGCACTTTCAAGTTAAAAATTATTCTTCACAACTAAACAAACTTCATGAAGAGCTTTCAAGATACCTATTTGTCTTACAACTCAGGCATGACACTCTTTCAGGAAAATTGAAAAGCCCATGTGAAACAGCTATGAATTTAGCTGCTCTCTATCTATAAGCAAAGCTTGGGAAATATGAACTTCCAAAACACACACCAGAGCATACGTCTGAGTTTCAGTTCATTCCAAATCAGACAGAAGAGATGGAATTTGATGTCTTTCAGAGATAGACTACAGGGAAAAGAGCCCTGCCAGATGGAACTCTCCTATCTGAATAAAGTGAAGTGGCTGGCAATGTATGGTAGACATGCATGTTGTCAGGGGAAGAGATGACTGTGAACATTCTCTTGGACTGACCCTGACAAGCATATTAACTTTTGAAGGGGCTAACAAAATAAGTTTATTCTTTTAGCCTAAAATTACCAAATAGATTTTAAAAAGAGAAAATTGACACTGGTGGTGGTGGCGGTAGGTGACAATAAGGGTCGGGAGCAAGAGCACACATTTGTATTCCAGGTGGACAGCACCAGAACCTGTAAGCACCTCTGGAATTGTACAATCGAGCATCACATATTCTTCCAGCTGGAACACCAGGAAATAGCAAATTGAATAGTTCAGATTTTATCAGACTTGAGGGAGGGGAGATCTCGCTTCAAATTCAGTGGGTGACAGAATAACAAGCTACACATGGCTCCTGGTTACAAAGAACCAGAACCTTTGAGAGGAAGCCTAGCAAATGCTATCCATCCTGGAGACACTCAATATTCAAAGCAAGCAACCCAGTGATAGCAAGTTCAGCTCTGCTCTAAAACAAATCCTGAAGTCCGTGTTTACCAGCCTCCGTAACATCCTAAAAGCCACCCAGCAAGCCCCAGTGGCATCCTCACTCTCCAAATATAAGACCATCTTTTCAGGATGACAGGCTGTACTGGAAAGTGTAGGCTAGTGGAGATGACAGCCATTTTGATTATGTCTACATAATCCGAAGAACTTATGCCCGAAGAACTTAGGAGGAGTGCAGAGCATGATGTATCAAAATAAATTCATGACTGCACTTTGAGAGACTGAAGCATCTCACTTCCATTCACCATCACAGTTTCATTATATCCATGAAAAGTCACATGGATGTGTTTGTAAAAGTGTCTTTAAGGAATAGTTCTAAAAGGTGTTTTCAGTGTTTGTGTAAATATTTAAAATAATGACTACAGCTAATCATAATTTATTGCTGACTGTATTCTCAATAAAAAGAAGGTAGATAAAGACTCAGGAATTATTTTAATATTATGAGTTTAAAACTGTAGTAAAAGACTATATTTATTGTATTGTTATATACTTGATATTTCTTTGTTATTTAATGAATGGGCGCCCCCCCCAAAAAAAAAACAACCAACCAACCAAACAAACAAACAAAACAGAAAAACTTGAGAAGATAGCTCTGCAGAGAGTATTGGTAATGTGGGGGGAATGAAGATTGCTGGGAGCCAGCCTCTGTCATTGTGTGATCTTAGACAAGCCATTTCCTTTTGTTGGCCTCACTTTCCTTATCTGAAAAGAGAGGAGGCTTTCCAACTCTAAATTTCCATGGCTTGTTAAAATTTATTATTTTTAGGCTGGGGATATAACATTTAAAACATCTCATAGGAAAACTGCAATGTCCTCTTCTCTAACAGAGGTTACCCCTTTCAGAAACTAAAGAAAGTATATAACTGGTTAGCTGTTATATAATGCAGGGATATTGAGTTTCCTATCTTAAAACAGTGTAGCCACTTTGAATTTTGGAGATTTTACTAATCACAAATTGTATAGCATCATTTTAGTAGAATTTGCAGCTCGAGTACAAGAATAATTTTTAATGTTTTGATGATTGGTGCTGCTAATTTGCATGATTTCAGAAGACATAGTTATGGATATCGCTCTCAGAATTTGTAGAATTTGAATGTTGATTTTCACTTTAGCTTGGCTCTTAAAAAGCAACATGCAATCTGAGACGCGTTTATAGCTCAAATAAAAGCATACAAGATCTTAGTGAAGTTATGTCATAGCATTCCATGGACTTGGATAGGATGGGTGTTGCACAGTCTATTTGTAGAACCAGAAATTAATACATTGTCTTTTAGGGTAAAATTCATCCCAAAATGTTTATTCCCATGAGTCAAACATTTTTTTTTGTAATAGATAGGCCTGAGATATTTTTCATTAGTATTTTTGTGAAATCAAACAAAAATGTTTTTATGATATAGATAGATAGATAGATAGATAGATAGATAGATAGATAGATAGATAGATAATTTGTACTTTGGAGCATTTTAAGCCTTTAAAAAATATATTAACATCTCTTGAGATAGTTATTGCTAAAACCTGATACTTTTTTGATTACCATAAAAATCTAGCCAGAAAAAGAGAATCATCTGCATAGCAAAGGCTGTATCACTTATAAACTCTTCCTAAGATTTTTGTTTACAGGTGTATTCCATTTTAGCAGATGTGCTGATCCTCAGTGTATGTGCTGCATTCAGATAAATGTGTTCTGAATCTTTTAATCTTATTAATATATTTTTACAAATGTGCTTCCAAGGAATAAAGATTATCTTGCTTTTAAGAAATACATAAAAATAATATAATAACCCATAATAAATAAAAATTAATTTTTAACAAAATGTAATAAGTAGGGATATTGAGTTAACATTTTTGGATGCCATTGTAAATGGTACTTTTTTAAAAATTCAAATGCCAATCATCTATTGCTGTATTATAGAAAAAAGTAGACTTTTATATGTGTACCTTATATCATCCAACCTTGAGAAACAAACTTATTAGTTCTAGGAGCTGTTTTGTAGAGATTAGTTGGGATTTTCTCTATAGACAGTCATGTCTATAGAGAGCTTTATTTCTCTCTTTCTAATCCGTATGTGTTTTATTTCTTTTTCTCACTTTCTTAATAGTAGCCAGGGCTTCCTGTGCAATGCCGAATAGGAGTTGCTTGCCTTTTTACTAATCTTATGGGATTATAATATTAACTGTAGATATTTATGAGATTAGGTTTAGGAGATTTCCTTCACATTCCTAATTTGCCGAGTGCTTTTATCATGA
Source organism: Eonycteris spelaea (assembly GCA_003508835.1). Lineage (NCBI taxonomy): Eukaryota > Metazoa > Chordata > Mammalia > Chiroptera > Pteropodidae > Eonycteris > Eonycteris spelaea. The sequence goes on from PUFA01000245.1 coordinate 182,282, forward strand.
ATGGGTGCTGAATTTTGTCAAAAGCCTTTTCTTTATCTATTGAGATAATCATATGCTTTTTCTTATTTAGTATCTTACTATAGTGAATTACAGTGTTGATTTTCAAAAGTTAAATCAGCCTTAATTCTTCAAATGAGCCTCATTTGTCATCATATATTATCTTTTTTTATGTATTTCTGGATTCCATTTACTAAAATTTCATTGAGAATTATTGTATATATCATGAGAGTTTTGGTCTTTAGTTTTATTTTCTTGTAATATCTTTGTCTGGTTTTGTTATTAGGATAATGCTGGCCTCTTAAAATAAATAAAATATATAACCATAAAAGGAGCAGCAATAAAAATGAACTACTAATACACACAATATTGATAAATCTCAATAAAGTTATGTTGAGCAAAAAAAGCCCGACACAAGGGATTACAACTCTATGGTTCTACTTACATAAAATTCTAAGAAAAAACTAATATAGAGGGATAGAAAACAGATTAGTGATTTCCTGGGAGTAGAGGAGGAATTAATTAGTTAGGGAAACAGGGAAACTTTTAGGATGATGGAAAGGTCTAAATTTAGATTGTGATATTGATTACATAGCCATTTAAATTTTCAAAAACTCATTAAAATTTATGGAAAATGTGTACAGTTTAAGTTACATAAATTATACCTCAATTGATTTTAAAAATTATATAGGTGAGTTTCAAGACCTAATTCTGTGGTGAGACAGAGTCAGTTCTGAATTTACCAAATTGTTTGTTGACCTCACTTGGTTATTTATTCCTGGCCCCTTTTCCATATGGCAAGGTGACCTTAGGCCAGTCACATCTCACTTGTAAAACCCGGTTTCCTCCTCAGTGAAATGGTAGGTAACAATTATTAGTAACTACAGTTCTTTTAGGAAATGTTTTCTGAAGTAACCTATGTCATTCGCTTAAAACAACGATCAGCACAGTGATCAGAAAGTAATAAATATCATCATTATCTATCTTTAAGTACTACTAAAAATCAAAGTAATGTTCTGTGTTCCTTAAACAAAAAATTACCTCATGATAAAACAAAAGAGTAATGTAAAGCTAAAAGAGACATCCTCAATATGACAACTGTGTGGGTGGGAGATCCTCCTAGCATGGAGACCTCAGTATTTTGAGAGCACTTTTATTGGATGATACCCATTCCTAAAATCTTGAAACATCAATCTTTAAGTGCTCCTGTCAACTGGCTGACATGACTCATCTGAAAATACTTTCAATGTGTCCAGTTCCCAGGAAACTGATTTTCTACAAGGCACAAAATATCCCTCCCCACAGGGCGTTCTTCCCCCGTATGCTTTTAGAAACTAAAGTGAGCCTGGAGGACCATTACCCCTGGGTTCTCTGTGATAGTCTAGAATAAAGCCATAGCTATACTGACAGAAAGCAGATTAGTGACTGTCAGGGGCCAGGCTTGGGGAAAGAGATGAACAACAGAAGGACAGAAGGGGACTTTGTGGAATGATAAAAATGTTCTATATCCTGAGGTGGTGGAGACACCACTAGATGCATTTGTCAAAACCCATTGACCTGTACACTTAAACTTGGTGAATTTTATTGTATGTAAATGATACATATATGATAAAGCTGACAATAAACAAAAACGATTTCAAAGCTTATTTGTACATTTAAACAAACTAATAATTCTAAGCATCTTAACCCTAAAAAGGATGAACTTCATTCGGTCCAACTCCTTCCTTTAATATTTGAGCTTTTAAAAATGAGAAAACAAGGTCCAGAGATTATGTGACTAACTCAAAATCACACAGCTTGTGGGTGGTCAGGCTGCATCCCAGCACCCAGACCTTGTGCCTTTTTAGTCTTCTTTCTATTCTGTCACCTTCCTAGCACATTTAAACTGTAAGTGTATCATGTCTCATGTTGTCACTCAAACAATTCACAGTCATCCTAAAATATTTTACAGATATATGGTATTTTAATTTTGGACACATCCCCATGTTTTCATTTTTCTACAAATAGGGAAGCACAAAGACTTCAAATTGCTTACTTAAGGGCACACAAGTAATACACATTTTTTTTTCAATTGTACAATGGATAAGTAATTCCTACCTACATGGTTCTTATGAGGAGTGAATTCAATTAAATCATTTCTGTATGTAAAGAACTTGGTACATGGTTTTTCAATACATGGTAAATACTGTTCATTTCACTTATTTATGGTAATGATCATAATAATGATCAACATAATGGTGAATATAATAATATTTTGATTTTATAATTACTAACTTAAAATGACACCCCCAAAATATGCAAATTAGGTCACATAAAATGAGCTGATTTATGAGTTTGAGGAAGTAGAAATTCTCATTCATTATAGGTAGGAGTATACATTGGAATAACTCTTTCAGAAGGTAGTTCCATTTCCAAGAATTAATTTTGAAATAATACTTACATCTATAAAGATCCATGTGTCAAGATATTCATTGCAGTGTTGTAAATGAAAAATAAAAATAAAAGATAATCTAAATGTCCATCAGTAGGTGAAAAGGAGATTGTTAGAGGAATTATGATATGATCATATCAACTGGATGCTACATGTATTGATAAGAAAAGATGTTTATTATATAGTTAGTACTGAATCTAAAATAGAAGAGTTAGCATTATTTAATGCCATTTATGATCCCAGCTATTTTTCTAATATTTTGATGATGGACAGAGTATGAATTCTATATCTATTTTATTAAAATGAAAATTTTCCCCTGAGCAAGAAGTCTAAGGTGGTGAAGGTGTTTTGCTTAAACTTCAAAGGCTACTCAATTCCACTGCTAGGTGGCCTTTCTGATCCAAATATCAGCCCTTGATGTTTCTGTTAATTTAAGAAGACCTGTAAAGGGACTCGCTGTTGGGACAACCTGAGGGTCAATGGTGCAGTGAAACAACTCCTTAAAGACTAAGACCAGACACTGGGTCTAGGTGAGCTAGAACAGAGCCAGGTAGCAGATGATGGGTTTGTTATTGAACCAATGAGACACATTTGGTTTATGATAAAGAATACTAGGTAGCCTTGGGTAGAATGTCTTTTATTTACTGTCATTCAGGATTTCTCTTTTTCTTGATGAAATCTGGAGAAGAGGCTGCACACTTCCTGAGGCTCTCTTTATCAGGAGGATGAAATAACTACATTAAGACCTCAATACTTAAGGGCCCACAAATTGAGTAATTGCCAAGATTATTAGGTCAATGGGAAGAAAGGGAGCACAGGTCTATATGTCATCCAAAAGGAATATTTGATTCATGCAGGCTGCTCCATTGGAGGTAAGGGTATATATCAGTGTTAGTTCATCAATAAATCCTCAGCACAGGGCCGGCCATAAAAGAAACTCAAGTATTTATAGAATGAATAAATGGCAAAACATCATTTTCTGAATCAGGCCATTGTACTGACATTATCCCAAGTCCCTATCCTTCCTACTCCAACACCTTATACAGTAACCCCAGAGGAACAGCGTAGAGATTATTGGCAAAGGAGGAAATAGAGCCCAAACTAGTTCCACATATCTGGCTAAAGGGCTAGTGAGAAGGGCAAGACCTAGCCATTCGTGTCACTCTGGACTCAGGCCTGGCACTCTAGGCCAAGACTGTGTGAAGTAAGCCCCAGCTCTCAAGACCCTTTGTCTCACATCTTACTGCTTTTTCTCAAAAAGAATTGGAAGCATATTTTACAATTCTTTCACCCTTCTTAGAAGATTTCAAATCTACTCATGGATCTAAGAGAATCACTGGAGGAGAGAGCTCATAGGACAACAGATGAAACAATGGAAGAAATCTGACAGAACCATCCTGAAGGGGAAGGATGCTGGCTACAATGTTTTTATGGTTGCTGAGACCTCTGTTTCCTGGGTCAAATTAAAGCTTACTCAATCTTACAGTAGGATTCTAGATGAATGGAAAATAAAAAAAGAAAAAAAGATTAATAGACAACATCTAAAAGGCAACATGAGTCATTGCAGTGTTAGTGTGTCTTTGGATTGAATGTCATTTCTCAAGGACATGTCCTTTTACAAGAAAAAAATTCTGAAGATGGTTGGTTCTATCAATACAGGTATTGCCTGAGTTTTTAACACAATCTTATGAGGACATTGATATTATCCATATTTATAGTGAATGAAACCAAGGCTCGAGGAGGGCAGGTTAAATGCCCAAAGTTAAATCCCACCAAATATGAGATTGGAATTATCTACATTTAAAAACCGGTACAACTTTATGGTAAAATCATAAAGTCAAAGGGTATGAAAATTGTTTTTTTTTATAGGTTTGTCATCTTTCCACTGACTGTTTTATTGCAGACATGGAAGTAACATAGAAAAGTTTGTAAATGGAAGCTTTGGAATATTCTGTAATTTTGGTAGTCAAAGTTAACCATTTCCAGCAAAACATGATTATTTATCAATGCTCTCTACTACCTCAATCAAAATAATAAACAGGAAGAATAAAAAGCATAAATGATTTTCACTGCTTAGGCAACTCAAAAGGGAAACCAAAAAGATAAAACAGAAATGAAAGTTCAGACAAGTCTTCATTTTCTCCCCTTTCATCATCTGGGAAAAATGATCAAACTATCCATGCTGAGGTTGCAATTTCCCATGGTACTTACAGAAAGATTGTATTGCCTATTGAGTGCTCAACATGGGTAAGTGCAAAAATATTACACCATATGATTCTACTATGCTGGTACTCTTGGAAATCACCAGATGGGACACTTGGTTAAGACAAGTCTTTTCTCTGTGCTAGTTTTTACCATTTCTTTACAACTGTTTTTCTCTTTCCTCAATTTCCCTAGAAGTCTATCTTAGTTAAGAGTCAGATAACTATTGATCAAATCTACTAGACTACAGCAATGTTATGAGACTTCATAGAATGTTCAATGATTCCAATCAACCGTTCTCTCTCTTTTCTTTAAATTGAGGTATAATTTACATATTAGAAACAAGGCATAGATAAAAATCAGTCCTGTACCATTATGGCAGGTGATCAAGAGAGAGAAGACCTTTCTGCTATTGAGAGTCAGCTTGCACATATGTTTGTTTGTTCCACAGGAAAGGCATCTCCATCTGTGGGTACCTTGTACTACTGAAAATTAAAGCATTATTAGAAAGACTTCCGATGATGATGATGATGATGATGATGATGATGATGATGATGATGATGATGATGATGGTGGTGGTGGTGGTGGTGGTGGTGGTGGTGGTAGTGGTAATAATAATGATGATGATACTGATAGTTAAATAACATTTAGGTACCAGGCACTATTCTGAGCATATTACACATGCTCCTTCATTTACTCTTCACAACAACCCTATAACTTGAGTTTGTATCAGAATCACCTGGAGGATTTATGAAACAGACTGTTGACTTCTGTTCCCCAAGTTTCAGGTTCAGTGGTTCTGGTGTGGAGTTCCTGAATGGGCTTTTCTAACAAGTCCACAAAAGAGGCTGATGCTACTGGGGGACTTTGAGAGCCACTGCCCTAGGAGATGGGTGCTATTGGATGCTCATTTTACAGATGAGGATGATCACAGCTGTGGGATGCACAAAATCAAGGGTGATACCAGGTTCTTCTCTCCAGTGAAGAAGTAACTTAAATGTGCTTTAGACTAACAGGGCTTAGGAAAGGAAGTTGAGCTTTGGGGACTTTGCCCTCGTCCCTCACCCCCAACCCCCATCAGTTACATTGCAAACTGACTCTAGGTGCCAGAGAACACCAGGAGAAGTGTAATGTGAGCACTGAGGTCATTGTGAAATAAAGCACCAAAGTTCCCTAGGGCCAAGCTCTCAATTTCAATGCCGGCTTACCTGGTATCATGCTAAAAGGAAGGAAAGATATGTGAGCCATACAGAAGGCCTGCTGCTGCCTGCTCTGGGCTGGGCTTCCAAATCTTCCCACCCCACCAGCTTGCAGGAAAGCTTTTTGCCCTGTGTCTCCTGAGTGTTTCCTTGCTAGATCATTTCTGAGAGACATAAAGCTCTGCACATTACCTAGGATAATTAAAGGCCCCATTTGTAAGCCTCACTCCAATGACAATGCCTCAATGACAAACTCAGCTATTAAAAAAAGATAAGATTCATTTATTCACTATTCTAAAGACACACATAAAATTTGAGACCACTAAAAGGAAAGAGAACTGTATCATCAAGCATCCCTATTCCTTGTATGATCACCTAAAAAACCTAAACAAAGGAAATTTTCTCAGTGTAATCCTGAGAATTTTATTAACTCCACTCTGATGGTTTATGATTTTTTATGCCCTCTTTGTCCCTACAACTCCCAGTGGTTTCTGTCCCCCTATCTTGGTTTTATTGTCCTCAAAGCAGACATTTAGCTCGAGCACATCTAAATTGTATTCCATATCCAAAGGAAACACTGAGGAATCCAGCTTCTGCTTTTGAGAACTAACTCATCTTCTGAATAAGGAATCTGACCTTCCTTCAGCATCACTGCTAACATGGCCAGATGAAATAGCATGTAAGTGTTCAGTGTAGAACACACACTTCTAATCCAAGGAAGCAACAACTACTTCCCTTAAGTGATTTTGTTAGTAATAGCATCCTGGACCAGATGGTTTCCCCACTCTAGGAGATGTCAAGCAGATGGCACAATACAGGTAGGATCTGCAGAAGAGATCCTTTGGTCTCAAAAGATGAGTTTATGGATTACAGACTTTGGGATGGGGATGAAGGATGTGGGGAGAGGTGCCATAGGTCAGCTCCCTTGTTACCTACTGCTCCAAGATACTTGCCATGATCTTACTGAATACATCTATCATGTTCTGTGCCCATTGCTATAAAGTCAAGATTACTGTGGCAATCTTAGATGTTAAATGGAAAGGTTGAGCTTGTTAGGAAAGGAACAAATAGATTGTTTCCAAAGAAATGTTGAAAAAACACCAAGCAGAGGACAATAAGCACAAGACCAGAACTTAATTAGTTCTTGTTGACTGATTTACTTAATATTAGCCAACTGTTAAATCTCACAGGAAAAACATCGTTATGGAAACTCAGAGAAGTAAGTTATTTCATAAGCGGCTTCATACAAACATTAAGACTCTTTTCCAATAAATTATGAATGATAATAAAGCACTTCACAAATGGGTAACTTTTTTAAGAGTAATTTTTGGCTCACTGAATTTAAAGAAATTGGAAGGTGTTGTCATATTGGAGAGAGATAAATAGCCTCAAAGTCTTGAATACCACCACACTAGATTTGTTCTTTCCCCTACAGTTAAAAACATCCAGAGATTGGGTACACAATTATATCCTGTGTTACTAGTGAGCAAAAGATATCCAGACAGAGTCACACAAGAACATGCTTTCACAGGTGCTGCATTTTATATAGGAATCAGGAAATCTGCCAACTGTATTTTATCAAAGGCAGAACTAAGAATTAGTTACTTGTATAAAATGTGACCACTTTAACAATTAGCACTCACCCAAGTTATTTGGCAAAGAAATGGAGATAGAAGATTAGAAATAAGAACAAAATGGCTAGCCATACCATCTTTCTGTCATTCATTATTAAGAAATTTTGTATAAATAAATGTTACAATTCCTTGCTTATATAGCCTCCTATATTTCTCTGGCATTTAGATATGTCTTGCTCTCATTCTAGACTTGGGCATAAAAAGAGTCCACACTTTCTCCATTGCATTGTGTCATATTCCAAGAAACAGAGGACATGTCATTCTTTGGAACAACACCTACTTCCCAGCCTCTTGTCAAGCTATTGCTAAGGTGCAGGTCATCATGCAGTAGCAGGTTTCCACTCTGTGCTATCTGATGGAGCTGTGGCCTAAGGGCCACTGTAAAAACACATATTAGAATATGTACTTAGGTTTCTTGAATGATTGGTTATGTTGAACTCCACGGTGTCTTTTTTAAAAAATTTTTTTAGCTTCCAGTCATTTACAATACAACATACAATTGTAACCACCTAAGAACTTCAGACTCTAGTTGGTGTCAGAAAGAAGAGCTTTTATTTCCTCGAAGACTTTAAAATGAAAATGTTAATAATAAATTGATTTTTAAAAATTGTATGGGGTTGCCAGGACCTTTCAATAGGGAAAGGGTGGTCTTTCAAACAAATGATGCTGGGCAAATCAAATATCCACATGCAAAAGAATAAAGTTAGATCATTACCTTACACCATATGCAGAAATGAACACAAAATGAATCAACGACCAAAACATAAGAGCTAAAACTATAAAACTTTAAATGAAAACACAAAGGAATAGCCTAATGATATTGATGTTAGCAATAATTTTTTTTTGGTTATGACACCTAAAGAACAGGCAACCAAAGAAAAAAACAGATAAATCAAACTTTATCAATAGTTAAAACTTTTGTACATCCAAGAAGTCTATCAACTTAATGAAAGGCAGCTCACAGAATTCAAGAAAGAAATGGAGTATCTATCTGCAAATCATATCAAATTGGAACCCTTTCTGTGCAATGCTGATAGAAATGTAAAATGTAGATACTGTGGGAAACACAGAAAAAAAAATTAAACTCAGAATTACCATATCTAATAAATCCACTTCTGTGTATATATCCTAAGAACCAGAAACAGGAACTCAAACATTTGTCCAACTATGTGGATAGCAGCATTACTCAAAATAAACGAATGTGTAAATAACCCATCTGTCCCTCCAGGGATGACTGAAAAAACAAAACGTGGAACATTCACACAATGAAATATTATTCACCTTTTAAAAAAGAGAAATTCTGACACATGTTACAACATAGATGGACCTTGAAGATATTATATTAAGTGAAGTAGCCAAGCACAAATGGACAAACATTACATAATTCTACTTAATGTAAAGCAGCTAGAGTAGTCAAATTCATAGACAGAGAGATAGAATAGTGGTTGCCAGGGGCTGAGGGGAGGGAGTAATGAAGACTTGTTGTATAATAGGTAGAGAGTTTCAGCCTGGGAAGTTAAAAAAATTTTGAAGATGAATGGTGGTGATGGCTGCACAGCAATGTGAATAGACTTGATGCTGCTAACTGTACACTTAAGATGGTTAAAATACACACTTTTATCTTATGTACATATCTCCACAGTAAAAAAAGAAAACTATATATCTGATAGTGTTTTTAAAAGATTTATCAATTTAATCCTAAATAGAAATTAGTTTACAAGTCCACATGAAACATCACACATTTTTACCAAAAAAAAAAAAAATCAAAAATATGCAAAAAAGGTGAAGTGGAAAGGGAAATGAGGTAATAATATTTTACCTAGAAGGTATTTGCAACAGTGAATGTTTTTGCAATAAAGGACAAATGTACAATATTTCCAATTTGTGTTAATTAATTCTTAATTATATACATTAATATTAATACGTAAATATATTTTTCTTTCATTTAAAACGTTTTCACAAACTATCATTTAAATTCTGACATTAAATATAAATTGAAGGAAAAATCACGGAAGTAAAAGTCATGAAGGCAAATTTCTTAAATTAAATCTCTAAGAAAAGCACGTTGGATACTGAGGAAGACAATAATTCATGACGCAGAGAGTTGGAAGGTAAGAGCAGTTTCTACGTTGCGGCATTCCTCCTTTTAACAAACCACATTTTTCTGCGAATAACTTATTTCTGTCTGTTTTGAGAAAGGTTTGGGAGGGAAGAAGAAACCCTGACTGGGGAAGACAGGAAATGTCACGCCTTCTCTGGAAACGCACCCAGTCCCTCCCCTTTCCTTCCAAGGATTAGGGCCTTGACCATCATGCCCCCTGTTTTGGCATTGCCATTCCACTCCAGATTTCTCCAAAAACCAGCTGAACCCTTCCCAAAACAGTGAGCGTACATCTGCCTGTGGGCTCTGAATTTTCCTATTGTGCCCCACATTTCCTGTGAAATAAACAGTAACAACTAAATTAGCTTATAGTGCTTTCAACTTTCTTGCGAATTTAACCGAAAACTCTAAAGGACAGACAGGCTCACACTAAAAACCCTCTTGGGGCTCTCCGTAAGCTTTTCGTGAACCACCAATCCAGGGTATGAATTCGAGGTAAGCAGGTGATCCGGGTCCCAGGGGATCGCGGGATCCTCTTCAGCGCTTTCCCGGGTCCCCCAGTCCTCCCTCCCCCAGGGACCACTCGGACAACAAAGACCCGCTGTCGGACAGGCTGAAACCCAGCCCTATCACGCGCACGGAGTCCCAGCACCCGAAGGCCCCGCCTACAGACCAGCTCAGCCAATCCCGGTGCGGGCAGCTGGTGTGGGGGGGCCAACCTGGCCGAATCCTGGGTGCTTAAATCTGCGGTTGAGGAGCCACGGCTCGGCCTCTGAGACCCCTGGACCCGCACGAGCTGACCGCACTTGCTCAGATACTCCCGTCGCAGGTGAGCGCTTGCAGCTTGGCTCTGGCGCTGCAGGACCGCTCCGGGGTCGACAGTTGAGGCGGGGGTGGGGGTGGGGGGGTCACAAGAGTCAATGTCCTCAGGTCTGACCGTGTGGACCTAGCACTCTGACCCACGCCTGCTAGGGACTTTGGGGGCTGCGTCTCTTTGCACCGCTTCTACATCCTTTGGAAGCAGCTGGCTTATGCTGAGGGCTGGGAGCAAAAGCGGTACAACCCTTTGCCGGGTTCTGCCTGCAGCGCCTGTGTTACCTAGTCGTGAGCTGGTTCTCTGACCCAGGGAGAGCCTGGCCCTAACTGGGCTCCGGAATGGGGTCTTAGGGCTGTTTCTGTCCACCCACACCGTTAGCCTTCCTCCACAGTCCTTCTGTAATTACTTGGGAAGGTAAATTAAATGTTTTTACTCCACCATGGTGGCTATAACGTCTCATAAGAAAGTATGATGGCTTTTTAGACGGATTAGTTGAATCAGAAACTCATCCCTTTTCTCTTCCTAGGAATTTGAAACATGAGTCCTTCAATATTCCTGACTCTCCTTTGCTTGGGAATAGTCTCAACTGCTCCAAAACTTGATCACAGTTTAGATGCACTATGGAACCAGTGGAAAGCAACACATGGGAAACTATATAACAAGGTTGATAACATCTGAAATTGTCCAGTGGGACCCCGCAGAGAATGGTCCATGCTATTTGGAGTTTACAGCAGAGTAGCTTCTTGAAGCCAGCTCTTGCCAAAGCGGTAACTTCATGGCACCCACTGCTGAGCACAGTAGGGCATGCATCCCTGTTGTGTGGCTGCTGGAGAGCAGCTTCCAGGACTATGAAGCCATCCTTAGCCATGGTTCTGTTCTCTCTCTCTCTCTCTCTCTCTCTCTCTCTCTCTCTCTCTCTCTCTCTCTCTCTCTCCAAATCCCCTTGGTGAAGGTAAGTTGGTTTTGAATAACAATAAAGACAATACGGTGTATGTTTGCTGTAGAATGAAGAAGGCTGGAGGAGAGTAGTATGGGAGAAGAATATGAAAATGATTGAACTGCACAATCTGGAGCACAGACAAGGGAAACATAGCTTCACCATGGCAATAAATGCCTTTGGTGACATGGTGAGTGTGGCATGGAAGGCTTCCGTTTTTGCGCTTCTCCTCACTGATTTACCAAAATAATCTCTTCCTTTACAACATTCTATTTCCTTTTCATTGAAGACCAATGAAGAATTTAGGAAATTGATGAATGGTCTTCAAAACCAGAAGCACAGGAAGGGGAAAGAGTTCCAAGAACCTCCTTTCCCTGAGATCCCCGCATCTGTGGACTGGAGACAGAAAGGCTACGTAACTCCTGTGAAGGATCAGGTATAACAGTATTTAGCAGATCTCTCCAAGAATAAAGCCATAATGGAGTTGTCATTGATATGGTAGACTGTGGAACAATATGCAGTATGCTGTTTTTTAAGAGTTTTCAGATATATCAGCTGTTGTCAAAGTCTTGCTATTTGTTTTGTAGACTGAACACTTTTAAATTTTGTTTTCAGGGTCAATGTGGTTCTTGTTGGGCTTTTAGTGCAACTGGTGCCCTTGAAGGACAGATGTTCCGGAAAACTGGCAAACTTGTTTCACTGAGTGAGCAGAACCTGGTGGACTGCTCTTGGTCTCAAGGCAATGAGGGCTGTGATGGTGGCCTAATGGATAATGCTTTCCAGTATATCAAGGACAATGGAGGCCTGGACTCAGAGGAATCCTATCCCTATCTTGGAAAGGTAAAAGGCACTTCGTATCTTGTTATCATTCTAGCTCAGCTTTTTAGTTTTGAAAACTTTAGCGAAAACAGATACCATATTTATAATTTACACTTTAGATTGTAGAATCTATTCTGCAAACTGTCAGAACTGTACAGTTCTCTTAGATAGCTACCATATATCTGTTTCTACTTCTATGTTACATAGAGATACACATACCATTCTATATACAGTATAAATTCCTCCAGAGTGAAAAAAAAGTCTATGGACAGGTAGAGAAAGTGTTTATATCTCATTGAATAGACACTAGCTAGTTTCAAAGCAACCAATAGCTTTTTACCTTCTGGAATGCTTTATAACAAACGACTTGGAAATCATTAAGCTGCAAACTGTCTTAAACTCACATTCCCCAGGAGGTTGGTCATAATAAAGTTTCTCCCTTTTTACCTTTGAAAGGATGACTCCTGCAAATACAAGCCGAGTTTTCTGCTGCCAATGACAGTGGTTTTGTGGACATTCATAAGCAGGAGAGGTCCCTTATGAAGGCAGTGGCAAGTGTAGGGCCCATCTCTGTTGGTATAGATGCAAGCTATAGCTCCTTCCAGTTCTATAAAAAAGGTAAGCATTTTTTTGGTACAAATTTAGCTAGAAAAGTTAGAAAACCACCCTTACATACAGCAAAATTGACTCTTTGGAATGTAGACGTCAATGTAGAATTTCTGGGTATGCAAATTTAACACAGTAATGTATTCTGTACATGTAATCTTTGTGCCTGATATTGTCCATTTGACCTTAAACCATTTCCTCAGGATTTTAAGTGCTTCATAAATATATTAAATGGCTACATAATTTGCTTGGTATAGTTTTATTTACTTTATTTTTAAAAAATTATTAGACTTTTACAATTTTCAATTCTACTACCATAATTAAAACTAGAAAGAACCCTTGGTTCAAGTAATTTTGTGTTTTGTGCTATTTCCTTAGACTGACACCTTAAAAGTAGAATGACAAAGTTTCATTGCTTCTTGACAAGTTGTTTAGAAAAGTGATAGTGGCAATTTGTACTTTTGCTCGTGTTATAGGAGGGTCTAAATCCCTAGCATAGATTTTTTTAAATCTTGTTTTTAAATCTTATCTGGATTTATGTCATCTAACTGAATTTGTAGATGCCTCCTTTACTGTGGTTGCTAGCTGGGGTACTGTGTCATGTCACTTGGAGACCCTCACCCCAAGATTGAATTTTATTTTCTTAGGCATTTATTATGAACCAGAATGCAGCAGTGAAGACCTGAATCATGGCGTTCTGGTGGTTGGTTATGGCTTTGAAAGAGCAAAATCAAATAAAAATAAATATTGGATCGTCAAAACAGGTATAAAATGTTAAAAAATTTTATTTGATATTGGAAAGGGAATCCTTTTGGAATCAGTATTTGGATCCAGACCCTTTAGCCCAGGTCTTTAAACCCTTGAGCACATTTCGGAAATCCCAGAAGTTTTTATCCCACTTAGGGTGAACAGAGACATCTGAGTGTTTAATTATAACATTAAGATACTGTCTCAAGCTTGCTAGGGCATTGATATAGTTTTGGTACCATTCATTTCTAAACTGAAATTTTTCTTAATTCCAAAACACATCTGGCTCCAAGAGTTTTCTTTTTTAGCCTCTACTTTCCCAGTTCTGTGAAAGGTTTATAGACAGAAGCTGCATGCAGGTTTGAGCTCAACTATGAAGAAGAATAACTGCCTCTCATGCTTTTTTCTGAATCTGTGGGCTTCTGGCGCACTACTCAAGTATCAGATGTGATTGTTAATAAAGATAAATGTGTTTAATTCTTTGTGTAAAATGAAAAACCTTCTCTTCTTTTAGCTGGGGTACAGATTGGGGCATGAATGGCTACATCAACATGGCCAAAGACCAGAACAACCACTGTGGAATTGCCACTGCAGCCAGCTATCCTGTTGTGTGAGATGATGGTGATAAAGACAGATGTGGTTAAGGACAGAATATCCAGAGGAGAAATTTTATCTTAAAACTGACCAGACATCATTGTGTGAGATAAAAACATTTGGATCATTTGAGTTGTGTGACATTTTACTAGTAAACATGTATGACATTTACTAGTAAATGTGTGGTATTTACTAGTAAAATGTTACCACTTCTTTAATTATTGTGTAAATAGCTTTGTATGATTGACTTGCCTAATTACTTTGGCATTTTAGTTTTAAAAGGATGTATAAAGTTTTAACTTTTAAAATAAAACTTAATTTCAAAGTAGAGGTGGGGCTTTTTTTTATTTTTGTTTTTAAAACATAAAGTTTTTGTAGGGTTAGAATGTTATTGGTCTCTAAAGACATAACTGAGTGTGCCAGTGGTCCATTAGGAGAATGACTGTGTGGCCTTTGGGTTCTTCTAGTTATAAATTTGAAGATCTTAGGTCAGTTGCCCATTGGCTGTGCATGACCCAACCCTTTAATGTAGCAAAATTTGACAAATAATAAGGACAAAGGTAAATTATTTTAATAAGAAAAATTTTACATACTTAAAAAGTGATCACACATACATAGGATTTCCAGGCTGGAAAAGGGCCTTAGTGGTCATGATCATTTGACACAAGATGGTTACAATCCAGCTGAATTACAGGATGAATGTCACTGAGCCAGTTTCTGGTTCATGTTCCCCAAATGCTAGTGAAGACCATGTGACTACCTTGCTGTCAAGGAAGGATCAGACATAGTGGCTCACTAAGAATGTTTGTCTTTAGGTCAATAAGGGTGAAGATAAGCTTCAGGATTTGAGGCAGAGCTTCGAATACAGTGCTGTGGCCTCAGGGGTGGGAGATAGGTGAGAGCATCAAAAGTGATGGTCTGAGGCCTACGATATACCTAGCTACCTATTCCCTGAATTTACTTTTAAAAATCTATATTTCACATGTTAAAGAAGCACAGAGTTCCGTTTGCTCTTTGATTAAAATTTACATGTTCACTCAAGGAAATATAGGATAAATGGGAGGATTTAGTTAACAGGCCTCATAATACCTTATGAGGACAATGAGGTGAAGGACAACTGGGATCTCAGTCCACAAGTCTTCTAGCAGCCTCTGGTCAAGTCCATCTGTCCTGGACCATGTGCCATGATGGGCCTTCAATGTGGCCTTCCCTTTTAGGTCCTTAAAGTTCCAAATTTTTGACCTAAAATGACAAATGTTGTGTTGGGACTGAAAGTCTGTAGATTCTGTGAGAGTTCTATGAACTAAGTGTAGTCATAAGAAGGTATGGGAGGCTCCCCAACTCAACCCTTTCTGCCTGTTGGGACCTATATTGAAACAACCAAAATCATTGTTGCCCCCACTATGTCCCAATCATCACCTTGTAGGAAAAAAAAACACACATTCACAACCTCAAAGAAGAACTGGTGCTGTTAGGGAGAAGGAGATAGCTGAGAACACTAGGAGGAAGAGAAATTTGACATGAACCCAGAGGATCCAGTCAGTAAGACAGGATAAAAGAAGAGTGTCTGACCAGGGACTCGCAGTCAGAATCCCTAAGAAAAGAGGAACTGCATTTGCAGAAGGTAGGAAGTGAGTTGAGAGTAAGCGATGAGGCTGTGTCCACACATGGGACACAGGGGAACCACTAGGAAGTGCAGTTGAAAAGATTATTCTGGTTATCTATTACTGTAAAATAAACACCTGGAAAGGTATCAGCTTGAAAGAAAACCTCTTTCCCATTTACTCACTGGGCTTAGCTGCAAGTTTTCCCTTAGAATCTGTCATGCATGCTAGAAACATCTGCAGATCTGACTGGGCTCCTATCCAAGCGAGCTCAGTCATATGGCATCCTAGATGCTGGTGTGGGCTGGGCCTTCAGCCTGAGCTGCTGACCAGAGCACCCACATGGGATCTTCTGCAGCTTGGGCTCCCACAGCACGAAGACCAGCTCTGAGAGGAATGTCCCTAGAGACAGTGTGCCAGAACACCCAGCAAGGAACTGCAAGGCTTCTTATGACCTTGCCTGCATCCCCAGTGAAATCTATGTTGCTGCATTGTATTTGGAAGATGTCACCAAGGACAGTCCATGTTCCTGGGGAGGGGGCCAAGAGTCCACTTCGTGGTGGGGAGAGGCAAGGTCACTTAGCAGAAGAGCATGTGACATGGTAGATACGATTGTAGCCATATTTGGAAGATGCAAACTGTCACATTTTATCTCTAAAAAATCCACCAGAAAGGACATGTTTGTGACTGTCATCTTTCTTCACCATGAGGCTAACTTAGAATGGTGTCCACAGAATACTGGAAGGTTAACTCAAGACTCTAAGTAATTGTCTAGGTGCTGATGTGAATGAAAGTGTGAACACCTCTCAGATGTCTAAACAATTAAATGCATATTAGAAGTTTTTGTAACTTTCAAAGACATTTATATTTAAACTAAGGGAAAGTTCCAAACTAAATGCTATCTAAATGATTGAACACAAATTAGAAGTTTCTGTACCTTTCAAAGATGTTTATATTCATTTAAACTTGTGAAACTGCATCTGTTATAAAAGTATTTTTTAAATAAACCTATCAGCATGAATTAAATAGAGCTGGGAACAAATTTCAGTTTTAAAAAGTCTTGTCTGAAACATAAACTTAGTATCAGAATCTGGAAGAGACAACAAAGGATTCAGCCCCATAGCCCTTGGAAGGAATATTGGTTTGGAATTCTAGCCTGAAGACTATAAGAAATAAAGTTCTATGACTTTAAGCCAACAAGTTTGTGGTAATATGGAGAGGAAGGTATCTGTTCTACATAGCTAGCCTCATGTTCTCAGCAACCCCGAGGGCACAACAGAACTCATCCAGCCAAGACCAGCAGGACAAGTCAGACTTGCTGAATATCCAGATGGGACAAGTAAGAAATCAGTTAACTCTCAATGGTTCCTGTCCATTCATTACATGCTTCAAGACCCAGTTTTATCTTCACAAGTTTTTACCTAGTTTTTAGGATTCTGCTAAGTTCAATGAAATGCTACAGTCTACAAGGAAATCAGCTCACTAAGATAGGAGACGTTTAAGAAACCCAACATGGCTTAGCAGGGGTATCACTGGTAGCAGTAGATTTAGGGAATCGCCAAGCAATAAAAGACACAGGTAGGTTTGGTATTACTTCCCTCCTCACATGTTGTCTCTCAAAAGTAGCACTGGCTTGGCTTCCATACCAGAGACCTTAGATACCACATAGAAAGGTATTCTCACACAGGAAAATGCACATATAGCACTCTTTGCTTCTTTTTCTTTTTATTTAATTTGGTGATAATTAATGTGTTCTTCACTCTCTGAAGCCATTTTCACTTGATGACATCAAATGTTTCTATTTTAATTTGTGTGGGAGAAAAGAGCATAAGAAAGATCTGAAAGGAACGTGGGAAATGATGCAAATAAGAATATTACGGATGCTGCTCAAAAAGTAATTGTGACCCAAGATGGGGAATATCGCTGGTCTTTTTGACACTGAAATACTGATCTCTAATAATAAGTCCTCTTCTGAGAGTGCTGGCCCACTGTATGGAAAGAGTAATCCTGGCCTGCACTTCCTGGCCCACCATCATCTTTCTCCCTGGTAGTCCTGGGAGGCTTTGTTGAATGAGTGTCATACTGTCCTGGGTATCAGTCTAACTTCCAAGAAAAAGACAGCTTCCTGGGAATGAGCTGCATTTCCAAACAGAAAGCCCTCTTGTGCCCAGAGAAACTCCTTTGTTAAGGAATAGCCAGAAAACACAGTGTCAGAGGGTCATTAACTGCTCCCCTGCTGGGAACCTTCATTTATCTTCTTCCCACACACTTTTCCAGCTATCACAGGTGGGTCAGGCCATTCCTAAGAGGTGGTGAGAATGAAATCCTGGAAGAAGAGTTCCTAAAAACTTGAATATAGTATTTTTTAAAAATGTCTTGAAATGTCTCTTTTACTGTCTTTGTATATGTTTTCTGTCCCCTTTCCTATGAGGCTTTCCCTCAGTGTATATAAGGCTCCTCTCCTCCATCTGAACCTGGCTGAAATATCACCCTCTCCATGAAGCCTGTCCTTGTCCAGAACTAAAATTAAAATAACCTCTTCTACCACTACTCTCCCTGTACCTGATATTTTTTCCCCTAGTATTTATACCATCTGACATATTATTTTATTTTGTCAGTTTTGTTTATTGGATCTCCCCACACATGACCACTGAATCTATACAAAGATCAAGGAGTTTTGTTTTGTCCCCCTCTCTTCCTCAGCACTAAGGACAGGACTTGGCACACAGCAGGCACACAATAAAATTTGCCGTCTGAATGAATTAAATGACATAGCACAATTTATGTACGAATACTTTTTCATAGTTTTAAGAAACAAATAGTGAAGAAAAAGCAAAGACTCCTATTGGTACTCTATCTCTAACAAACAACCCCGTTCCTCAGGGGAATAACCACAATTATTAATTCAAGGATATTAATAGTCCTTTTTTCCTTGTCCTTACTTCCAAACACATGTAATTTTTTTGTGTGCTTTTTAAAAAGTTTTACAAAAAGTGGCATTCGATCATATCTATTTGTAAAATGTCCTTTTATTACCTACCATTATAGTTTGGTCATCTATACTTCATTGTACTTCAACTGTGATGGTTAATTTTAAGTGTCAGTTTGGCTGTGCTATGGTGCCCAGTTCTTTGGTCAAACACCAGTCTCAGGGTTGCTCTTAAGTTGCTGTACAGAGTAATTAACATTTATAAACAGTTTACTTTAAGGAAAGAAGGAAACTGGACATTTAGATACCAATGACTGAAACTCCAGCACTATCAAACATCACACACAAAAATTAACTCAAATAAATGATCAAGGAGAGTAGCCATCTTTTCACATGTTTATTGATTATGTTTTCTGCAAATTGCAGTTTTATAACCTTAGTTTGTTTCTCTATGAATAGTTTATCTTTTTCCTCTTAATATGTATTATTTTGGGTATTAATTTTTTGTTATATGTTACAAATATTTTGTGCTCAGCTATCAGTTGTCGTTTAACTTTGCAGTGTGATGTTTTCATTCTGATGTAATCACATCTGTCCTTTTCTCTTTTGCTTTATGTTGTTTGGTCCCATTAAAAGTCATAAATATTGTCCCATTTATTTTTTTAATATCTTTGTAAATTTATTTCTTATGTTTAGTTCTGGAATTCATCTGGAATATTTTTGGGGTATCTAGTTTTATTTTTTCTCCCAAATGACTAGCTAATTATTCGCACCAGTCATCCTTTCCCACTGACTTGAAACAGCACATTTCTTCTCACTTTTAAAAATCATCTATTAAAATAATCATATGACTTTTCTCCTTTTGATGTGTTCATGGATCTGCCTCCCAGTTGCTGAAGCCCATCTGCCTAGGAGTATAATGGAAACCAGTGAGTGGTCCCACCTTCCACAAGTGGAGCCAAACCTGCACAGTGTATTTAGGGAAATGTTTGAAAATGGAAAGACTAGTAGGTTTCTTCAGGAGACAGACACAAGCATATAAACTGGGAAGGCAATCAGGAGAAAATGAGAAACAGAAAATCATCCTCAGCTCACTCAGGCAAGAGAGCCCAACCAACGGTCTTTCTAGACCCTGCCTATGAAAGCACCTGTCACCCAGATGCCCCTGTACCTGGTATCTTTGATATGTAGCCTCTGAGAATGGAATGAGAGTCCCATACTCTCCCTAGTTCCTAGTTCCTGGATTTGGCATGTAGGGACCCAGAGTCTCGCTTGAAGAAGAATACGTATGAATGGTGAATGGATCTTTCCCTTAGCATATAAAACCATTCATTGAAGAAACATACACCATGATCGAAGGTGCTATCTCTCAGCTTCGTTTCCAAGATAACCTTTTCTTTTTGGCTATGTCATCTTTATACTATGTGCTTAACTCTGTTTAGAATATAGTTTTGTCAATAGGTGACCACATCTTTCCATTCAAACAATTACTGATCATTCATGTTATTGCTCCCAAAAAAGACTTGATCTAAAATTTTAGAATTTAATGGCCATGAGATTTCTAATTCAAACCTTAACTAAAATAAGATTAAAACTCTTTTGGCCATTTAAAAATACATAAATATACATTTAAATATAATAGATATTTAATGCACATATTTTCTCATGAGAAAGGAAATAAATCACTACAGGATAAGACACTAGGTTCAAATTTTAAGCCGGCCAAGACAAATTCTTAACTGTTCTCTGTACTTTTTGCCAATAAGTAGGTAGCTGCTGATTACTCGAACTGACAAAATTATAACCCTATTTTCCACTGTTCATGACAGAAAACAAATCAAAGTTGTTCTTCTTACTTGTGGGTTTTTATTTTTTAGCCATTTACACTGACCACAGAATCGCCTCTGGCCTCTGGACCTGTCATGAACAATTCTCTGCTGCCCTTCTGTTTGTGATTTAGTGGATTGGCCTTCATTACTCATCACCACCATTGTTGCTTATTATTCATTAGGGTCCTTAATACAAGGTACAGGACAAAGAGATGAGGGTTTGCAGGGTCAGACTCACTACCTGCCTGCCTGGTTTTTCTGTACACAGGTAAGATATTCCTGCACATCATCCACAGACCCCAGAATCAAGGGGACTCTTTGGTGAATGGTCTCAGGTTTTACGTCCAGCACGGGCTGTGTTCCTGTAGTTGCCAAGCCTCCTGCCTGCTCAATGATGTAGGCCACAGGATTGCACTCGTACAGGAGCCGGAGCTGCAGAGAAACAGAGTCAGGTAGACAAGCTTTGCAAGTAGCCAAAAATCACAAGCCAGGCCCCTAAAGCTCGACAAGGAATTCTAACTACTGAACTTCTGATTGTTTCATTAGTGCGAGTAGGCTCGTGTGCCACAGCTCCTTACTTCTGCATAGGTACAAAACCTATGATTCGTTTAAATGTTAATTTTCTATAATCAGCTTACAGAGTGGTTGACTCTGCTCTATGCAGCCTTTTCCTTTCCATTCTTTCCTTCAAATCCATTTTGAAGATATGTTGAAGCTATTTGGAGAAACAGTCATATTTAGTGCCAATTTTTAGTGCCTATTTTTATTTTGTTATTACATGGAGAAGAACAAAGTAGCTCTGGTCTAGGTTGGAGAGTCAGCACTCAAGAGAGAGTAAGTTAAGACTCTGGAGCATTTACTTGCCATTTTGGTAAAATAGTGTAAAATGCTCTCACCCTAGACCCCTGATCTTTAGAGTCATGGGCAGCCTGGCAGAACACAGAGAAGCCTCAATGCGTGTGGGCACACTTGAGTCAGCTAGTTTTGTCCCTGGTTGTCCACAGGAGGGACACTGATTTCCATGCTGTCCTGAATGGGCTGCCAAGGAGACTCTGACCTGGCAAGTTGTAGAGCTTGGCTCTTTTCTTCCCTTCCCTTGCCGTGGGGGCTTGAAGACAAGTGTTTTGGGGATGTCAGGCAATAAAGTCAGGGGTGGGTTGTAACCAATTAATCAATTAACCTTTGTGTCATGTTGATTCAGATACTTCAAAAAAAGAATAAAAGAGCACAGCATTCTCACATAAAATTTGCCTTGGAGCCAAGGTCTTCTCTGACCTAAAGAAGCCATCATTGTAATAAACTCATCACAAAACAATGCCCAGGTCTTTGTGGTACCTTGGCCTTCAGGCCATGTGATCTATTTTTCCTGCAGTTAAAATCTGCATGGTTCTACAGAGACAAGTACACACAGGAGGAGAGGCATTTGCACTCCCCCCACATCTTACATAGATGTGGTCACAGAAACCGTGAGAGTTAAAACATGGAGTTCAAAAACCAATAGTACTTTAATTATGGGTGGTAGTTATGGTGCTGTGAATAAAGGTCTATAAATGGAATTATACTTGCTTATGGAAATGTTCAAGTAATTATATGTGGGTGTTTTCTGACCCATTCTAAATCATTTTATTAATCAGTAATAATTAGTCTTAATAATTAGTCTTAATGTTCTCCCTGTTGGAACTGAGTAGTGGCAAGAGTGAATCTATTTAAGAGTTTCCAAAACTTTTACTTGATATCACTTAATATTCCATAATACTTCTTTGCACCAACACCTCTCATGCAGACTTTTCTGTGATTCTTAGTTCAATAGGTTCATATACATGAGCTCAACGTTCACATAATGATAAATGCCTGATACACCAATCCGCATACTAAAAATCTTCTCTCTGCTTTCATGTGCTGTTAGATCTGATCGTGGCTTTGAATCCGGCATTCCAATAATTCAAATTGTGTGTGTGTGTGTGTGTGTGTGTGTGTGTGTGTGTGTCTAATTGTTGGTACGTCAAAGAATATGGCAGATCTTTGTTTTGTTTTGCCTACTCAACTATGATTTCTGTGATTGGCTAAAAGTCAGACACCTGTCCTTGAGAGAGTCTATTCAAGATAGATGCATTGGAATCATAAGATTCCCACTTGATAATAAAAGTATTTTCAGTTTTGTGTTATAAAATTGCTTAAGATCTTCCAGCAGTTACCAGAAATAGTGAATGAATTCTTGAGTTTGGAAACTTTCTAGGAGACCTTGGGTGGACTTCATCTGTGAATCCCCTGAAAACATGTAATGCATATGTTTATACGCACTTTTTTCCGAGAAGTAGGTCCATAAGTTTCATTAGAGTCTGAAAGAGGTTTATTATCTAAAATCAGCTGGTGCTGAAATGAAAAGTCAGACACAGCATTTGGAAAGTGGGGGATAAACACAGCTGACTCGTGGTGAGTGACGGGCATAAGACCAGAGGAAGGTAAGGCCAGAACGATCACCAACATCAACAACATCAGCCTTTTCCTCCTCCAAACCTTCTACTACAGCCTCAAAATTTACTACTAGGAAATGCATCTCATTCTTTTCTACCTGCCCATTCACAGACAGACATGCCAAGGACAGGGCAGTAGCCAAAAAAGCAGGTGTGAAGAGAAAGGGAACTCCAACTGTCTCCCGAACCAGAGACAGCCAGTGGACAGGAGAATTACCTTGCCCTTAGGACTTTTCTGGTTTGCTGGGTACAGGAAAATCCCTCCATAGACCAGGGTACGGTGCACATCGGCCACCATGGAGCCCACGTACCTGGCTCCCTAGGGAGCACTGCCATCCTAGTAAGCAGAGAGGGAAGATACAAGATGCAGTGAGTTCAGGAATTAGCCAGCTCAGGATCACATGTCCAGGCGGTGTGCCCTCTGCATTCCAGGTCCTTCATTCTCTACCCACTAGCTGAGGAATTGAAAAACATTATATAATTAAGCATTTTATTCATTCAAAGTCTCCATACCTCAACCAGTGATTGAATTCATTATAATACTACATAAAGTAAGACACAATATCTTGTAACCATCTTTTAAAAAGCGGCTATCAAAAAAAGGAAGGAGGGAAAATATGCTACCCCAAATAAACCACTTTCTAAAACTAAACTACACCTCAAACTTTACTTTTAAAATATTCTTAACAGTCGAAAACTAATGATGATGAAAGATCCCCGATGAAAGGCAGAAAAACAGGAAGAGTAGAATCACGGAAATCAGAGAAGAAGAAAGATCCATGATAGTGATCAATATAATTTCAGATGTTCAGAGAGCGAATAAAATATACACAAAAGTTTCAATGGACTTGACCACAAGGAAGTCATTGGTAACCACCAAGAGCAGTTTCCACGGAAGGTAGAGGTAAGGAACAAATTTCAGATGCCTGAATAGGAGAAAAGGAAATGGAGACTGAATGAATTGTGTATGCATGTGTGAGTGTGTGTGTTTGTGTGTGAGTATATGTGTGTGAGTGTGGTTCATTGCAATATGATGGCAAGGGTTTTGGCATTAGCTATAGCCACAAATGGAGGTGGGAGAGAGATTTTTAAGATGAAAAAGATGGGACTATGTTCACAGGCTGAAAGGAAATAACTAGTAGCAAGAGGATGGAAATACAGAAGGAAGATGGGGTGCAAATGGGCGGGGAGCTGAGAGCGCAGGTAAGAGGATGAATGTTGGACCTGCGATCATTTTTAAAAAGACTGTCACTGTGTTTGCCAGTGCGAAATGGAGAGCTGATGCGATCTATTTTCTCTGCCAAGTAGGACCAAAGTCAAATACAAGATGCTGAGGGGTAAACAGGCCAGCAAACATGGTGACTGCACTCATAGTGCCAACATTGGCTTCGTTATCCTCCTCAGTACATGCATCAGAGTGGAGGGTCAACTGGAGATTGACTCAGAGTTAGAAGAATGTAGAGGATAAGGAGGTAAGGGAGTAGAGGATGCAGGTAGAAGAGAAGTTGAAGCTGATGTCATCAATCATAAGGTCCAGGCTATTAGGGTGTCAATGAGGTGAGGAAGGCACAAGGTTAGGACAAGAGGACACAAATCAAAAATATGGGCAAAGAGGAGGAATCAAGGGAGATGATAAACTTCAAATCAGAGCTAGGGACATGGCAGTGTGTAGATCATGTGTTTGTGTTTCCTCCAAAATTCATATGTCGAAATCCTAAACCCAATGTGATAGTGATAGGAGGTAGGGCATTTGGGAGGTTATTAGGCCATGAGAGTGGAGCCCTAATGATGGGATTAGTGCCCTTATAAAAGAGCAGAGAGCTCCTTTGCCCCTTCCACAATATAAGGATGAAGTGTAAGATGGTCGATTATGAAACAGGAAGTGACCCTTGTTAAACACCAAATCTGCGGCACCTTGATCTTGGACTTTCAGGCTCCAGAGCTGTAAGAAATAAATTTCTGTTGTTTATACACTACCCAATCTATGGTATTCCATTATAGCAGCCCAAATGACTAAGACGTAGTGTAAGAAATATGAAAGGCTAGGGGACTGTTTGAAGAGTAAACATGAGAATTTACAGTTTCATAATTCGGCAATTCCTAAAAACTGACAATCCCTAGGATTTAACTATGAACAAGGTAGATAAATAAAATTGAGATGAATACATCTGGAATTAAGGAACTATAAGAAATAGCTACTGGATAAGCCCACAGACCCTGAAATCACTCCAGATGATGACAGGAGTCAGAGTGGAGAGAGATACTGAAAGTCACATGTCAGAGTTTTGATGAAGGTAATAAAAAGGTCACATCGCATAGTAATGTTTTGAACTTTTTTAAAAGAAATATTCTTTATGACAAAATATAGTGTGCAGTCAAGCACACATACATGGCTAAACTAAAACAAGTGTTTTGCAAAAATATTTACTAGTTTTTAGTCTATTCTATTCATTCAATTCTGTTTCATTCTGTACTGCTCTCTTCTATTTCATCTCAAAAAAATAAACGCTCGTCACAACTCTCTACACTAATTTCATCTGCACTAAAGGGTCGCACAGCATCCATGGACTGTGGTCAGATGGTCTAGATTTTAATCCTGGTTCTATCAGTTATTATTCAAAGGGTCACCTTAGATGAGTTACTGGACTGTTCACTTGAAACAGCACCTGACACAACATACATTAGCTCTTATTATCACGACTAAGTAGAAGAGTGTATTCAGGGATAGGAAAAGCTGCTATTTTCAGGGGAGAGAGATGGCAAAGGAGAATGCTTTTTCCACAGTGGCAGTGTGTGAGAGAGAATGGCAGCCAGAAAAAAGATCCTGCAGGGAAGCAACTGCCTCAGGGAGAGTCAGGGGTGGGAGGGATCTCCCTGCTCACACTGAGTGAGCTTCCAAAAGGTGAAACTTCAGGAGAGAAAGGATATCACAACATACTACAAATTTTAAAAAGTTGCCTAAGACTATATTAAACATCATAACCACCCCCCCCAAAATATACTATTTTTATTAATTAACTATCTGATATATTTTTCCCCTTAAATTTTGTTGGTTGCATACTCTTTGGCCTCTTCAAATGACATGGTTTTATAATAATTTATATAAAGAGAAATGGAATGATCTGTTTTCAAAATTACATTGTCATTGCACAATCCAGAGAAATGAAGAACCCTATAACCTCAACTTTCAGAAACCTCTATTAACAAAGTGGCACATTCTTTGAAGATATTTTATGTATATATATACATACTATATATATTTGTGTGCATAAATACACACACACATATATACACACACATATACATGTGTGTATATTTACATACAGGAGATTATATTTAGTTCTGTACCCTATTTCTTCCACCGACTATTTTGTAGACATGTTTCACTATCCATATATAAAGAAGGACTTGCCTTTATATTGGATGAATAGATGTGTATCAAAATATTCATTAGGATATTGTGAGTGTCCATAATATATTAACCCAAGTTTACAAATGGGTACTTCAGTTATTCCTTTTGTTGTTGTTATAAACGATACTGCAATGACATATTCTTTTGCATTTATCTCTTTTCATTTGGCTTATTAGTTCCTTAGGATAAACTCCTGGGGAAATTTAGAATAAACTTCTGAAGTCAAAAGGTATGGATATTTAATATTTAAAATCATATTCCAGATTGCCCCCCAGAAAGGTGTGATGTTTATGTTTTCACTAACAATTTATGAGAGTACTTATTTTCCTACACCACTGAACAGTATTCATCTTTTATATCTTTGCCAATCTCATATGTAAAAATGGTATTGCATTTAATTTGTATTTTTATGAGCACCTTCCCATTTGCTGACTGGACATGTATGTGTCTTTCATAACTTGCACATTTTTTTATTTGGGGGCTTGTTCATCCTTGTGCTATGATTTATAAACGTCCTCACATAGACTATTCACCTGTTGTTGGTCATAAATGGTATATGTGGTGTCACCTTTTTCTCAGTTTGTAACTTCTCTTTCAAAAAGATTTATGGGGTTTTGTTTTTTGCAGAGAAGTTAGTTTTATTTTTCAGTGGTAGAATAAATATCTTCCTTTATGGATTCTAAAGGAAGTACTTTTTAGCTTAGAATTGAAACCATCTCTAAGACTGGGAACTCATAAATAATTCTGAGTCTATCAACCTCACAATTCATATCCTGTTATTTTTGCCCTCAAACATATGGCAGGTTTGTGTGCCATGGCAAAATACTACTTCACAAAGCAAAGGAAACAGGAAACTGCACTTCTGAGAATTTCACTTTAAAAAAAAAAAAGAGAAAGAAAGAAAGAAGAAAGAGAAAGAAAGAAAGAGAAAAGAAAGGAAATGAAAGAGAAAAGAAGAGAAAAGAAGAGAAAAGAAGAGAAAAGAAGAGAAAAGAAAAGAAAAGAAAAGAAAAGAAAAGAAAAGAAAAGAAAGAAAGAAAAGAAAAGAAAAGAAAAAGAAAAGAAAAGAAAAAAAGAAGCTTCCAGGGACAGCCAGGCCGGCACACCCACCACCACCTTTCCACCATAGGAAACGGGCCTCTCGTACCACATCTCCCAAAATCTGGTGAGGGAGAGTCACACTTGTAAATAAGATTTGCTCTACTCTCAAAGTAGGCCAGACTTTACACTTGATCTGGAAATTATTTGATTATGCACCCATACCTTCCGTAAAGTTCTCTTTGTATGGTGAACACATTTAATGGGTTGTTTGGGTAAACAGCACATGAAGTTCAGAACTTGGTGATCATGTTGAGAGCCAAAGAGCTTGCCAAAACTTGGGGTAAACACTAGGCCTCAATATTAGAGCTTATGAATGGGACTTTCAGATATAATTATTCAGTCTGAAAGCAAACACTACTGAGCAGCTTGAATCTATATAGGTGGTCGCCTCAGAAAACAAATGATTTGAAAGAGGTTCTGGCCTGAACATCTAAATTTTGAAAATATGATCTCTGCCTTCATTATAAACAATTTCTCTTAGAAAAACTCAATTGAGGAGTATTACTTTTAGTAGGTAAAGTTTAGGTATTGATTGCTTATGAAGAAAGGCAGAGTCTACCATTCTTACACTGACCAGAGCCATAAACAGTGCCACCAACCTCTTTTAGCCAGACCCCTAGAGCCACCACCAGAAAAGAAACCCACTGAGGCATCATTCTCCCTGCCACTGTCTTAGGCTTTCTTCACTCACCTCAGGGAATTTCTTTTTCTGCACATATTCTGTTGTGGCAGCATCAAAATACTTGGCATAGCCCTCATTAAGGCTGTAAATCTTTCCTTTCTTTTTAATTTTGACTTCTTTTTCCACCAGAACAAATTCTCCAAGAGCCTAGAAAGATGAAAAGAAACACCGGTAAAAAGGGAGATATCAGGACAAAGAAGCCAAGAGCACACACCCTAACAGAGAACATTGGAAGGCGCAGGGCTTCTAGAAATGCCCAGGGTGTTGCCAAGTCTTTCGACAGCCTAGTGATGTTTTTAAGTTGTATAAAGAACAATGACAACACTGAGCCTGCACGAGAAGCTCAAGCAGTAACGTATAGGAGATAAAATAATTCAAAGAGAAAAGAAAGTTTCTTTTGTAACCTCCACCATCAGCTGGCTACTCATTTATTAGGAACCTAGCTGTATTCATCCTCCAAGATCTCATCCACAGTAATTCCTAATGTTTTTAGGAAGATCTGGGCAATCAACAATGAGAGGAAGAAGTTACACAGATGAGACTTAGCATAAAGGTGGGGGATGCAGTTTGCCCACTGATTTGTTGACCTTAGTGAGTCAATCTTGGAAACCAGTAAAAGTTTCTGGTATCCCAGTGACTCTTATATGGAGTGAAAGGAAAATCCCTTTAATTAGAAACTGTATTCACTCGGCATAAGGAATAGTTGATAAAAATTAAAGAAATCCTCAGATTTATTAATAAAATTGTGCCCAGTCCTGCTATAGCCACTATGGTCACTATCAGCAGGACATCCCTCAAGTATTCCTTTATCTGAGTGCTTGTGACATCAGTCCTGGTGGTTGTGATTAGCTAGCTGCAGATATCACCTTGAAATCCTAAGACACAAGGAGGAAAATCCAGGCCTGGAAGTCTAATTGGTTTTGATAGGTCTCAACAACTGAGGAAGTGAAAAATCCCCAAGATGACAGCTCGCAGCTGGCAGCTACAATAGAGGTTACTAGTGAACGTAAAGCACATTCCTGGAATATAAAGAGACAGGGTGCTGACCATGTGTGAAATAAGACAGTGACAAGGATACTCAGAGTCTGTAAAAATAACTAGATTCTTCTCTTCTGCTGATGTGAGGATATACGCCTTCTTTGCCAATGAATCTCTACTTCTACTTTTATCTTACTGAGATATACAATCCATTGCACCCACTTCTAGACAACACCCAATCCAGAACTGACTTTCTCAAATCCTCCTGAGAATCATCAAGCAAAAGCTGACGTGCTTTAATAAGCCTGTCCCAACTCCCTCTTAGCACAATACCCCACAATTCCTCTAGAGTGCACTGTCCCTTACTCGGTAAACCCAACTTCTTTTTATTATAGGTGTATTCATGATGGTCTCTGGTTCATGGGCTTTAATATCCCGCTGTGGACGTTTGTTGCTCTGGAGCAGCCCAGTACAGAGTTCCACTTCCTACAAACACCTTAACTTCCTTTAAGGAATTAATTCTTCTCATTGGATGCCAGTCTAGGAAGTCTCTAAGCCAAGCCTGCTCTAGCCCAAGGTCAGTCACTTGACTTAGCTTGGCAAATTAGATACTCCTCCCTGGCATTTGAATGAGAGACACAGAATCAGAGGTGGTATCCAGACAAAACTGGCTGTGCTGCCAGGCCATTCCTTTGATTCCTGTTTCCTGGTCCCCCAGACCTGCCCTTTCCTAGCCTGAGTCTTCAGTTTTCCCATGATTGCAGCAGCATCCTTTACTTAATTGAGCCAGAATCCTTTTCTCTCTTTCTTATCAGCAAAGAGTGAGACAGATACACAACTGTTGTCAAATAATGCCATGCATTTATTTATCCATCCCTGGGCCTAGGGGTGAGATGTCCAGGCCCCAAGAGAGTTGTTCCTTATCGAGGGATGCACAATATTATAGCCTGAGTGTGACTCCAGGCTCTACCACCACTAGCATGACCTTGGGCAAGTTATTTCTCTTTTCTGTGCCTGGTTTTCCTCATCCAATATGGGAATAATAGTAGGACCTAACTTAGAGGGCTGCTGTGAGGTTACATTCATAGACGTAAACTGCTTGGAACAAATACCTATCTAGCACTTAATAAGCACTGTGTAGCTGTTAGCAATTATTCTAGAACATTTTTAAAGGGTGTTTAATCATCTGAGTAATATTTGTGAACTACAGAATTTCTCCAGTTTTGCCTGCTTCTTGAAAATAAGGAGAAATTAGGGTATCATTGGGTTTTGATCTGATGGACTTATATGTGAAAAGTTTTTTTCCAAACTGTAAAGTTTAGTTCAACCCTGTTTTGAAATTTTGTAACCCCATTCCTTACACACACACACACACACACACACACACACACACACACCCCAACATGTAAACTCCACCAGGGCTGGAGTATTTTTTGCTTGATCAGTGTTGTATCTCCACTGCCTAGAATGGTGCTTTGGGATGTACTATATACTCAACAAATATTCACAAATTCAAATTAAATTGAAATACTGTACAATTGCTTTTGACTTACTGAATGCTGGAAACTTTGAGTTTTCACAAGACAAGACCTGACTGTATTTGGCAAAGTAGTTCACAAGTGACAGGCAAAGCATCCAGCATTTAAAAGAGGAATTCTGTAAGTCACGAATATTTTCCCAAATTCCTCCTGAACATTTTTAATGTACGCTTAAATATTTATCCAATGATTTCTTCCTTCAATCAGCACTGTGCTATGAGATTTTTCATCTACCCAGGCTGTGCTTCTTCCCCTTCTGCCACTGAGCATTTTCTCATTGTGGGAAGTATGAAGAATAACACAGAACTTGATAAAGCAGTTTTATACTAGTCGCTCCTCCTACTGGGAAGAACATATAGATTAGAGAAGGTCCTCCAAACCCGTGCTGTCCAATAAAGAAGCCACTAGTCATGTGTGGCTATTTAAGTTAATTTAAATTAAATGAGAATTTAAAATCCAGCTCCTCGGTCACACTAGCCTGATCGCAGGTGTTTAATAGTCACTGAGGCCCGAGGCCACCATATTAGACAGCAGAGATTACAGGATATGTAATATGTGTCCATCACCACAGAAAGTTCTATTGGATTGTGCTGCTCTAAAGAATTCATGCTTCTGTCTGGAAATCGGCAGCATTGGGATTCTTAAAGCATTGCAGTCCCATAAACCAAAGAGGTCAAACATATTTTTGGAAAATTAACTCTTTAAGGACAGGGCCCGAGTGGATATAACTGAACCTGTAGAACCCCTCAAATGCTCTCACTTGAACAAAGGTTCTTAATGTTTTTCATGATGGTGTTGGCTCCCCAAACTAAATTCTCTGGTATTAAATTCCCCCAGGAAATTATCCCTAGGGACTAGAGTTATAGAATCGAGGCCCGCAGAGTCCTCGTGCTGATACTGCCATATCGGGCACCTACTGGGTCAAGCATGAAGAGGTCCACCCCTTGCCCAGTGGAAAGAGCCACCAGGGTTGCACTGCCATAGAGAGCGTAGCCAGCGGCCACAATATTGCGACCTGGCTGCAGGGCGTCCTTTTCAGACGGCTCGTCCTCTGAGGTCTGGGGAAAAGAAGAGAGAAACATGGTGTGTTATTGTCTCTGGAGAGAACCATTTGCCAAGACGTGGGCTTCTTAATGCTCCTGAAGAATAACTTTTAAGGGTAAAATAATAATTTGTATTATTTGAAAGAGAGACATGGAGGTCAGAAAGGTACTCACACAACATACTGAAACCAATGAGTAATAAAGCTGGGGCTGAATCCACATCACCTGTCACTAATCCAGCATCCTTCTATCAACACACAGAATAGGGAACCAGTTTGCTCTCTGCTAGTAACATCCTAGCAACTTTATTTTAAAACCACATCTTATTCTTCTTTAAGGATTTCTTTTTAAATGGCACTTTCCTGTCAATATTTTTATTATTTTACTATTTCCCTGAGACTATGAATAAATGAATGAATGAATGGCACATTCCTTTTAATATTTTCCTTACTTTTACAATCTTGCATTTTTTCTGTTGGGGGCTGCTCGGCTAAAATGGCTGCCTGACCAAAATGGTCGCTCAGCAAATACTTAAAGGCTTCTCTCTAAGCCCGCGTAAGCCTCCCGGATATCTCGGTTTTGCTTCCCGCCAAAGGACTTTCGGCGGGACTTTCTGTCCGCCCCTTTTAGTTAGGCAATATCGCCTGACTGCCCCTGGCCAATCAGCCCCGCCAACGCAACATCACCTGATCACGCCCTATATAAGCCTGCAGCAAGCCTTAATGAACGAGGCTTGATCAGAACACTGTCTTGCCTCCACTCCTTTCTCTCGCCCATGTTTCCTTTTCAGGTGAAGTCCTCCTCGGGTTCCATTAAATAACTGCGCCCCACTGGCCGGGGCATTTTTCTAATATATTTTTTACAACTAATTAAATTTTCATTCGACTAGTGCACGTGCTCAATAATTTAGCTTTATTTCCAGATTCCCAGGCCACATATGGATTCTGAGAATTGGACCCCAGAGCAGGGATTCTCGTAGTGGACCATCAGTGTCAGCATTCCCTGGAATATCCTTAGATATGCAAATTCTTGGGTATTGCCTCAGTCCTCCAGAATCAGAAATCCTGGGCCTTCAAAATCAACCCTCGAGGTAATTCTGATGCGAGCTGAAATTTTGGAACCACTGCTCTAAAGCATGATCTCTTAAGAACCTTCAGAGAAGTGGAAGTCAAAGGTAGTAGTACTAGGGTTTTATTATTAAAACATTTAGTCTTCCCCACTGAATCCTCTGAAGCACCTTTGTTCAGTCATCACAAGGATCACATTTTCTGTGTATAAAACCAGAGTTCTCCCAGGCTAGAGACTTCTATTCTCTGAGCTGCAATCCTGTGGCCTCTGCTGAGTGTCACACCCTCTCCTCAGTCCCTGTGACTTTGTACCATGGCTTGAAGAGAGCCACTCTTCCTCGACTTG
This sequence comes from Eonycteris spelaea, assembly GCA_003508835.1. Lineage (NCBI taxonomy): Eukaryota > Metazoa > Chordata > Mammalia > Chiroptera > Pteropodidae > Eonycteris > Eonycteris spelaea. The sequence continues at coordinate 215,369 of PUFA01000245.1, forward strand.
CTTCCCTGGTGTTTAATTACTCGTGAAATCTTGGCCTTAAAAAATAACAAGTTATACTTTCTAGATCCTAAGACTTCCCTCTGGCTATTGCCCTGTCTCTGTCTTCAGCTATATCCTGGTGTCTAGAATGCCTGTCTACACTGGCTATCTTCCTTCTCCTGACCCCACTGCAGGCCGCCAGATATGATCTTATCTACTAAATCTGGCCCACATTTTCCAGTCTTCCTCTTACCTGACCTCTAAGTAGTGTTGGATCTGTTGGCTACTGTTTCCTTCTTGAAATGCGTCTCTCCAGAGCTTCTGTCCACTTCCCTCTTGTCTGGCTTTCTTTCTAACTCTCTAGATGTGCCTTCTCATTTGCTTTCACCAGCTCCTCTTCTTAGATGTTGGTGCTCCTCCTGGTTTCTCCCCAGCCCTCAGGGTATCTATCCAGTGCAAAATTGACCTTTTTAATAGCCACTCGATCCAAAGTGGGCACTCTCAGCTGCTCTGTTTGTGTTATGCACCCAACAACCCTCCCTCAAGTTCGATGCAGTCTGGGATAAGCTCCTGATCCAAACTGGCCCAATCAGAGTCTCTCCTCCAGAAATATGTGTTTGGGCTAGAACATTCTGGTTGTTGTAAACTTGGATGCTGTGGGGTGACCATCTTTTTTCTGCCATTGGCCAAAGAACCAGGGAAAAAACTGGTTTGCAGACAGAGGAATGAGGACAAGTGGCTGCATGGCAGGAAGGCAAGATGAGATATTTTGGAGGCAAAAGCTCTCCCAGCCTGACCCTTCTCTGTCCCAGGCCCTCTCTGAGGCTGGCCATATTGCTGCGTTGGGTTTCCTGATCCATTTTACCATTTATACCAGAGTCCTGACTAATAAAGCTCTCTTTTCATCTCATTCTGCACAATCCCTGGCAATCTCACCCACAACCATAGTTTTAAGCCCTACACAGGTGGCCAATGCCTCCTAGACCTCTATTTTCATAGAGAGCTCAACCCTTGGAGCCACCTGATCACCAGATATCCTTGCTCAGGTATCTCACAGACACCTTAAGCTCAATATGTCAAAGACTGAATTCATCTGCCCTGTCTCACTACGCCCCCCCCAACCAAATTTTTACTCTTCTTCCATTGTTCCCCTAACCTGAGCAAATGGCACATTCATCTGACCAGCAGAAATCTGGGAATCACCCTCCTTACCTTCACCCACAGCCTCCACTCAGTCACTAAGTCTAGTCAGAAATATTCCATCGCCACATATATCTCACTAGCGCTACCCTTTATAGTCACAACTGCCTCCCTCCCCACTATCCCTGGCCCCTGACAGTCACTGATCTCTTCTCCATCTCTATAAATATGTTGTTTCAAGAATGTTACGTAAACAGAAGCATGGTGCCCTTGAAGTCCATCAGAGTTGTATCAATAGTTTCTTCCATTTTATTGTTCGGTAGTTCTCCATGGCATAAATATATCCCCATTTATTTAACCATTCACCTACTGCAGGACATTTTGGGTATTTCCAGTTGTGGGCTGTTACAAATAAAGCTGCTATGAACAATCATGTACAGATTTTTGTGTGGACGTAAGTCTTCATTTCTCTGGGTAAACACCCAGGAATACAACTGATGAGTCCTATGGTATGTGAACATGTTGTTTTAATGTTTTGTTTTGTTTTGTTTTGTTTTGTTAAGAAACTGTCAAACTCTTCCAGAATGACTGTGTCATTTTATGTTTCCACTAACAGTGCATGAGAGGTGTAGTTTCTCTGCATCTTTGCCAGCATTTGGTATAGTCTATTTTCTATTTTAGGTGTTCTTATAGGTGTGTAGTGATATCTTATTTTGGTCTTATTTTTCATTTCCCTAATGGATAGTGATGTTGACCATCTTTTCATGTTCTTATTTACCAAGAAAGTTATTATTACCAGTTCGATGACATGTCTTTTGATGTTCCATGTTGTAATTGGATTGTTTGGAGGGTTTTTTTTTTTTATTGTTGAGTTTTGAGAGTTCTTTTATATTCTAGATATGTCTTTTGTCAGACATATAGTTTGCAAATATTTCTCTCATTCTGCACTTGTATGCACACCTTCTTAACACAGTCTTTTACAGAGCAAAAGTTTTCAATTTTGATGAAGTCCAATTATCTTTTTTTTTTTTTATTTATGGATCATGCTTTTGGGATTATGTTTAAGAACTCTGCACCAAACCCTAGTTCCTGAAGATGTTCTCTCTTGCAATATTGTAAAATTTCTAATGTTTTACATTTAAACCTATAACTTAAGATATAGGCAGCATATAGGTGCATCTTGTTTTTTCATCCTTTCAGCTACAGTATGTGTTTTGATTGCTAACTATTTTTATTTCTTATTTTTTCAGTTGTTTCTTTCATGTTTTTGCTTATTTTTCTATCAGAGTTTCAACTTCTTGTTGTTTATTTTAACAGCTCTTTACATATGAAAAATCAATGCTATATATGTGTTGCAAATATTTTCCTTGGTTCTCATCTGCCTCTTAATTTTAATTACAGCATCTTTTTATGCAATGCAGTTTTTTGTAATTAAAAAGATTCATTACAGCCCTTATTATTTGTCTTTTTGTTTAGACAGAATTTCGTCTACATCAAGACAAGACAAATATTCTTCTATGTTTTTTTCTCATTTTATCCCCACCTCTCCAGCAAACTTGTTAACCCATTTGTAATTTATTTCAGCATATAAAAAAAGGTTAAACTTTTATTTTTTCCTCCAATATGATCCTAGGACATCAAAACTCCACCTCATATTAGTAATCTCCTTTGCCATGACACTTCACAAAAAAATCTCAGAGTAGTTTACAAAGAATTTAGTGTTATCTTTCTCAGATAATTTTATTTTTCCCTAACCAATAAAATATCTAAATTTGTAACATGTGAAGAAAATTGTACTTCCTACCATCACTTATCAGTTAAGTTAGTGACAATTGCAAAGGCTTAGTATGTTTGGTGGTAGAGAGTATGGGAAAGTAGAGTATTTTACTTTTATTGAGGTATGATTTACATTTAGCAAAGCACACAAAACTTAATTTTATAGCTCAATGAATTTTTACATACATATAGTATATACTCATGTAACTACCAAGATCAATTTACAGAACATTTCTAGCAACCTAGCAGACTCTCTCATCTCCTCCAAAGGTAGCCTCAATCTATTCTGGCTTTTACCACCTGAACATCAAAAGGATAATTAGCTTTACCTGTTTTGGAACCTCATATAAATGAAATTATAAAGCATGTGTTCTTTTGTATCTGGCTTGTGTTTTGGAACATTATGTCTTTGCAATTTTATCTATGTTGTTGCACATAGTGATACTTTGTTCTTTTTCATTGCTATGTGGTTTTCTGTTGCAGGAATACATCGCAATTTATCCATTTTAATGTTGATATATATATTTATTACATATATATATTTATTACATATTTTTTTTCAGTTTGGGGGTATTAGGATAATTCGTATACATCTTTTGGCAGACACAATCATTTATCTATCCTGGGTTCCTACCAGGAGTAGACTTGCTGGACCATAGTGTATAAATATATGTTTATACATATATATATTTTAAAGCACTTATATCATTTTCTACTTCCACCAACAATGTGTAAAAATTCCAGCTTCTTTATCTACACTGGGTATGGTTAGTGTTTTTTTTTTTTTAATTTTAGCCATTATGGTAAGAGTGAATGATGTGTCATTATTGATAATGTCCATTTCCCTGGTTATTATCGATGTTGAGCATCTCTCAGGTACTTATTAATCAGGTGGGAGAAAAATCTCTTATTTGAAGTGCTTATTATAGTCTTTTGCCCATTCTTTCAACTAGATTGACAGTATTTTTTATTGAATTACAGGGTTCTTCATTTATTCTGTATATGAGTCTTTTGTTGTATATATGTATTGAAAATATGTTCTATCAGTCTAGGTTTGCCTTTTCACTCTCTTAATCTTCTCTTTTGATGAACAAAATTCTTAATTTAAATAAAGTCAGTTTAACTAGCCTTTTCTTACATGATTACTGCTTTTTGTGTCCTGTTTAAGAGATCTTTACTTTCCTCAAAGGCATGAAGATACTCTCTTGTGTTTTTATTTTTTTTACTAGGAGCTTTATAGCTTTAGTTTTTACAATTAAATCTCTGGCCTTTCTTTAATTAACTATTGTGTGTGGTGTGAGCTAGCATTCAGATTCATTTTTTTTCTCATACAGTTGGCCCAGCATCATTTATTGAAAATATCATCCCATATAAATTGAACTTCAGTGTTGTCTTTCCATAAGGCCATACATATGTGGCCATACATATGTGGGTTTGTTTTAGACTCTCTTTCATGTTCCATTGGTCTTCCTATCCTGATGTCAATAAAAGAGTAAACTTTAAGAGAGGTGTACTTAACCATGATAATGACATAAAGTCGTCTGTTGACCCTGCAGGGGTGTTAAAACCCATCCCCTTAGATTATTCAGGTCAACAAGGCCCACTCCTCCCATCAGGACAGCTCCAGCATCAGTACTTTTCTTTAGCACTTTGATTTTCAGTTTCCTGTGATTCTGGAACCCTCCACTTATCTTTTGTTTATTGCTTGTTCATTTTGATGAGCTTAGCTATGCATTTAAATGCCTAGATGATATATGCTATCCAGCAGTCCTTGATGTTTTTTGTTTGTTTGTTTGTTTGTTTGTTTTTTGTAGCAAGAGAGTTTTCACTTTGTCTAATTTATGATTTTGTTGGAAAGGGAAAATGTCATCCTTAAGAAAAAGGAAAATCAAAAAGCAGAGGGCTGAAAACAGTGTGTGAAATTGTATCTGGTATTTAGCACTGCTCCTTAAAGATAAAGGAAAGAACATAACTTTGACAGTTCTTGACTATCCTAAAACTTCTATCTTGGTGCTTATCAGAGAATCTCAGAAGTCCTGGTCCGATGGATGAATGGGCATCATCCTGGTTTTGACGTTTCTAAGATGCTGTGACAGCCCCATGAGGTCTCAAAAATGAGCTACTTTCTTACTAGACATCGCTGAAGCATAACAAAAAAAAATTCATTTCTTGTTTTCATAATTTCCATTCTAAAAATGGTTTATAGTTTCTCAAATTTGTCCCCTTCTTTAGAAATATTATCAGAGAAAATCTGGTTATTTGGACTAGCTTTCAAAGCCTGTGCTTCATGTAACTTAAAGGCAAAGTCTCCATATTCAAAATTGTCTAAATTCAAATGTGAATTTCCCACAGTATGTTTAATAATGTTCCTCTTTTCATTTTAAATACTCTGTATTTTTAGAACAGTATTAGGTTCACAGAAAAATTGAGAAGAAGATACAGAGGTCTCCATATCTTCCCTTCCCCCAGCACGCACACAGCCTCCCCCATTATTCCTCTTTGTTTATAAACTAGTTGGCCATAAGAAGCTATTAAAACCATCAACAAAATGAAAAGGCAACCTACAGAATGGAAAAAAATATTTTCTGCATGTAGTATGTTCAAAATATACAAAGAACTCATATAACTCAATAGCAAAAAAATAAATAAAAGGCAATGTCATTTTAAAATGAGCAAAGGAATTAAACAAACATTTTTCCAAAGAAGACATGCAAAGGGTCAACAGGTGCATTAAAAGGTGCTCAAAATCACCAGTTATCAGGGAAATGTAAATCAAAACCCCAGTGAAATATCACCTCACACTTATTAGAATGGATGTCATCAAAAAGACAAAAGATAAGAAGTGTTGGCGAGGGTATAGGGAAAAGAGAATATGCACTGTTGATAAGAATATAAATTGGTATAGTCACTGTGGAAACAATATGATGTTCTTCAAAAAATTAAAAATAGAATCTTCATATGATATAGTAATTCCACTTTTGGGTATGTATCTGAAGGAAATGCAAACACTATCTTGAAGAGACACCTGTACTCCCGTGTTTACTGCAGCATTGTTCACAAGAGCCAAGATGTGGAAACAACCTAATTGTCCATCAATGGATGAATGGATAAAGAAAGTGTGGTGAATATATACAATAGAATATTATTCAGACGTAAAAGGAAAAAAAGTCTGTCATTTGCAATAACATAGATGGACCTCGAGGACATTATGCTAAGTAAAATAAATCAGATAGAGAGAGTCAAATACTATGTGATCTCACTTTTATGTGGATCTTAAAAAAAACACTCATAAAAACAGAAAACAAATTGGTGGTTGCCAGATGCAAGGAGTAAGGGGGAAACAGGTGAAGGTGGCCAAAAGGTACAAAGTTCCAGTTGTAAGATAAATAAATTCTAGGGGTATAATGTATAAAGTGGTGACTATAAGTTAATAATACTGTATCATATATTTGAAAATTGTTATGAGAGTATATTTTAAAAATACTCATCACAAATAAATGAGTAGCTATGTGAAGTGATAGATGTCAACTGAACTTATTGTGTTGATCATTTCACATGTCTACACCTAAAACTAATACAATGTTTTATGTCAATTATAGTTCAATAAAACTGGGGGAATGGAGAGAAGCTATTGACAGCCTGTCCTGCCATGTACTGAATGAGGATTTTTCAAGTTACTTCCCTTCTTTGTGCTTCCATTTGTTCACTAGTTTTTAAAAAGGTGGCAGTCGTATGTGTACCTACCTCTTGGGGTTGAGGCGAGGACTGACCCAGAAACACTGTGCTTACAGGTGGGTAGAGCAGTGGTTGACTCACACTCAGTAGATAAGAGTAAGAACTATGATGAAAACACCAATATTAACCACTCAAAGATATAACTGTGTACTTTTTTCAGACTCTCATAAATATCACACCAACTATCTTATTTTTATCTCTAAGCTGAACCTCAGGAGGAAACAAAACTCTTTTACTCACCTAGCTCATTTTTGCATAAACGTGAAAGATTATCTTAGTCTTTAACTTTCTCAGATACTGGAGAAAGTGTTTTGTGTCATTTTCTCCTGCTCCCTCAACAAAAGTCTCCTTTCCTCTCTTCAAAAGAGAAAAAAAGGGAGAAACAACAACTGGGAAAGCAACCTCCTCAGAGTCCCCTCTAGCCCAAGCCGACTTCCGTTCCATTTTGTTCTCCAGGAGGAACAGACCACTCATCTGCTCCTTTCAAAAAGAAAGTTTAGGCTAATTCACAAATTCTGCTAAAGTTAGTTTTCTGCTAAGCTTTTCCTCCCCACCTTTTCTTTTTTCTTTTTTTTTTGGGGGGGGGGACAACTTTCAGCTAAGCAAAACTATCTACTGCATTATCAATACCTACAGACAGTATATGAGGTGACGTGAGGCATACCCAATCCTCTCCTGAGTTGATAATGCAGGAACACTAAGAAAGACACACATGGAAAGTTAATTACACGCATTTACATAATTAGTGCTAAATTGGTAGTATAGAAAATAAGGGATACTCACATTTGGTTTGATCATAAGTACTTTAGTGGAAAATGTGTGTGCTATGGAGCCAGAGAGATGGGCCTCGAAAACCAGTCAGAGGGCAGGTTACCCAAATGAACAATCTTTGAGACCTTCAAGTGTTCTTGGCCTCCTTCTGCCTGAAAGCCGCAAGGGCGAAGACTCTGCCATCCTGATTGGAGCAAAGGCTAATCCTCAGGTTGAGTTAAGGTGTGGATTATGTGGTCTGGCATGAAGTTTCTGGATGGTCAACCCGTAAGATCCTGTCTGTTATTAGGTATGTGGGGTAGGTATAATGCCCCCAAAGGTATCTTAATCCTCAGAATCTGTGACAATATGGCATTATTGGGAAAAGGGACTTTGCAGATATAATTAGAGTTACCAATTTAAAATTAAGGGATTGACCCAGATTATCCAAGTGGGCCCATATCTAATCAGACAACTCTCGAAAGCAGAGAACTTTCTGTGGCTGGATATGGCACAATGAGGCAAAGTGAGGGTCTCAGACAGACAAATGTGAGATAGACTTGGCCTACCTTTGCTCACTTTGAGAACATAGGAGTCACAAGCTAGGGAATATAGGAAGCCTCTAGAAGCTAAGCACGACTCTCAGTACCAGCCAGCTAAGACCCAAAGACCTTTATTCCACAACAGAATGGAACTGAATTCTGCCAACAACCTAAATAAGCTCAAAAACAAATTCTCAATACACACCACCCCAGCATCGCAGTAGGAGGCCCCCACCAGCTGACACCTAGATTTTGGCCTTAGCAAACACTGAGTAGAGAACCCAGACACACCTGCCAGATTTCTGACCTACAGAACTGGGAGACCATCAATAGGTATTGTTTTAAGCTCTGAATGTAAATTGTTATGGCAGTGATAGAAAAATAATGCAGTGAGATTTCAGATACATAATGAAGAAACGGGGCCCTTCAGATGCCACCTGGAACCTAATACCTTGCCTGACACTTGTGTGGCATCCAGGTTTTCAAAACAAGGCTCCATCTTTACCTTCTCACAAATGTTCTAAAGGAGGCAGAGGGAAATTTATCCATTCAGTTCTTCCAATGAGGAGCCAAGGCAAAATAAGGTTCATGATTTGTCTATGGTGGCCTGTCTGCTTTGTGGGAAGACAGAGGTTAGAAATCCAGACTCGTGGCTCCTAGCCCAGAAACTACCTGAGGAATGAGACAGTAAGATCAAACTGTTTACTCACCTTTCTATAGATGGCAAATATGGTTCCAATGGAAGCTAGGCAGTCAATGTTGGAAGATCCATCCAGTGGGTCAAAACAGACCACATATTTCCCCTAAATATACAGACAGAAGAACCACTGATCAGGTCACCTTCCAATCAACACAGTGTATGTAAGTGGTTGTGCATAGCAGACTAAAAAGTGAAACTAAAAAGTGATTTTGAGAAAGGGGACATCCTTATTAAAAAATGCAATTACATAAAGAGAGAGAGCATTTCAGTATAAATGACTTAGGCAGCTCAGGGCCCACATCACCATAACAGATAGTTGCATCTGTTCATAGGGCAAAGAAGTTCCCACCGCCTCGCAATAGCTCTTCTCCTGCCTCTCCTGGCACCACCCTCTCTCCTACCAGGACACACAGGGACTTGGAGCTGCTGAGGGTGTGAGAGGCAACCAGGTCTGAAATGGGCACTTGCAATGAAGAAGTGGGCAAGCTAAAGATAAACTTTCACATGCTCCAAGTTTATCTTTCTGAGCCTCTCCCCAGATAGGTTTTTTTTTTCATTTTGGAGCATTTTTGCCAAATGAAAAATAATTTTTTTTCAGAAAATCTCAGAGAAATACTCCAGGGCCTCTGGGTCTGTCTTATTAAGAGACCTGGTGTACATAGATACCTCAGGAGAATAAAAATGCTCTTTTAAATTTTGCTGCATCCAACCCACCTGTCTGATGTGAAGACCAGAAGACAGAGCAGGTGGGGTCTTGCAATACCATATCCCTCTCACCCCCCATATTGCTATCACAAGCTGTTCTTGCCAACATTCATGGAAAGATATCACCGGATACTTTAAAAAAGTCTCCTTTGTGCAAGGTCCTCTGAGAGTCTTAGTGATGGGGACTAGAGTCTCCTGGCTAATTATACATGGTAATAAAATGAAGTAAAATGGGAGTCACTTCTTCCACCACTAAAATTACTTTTCACTGACTTAACAATGAGCAATGCCCTAGCTTAATTTGAGCCTTATTTCCTTTTTTTCTCGCTCTACAGGGGTGGGTGGGGTACGGGGCATTAAAAAAGTGGTATATTCATAAACTTGAAAATTTCTAATTCGCCCTGTGGTTAATCCAATTTAAGTCATTCACTTATTCATGTATTCATTCAATAGATATTTGGTGAGCATCTAGCATATGCTGGAAAGTGTTCAGGAACTGATATGGGAGCAGGCATAGGGTATTGAAGAACTAGCATGAAGACTTATATAGCTCAGGCCAACTGGGAAAGGAAATGATAGATTAGATGAGAGAGATAATTGAAGATCATATCAGTGGGAATCAAAAGGTGAAAATAATAGGTATGATTTAGCTGAAATTATGTGGGACAAGAAGAGCAAAATATTTTGCACAGTTCTTTGCATACTGTAGGTGTTTAGTAATTTGGCTTTACCTTTTCTGTACTACCACCTAATTATAAAGAAATGGCACTTTGTCCCCAACACCCAATGTATAAATCAAGGGTCAATAGTCCCAGCATTTATTTTGTATTACTGTACCACAGCTGACCATGAGTTGGATTTTTGGGCACCAGCAAACATCTCTCTTTAGGAAACTGTTCATGAAACCATCGTGAATATGGACCCTCCCAGCCACGTCCTAAACTAACCAAGTTTACCCCTATATTTAGGCAAGTGAGTGTATCATCTTTGCGATTTCTTTTCTATTTTAGTCTGACAGTGTGTCAGGCATGAAGAAACCTCTGTTGAAACCACAATCCCCCTTGAGGAAGTATATGCAGGGTGGGGAGGGGTTGAGTAGAAGTGGGAAGGGGAAGAGTAAAAGCCATATAGTATAGCTCTACCAGCGACCTCTACTTTTTACTGAACTTCATGATTTTCAAGTTCCCGAAAATGTCAGCACTTGTTACTGGGAACATGAAGTGATCACGCATAAACCCCACCCGCTGAGAAGTTTCAGTAAATCACTCTGATTCAGTTCCTGGTAAACTATTGTCCTGCCATGAAGTCTTTTTTTACTAGACAGCATAAGAAGTATGCAAATTTTTTTTTCCTGAAAATGAAAGCTAAGCAGTAGAGAAAAACCCCAGAAACAAAAGAAAAGCAAGGCAACTATCTTCCCAACTCATTGGCACCATCCAATGCTAATGGAACCGCGTCCAAGTTCTGGCACGCACCCTCTTATCCTTGGTGGTGATAATCGCCTCTTTATTCTCTTCTGAGACCAGGACACAGGTGCTGTAGGAGGACTGGAGCATATTGATCACCAGGGAATTGGATAACACATCCAGTTTCTTCACTTCATCCCCTGTCACATTCACGCTTCCCGCAATTCCATACCTAGGAAGACCCAAAAAAAAAAAAAAAAAAAGTTTAATGCCATCTCTAAGAAAGCCTGAACTACACCAAAGAAGTCCAGACACTAAGACACAACCAGTGTTTCATCCTTTTCCCTCATGGTTCCTGAGTCTCCAAATTATAAGCGCAGACCAAGTATGTCATGTCCCACAGCAGTGATCGTCAACCTTGCTTCCTTTACACTTCGGGGATACAGTCCTATTCCCTTATTCTCCTAATACGCTAACCAAGTTCAGCACTGTGAGGTGAATAGAGAGAGTTATAAGTCAGATAGTGCCATCATTAATGACTCCAAAAAGTAAAGGACCATGACTTCCAGCCCTGAGATTTCAACATTTGTTATTTATCCTCAAATAGCCTACTGGGCTGAATTAAAAATTGCCCTGCTGTAGCTTGGCATTACTTGAATAAGAAGAAAGTTTGGGGACATACCTAATTTAATTTGGTTCTTCACTACCTTTTCAAGCAATATCAGAAAGTGCACTACTATAAAATTTTATCTAGAGTCTTTGTGTTTTAGAGCAGGAGTCCTCAACACAGCAGGAGGTGAGCAGCGGGCAAGGGAGTGAAGGTTCATCTTCATCTGTATTTGCAGCTGCTCCCAGCCCTAGCATCAACACCTCGGCTCCACCTCAGATCATTAGGCATTAGATTCTCATAGGAGCACTGGTCCCTGGTGCCTAAAAGGTTGGGGACCGCTGTTTTAGAATATTAATATGCAAAGGTCTCCTGGCTTTCACCCTTGTGGGAGGAATCCTTCTAAAATTTGAGCTAGATCACTCTTGTCCACCTAGAGTTCCCAAGTCCCCACAATGAAATGGGAATCCTTCAGGCCCCACCCAGGAAGCTCTGTTCCCACGGTGGCATTGCCTCTTATTCCTCTTGCCTTCACTCAGCCGGTCTCAGCCTCCAGACCCACAGGGCACACGCCTGCCTTACGACCAACCTCCGGGTTTGCTGCCCTGCTTTCCACACTCTTCCCTCCTAGAGCCTTGTGGTTATCATCCCACTCAAGCCTTTTGCATTTCAGCAGCCACTAAGGTCCTGCGGCCACCGGCACTCAGCCAGCTGCTCCTTTCTTTTTCGCCTTCACTCATAGGGCTCCCACGAAAAGAATGCTTCCTGCCCACCCTCAGATTTTTTCTTCTGGTTGTCCTGACCCACTCTGGAAGCTTCCTGGTTCTCCTTCATGTTCCAACCACACACAGGCACACTCCTCCCATCAAATCCAAAGCGGCTCACGATCTGTTCATAGCATTGTCTTTCCTGATGGATTATCTGCTCACTGAGGCAAGAAGTGTGGCTCCTGTATTTGTTTCCACAGTGTCTGAGGACATAGGAGATGCTCAATACATGTTCACTGAATAATGAAGAAAGAATGGCAGGAAATTACTTTCTCTTACTCTTCCTTTTTAGTGCCATTTATTGGTTGAAGGAATCCTCAGGTGGTCTAACAGTTAGCCAGGGTTGAGAACCGCAGATTTACCATCACGGAGGACAAGTCATTTCCCATTCTCTTCCCTGACTGACAGCCTCTCCTCTCCCCCACCACCCTCCACCTATCAACTGATGGCCTGTTGTTATGTGATGTGCTGAGCCAGCTGCCTTGAAAAACAATAGTAGTAGCCAGGCCTCAAAAAGTGTAGCTTGTAGTTCAAAATAAAAGCAAACAAATAACTGCAGCAACAAAACTGGGTTATTTTACACTGGAGTGTAAGGGGACCACAAACCCAAAATCTTGTTCAATGTGGATTACTGAGGTGACTGCTGCTGAAGAATGAAGAGCTAGGGTACCCAAGGCCGATGGTAGGCAGAGCTGAGAAACGCTCTCTCTGTCCTGTGCTCCAGCATTCCACCAACCTCATCCTTACTCACCCTCAACAGGCCCTCTCATACTTCCTCTAGATACAGAGTGTCCTGCTTTGTCCACCCACACCCACACCCCTTCTTCCAGAAAGAATGGAAGCTCCTTCACAGTGAGGCCTAACTGCCTGATGAGTGCTCCAAGTTAGAGCATGGGTGAAGGGGTGCTTTATAAATGCTAGAAATATAATCCTTTCTAGCATTATAACTAGCACTAAAGCTCTCTTGACCATTCTAAAGTGGTGTGTTCTGTCATTTTGACAGTAAAGCAGAGGAGGCATCTATTAGTCTCTTCTTCCTACAGCCTGTGCCAAAAATGTCTTCCCCAAAAGAAGAAGCAAAGGAATGAGGGGCTTGAGGTCTCCTAAATGGAAAGTAGCAGGAGCAGGTGAAAGTCCCATTCTCATGAGCAGATTTGCTCTGAGACAGAGGGCAGGCAACCTTTTAGCATTCTGAGAATCAAGCCCAGGGTCCTCTTAAAATAATCTCAGCAGGTCTACAGCCATGCTACCCTGAACAAGCCCAATGTCTGATGTCGGAAGCTAAGAAGGGTTGGTCCTGGTTAGTACTTGGATGGGAGATCACCTAGGGAGACCAGGTGCTTTAGGCATAAATAATAAAATAATATATATATATATATATATATCATCATCATCATTATCATCATCATCGCCATCTTCATCTCATCTCAGCATCTCGTTAGAAAAATGGAATTTCTAGCCAATGAGTTTCTCTCGCTGCCACTTTCGGTGTAACAGAGGGGCTATGGAAAGAATGCCTTTTGAACTGGCAGAATGTGGGGCCTCTGCCAGAAGGAGGAAAATTCAGCGCCCCCAGAAAATGTGGAATCCTGATGTCTTGTTTCTGCGGGCTGCGCCTGCCACCTAGTGGTCTGTCTGCGCCATCGACCAGCCAGCTGGCAAAATTCCCCAGGTCTGGGCAAGGCGCCATGGTAACAAGGAGCATTTACTGAGCATTTACCATAGGACTAGCACTGTCAAAATCATCATCACATGGACTTACTAATCCTTACAATAACCTACAAGTTAGGGTCCATTAGTATCCTGTCCATTTTACAAATAGGAAACTGAGGTTCTAATGAGAGTTGATCATTGCCTATGATCTACCTGGAAGGAAAAGCCAAGTCAGATGAACACCTTCATTATTAAACTCCTGGGTCCACTTCATCTGTACACTCGACGGCCACAGAGTCCTGCAGCCAACTGATACAACCCCACCACAGCAGCTGCTGCCTAGCCAAGCATTCTGCCCAGAGCAGGAGCCAGATGAATGTGGGTAAATAATGCTGAGATGTCAGCAGACAGCAGGGAAGGGCACTAAGTGTAGCAGGGCCCATATACGGGAAGAGGCAGAGTCACTACTTAGTCACTCAGCAGGACCCATAACTGGCAGGAGCAGGACAGAGGCAAATGACTGAAACCAACGTTCATGAAGGTCCTTAAATGTAGTTTGGCCAAATGAGGTAATAATACAGTGATAGCAATACACACAGAGAAAAAGTCTATCTCAAGGCACCTTAATCTGGATCCCATTGCTAGGTCACAAAACCTTATATAAATAATTCTGTAACTGTTGTGATCATTACATCTTGTTATATAATACTACCATATTTTTTGTTTAAAAATTACTAAATTGTTCATAATAAATATTTTAAATTATTGGACTTTATTATTTCTTTATTTGGGAGAAATAATAATAATAGCCCCCCTCAACTTCAGAGAGGACCTCCACTGGAATTACTATAATGAAAAGGGAAGCCCAAAGAAAGACTGCTTCTTTTTATCACAAACTTAAACTGGACACTTGGCTGTGTTGATCAGAAGCCGAAGCCTGAACTTGGCTTCATTCCGTGCTTGAACAAAGCCTGAAAGAGAACAAGTGTAGAATGCCGTGCGTTTCCTCCTTCCAGGCCCACAACTCCCAGCTTCCTGCCCACCAAGTGGAGAAGAGGATAAAGAATGAATCACAGAGAAGAAAAAAAAAATGTTTTAAAAACAAAAAACTCCTTTTGATGGTAAGAAAGGAGATGTAGGCAGGGGCTCTGGGAAGTTATTTTGTAAATGATTACTAGCTCTTAACATATTGGGAAAGGTAGTGACAATAAAATGCTCACATCTGCAAAGGGCATAAGGAGACCTCTGAAGTTTCCTGGCTATTTCTTTGTACCAGTGAGAACGCAAATACAAGTCACAATAATTCAATATATGTTTCAATGTAACAAGCCACTGAGCTTGTTATCTTTATAATGTATGGCAACTTGAAAAAAATATATATATTTTTTCCTCCATAGCATGTCTCTGTTCCTTTCTTGAAACAAGTCAAAGTTCCCTTTATCAAATCCCACGTGACAGAAACTTTAAAGGCAACTTTCTTCTAGGGCTCACAGGCAAACAGCTTTTGACCCAGCTTCCTGCCCTAGCTCCTGCAGCTTTGCCCACACCCCACCTAGGCCGGTGTGTGCACCCGCACCTGCTCCCGGAGACTCACAAGTTGGCCAGGCCGGCCTTGCGCACTGCGGAGGAGATGGCTTTGATGGCTGTCAGCATGGAGTTCAGCAGCTGCGTGAGCTCCCCTGTCCCTTTGGCCTGACGCCCCCTTTCCATCACATAGCGGGTCAAGGTGAGCATGTCCGTTTCGAAGGGGCTTCTATCTGTCATCGTGGCAGGTAATTTTTCAAATCCTTCTTTTCCCCCTGCAGAAAGCTTTGTTTGACTCTAAGAGCTGTAGCTCCGTGATATCAGAGCTGGCCCAGGACCTTTAAGGAGAAGTGCCCCAGCCCACGTGATCGAGGTAACTGGGCAGCCCTCACGGAAATCCTTCTGGCATGGCAGATGCTGCCAAGGCACCTACCATATACAAGCTGTAAATAGAACCAGGCAGCCTGGAGATACATACCTACTTCTCTTGGTGAGCTCTTTTCTTTAAAGTTCCTAAGAAGCAGCTATTTAGTAACAGGTGAAAGATGAGAAATCCAGCCACTAAAAAAAAAAAAAGACCCATAAAACCCTCTTAGTCAAGGACTAAAAAGGATTTTTCACATCTCTCTACTGCAGAACCTGATTCCCTTGTGGTTTATAGAAGGCAGATTGGCAGATAGCTTATCTGGAGTATAGGTGACAGTAATTATAATGGCAATCCTGGAACTTCTTAGCCAGGGTTATTTCATGTAAGTTGGAAAAGAATGCCTTTTATTTCTAAAAAGCATGCGTGACAGGATGGATATCCATAATTGATATCCAAATCAGAAAGAAAAATTCTATTCTTAGCACAGTGCCTAGCACCAGGGTTATTTTATCAATTTTTCTACATTTTCTCTTTTATAACAAAATAATGCTTGTTTACTAAAAAGGAAACACAACAGAAGTATATAAAGAAAAAGTGGAAGGCCTTACCATAAGCCCAACCTCCAACCTACCCCCTAGAAATAACTGCCTTTACAGCTGGTGGGGGTCTGTATTGGTAATAAGCATGGGTGGGGGTCTGCATAGGGTGGTCTAAGCACTTTCTCTAGGGGCAGACAGATCTGGCTCTGAGTCCCTAGCTAGTTCTCTGCTAGTTGTGTGAAGCCTCTGTTTCCTCACTTGTAAATGGGGAGAACGATAAAACATCTGCCTTACAGAGTGGTTGTGAGGATTAAAGTGATAAGATGTGCTTCGCACATAATAGGTGCTCAATACTTGTTAGCTATTATTACCCTGCCAGTATTTTGATGTATATTAAATTTATGTATACATATATAATTCCATTTTACAAAATAGTAGAATATGCACATCGTTCACCATTTGATTTTTTTCTTTTGACAGTCATTTCAATCAGAATGTGTTTAGCTACAAGCAATAGAAAACTCGCAGCAATTTAAATATGTGAGGATTCATTTTTCTTATATTTTCTCATGAGTCCACTTGGAGGTGGCTATTGGCACTTATTTAGCTGTTCAAAGTTTCTATTAGGGACCTCTGTCTCTTCTCTGTAACCTTTGGTCTGCTGGCTTTTGCCCCCATGCTGGTCATCTCATGGGTTCAAAATGGCCACATAGCCGTGAACATCTAGCCCACAGTGAAGACCTAGACAGAAGAGAAAATGCAGCTCCAACTATGGCAGTTCCCTTTTATTAGGAAAGGAAAATTTCCCCAGAACGCACCCCCCCCCTACCCCAGTAGACTTCCACTTACATAGAATTGGCTAGATCTGTGTCATATGGTGATCTCTTGCTGCAAGAGTTGGATCAATCCATCTACAGTGTCTGCCTTAGCAAGACACCTTGGAAATACATTCACGTCAGTACACATAAAGTACTGCATTCCAGTACATGGACAGTTAAATTATTTTGGAAACGTGTGCTCTTCAAACAATGCTGCAACCAGCTTCTTCATCGTTGTGCATGGACTTATGCAAGGGCTTCAGTAAGATGCAGCTCTAGAACGGCTGTATTACAACAGTTTAATTTTGGACATCACCAGCATCTAACCAGAAAACTCTTTTTCTATACCTTCTGAAAATTGTGAGAACTGCAGAATGGAACTTCCTTTGAGCTTGATGAGTCATGTTGCCATGAATAAATAACTAAGTTTTGTCTTTCACATGGGAGATCGACCACAATTCTTCGGACATAATTATAGAAGGAGTTGTGCCTGGCTGTTAGGAGTTCTGGATCAGCGAATGACTGCAAGATGAAGAGAGTGGCCTGGTTGATTAGTTTCCAGGCTTCATTTGAAATCTAACATTGTCATTTGATTAAGGGTTTCCCTCATGATGGTGCAAAGCAATGCCACTCAGAGTGGACCATCACATCTTCCCCTAGAGAAATAAATACATACATTCACACAAAATCCATTCACAAATATTTAAGGCAGCTCTATTTATAATTCTCAGAAACTGCAGACACCCAAATGTTCTTCAAAGGTAAATGAATAAACTGTAGTATGTCCATAAAATGGAATACTACTAGCATTAAAGGGAATAAGCTATTTTTACATGTAGCACTGGGATGAATCTCAAAGGCACTGTGCTGGCTGAAAGAAGCCAGTCTCAAAACAATATATGCTGTATGATTTCATTTATATGATAGTTTCATAAAACAAAGTTATAGAGATAGAAACAACTCCATGGTTGCCAAGGAGTAGGAATATGGGAAGCAAAAACAGAAATATTTTTCCTGATAGAACTGTTCTATATCCTGATTATGATGATAGTGGCTTGATATTGCTAAAATTTATAGAACCGTACATTTTTAAAAAGTCATTTTACTGTAAAACAAAACATAAGTGGATCATGGACAGTCTGCAAATTGTACTGGTCCATGATGAGGTAAATAGAAAATTGAAAGTATTTAGATATTTCTATAGCAGTTTTCCTATGTTATGTTTGTTCTGATTATATTTATTAAAATGTAATTTAAATCTAACAATAAAATATAATTTAAACTAAATGACATTACAATCTAACACTAAACAATTGGTGCCTATATTTTTGTAACTATTTTTTATTTCATTTTTCCAGTAACTTATTTTTACCATTTTTAAGTGTACAGCTCAGTGTCATTAAGCACATTCACATTATTATACAATTATCACCACCATTCATCTACAGAACTTCTTTCTCTTCTCAGAGAAAATTCTGTACCCAATAACGATAATTCTCCATTCCCACTCAGTTCCCAGCCCTGGTAATCAC
The DNA here is from genome assembly GCA_003508835.1 of Eonycteris spelaea. Lineage (NCBI taxonomy): Eukaryota > Metazoa > Chordata > Mammalia > Chiroptera > Pteropodidae > Eonycteris > Eonycteris spelaea. Next base: position 233,909 of record PUFA01000245.1, read on the forward strand.
CATTCTACTTTCTGTCTCTATGAATTTGACTACTCTAGGTACTTAATATAAGTAGAATTATGCAATATTTGTCCTTTTATTACTGGCTTATTTCACTTAGCATATCTTCAAGGTTTATCCAAGTTGTAGCATCTGTCTGAATTTCTTCCTTTTTAAGGCTGAATACCATTCCATTTTTTTAGATATACTACGTTTTGTTTATCTTTCATGGGTCAGTGGACACTTGGGTTGCTCCTATCTTTTGGTTATTATGAATAATGCTGCCATGAATGTGGTTGGACAAACATCTGTTCAAGTCCCTGCTTTCAATTCTCTTAGCATACATACCCAGTAGAATTGCTCTATCACATGTAATTCTATATTTCATTTCTTGAGGAACCACTGTACCTTTTTTCTGCAGGCTGAACCATTTTACATTTCCACCAGCAGTGCACAAGGTTCCAATGTCTCCAGGTCCTTGCCAATTGTTGTTATTTTCTGGTTTTTGATAATAGCCATTCTGAGTGTGAAATGATATCTCATTGTGGTTTTAATTAGCATTTCACTAATAATTAGTGATGTTGAACACCTTTTCATGTATTTACTGCCCTGACCAGTAATTCTTTTTACTGTTTTATGAAAGTATCTTTACACCAGATTGGAAGTGAAACAAACAAACTGGTGTTTTAAAACAACTGCCACAAGAAGCGCTGGTGCCCAGCACACTGTAGATGTGAAAGATGAGCAAAAGACGGGATAATTTGGGGATCAGGAGGGCGATACTACTTCTAGTGTCACTTAGAAGTAGTCAACTACTTTCCCATAAAGGAACCTGAGGAAAAGGCTGTTATTTCTGCCATCATCTTAGCCAAGTATGACAGCTGGGTGCAACATACCCCTTGCTGCTACATTTAAATGTTAGAAGTTCGAGTTACCCAGTGATCTAAAATTGTAGCTGATGACCTTTCAGCAAATGCCACAGTTCTTTCAGGACACACGAAGGGGTGGAAACTAGTAGAGCAGCTGCGTTAGAAGCCCAGAGGAAGGGAGAAGTGCATCCAACTCACATTTATTTCAGTGCCACTGATACACTGGAGACCACAAAGCTATCTATGGCCTTGTTAGTGAAAGATGCTCACAGACCTGAGTCTAAATCTATAAAGAAAAGCAGACCCTCCTGACAATTGAGGCAATCTTATTTCTGCGTCAGGGCCTTCACCCAAAGCCAATGATCTAGAATGAGACTCTAGAGTATCAACAGAGAGACCATTCTTTATTAGCAAAACTCTGCTAAGATGTTTTACATACACTCTCTCATGTAATCCCAACATAAGTTTTTTTGTTTTTTTTAAAGTCTTTAGTCAGAAAAGGTTTTATTACAAGAAACGATTCCATCAGGTAAAAATGCAAAAAAAAATGCAATTATAGTAAAATGTTTTTTAAAATCTGCACTTTTGCTTCCATAGGACTATTGTACTTACTACATACTTGAGCAGTAAACATTCAATGACTTTTAAACTTCTTCACAAAGGGAATCTGAATCCTTGCAGATAGCACCCACTTTTTCTCACACACTAATAAAATCAGCTTGATGCTTAAGCATCAACTTTGTGGGATAATAGAAAACAAAGATGGAAAGTAAAGAATACTTTTCTAGTTTCCTATAACATAGTTATACCAAGTCCAATTTTCATTGTGTAAAAAAACATATAGGAAAGTGCTACATACATTATTTAAATGCAAAAACAAAGTTAAAGTGGGACCGGCATAGGTTAGGCTTATATTTTAATTTCATAGTACTCATTGTGATTTTTACTTATGTTGTCATCATTTTATGCTTTTTTCTTTTTAAATTTTTTAAAGACTTTTTTAGAGCAGATTAGATTAGGTTTACAAGAAAATTGAGAGGAGATACAGAGATTTTCCATTCCCCCTGGGCCCAAGCATGCATACCCTGGCCTGTTATCAACATCACTCACCAAATGGTACTTTTTTTTTTTTTTTTTTTACCGAGGATGAACCTACATTAAAACATCATTATTCTCCATAGTCCATAGCTTACATAGGGCTCACTCTTGGTGTTGTACATTCTATAGGTTTGGACAAATGTGTAATGACATCTGTCTATCATTATATCATTCAGAGTTTTTCACTGCCCTAAAAATCCTTTGTGCTCTGTCTGTTCATCTATCCCCTCTCCAACCTTATCCCTGACAACTACTGATCATTTTATTGTCTTCCTAGCTGTGCCTTTTCCAGATGTCATATAGTTGGAATCATATAGTAGATAGCCTTTTCATATTGGTTCTTCACTTAGTAATATGTATTTAAGACTCCATGTCTTTTCATGACTTGATAGCTTATTTCTTTTAGCATTGAACAATATCCCATTGTCTGGATATACTACAGTTTATTTGTCCATTTGCCTACTGAAGGAGATCTTGGTTGTTTCCAAGTTTGGGCAATTATGAATAAAACTTCTGTTAACATCCTTCTGCAGGTTTTTGTGTAGACATGAATATTCAACTCCTTTGGGTAAATACTAAGGAATGCCAGATCATAGAGTAAGAGTGTATTTAGCTATGTTAGAAACTGTATTCCAAAGTGGTTGTACCATTTTACATTCTCATCAGTAATTAATGAGAATTCCTATAGCTCCAGATCCTCCCTAGTATTTGGTGGTGTCAGTATTTTGTGTATTCACCATTCTAATAAGTGTATAGTAGTATCTCATTGTTATTTTAATTTGTACTTCTCTGAAGACATGATTTAGACATCTTTTTATACACTCATTTGCCATTCGTATTTCTTCTTAGGTGAGGTATCTTTAGGGTCTTTGGCTCATTTTTTCATTAGGTTCTCTGTTTTCTTATTGTTGAGTTTTTAAGAGTTCTTTGTATATTTTTGGGTAACAGTCCTTTATCAGATCTGTCTTTTGCAAATATTTTTTCCCAGTCCAGGGCTTGTCTTCTCATTCTCTTGTTACTGTCTTTCCCAAAGCAGAGGTTTTTAATTTTAATGAAGTCCAGCTTATCAATTCTTTCTTTCATGAATTGTGTCTTTGATATTGTATCTAAAAAGGCATCACAATGCCCAAGGTGATCTAGGTTTTTTCCTATATTATCTTCTAGAAGTTTTATAGTTTTATATTTGGGTGTATTGATCCATTTTGTGTTTAATTTTTGTGAAGAGGAGAAGGTCTGTGTCCAAATCATTTTTTTTGCCTGTAGATGTTCTCTTGTTCCAGGACCATTTTTTCAAGAAACTATCTTTCTTCCATTGTATTACTTTGCTCTTTTGCAAAGATCAGTTGACTCTATTTATAGGTGTCTATATATGGCTCTCTATTCTGTTGTCAATAATCTATTTGTTTATTTTTTTGTAATACCACACTGTCTTAATTTGCATTTCCGCAAGATTATAGTAAGATTTAAAGTTTGGATATCATCAGTCCTCCAACTTTGTTTTTCTTCTTCATATGTTTGCTATCTGCCTCCTCCATATAACTTTAGAATCAGTTTGTTGATATCCATAAAATAACTTGCTCAGATTTTGATTGGGACTGCATTTTTTCTATAGATCAAGTTTGTACAAACTTACATCTTAAGAAATTATAGTCTTCCTACCATGATACAAAATTGATTAATCTTTGATTTCATTCAAGCAGAATTTGAGTTTTTCTCATATACCTTTCTACATATTATGTTAGATTATTACCTAAATATTTCATATTATTGGGCAATGTAAATGGCATTGTAGGGGTTTTTTATATTTAACATTTTATTTATTTTTCCCTCTCCCTTCCGCTTTCCCTCTGGTAACACTAGTCCATTGTCCATGTCAGAGTCTCTGTTTGTCCTGTTCTTTGTTGCTTTAGGTTTATATAACACATTATGTATATCATGTGATTTTCACCTTTTCTGTTTGGCTTATTTCGCTTAGTATGATTATCAGGTCCATCTATGTTGTTGCAAATGACTAGTATAATATGTCCATTGATATATGTTACCACAGCTTCTTTAGCCAATCATCTATCTGTAGGATACTTTGGTTGCTTCCATGTCCTGTCCACTGTGAATAATGCTGCTATGAACGTTGGGGTACAAATATTTTTCTAATATGAGTTTTCAAGTATTGGGAAACACTCAGTAGAGGGATGCTGGATCATATGGTAGATCAATCTTTAGTTTGTGATGGAACTCCATACTGTTTTCCATAGTGCTATACCAATTTGCAGTCCCATCAGCGTGTAATGAGGCTTCCTTTTTCTCCGCATCCTCTCCAGCATTTTTTATTACTTGTCCTGTTATTATAGCATTCTAACAGGTGTGAGTGGTATCTCATTGTGGTTTGATTTGCATTTCCCTAATAGTTAGCGATGTGAGCACCTTTTACATATTTGTTGGCCATTTATGTCCTCTCGGGAGAAGTGTTGTTCAGATTCTGCCCATTTTTGATTGGATGTTTGTTTTTATTGTTGTTGTTATTGAGTTATATGAGTTCTTTCTATATTTTGGATATTAGCCCTTATTGGAGTGTTGTTTTTAAATATATTTTCCCATTCGGATGTTGTCTTTTTACCTTGTTGATGGCTTTTTGCTGAGCACAAAGCTTTTTAGTTCAATGTAGTCTCATTCATTTTTTTTTTTTACTTCCCTTGCCTTTGAAGTCAAATTCAAATCCTCTTTAAGTCCAAGGTCCTTGAGTTACTTCCTATGTTTTCTTCTATGCATTTATTGTTTCAGTCTTATATCAGGGTCCTTAATCCATTTGAGTTAATTTTTGGTGTGTGGTGATAGACAACAGTCTAGTTTCATTCTTTTGCAGGTGGCTTTTCCAGTTTTCCCAGCACCATTTATTGAAGAGGCTTTCCTTTCTCATTGCATGTTTTTGGCTTTTGTTGAAAATTATTTTGCCATATAACTATGGGTTTACTTCTGGACTCTCTATTTTTCACTGGACTGTGTGTCTGTTTTCTGCCAATACCATGCCGTTTTGATTACTGTCTTTGTAGTATAATTTGAAGTCAGGCAGAGTGATGCCTCCAGCCTTGTTCTTTTTTTCAGGATGGCTTTGCAATTGGGGTCTTTTGTGCTTCCATACAAATTGATGATTTTTTCTCTCTTTCTTTAAAAAATGCAATGGGATTTTGATGGGGATTGTATTAAATCTGTATAATGCTTTAGGTAATAAGGTCATTTTAACTATGTTGATTCTTCCAATCAAGAACAAATACTTTCCATTTCTTTTGTATTCTTCGTTTCTTTTAATAGGGTCTTATAGTTTTCATTATATAGGTCCTTCACATGTTTCATTTAAATTTATTCCTAGGTATTTTATTCTTTTTGTTGCAATTGCAAAAGGAATTATTTTTCCATTCTTTTCTGATACTTCATTAGAGTATAGGAATGCTATGGATTTTTGAACATTGATTTTTGTATCAGAGATTTACTTATTTACTTATTCTTTCTAGTAGTTTCTTGTGGAGTCTTAGGGTTTTCTATATAGAGAATCATGTCATCCACAAATAGTGACAGTTTGACTTCTTCTTTCCTATTTGGATGCCTTTTATATCTTTCTCTTGCCTGATTGCACTTGCTAGGACCTAATGTATATATTGAATAACAGTGGGATAGTGGACAGACTTGCCTTGTTCCTGATCTTAGAGGGAAGGTTTTTAGTTTTTCACCATTAAGTATAATGTTAGCTGAGGGCTTGTCATATATGGCCTTTATATGTTAAGGTACTTTCCTTCTATACTGTTTTGTGAAGTGTTTTGATCATAAATGGAGTGCTGTATCTTGTGAAGTTTTTTCTGCATCTATTGATATGATATTGATTCTTATTTTTTTAATTTGTTATATGCTGTATCACATTAATTGATTTGCATATGTTGACCATCCCTGTGCCCTGGGATGAAGCCCACTTGATCATGGTGTATAATCTTTTTAATATGTTGTGTATTCGGTTCGCTAGTATCTTATTTAGGATTTTTGCATCTGTGTTCATGAGAGATATTGGTCTGTAGTTCTTTTTGTGTTATCTTACCAGGTTTGGTATCAAGTAATATTGGCCTCATAAAATGAGTTGGAAGTATTGCCCCTCTTTGATTTTTGGAAGAGTTTAAGGAGAATAGGTATTAAATCTCTTTGAATGTTTGGTAGAATTCACTGTGAAGCCATCTGTCCTGGACTTTACTTTTTGGTAGGTTTTTGATGATTGTTTCAATTTCCATACTGCTAATCGATCTATTTAGATTTTCCAGTTCTTCTTGATTCAGTCTAGGAAGATTGTATTTTTTAAGTACTGGTCCATTTCTTCAGGTTATTAAATTTGGTGTACAACTTTTTCATAGTATTCTTGCGTGTCCTTTGTATTTCTGCAATGTCATCATAATTTCCCTCTTTCATCCCTGATTTTGTTTATTTGTGTCCTTTCTCTTTTTTTTTAGTGATCTAGCCAGGGTTTGTCAATTTTATTAACCTTCTCAAAGAACCAGCTTTTGTTGCATTTATTTTTTCTATATTTTGTTTTTTTTTTTTGTTTGTTTTCAATTTCATTTATTCTGCTCTAATTTTGATATTTCTTTCCTTCTGCTGACTTTAGGCTTCATTTGTTCTTCCTTTTCTAGTTTTTAAGATGAAGCATTAGGGTTTATTTGGGCTCATTCTTCTTTTTGGAGATAGGCCTGTAATGATATGAACTTTCCTCTTATGACGCTTTTGCCTGTGTCCCAAAAGTTTTGATATGTGTACTATCATTATCATTCATTTCTATGTATCTCTTGATCTCCTTTTTATTTCCCCTCACCCAGTTATCTCAGTAGTATGTTGTTTAATCTCCATGTATTTGTGGTTTTTCTGATTTCTTTTTACAGTTGATCTCTAGTTTTCAAAGCATTATGATCAGAGAATATGGTTGGTATGATTTACCCTCTTATATTTGTTGAGCTATGTCTGTGTCCCAGTATGTGGTCAATCTTGAGAATTCCATGTGCACTAGGGAAAGAATGTATAAGCAGCTGTTTTGGGATGAAAGGCTCAACTATGTCCAGTTGGTCTAATGTATCATTTAAGGATTATTTCCTTATTGATTTCTTTTGGATGATCTGTCATATCTGACAGTGGGGTATTTAGGTCCCCTACTATGATAGTGTTTTTGGTCTGTTTCTCTCTTTAGTTCTGTTAGTAATTGCTTTACATATTTCGGGCTCCCTGATTGGAGCATAGATATTAATAAGTATTATGTCTTCTTGGTATATGATTCCCTTTATCATTATGAAGTGTCCCTCAGTATCTTTCTTTACCTTTTTTATTTTGAAGTCTATTTCATCTGATATTAGTACTGCTACTCCAGCTTTTCTCTGAATGCCATTTGCTTGAAATATCATTTTCCACCCTTTCACTTTGAGTCTATATTTGTCTTTGGAACTGAGATGTGTCTCTGGAAGCAGCATATGGTTGGGTTTTGTTTTTTGATCCATTCTGCAACTCTGTGCCTTTTTATTGGTGAATTCAGTCCATTTACATTCTAGGGTGATTATTGAAATATGAGGTCTTCTTATAGCCATTTTTCTTTTGCTTTCTGGTAGCTCAGTGTTTCCATTGTTTGTCTTGTGTTTCTGTTTTCTTTATTTTGATTTGTTTTTGTGGGTTTCTCTCTGGCCCTTCTCGCTTTATGTTATATCCTTCAGTCTAAATCTTTGTGTGTGTGATTACCATTACAAATATGAAAAGGATAGTTATATAACAGTCATCCTTTTTCTTCTGCATGTGCCTTATCTCCCTTCCCTTTGCAAATTGGACTTTGAATCCTCCCCTTTTTAATCATTGTTCTCATTTGTCCTTATGAATGCTAAACATTCATTACTATCTTGGCTGTGGCAAATCTCTTCTTATTTTAAGTTTATAATGCCCTGTTCGTAGTAAGGTTGCACTCCTCTGCTTTATCAGCCTGCTAGTCACCTTATTCCTAATCATGCATTTTTTCTGTCATTCTTTTTAGGTGAGCTAACCTCTTTAAGAATTCTGTAGTGCAGGCCTCGTAGTGGAGAATTCCCTCAGTTTTTATAAGTCTGGAAAGGTTCTTTATTTCTCCTTCATGTCTAAAGGAGAGCTTAACTGGATACATTATTCTTGGCTGGTAGTTCCTTTTCATTTAATAGTTCAATATTTTGATTCCACTCCTTTCTGGCTTGTTAGGTTTGTGCTGAGAAGTCCGATGATATCTAAAAAGGTTTTCCTTTATAAGTTACGTGTTTCCCACCGCCCCCTCCAGCTGCCCTGAGAATTCTGTCTTAGTTGTTTGATTTTTGATAATTAATTCAATATGTCTTGGTAAAGGCCTTTTTGGTTGAGAGTAATTAGGTGTTCTATTGACTTCTTGAATTCCAAGCTCCAGCTCCTTCCTTAAATTTTGGGAAATTCTCATTAACTATTTGTCTGAAAATGTTTTAATTCCTGCTTCTTTCTTCTTCCTTTGAGAATTCCCATTATTCTTATTTCTCTTGCTGGTGGCATCAGCTAGTTCTCGTATTTCTCTTTTTTGTTTTTTATTCTTCTGTTCTCTTGTCTTCTTTCTGATTTATTTCTAGATTTCCATTCTTCAATATCACTGTTTTTTCTCTCTATTTTGGTTGACACTATTTCCGAAGTTTGTTATTTTCATTTTTCAACTCTTGAAGTGTGTTCTTTATCTCCAAAAGGTCTATTTGGTTTTTTTTTTTTTTGAGTTTCAATCCCCTTGCAAAGAACTCATTCTGCTCATCTAGTTATTTTTTCAATTCCTGAAATCATTGAATGATTCATTTCAGATCTCACTGAGTTTTTTCAGAAGTACCATCCTGAATTCTCTCCATTTAAGTCACATTTCTATGTCTGTAAGCTTTTTTCTGGAGATTTTTCTCTTTCTTTCTGAGCTTTATCACCTTGGTCATTCATGGTGTTTAATGGACTATTTCTCACCTGGGCATTAATGGAAGTGTTTGCTTCCCCCGCCCCCACCCCCAGGAAAGATTTATTATATAATGGTCTCTAGCCTGTTGCAAAATAAGGTGTTTTTTTCTTCTGGCTTCCAGTAGGTGGATCTAAGCCTCTTGGATCTCATGCTTTATATAGGACTGGTTAATAATGTCTCCCCCACCCACCCACCCTTTTTTAGATGTTTAACCATGCTCACTACCCTCAATCTCAGTCCTGTCAGTATTAGTAAAATTTCGGTAGCGTGTCCTCAGATTCTCCTGGGTCTCTGTGGCGTTCTGTCTCGGAGGGTATGCGGTGGAGGGCCCTCTGGTTTGGGAGGTGGAGGCTGCGGCTGACCAGTCTCAGTTTTGCAACCGTGGCTGATAAACATCAACTGTTGTTTCTCTGCTGTCCCTGCTTTCCTGCCTTTCCTTTTTCTCTGCCTTCTGCTCTGATGCATTGGGGTCCTGCCGCCGGCTGCATGGAGCACACAGCACTCTCAGGCAGGACTGTTCAGGGAACTCTCTGCACTTTCTTCCTCTCCCCTCTCCTACAGGAGCTCTGGCTTCGAGAGGCAGGCTTCTTGTTTTCTCCTAGTCCACCACCTGACACCAGAGGTTCTGACCTGTGGTAGCTCTTATGTGCAGATCCCACACTCAGACATGCTGGTGTTGCAGTTTGGGTGTTTTTTGTTGAGTTTTAGATGTTCAGTTTATTGTTTGTATCAAGGGGAGAGATCTGGGGAAATCTCTCACTCCACCATGTCTAATCCAATCTCTTGGCTTGTGTTTTTTATTTCAATTTCCACTTGTTCATTGTTGGCATACAGGAAAGCAATTGACTTGTGTACATTAACCTTAATTCTGAAACCTTTGCTATAGTCTTTTATTAGTTCCAGAAGTTCTTTTTATCAGTTCCTTGGATTTTCTACATAAATGATCATGTCATCATGAATGAGGAGTTTTTGTTTCTTTTTTTCCCAATCTGTATAACTTTTATGCTCTTTCTTTGCCTTATTGCATTAACAAGGACTTCCAGTACAACATTGAAAAAGAGTAGTGAGAGAGTATATCTTTGTCTGTGTACCAGGATCTTAGAGGGAAAGCTTTGAGTTTGTATCGATGAATAGCTTTTTGCCAAAGGCTTTTTGTACATTTATTGATATGTCATTGATTTTTCTCTTTTAGTTTGATGCGATGGATTACATTAATTGATTTTAAACTGTTGAACCAGGCTTTCATACCTGGATAAATCCCATTTGTCCATGATATATAATTCTTTTTAGACTTTAAGTGATTGATTTGCTAATATTTTATTAAGGGTTTCTGCATCAATGTTCATGAAACATTGGTCTGTAGTTCCTTTCTTTTGTAACATCTTTTGTCTGGGTTTGGTATTAGGGTAAGACTCATTGAATGAGTTAGGAAGTGTTTCTTCTGCTTCTATCCTCTGAAAGAGATTTTAGAGAATTGATATTTTTTTCCCTTAAATGTTCGGGTTAGAAAACACCAGAACCTATCTTAGCCTTGTGATTTCTGTTTTTGGAAGATTGTTCATTTTTTGATTCAGTTTCTTTAGTAGTATAGATGTATTCATATTGTCTATCGCTTCTTGTGTGAGTTTGGCAGATCGTGTCTTTCAAGGAATTGATCCATTTATCTAGGTCCATCGAATTTATGAGCATAGAGTTATTCATAGTATTCCTTTATTATCCTTTTAATGTCACAGGATCTGTAGTGATGTTCCCTTTTTCATTTCTAATATTAGCAATTTGTGTCCTTTCCTTTTGTTTGGTTAGCCTGGCTAGAAGTTTATAATTTTATTGATCTTTAAAAAAAAAAAAGTCTTAGATTTCGGTTGATTTTTCTCTGTTGATTTCCTTGTTTTCAATTTCACTGATTTCTACTCTGATGCTCATGATTTCTTTTCTTCTATTTACTTCAGATTTAATTTGCTCTTCTTTCCTAGTTTCCTATAGTGTAAACTTCAGTTATTGCTTTTAGATAGTTCTTCTTTTCTGACATATGCATTCAGTGCTATAAATTTCCCTTTAAGCACTATCATTGGCATCTCACAAATTCTGATAAATTACTACTGTATTTTCAATTAACTTAAAATATTTTTAATTTCTCTTGAGATTTCTTTTTTCATCCATATGTTATTTAGAAGTGTGTTGTTGAATCTCCATATATTTTGGATTTTTCAGTTAGCATTCTATTATTGATTTCTTGTATTTCTATTGTAGCTGAGAGCAGACATTGTATGATTTCTATTCTTTCAAATTTGTTAAGGTGTGTTTTATTGCCCCAGATGAGGTATACCTTCGTGAATATTCCATGTGAGCTTGAGAAAAATGTGTATTATGCTGCTCGGATGAAGTAGTCGAAAAATGCTAATTACATCTTATAGCTGATGATATTGTTGAGTTCAACTATGTCCTTACTGATTTTCTGCCTACTGGACTTGAGAGAGGAGTGTTGAGGTCTCCAGCTACTATAGTGGACATTACATCTATTTCTCCTTGCAGTTTATCAGTTTTGACTCACGTAGTTTGACTCTCTGTTGTTAGGTGCCTACAGGTTAAGGATTTTTATGCCTTCTTACAGAATTGGCCTCTTTATCATAATGTAATCATAATGTAATGCACTTCTTTATCCCTAATAACTTTCTTTACTTGAAGTCTATTCTGTCTGAAACCAAGAAAGCTATCATTGCTTTCTTTGAATTACTGTTGCATGGTATATTTTTCTCCATCAATTAATTTTTTTTAAGCAATGGGTTTTATTTTAGTAATTGCATCTATTCACAAATCAACCTCAGGTCACCAGATGTGTAAACACAATGAGATTTTTGTTGTTTAGAATCTGTAATTGAAATGATAGTAAAGGAACTAGATTTAATTTAAAATAAAACCAAATAACTATTTTGGACTAGATTAAGAGGGCACCAAGTGTGAGATTCACATTTTGAGTGGCCACTTGTGGTGAGACTTTGATAATTGGGGTTTGTCTATGATTCTGGCTGTATGGTTGCCCTTCTCTACAATTACAATAATCCATATTGGTGACCATCACCGTATTTAGAGGACTTTATCTCTGCTCAGAACCAAGTGGTTGCTCACAGGGTAAACAGATTAGAAAGTCTCCTGATGTCTCAGGGACAGGCCCCATGCATGAGGCCAAACATGTTTCCACAGGTCTTGCTCACAACAGCCATCTCAGCCAGAACTGGGAGGTTGTGAATCACTAAGGACCCTTTCTTCCTCCATTGTTTGGCTAAGTCCTGTGGTGGCCCAGAATTCCAAAGCCCAGGGATGTTGTTGGTAGTCTGGGCTTGGACATGTGTTGTGGTCCTGCATCTGTTCGTTGAGCCTTGCCATGTTCACCATCACCTCCTGCTCTGCCAACTCCACATCTTCTTGGGTCACCACTAGCTTAATTTCATTCCCTTTTCAGGAATATCCAGACATCAGCGCATGGCCATGGCCACCTACCTCCCTAGCGGCTTTGTGAGATGAGCACAACCCCAGGCATTGCTTTGTCTGGCAGAATGAATTCATTAGGCTGGCAGAGAGTTGTAGCCACTCCTCCCAAAACAATGCAGAGTTTAACAGTGTTTTGCCACCCATTACAGATGTTCCTGCCTCCTCTGCTGCATCTTTAAAACCCTATGTAATTAGGAGTATCACCTTATCCCTTTCTCTGTTGGTCATTTTATTACTGATTCTAAGGAGCTTCAGCATATTGTCACATTCTGTGACTGCATCCCCCACCCCCATTGTGTAGAGAGAAAGCATTGGCACATATACTATCCTGCCCCTCGTGTAAGGGTCTTTCAATGATAGGATAAATTGTAATCTGTGGCCTGAACAAAAGACCACGATGCTTCAAAGGAATGACAGAAGTATTCATCCTAATGCCAATCCTTGACATAAATGCTCCCCAAAAACTGCTCATCTTCTTTTGGAAGTGGTTTATCTTGTAAGGATTCCAGCACCTGGCAGGACATCTTGGGGCACTTTGCAGCCATTGCCCTTCAGTTCCATGAATCTGTTAGCTGGAAGATCTTGTCAATTCATAACTTTCCAGGTTTAAGGACTCCCGCAAGACATGGTTCTGGGGGCTCCTCCCCTCTATCTCCTAGGCCACTGGTTCCTTTGCCATCCATGGGTTTGCTTTGGAGCTCTCCGCCTCCTCCCCAAAACAGCTGCCACCACTTTCATAATGCACCAGGAGCCTTAGGCTCCCTTAAGCGTCCCCTCAAATAAAAAAATGCCTCCTGGCATTGGTAGCAGCAGCAGTGGTGTGGAGGGCAGGAAAGCCAGGACTGCATGGACACCTGGGGGGCAGATCCGACCCAGCTCCGAGGGCCCCTGTGAGTACCAGGCCACTGCCTTCATCTATTTATTTTTAATCTATATGTCTATGTATTAAAGTGGGTTTTCTTGTAGACAACATATAGTTGGGTCATGTTTTTTGATTTGCTATAACAATTTGTCTTTTAAATGATAAATTTAAGCCATCGAAGTTCAAGTGATTATTTGATATAGTGGATTAAATATTTACCATATTTGTTACTGTTTTTTATTTGATTGTTCGTTGTTCCTATTTTTGGTCTCTATGTTTTTTCTGCATTTTTTGGTTTTAGTGTGAGCAATTGATATGGTTCAATTTTTTTCTTTTCTAGCATATCACTTACTTTTTATTTTCATGGTTGCCTTAGAGTTTGCAATATCTTTTACACTTAATCCAAGTTATCTTTCAAATAACACTACACCATTTTATGGGTAGAATAAGTACTTTATAATAACAAAATAATCCTAACTCCTTCCTCCTATCCTTGTATCATTGCTGTGATTCATTTTACTTGTATATAAGCTATATATATATATTCTATATATATATTTATGTATAAATATATATATATGCAGACATAGTCAAATACATTGTTGCTATTATTATTTTGAACAAAGTATTATCTGTTAGTTCAATTAAGGGTAAGAAAAGAAAAAGGTTTTATTTTACCTTCATTTATTCCTCCTTCAGTGATTTTCCTTTCCTAATATAGATCTAAGTTTCTGGCCTGTATTATTTTTCTTCTGTAAAGAACTTCTTTTAACCTTTATTGAAAGACAGGTCTCTGGCAACAAATTCCCTCAATCTTTGTTAGTCTAAGAAAGGCTTTTTTCTCCTTCATTCTTGAAGGATAATTCACAGGGCATAAAAATTCTAAGTTGATGAGTTTTTCTCTCAACACTTTAAGTATTTCACTCCACTATTTTCTTGTTTGCATGGTTTCTGATGAGAAGCTAGATTTAATGTTACCTTTGTTTCTCAAAAGATAAGGTGTTTATTTCCTCTGGCTTCTTTCAGGACTTCTTATTTATCTTTCATTTTCTGTAGTTTGAAGATATCATGCTTAGATGTAGTTTTTTTGGCATTTATTCTGCTTGGTGTTCTCTGAACTTTCAAGATTTGTGGTTTTGGTGTCTGATATGGAAAGAAATTCTTAGTCATTATTGTTCTAAATATTTTTTTCTTTCTGTTCCTGGTATTCCCTTTACACATTATGTTACACCTTTTGCAGTTGTACCACAGTACTTGGATATTCTGTTATTTTTTTAAAGTCTTTGTTCTCTTTGCTTTTCAATTTTCAAGATTCTATTGATATATTCCCTAGCTCAGAGATTCTCTCTTCAGCCATGTCCAGCTCATCAAAGGCATTTGTGATTTCTATTACAGTGTTTTTTGACACTGTATTTCTAATGCCAGTATTTCTTTTTGGTTCTTTCTTAGGGCTTCCATCTCTCTGCTTACATTGTCTATTTATTCTTGCATATTGTCTACTTTACTCATTAGAGCCCTTAGCAAATCAATTATGATTGTTTTAAATTCTCGGTGTGATAATTTCAACATCCTTTGCCATGTCTTGTTCTGACACTTGCTTTGTTTCTTCAAAATGTGTTTTTTGCCTTTTGTTATGCCTTCTAATTTTTATCCTGTGGTTAGAGAACAGGCCACATGCACTCTGAGGGATTTGGGGAGCAAATGATGCTCATGTGGAGTTCTACTCCCATTCTGGTCACAGAGTGTTACAGAAAATGCCAATGGCATAGTTGTGGTGGCAAAGCCAGGGCAGATGGGTGCCCTAGAGTCAAAAGAGCTTTCTTAGCTTTTGGCAAAGACACAAAGCAGCAAGTTCTCCATTGCACAGAAAATTGCTTTAAAATGTTTAGAAGAAAAAAAAAGGCTATGGCCAAGTATGATTTTAATTTAAAAGGTGAAGGGTACATCGATGGAACCTCTAAGAGCAAAAGTCAGACCGATAGGTGAGAACAGGGAGGCATGAGGGTTTCTTTAAAAATCCTGCTAATGCTGTTACTTGATACAAAGAACTTGTTAAAAAAAATCAACAGCCAAATATTTGAGTGGTTAGAAGTAGTTGGTTTCCTTTATATGTTTGATTAGGAAGGATCTCCCACTTTAGGGACAGTGCAACATTGTGGCACCTAACAACCAATGGACCTGAGTTCCTGTCAGCTTTCTACATTACATTTAGTGAATGCCATCCCTTCGCCCTCATTAGTGAAGGGCATCAAAGTATCTCCAAGGTCAAGTCCAACTTTGATATTCCAAGAATCATCAAAGGAGAGTTGCTGTGCTCCTGTTTTCTCTGAGTCTGTCCTTGTCTTTCTTCTCAAAGAATGAGACAGAGAAAGATTGGATGCATCTATAGTAGAACACAAACAAGTATCAGTTGAAAACTCTCAGTTAAATAAACTCATGGCTCAATCAAAAAACATCACACAGCACACAAACAGGTGGGAGAGTATCACTTCCCTCCCATCCAGCTACCAGATCACCACAATCTCCCTCAATGCTTTGAGAACCAGAAGTTACAAGAACTGATTTACAAGATGGTTAAAAGTCAAAAGGTGCTTTGTGAGTCAGGGGACTTTCCTGAGAGGGCTAGCCACACTGGGAGTGGGAAAAACACTGGTTTTGGGTCCAATCAGTGGACAAAACCAGATCCAATGTTTAAGATCAAACTAAGTTTCTTGTTGGAAAACCGTGGAATTAATGAGGAATGTTTAGAGGAAAAGGAGCAGGATTTACATAAAAACCTGTTTCAAGTTTACAAGTAGAAATAAACAATTAAAAAAAAATTTAGAGTTTAACAAAGGCCACAGGTGTTTCTTAACACCTGATATTACTTGCCATGATCTAAGAAATTCTAGTCCAGAAAGAACCAGGGCCAGCTAAGGGAGAAACTGTTTATACAGAGAGCCTAGTAAGAAATACACTTGCATGCAATAGTACTCTATTTCCTCAAAGTCCGTGTTTGTGATAACTGTTTTCCTTATGGCAATTAGACCTTAAAAATTAGGCTTTGTTAGTTCAGTAAACTGTTATAGTTTTATTTTTAAAAGTCACCATTGAGTAATAAGGTAAACCTTCATTTGTGACTCAGATGATTATACCCGTGTGTGGGAGGCCAAAAAGTCATCGATGGCCACCAACACTAACTTATCACCTCTCCAGTTCTCAGGAGGACATAAACAGCCTTGCTCAGGTTAGTCCTGCACACCCAGACCTGAAAAGACAACAGTTAGAAGCAATACACTAACTCTGAGCTTAGTGGCCATATCTGAGCTCTGTTGCTCACTGGCTGAAGACCTTGGACAAGTTGCTTCACCTCTCTGTCTTCCATTTCATCATCTGTGAGATGTGTTATTCCTAGTACCTAATTCATAAGGTTGCTGTGAAGATTAAATGAGTTAACTAATGTTAGTTATATGCACAACTGTTGTTATTACTATTAGTCTTAATTGACACAAAGCAATGAAGACTACTTTTTGTAGAAATATTTATTCAAAATATATCTTGACCACCAGAAGCATTATATAGATAGAATTTTGTTTAGGCGGCACCAGGCACTACACAGCATTCGATGGTGAAATATTCATATTTTTTTTATTTCTGCTGTCTAGAAATGTATAATGCACAGTCAGAATAGGGTAGCTCCATGTGAGATAAAAGGTCCAGATAAAAGGCAATTCTTTTTGGGGGGTAAGTTCAGCTCTTCATTTGGCAGCATGCTTCTTATATATCTCCAAGAACTCAGTCACATCATCAGGGGACCCCAAGATGACTGGTGCCCTCTGGTGGATGTCAGTGGGAATGATGTCCAGTACAGCTTCCTTCCCAGTGGTAGCCAGGCCTCCAGCCTTCTCCATGATGTAGGCCATTGGGTTACACTCGTATAGTAGTCTCAACTGGAAAACAAGAGCCAAGAACAGTGTCCTCACACCAGAAGGTATTACATAGAAAAGGGATTTATTCTGTAGCAAAATAGCACAGAGATGGTGGAAGTTTCAAAGGTAACTGATACTTTCCCTTTACTTCCATAAAGTTGTAAAAGCTCCACACACACCTTTAGGTTGCATATAAGGCCAAATGGTTAATTTAGCCATTTGGTTAAATTGAGCCATTCATCAAGCCAGAGACAGGAATGGATTGCTTGATGCAAATGTGAGACAGACCACCTGGACTCAAGACTGAATGACATTTTGGCAGAACTCATGGTTCCCTTCTCTTTATAGCACGAAAACTGAATCTAATGAGTGATTCTGTAAGTGTTTTGGATGGAGCTTTGCCTATTCTAAAAGCATTTTTAAAAATCCATGGTTGTGTCTGGCTGCAGACATCTGGAAAGCAGACTGGCTCCTCCAAACAGTATAATATTGTTTGCAACTCTATACACATTCCTTTTATAATTCTCCTAAGGCTTGAGGGTTGGGATTTAATATATTACACGCCTTGGCATTTAGTTTTAAATATTAACTTTTTTATTGTATGTATTTTCATGCAGTCTGCCTACTGAGCTGTTTGCAGGTGTTTCCTGACTCTATTTCCATACAGGTGTCATGGCCAGACCTGCAAAACTGAAAACAAGAAGGAACCTCAGTATTTATGTAAAGGAACAGTTTGTGGGGGCATTAGAGAAAAGCACTATAAAGTAGGCTAATCACATAGGCTGGAATGCCTGAGGTAGCTATGGCAAGAGTGGTGTTTTAAGTAAATAAGAATGCCTTTAGCGAAATAGACACCGCATGCTGTAAACAGAGATCTAAACATATCTGAATATACAGATTTCTAACTATCTTAAGGGATTTATTGTTGCTATTTCTTCTCTCACAAATTAAAAGAAAAATAAAGGCAGTCTATTTTTGAAAAAAAGCAAAAGGACAATACTTGGGAAGGAAACACACTATCCCTCAGTGTAGCAGAAAAGTGGGGTGCTCTTTCCAGCATAAGCCAGCACAGCCAGCTCTACAGCTTACACAAACACTGTGGGCATCAGGCTAGTGCAGTTAGTGGTAACAGCTCACCTGAAAGCTCTAGGTTTCCCCAGAGATTCTTTCCCTCCCTAGAAAGGTATCATTTTCCAAGCAGCAAATGTCAGCTCATTAGTTATTTCTATTTTATGCCTTTTGAAAGCAATCAAAAAAAATCTCTATTTGGAATACATATTTGATTTGCTGCCTTGGTAATGGGGCTGGACTGTTTCATTTCTCTTTATGAATGGAACTCATTTTGCCCAAGCCAAACCATATACTCACTGGAAGAACTGAGCACTTTTAGTCCTCTCCTGACCATTACTTATCTTCAGCACTGGAAGAGTTCTCAAGAGACCATTTTTAGCTGATATCACTTGGCTTTAACCAGGACAACTTTTAATCTAGACAGACTATGCCACAGACATCCTTAGCACCCTACTGCAGAGTCTAACAGCTATGATAACCTTTCTTTCTTCCTAAGTCAAATCCCTGGGCTGCAAATGAAATGCACTGCTTCTCAACCACTCTTCAGAGGATCTGTTTACCTTTCCTTTGGGGCTCTTCTTGTTAGCTGGGTACAGAAAGATCCCTCCATAGACCAGGTGCGATGGACATCAGCCACCATGGAGCCCACATACCTGGATCCATAAGGGCTGAGTTATCCTGCAAGGTTAAGACCAGCAAGAATTAGAGTTGCAGGGAAGAGAGTTCTCTGTGCATTTTGATTCAACAGTCATTTAGTGAGCACCTACAAGGTATATGTTTGGGATTGTGCTAGGAAATATGATGAAAATCCTGTTCCCAGGGGAGCAGAAAATTGAAATAATGGAGACGGCCTCTTACACATCTTATAGTAGGTCAAATTACCCGCAAAAGCCCAAGGAAGGTGTAGTTGATTCTTGCTATGGGGGCGGAGCAGGCATCACAAAAACAGTACCACTTAGCAAACCTTGAAGGTTAAGAGAGGATATTTGCCAACCTAAGAAACTGAGCAAGGGTAAAGGGTGGAGTTTTCACCTTGCAGAGCAGGGACGCACATAAGGAAGGCAGGCATGGCAAAGTAAAGAAGCAGATGCTGTCTACCTGGGGCCTGAAGAGGAGCCTGGTGCAGCTAGATTACAGGGTTGTGGGGATGTGAGGGGAATCTAAAGTAAGGTAGAAGAAGAGATGATAAACCAGAAAGAGAGCCTGGGGCCAGCTCTGAGGGCCCTGAATGTCATGCTGACAATGTTTGGGCTTTCCCCAGGACACAGCAGCCTTCAATGGTGTTTGACAAGAGTATGACAAAATTGGATAATCTCACATAGAACCAGCTCTGGCAGACAGCCCTTTCTTCTCTGTCTATTCAGTAATTTTTAACTCTTTAGAGAGATACCAAGGCAGATCCTCTCAGCTTTGAGGTGACTGATAGAAGTCCATCAGATGCTGCAGGGCATGTGCCTGGGTGTGAGGGCCATGTTTGGTGCCATCTGGGATCAGGGACCCCAGAAGTGAGAAATGTTTTATTGCCATGAAGTTGTCATCCTGATTTTACTCCTCCAAGAGAAAGTGGCAAAAGCTGAAATGAACCTTCTGATTTTGACGTCCCGGCAGGGGTTCCCGTCCCAAGCACCTAGATAGGTCTTAATCATGGGGTCATTGCACAGTGAATCCAAGCTGCTTTCATCTCTGCCACCTTTCCTTCTGGGGCAAATCATGAACCAAACATATTTCTGCATAGCTCAGGCAGGGGCCCTCCCCACTGAGCCCTCACTTACTAGGGGGAATTTCTTCCTCTGGATGTATTCTGTGACGGCAGGGTCAAAGTCCTTGGCATAACCCTCATTGAGGCTGTAGATGCTCCCTTTCTTTTTGATCTTCACGTCCTTGTCCACCAAAATGAACCTCTCCAATGGCCTGTGAAACAGAAAGGATAGCGGAGAGGTGATGAGCCATATCCTCTGGGCCTGTTTGAGAGTGCAGTGGGCTAGGGCTAGCCTAGGGTGCCTGCATGCCCATGCTTTAGTACAAGGACCTCAGTTTGTTATGTTTTTTTTCTTATTGAGGTATAATTGGCATATAACTATACTAGTTTCAGGTGCACAGCATAATGATTCAATATTTCTAAACACTGCGAAATGATCACCAGCACAGGGAGATTCTCCTGCCTTGGGATACTGGTGCTTCCAGCCCACCTCTCCAAGAACTGTGAAACAGGGCTAGGTAAAGGAAGAGTCAGTGGTGAGACTAGTCAAAAGGAACCAGGGGAGATGACAAGAGACTGCTGCAGACATTGTCAGGGGACAGAGGACACTTTAGACTTCGCTTTCAAATGAGTGAAAGAAGAAAGCATTAGATACAGTGGGCAGAAATATACAAAACAGCAGCAAATCCTGAGGAAGAAAAAGAATTGTGTATCCAAAACAACATAAAATGTGGACACTTTGAAAAAAAAAAAAAAGCTGGTACAGACAAGAGGTGGGTATCAGGAGAAATGGACAGCTGAGTTGTACCAGTGTGGTCAGGGCTGCTCTCAGCTTCCCTTTTCCACCTGATGGCATTTCCCTTTGGTGTATAGAACCCTGAGTTTTGATTCACATAAATATAACTTCGATGCCTTGCTCACTGAGCAAAGTGTTTTCAGAATTGGTCCTTCCACAAAGTCCGTGCTAAGCTGATGCCTTTACGACTTAGCTTCTTCAAAAGAGATTGGAATTTGGAGGAAAAGTGTCACATCACTCCTATCGCTCTGGACTGAAGATTGCTTAGGACTCCTGTATGTCACTGATAAGAGACTGATTGAGTTCTGCCCATGTGGGGAGGGGGCTCGCCCCATGGAGGCAAGAGTTAAGAAGGGAGGCCCCATTAACACATCTCTCCCTGACCATTTATTCCATAGCAAGATTGGTTTCTGCCAATATGGAGCATGTTGCAGTTAGGGTAGGAGGAAGAAAAGGAAGGATGAGGGAAGGGAAAGAAAAGAGACTAGAATTAAACAGTGGCCGTTAAAGGTGTCATTGTGAGTGATTCTTCTTCTTCCCCCCCCTTTGGTATTTTCAAACATTTTGACCACAAATATGTAGAAATATTCTTTTACAGTTAAACAAACAAACAAGCAAATAAATAATTTTTTTTAAAAATCTGGAAAATGAAGCCATAGCATAATAGGTGCTTCAGACTTCATGAAGCCATGCTTTGCAGACACCTCACCCAGGTACCTGACCAGAGCATCCAAGATGTGGAGTAGGGAAGTCTTCTGTACATGAAGACAAGAGACTGAAAGGCTTTTTGAAAGTTAAGGTCTGCTAGAAATGCAAATATTGCCATTGGGGTCTTTTCAACAGAAACTCTTAGGCTATTCTTGCACAAACACTGAAGAGGGCAAAAGACTATCAAATACACAGAAACTTACTCCTGGAGACCCAGTCTGCAATCTGGAAAGAAGAGATTTAATTTTTTTCTACATGTCCATCAAGGCAAAGGCAACAGAAGTCACCAGAAGAATGGGGAAGCAGGAAGTATCTGGCAATAATCATAAATCAGCACTGATAGTGATTTCAAGAGCTACCCTAGGCCCGCATAAACTGTGCTCTGGTTCTGCCAGTATTTTCCCTGAGGTAACTTCATTTGGAGGCTTAAACTAGTGCTGTTCCCACCCTTGTTTACTATTAAGTGCCAGTACTTCCAAGGAGGCAAAGTCCAGTTGTACAAGAGTGCAGGGACAAGGCAGTCTACATTTCAATCTATATGACCTGCCATGTACTAATCCCAGCGCCTCACCACAAGCAAGCTGTCTCTCATAGGATTGCTGCCTGCTGTTTGTCCTTGTGTTCAGTTTGTCAGCAAAAAGCACCAAAAAAATAACTTGTTTCATTAATCATCTGAGGACATTTCTAAAACCAAAGGGTATTTGTAAACCCAATTCTTTTCCCCTTGAGACACTGGACCGTACACATAATGAACATGCCAACCTACTGAAGATTCTGTGAAGTCTATATTCAACAGTGGGCCTAGCTGCATCAAATACTTAAAGAGATTGCTTTCCTTCATTTGTCTGCTCTACTGAAACTGTCCTCTAACTGAATAACTCCAATTAATAGACATGTAGAAGAAATTATCTACAAATTAAAACTGTTAATGAACATCTTTTATGACACCTTGGGCTCCTCTCCGTAAGGTAGCTTTTTTCTATAAGGTGGACTAAAAATTTATGTTCATTTCCTTCTTTATTTTCACATCCTTGAGTTCATCAAAGCCTCAATGCAACTGCAAGGGTTAACTGAAGGTTTGTGAACATGTGCACATCAAATAAATTTGGTAGCTATTTTTGAAGAAATAATATAGTCTACTGCTGCAGTTGGGACACCCATTCACCTCAGGAAAATAAGCTAGTAATAGATATAGTGGGTGGTAAACAGACCATCTACAGGCCCCATCTGGTCCATAAATGTGTTTTAGTTGGCTAGCATGGTGTTTTATAAATCCAGAAACATTACATTTTTTTTTAAGCCAGTGTTTCTTAAACATCAGAAGCCTTTGCAAGACTGGGCCTATTCCCAAATAGTAACAACTGCTGGACCTCTCCTGTTCATCACAATTCCCACTATGGCCCCTGGCAGCCTGCCTTCCCCAGCATTACTTTTCTTACTTATATGGTTTGCCTGACCTTAACGGACATTTGAGTCAGTTGAGTAATATCTGTTCTAAAAATTTCATCTTGGAACGAACACACCCTCTTATGCTCTGAACAGATATTTCTCACCTCAATAATATTTTTCATGATATACACATTGTCCTCCATTTTCCTCACCCTCTTTCCCACCTCATCATCGCCCACCTCTATATACCCCTGCCTACACACACACACACACACACCACAGACACTCACTCACAGACAGGCACCTAACCTCCCACAGGACCTCTCACCGGATCCAACATGAAGCAGTTGACACCATTTGCCATGCCCAAGACCAACATGGTAGCGCTGCCATAGAGTGCATAGCCGGCAGCCACCAGGTTCCGGCCTGGTTGTAGCGCGTCCTTCTCAGAAGGCTCATCAGAGTAGAGTTCTAGGACAAAGGAGAAAATAAAACATGTTTTTGTTTTGTTTGTGGTTCTTTTTTTCCAGTTCAGCCATTAGCAAGATACATTATCAAGGTGCATTTTCCTGATGAAATAGGGCATCTTCCCAGAGGGTCCTTCCTCCACAAATCAGTAATATCCTGATTATATTACCACAGCAGCCTTCCCACATACCCTAAATTTCCTGCATCTGGGTCTTTCTTTCCAATCAGGGCCCGTCTCCAATTTTACTAATTTGATATTCTCTCATTTCTCCATTATCACTTTCGAAAAAAGAACATGCCTTCTCGCCAGCTCCCACTAATTTAATCTTATTATGGGCATCAATGTCTTTCACCTGCCTACTCCATCTTTATTTAAACAAATTAAGACTGGGCTGCAGGGCTGTGAGTCTGGTGAGGAAATCAATTTTATAAGCTCTTGTCAGTTGCAGCACATCCCCAGTGAGCAGTGTGGTCTACATCACTCACACGTCAAAGAAATTCTCAGAAATACAGGAACTCAGAATATCTCTCCAGGGTCATTACAGGGTAGGGCAGGTGCTTCCCATTTTTTTGACCAAAAGCCATAGTAAAAAATATTTTACATAATAAACAAGTATCAACACACACTCACATTCACACACAACTACAGAAATTTAATGAAACAATACTTTTAAACTTAGAACATTACATGCACTCTAATATCTTTATGATTAAACGCATAGCCCACTGGGTCATATGACCCACAGTTGCCTAATAATTAATGAAATGGCACCTAATCAATGATTGTAACTGATAATTATCTTCTTTATGAACACTCAATTGGCTTCTTAGGTCCTCAAAACAGTCCCCAAAGAAATCTTTCAGCTTGAAAAACTCTCTACTTGAATTTAAACAGAAATAAAAATGGGAAATCTCTGTCAATATCATTTATTCCTTCCCCAACCAGATATTGCAGCAGCTGAGAGTAAGTTAGGGCATCTATATCATGATGCTAGAGAAGGTCATTCTAGACAAAACTTTCAAAGTAATTTCTTCCTATAAGCTTTTTTTTTTTTTTTTTTTTTTTTTTTTTTTTTTTTTTTTTTTTTTTACTTCTGCCATTGCAGGGTGCTTTCTTGGATTTCTCCATAGTTGTATAGCTTATTCATCTAAATCCCAGGTGATTTTTCTTTACTGCTGCTCCTTGTTTCCATCACAACTTTGAATTGGTTGCCAGAGGGATAAACAAAGCCTCTATCATCTATGCTATTTTTTTCTCCTCTCCCTATAACTTTTGAAAGTGTGGTCTCGTGATCATCTGCAACAGAATCACTACAGATACTTATTAAAATGCATATCCTGGGGCTGTAGACGACCCACAAGGTCAGAATTTCTAAGGTAGGTCCTGAGAATCTGCATTTTACCATTTATCATATGTGACTCTTGCCTTGAAGTTTAAGAATTACTCATGTAAAAGGAGGCGTCACTAAAACCATTTCTCTCATTTTTCCCCTCCATTTCCTTCTCATCTCCACTCCTCATGTTTAGTAAATCCTTTTCATCTAGGTGCATGGGTGGTTGGTTGGTTGGTGGGTTAGGCTGAGTTATTTGATTTAGTTTGGTTTATATTTACAGAATAGTGCAATATATCTAAACACAGCCTAAACGCAATATTGAAAATTTGAGTTGTTTGCCCAAATTCCAAATTTTGCCAGTGTACAGCCTTGAAAAAGGAATCAGCTTCCTCAACACCAGTGACATACTGGAGGCTCAGGCCTCTAACTATCTTCTATCACAGTCACTTAACCCTGCCAACCAGTGTAGTGCTAAATCAGTAAAAGGTAATACGTAAACAAATATGTTGACTGGAAACTACTAGAGGTTTGGAGCAATCAATTTTCCACTAAAAAAAAATCCCCCCGATATCCATCTTGCCCAGAACGTCCATGCCTGCCTGACTGTGGAAAAGGTTGCAAGAGTAGTCTTCCTTTCCCTGAAATACTGTAGCCAAGTCATCTTATCCTTTGACTTCTTTGCTCAGAATAAGAAAATGGCAACACTGTCTATGATCCACATACTCAAGGAACAGAAAATAATGCCATCAAATCACGGATGCATAGGAATTCTTTTCTAGCCTTACTCCCTTTCCAATGCAATATGTCTCTCTCCAAATCCCCAGCAATGAATGCCTTTGCTTTAAGAGACCCATTACATTTCCATGTGGATGCTCATGGGACAATGTGCATAAAGCACTTGGCAAAACTAGAAAGCCTCTGGAACTTAACCTTCTCTAAGTATCCCAGTCCACCACCTGCTGTAGATATAAGTTTGTTTATTCCACATCACCCCATAAGGATTATAGGGAAGACATCGTGCATTCTGGAGACTTGAAGTGGTAGGAAAAAAGTGAGGCAGAAATGGTGGGTCTGTCATGTCACCAGATGGACTTCCCTCAGAAAAGCAGCCAAACCCTCCTTAGAAGGTCTCACAGGGCATTTTGGCAGAGTCCCCGGAAACTCAGCCAATATTGTTTACCTACTATTGCATCAGGAAAACCTAGCAGACAAAAAAAAACATGATGACGTTTTCATCCCTCAAGTTTATAATTTGCAGTAAACATCAGTTGGTTTTGCCTGGCCAGCATCTGTCACCCTTCTGCTAATAACTGCACCTAAGTCTTCCTTAAGATACTGCCTCCCTTGCTCTCAGCTCCAGGGGTGGGCACATGACCTCCACCTGGCCAATCACGTCATTACATGCCTCAAACCATAGTGATTGGTTGAGGAATGGGCATGTGACCTAAGCCAAACCAATCAGAGCTAATGAGATGGTATTCTTGTTGGAACTGTTGGAAAAGAGGCTCGAATTTTCTGCTTGAGTTGCTGAGAGCATTGGGTGAGACCCTGGACCTGCTTGCAGCCATTTTTTTGCCAAGAGGAGGGAAGCTATAAAGATGGGCAGGAAGTGTGTCCTAATTTTGTGGTCTGAGTCCCTGAATGCAGCTGTGCCTGGAGCAGATCTAACCACTGGGCTTTCTAGTTATGTGAACCAATGATTTTTTTTTTTTACTTTCTCCCTCTCTCCCTCTCTCACACCCTTCTTCCTTCATTTCTTAAGCTGGTTTGAGTTCTGATAACTGTCCATTGGATCTTAATATATAAAACAACACTAGTGATATTAATAGCTAACACTTATTGAGCACTTTTCATGTACCAGGCACTATTTTAGTGAGTTATATTTAATTTCAGCGTCTCCTCTTTACAGATAAGGAAATGAGAGGCATAGAGAGGTTACCTTGCCAAAGTCCTATAGGCTAGTAAGAGTCAATGTCACGAAGCTATATTAATAGCTATTATTCCATATGGCTATTATTAATAAGTCTCCCTGTGCTTAATTAAGAGAAGTTAATTGGATTCTAAAGCTACTAGAACACTATTAAAACTCTGTTTTTACTTGTGAGGACTAGATAGTTAAAAAAAAAAAGGGGAGGGGAGGACAGGAAAGCCATTTCAAACATGTGAAAGACAAATTTTGACTCAATATTTGGACAAATGTTCTAACTATGGTTGCCCAATGCCTCAGAAAATTCCGCCCCTTCTGGATGTCCCCAGCCAGAAGCTGAGTGACCCCTCCTAAGGTGCTGCAGCAGGAACTGCATGGAACACTGGACCACATGCCCTTGGAGGTCCCTTTGGAGCCTCTTTCCAAGCATTAAGTAAGCAAGAACTGATATTATTGCTGGTTCCAGTTACAGATGCTGTGTGCCTGACCTGGTGCCCCAGGAAGCTGAATTTTAGCCCAGAACCATCTCTGCAGAAAGCAGGAAAGGTCGCCTTTGAAGCATTAGGCACATCGATGTTTATACCTTATAAACCCTCAAATGGTTTTAAACCATCAATAAGGCTTTTGAAAACTGAAATGACTTACAGGTGGTGTCACACTCATTTTTTCTTCAGTCTTTTAAGAGAATCACTTTCAGGTTTATTGAGAAGAATGTGGAGACTTACTGTTGTGTTGTAGCATCCATAATTTAAGCTGTTTGCAAGCTGGTTTGATTTTTTTAGTTAGTAGCCAGTGATTCTCAATTATCTAGGTTTTTTTTCTTCAAAGAGTCTTTATTTGGGGGTTGAAGTGGAGAATGGGACTGGCAAACATTCACACTGCTTTAGTTTGGGTTGTATCATTAACCAGCAGTCTTCCTTCACATGAAGACGTTTGCTACAAACCTCTTGGATATACTATAGATTTGATATTTTGCAGATTGTTGCCTGCCTCTATGTCTATAACAGGAATGGTATGCTTCATGGCATTACTTGGAAAATAGATAAATTCTTGCCTTTCCCTTTGTGGTATGAACATTAGAACCTTCTATTACTCAAATTGATTTTGATGTGGATCTCCCTCTTGGCCAAGACAAAAGCAAAATACACTCCAATGATGAAAGAGAAGTGTCCCATAGTGGTCCTGCTTTACATATGTTTGGAAGGAGCTTATGTGCAATACTAGACAAGTCACTTTGAATAATAGAGTAAAAATGGGGGTCTTGCTACTTAAATTATGGCCTCGTATAATGGGAGAGTTGGGAGGAACCTTGGCAGTCAGCTGAACCAGTTGCCTTGTCCAAGATATAGAAACTGGCTCAGCCTCAATGGCATATGTGAGGTTTATTTCTAATTAAATAAGAAAGGCTGAAGCCAAGATGACGTCTTTTAGATTTCACACAGTTTTATGATGGGCCTGCAGGTATTCATTTTATTTTGTCTACCTACTCAAGTGCTCTTCCACCAACACAACCCGAACATGCATGCACACACATACACACTTAAAGAAGATAAGAAAGGCTCTGGAGGTAGAGTTACCTGTCCAGGTCACACAGGTGGAAAACCCAGGACAGGGGTCCAGGTCCCCACACTGCAGCAGTGTGCAGCAAACTCTTTCCATAAATTGACAGATAGCAAATATTCTAAGCTTTACCATCACAACAGTCTCTATCACAACCACTTAACCCTGCCAGCGCATCATGAAATCAGCCAAAGGCAACATGTAAAAGAATGAGATGACCATATGCCATTAAAACTTTATTTTGTGGACAGTGAAAATTAAATTTCATATGAATGTCATGGCCACGAAATATTACTTTAGATTTTTTTCACCCATTTAAAAATGCAGGATTGTTTTGCTCACAGGCCATATAAGTCAGGCAACAGGTTGGACTTGGCCCTAGGGAGGAACAGTTTATAGATCTCTGATTTAGAGGATTTAAAGGACAATTTTGACATATATAGTCTATTGTTATTATACTCTCACAATTCTCAATTCATATAGTATTGTCACTGTAACTCCCCTTTATTGTCTTTTATTTTTAATTTCATTCTCTATTACAAAAGAGGGCAAGATATAGTTAAAAGAGTAAAATATTTTTCTCTTCCACCCACATTTTACATTTTCTTTTAACAACTTAATGAATCTTCACTATGTAGCTAATGCTGAAAAAGTCAGAACTCAAGACATAAACGAACCTATGTCCAACCTCACAGAGTTTCATGGTATACATTCTGACTGCTCCACCAATAGTGAAACAGGACTGGATGCTCAACCTTAACTTTCTTTTTGATCCCAAATCAGAGACTTGGTACATTACATTTTACCTTTTTGTAGATGCCAAAAATGGTTCCAATGGATACCAAACAGTCAATGTTGGAAGATCCGTCAAGAGGATCAAAGCAGACCACATATTTCCCCTGAATAACAAAAAAGGAAATATAACATTATTTTTAAAATAAACACTTTATAATATAATAGAGAGTACACACTAAGTGGGGTAAAAAGAAAAATCTAGGGGAAAGTTCAAGAAATGTGAGTTCAAGAAATACTGTCATGGAAGTTATGAGTGACATACAGAACATATATATATTCTGTATTTGGTATGTGAGTGTATGGTAAAAATTGTGTTCTTATTACTTAAATTATGGCTTCTGTATCCTAGTAGAGTTGGGAGGAACTTTGGTATATGCGTGTGTTTGTGTGTATGTGTGTGTGCATGTATATATACATATATATACCAAAACATTATTAGGCAGAGAAAACACAACTTAAAATAGGTGTAGATGAAGATAATGAAATACAGATAAATAAGTCATAATTTCCTACATCACTGATAGAGATGAATCATAATTTTGGCTTGAATTTCCTGGCAGCCAAAGGAAAAAGAGAAACAAGATTACTAATTTATTTTTCATTATTCATAAGGAGAAAAAAAAACATAACTCCCTAGGTGAAAGGAAGACAACATTAAGATCTCTAAGAAATTTCTCATGCAGCTTTCATGTAGGTCTTAAAGATGGCACTTGGAGTTGCAGGTCATAGAATTCTCAACAATATCCCAACTGGAATTCCCAAAGGAAATAAACTTCTGTTGTAATGGGACAATCAAAGATTCATTTATTATTATTATTATTTATACTTATAGCATTGGTCTTCCTAGGTGGCCTCCCATCCAAGTACTAACCAGGCCTGACCCTGCTTATCTTCTGAGATCAGACATTGGGCTTGTTCAGGGTGGCACAGCCATAGACCATGGACTGGTGGCTCCACTGGGGCACAAACCCAGGACCTTCTCTGTGTAAAGCAGACATGCTAACCACTACACTATGGAACCACATCCACAAAATGAATTCTTTAAATGAGATTTTCAGTGGTTTGCTGGAGCTGGTTGCTATCAGCTATCAAGAGCTAATTGTGCACATCTCTTCTCAATTCTGCTTTCAGCAATGTCATGTTGGTAGCTTGAAATCAACTATGGGGGAGTATTTACACAGTTGATATTGGCAATTGCTAGAAATCAGAGTTTGTTTGTTTTCAAGAGAGAACTAGTTCACCAGCATACCACTAGGGTTTTTTTTCATCTCCAAATTAGCTGCTTTAAGATGTAGTTTTTAAGTTTTTGCATCAAATTAAGACAATTATCTGATTCCAACCACTTGCTCTTGACAAATCACCCTAGCTGATGCAGGAGAAACTGTCGTCTAGAAAATGCAAACATGCCTATTATGAAGGCACATTGTAATAAGAGAAGTTGGGTTAACTGATAGATAATATTTAAAAACAAATTTAATACACATGCCTAAAACTGCCAAGTACCTTAAGAAGCCCAGCAGAGGACAACATGAACTTTGAGTTTGACATATAATAATATTTTAGGAATTATGTAAAACAAACTAATTGGATGTAGCTCCCCAAACTCTTTAAAAGGTTTAAATTGGGTATTCAGGTAGCCTCTTTAAGTTCATCTTCTGATTGCTTTTTTCTAATTCTATTCCTTCATATCCCCAATTCATCTCAAACAGGAATAGATAGTAAGCTCATATAAATGCACTTCTCATTTCAAAAGTTGTTTTATTATCATACAATCGTTGTTCTATAAAAGCTAGAACATTTTCTTTATAACAATAGCTTATTATTGAGCCTCTACAATGGCCCAGGTATTGTGCTAGATGTTGGGATACAGAGAATATAATTCATTCTCTGGCCTCAACAAGCAATCAGTAGAACTCCAAATGGATTCCAATGCATAAATCAGTGATAGGAAATGTAATTAATTTAGATTGGCAGGAACGTTGGGTGTGAAGCATGGGAATTTGGTGGATGGAGATGAAGCAAAAGAGGTAGTTAAAAGAAGTCAGACTTTGAAGAGTCCTGAACATGACAGTAAGAAGTTAGGAGTGAAGATGAGTATGAGTATATATGAGTCTTTCCCATGTATTCATTCATGGAGAGATGAAAATGGCATGAACTATGGGGGCAGAGTGGACAGGGGAGGAGAGTTTGCGATATGGCAGTGAGGATGAATCTGTGAAATGATTCATGGTTCAGAAGGGATCTAGGGTAATTCCTAGGAATCCAGTTTGGCTGAACAATTGGAGTCATTTATGAAGCAAGAAAGAAAAATGGTTACAGTATAACCCTGGATATTGGAAATGCAGACCCACCCTTTTCTCAGGTTCTATGATTATGGCATGTTTATCTTCTTCCGACACAAGAACACAGGTTGCAAAGGATGACCGTAACACATTAATGACCAGGTCGTTGGAGAGGATATCCAGCTTCTTCACTTGATCACCTGTCACATTGGTAGAGCCAGCAATTCCATATCTAGAGTGGAGAAACATCACAAAAATATAATCTATGACCACCAGAATATGTATATGCACCTATAAACCCACTGAAAGCAGCACATAGTAGGATTTAGAAGAAAGGAAAGAAGACACATAGTTTGGAAGAATAAGGATGGCTCCTGGAGGGAAGGAAATATTGTCACTCACCTGTTTGGTGCCCGTCATGGTACCTGGCACATCTTTGTGGTTAAATCTGTGTTTCTCAACCTCTTTTCTTTTTTTCATTATGACCTCTAAGAAGGCTTTTTAGATTGTTCCCCTAATTATATTCCCCATGGAATTTTAATACTACAGGTGTAGTGTATATCTTTTTATGCAATGTGTGGATATCTGGGTTTTACACACACACACACACACACACACACACACACACGATTAATTTTTGTAATCCCTTCCCCCTAAAGAATCAATTTTTGCCCCTGAAGACATGGGTTAATCCTTAATGAATCATTTAAGAAACACAGCAAGCAAGGAAACCTGGGTAGGAGGGAGCCTGAGATGTGAGTGAAGCCAACAGAGTCTGTGGTTTTATAGCTGAAAAGATCCTAAAAGAAAAGAAATACTGGCTGGTCCTGTCTCATTTTGCAGAGGCAGAAGCTTACTCTGAGACAGCGGTGGGCTTGTCCAATGCTGGCACCCCTGCATCCCCAGCAGGAGTCCTAAGGGCTGGAGGGACTGGAAAGTATGGAGATTCTACTTTATTTTCAAGGTACCTGCAAGTCAGTGACGGTGATATTCCCAAAATTTGAGTGGCTTTCCAAAATTCAGCCTAGTTGGTCAAAACGAGGGAAGAGGAGAGTTACCATAGCCTATAGCCTAGGGTGAGTAGGAACATTGAAAGGAGGGGAAAGGTGTTAGAGGAGGAATGCACAGAACAAGATAAGAGTGGGTGTGGGACTGAAAGAGTAAGAGCATGGAAGTTCCCACAGAAGAGCTGGGAGTGGATGCTAAGGGGCATAGCCGCAGCCTTGGTAAGAGCTAGGAGCACTGGCCTGGGAACTGATTGTTATGCATCTGCTGCTTGAACTCCTGAAAAATGCATTTTCTCTGAAAGCAATTTGCTTGTCTCTGGCTGGATAAATCTGGGTCAACACCAGGAATTGTCCAATTCCTAGTGCCTGGTCTGGCCTGACTCTGGGGAGGTAATTTTAGTGATCTCATGGAGCCCCTTGTCCAGTGTTTCCCAGAGACACAGGTTACAGCTGCAAATCTTATCAATCCCTTGGACTTTTACTCACAAAATGAGAGTGACACGATGAAAAGCGAAGAAGTGGGAGAAGGGCTAGAGGGATGAGACAAGGGAATCATGCCGTGTCTCTGGGCTTTTGGTTCTCATTCCACATAACCTTTTTCTTACCTTAATTGTGGGACCAACACCGGTAGAAAAAAAAGGCAGCCAAATTCTATATGGAACTGGAGGGGCTTGGCAGGGCCCACCAACTGAAATTCATCTCCCTCACCGACCTCACTGGCATCAATCATCTCTCCTTCCTAGACAGATGTTTCCATGATTAAATCACTGCTAATTCAGGAGGATGGGGACTGCTGATGGAAGAACATGGACTTTATGACAGACACCTGGCTCAGATCTCAGCTCTGTAAGCCCCTCACCCTCTCTGAGCCTTTTTTTTTGCTTATGTCCACACAGGCAATGATACCTCATGGGACTGTTACAAGTATTGCAGGTGATAACGTACACAAAGAGCTTAGCACAGCCCTTGGTGCCTAATGTTAGTTTCCATGTTTGCTCTCTAAAAGGAGCTCTCGTTAGGCATCTGCACATACTGTAGGAAGAACAGGGGTCTCAGAGAGCCCTCAGGCTTCATCCACCATCCTGCTGGCATGGTTGTTTATCCTTTTTTTCCATGAGGATGAGGACAGGGGATATGTTGTTTACCGTGTGTCCCAGCTTTCAGCATATAGTAGTTCCTCAATAAACACTTACTGGATGAATGAATGACATTCACTGGGGAGAGGAGAAACCTGGGCCTGAAGGAATGAGAATAGGAGTGATCAACTTCTAAGGCTGTTATACACTTTGAAGTGCCTGAGGAAGCCAGGGGACAGCTATGGGAACAGCTCCATGGGGCCTAAGAGGTTAGGGCAGAGGGACAAGGCACTTGAGGAGGCAGCATAGAAAGGCCTGTTTCATACTTTGGCCCACTTCCCATGTGCTCAGGTATCTCCGTCAGTAAGATGGGTGAAGGGCAGTCAGCTCCTAGAAGCCCATGTCAGTGTTCATTTATTCTGCAAACATTTATTGGTTAGCGAATATGTTCCAGAACTGTTCTGAATGCTGAGGTTATAATGCAGAACGAGACAGATGAGATCCTGGTCCTCATGGAGCTTATATTCTAGTGAGTGAGATAAACAAGAAACAAATAACGCTTTTGGTTTAATGAGATAATTCTGGATTGTGACCAGTGCTCTAATAAGCCAGAGGATGCAGAAGGAGAGAGTTGGATAGTCAAGAAAGGTCTCACTGCAAAGGAGTCATTCAAGCTGAATGATATCTTGAATGTTTTTATTTTAAAAAGAGAGGATATAAAATACCTTAAAGGAACCCAAATAAGTCCACCAGTAATGACTCCACAGAATAACCCCTTGTCAGAAATATATCCACAGAAAATAGGGAGTTTGTTTTTCACACATTTCCAAATGGGAGGGGGTACTCTGTGCACATCTGCATAACTTTTCAAACCTTGGGGTCTGAACCTGATGCCTAGATCTAGGGAGCTCTAAAATGAGAGAAGAGGAAACCCAGAGGAGAGGCCCGGCAAGGCCAGCTCTGGTTAGTGGTGCTCCTGGGCTAGCCCCATTGCCAAGGACAGAATGGTTTTCCATGACTGTGTCCCAAATGCAGAGCCACATTTGTTTAGCAGAATTGAATGGAAGGAGAGTTCCTAATAGATTGGACTATATTTTCTGAACTTGCATATTCAGCAGTTAGCCAACCAGAAGTAAGAGAAGCAAGTCCAATAGCTCCAGATCATGCTGTGGGCTACAAAAGATTAGTCAGTGCCAGGGTGGCTGACTTGTCCAGCCAAGACCATCGGCTGAGTTCCTCACTGCTGCTCCAGGATTCTAAGTGGCTCTCGCCCTTGAGTCACAGAGGGTGGCACCACCTTCTTCACCACCAACCCATTACAGACAACTGGACACTTCTCAGGCACAGCCACCCTGCAGGGTTAGATGGTTACCATCCTCCATCCTTCCCTTTAACCTCTCCCCACCACTAACGGTCCCTACTCTGTCATAACTAGAAAGACCTTTCTCCAACTATCTTCTAATTGCTTGTGAAGTACAATTTTTTTAAAAAAATTTAAGACAACACGGAGATAGATCATTCTGGTCCCCTCCAACTCAAAAATCAAGCACTATAACTTTTCTAGGCTATCTTATGGTGAGCCCAGTGTTAGGAAAGTCTGAGAAAGCACAAGAAAGTGATTCTAAAGTAGAAACAGGGTTCAAGTGAATGAGTTCCCAGACTGCCATGCCAATAGTAAAGATATCTGAGTTTATATCATGTCACCGGGTAGTCTCTGCCTTGCATCTCAGCTCGTGAAGTTAGGCACAGCTCGTGTTTCTCACACAGCCCTGCACTTCTGCTTAGGCATGACGAGTTGGGCTATGCAACTGCTCAGTCACACTCCTCCAAGAAGCCCTCAGAAGGCAGCAAGATGTCCCTGAGGGAAGTCATTTCCACGGGTCAATGAAAAGTCAGAATCAAGCAAGGCTTCCTTGACTTTGAGAAAGGAAAAAAGCCTTCAAAAATATTCTCAAAGAACTAATTAGCTGAAGAACACATGGAGTTTATTTGCTTTACAAGTTTTCAGAAAATCCCCTAGAAAACAATAAATGTCTGCATTCTGATCAGTCATCATTCCTCGAAGGTCCCAATGGATAAATGAACAAGAAGCCTTCACCACATATTCCAATGGCCTCTCGAGGAACAGTGTAACCACCTACAGAACTGATAGCCAGCATGGGCTTCAGCCCTTGGCCACACAGCCCTCATCTTTGATGGGCTGGTGAACTGGGGCTTGGAAAATGGGTCAACTGAGTTCTAGGCAGACTCCACTAGAGCACAGAGGGTTAGGAGCCAGCTTCTGCACTTGCCATTGTAGACAAGGAGGGGAAGGCACCAATCACCCTTGATGGGACTTGAGCAATGCCTTTCACACACGACCTGGCTCATTCTTAGATCACTTCCCACTCTGCCACTCACTGGAGTCAGTATCAGGCAGCCAATGAGCCTGAAGGAATGTAGGGAAACCATCATACGACCCTGTAAAAAAAGCCTTCTGGGCCAACTGTGCTTTACAATCAATGGAGAAACAGAAACAAGTCGAAAGTTTGAAGAAATGAGTCTACCTGAGCAAGCTATAAACTTCTAGACTTAGCTCCTTTCCCCACCCACACACTAAAAAAGGAGTTAATAGCAGCTGGGCACTGACAAAGCAGGGATAGGTTTGATCAGTTTTGACTGAACTAGTGACTTGATCGAACAAAGCTGCTTTCCCTAAAAGCAAGTTATCACAGAGCGGAGGGAGACATCATGTGATTTACTCCAAGGGCTGGGCTCTCGACCACTGGGATCCATATCCCAGCCCCACTTGCTACATGCTAAGCAACCCCGGGCAAGTCACTTAGCATCTCTGACCTTTGGTTCATTTGTAAAATGGGAATTCAGCATGTCTACATCATAGCATATAGAGAGGGGCAGTAAATGAGTTGATATGGGTAAAGGGCTAGATCAGAGCCTGGCAAGTGAGAAGAGGGTTACCACTTATATCACCACGCTGGGAAGCAGGGTGGGTCCTGGCAAGAACACAGCACCAGAGACCTGTGTCCTAATTCGGCCTTTCCCTCTTCTGATTACGAATTAAGGTATCTCAGCTTCCTGATAGATTGTTTCTCTTTCCAGGCTTTGTAAGGGTGAGGGCTGATCCAAGTGATGCACCTGGTTCACAGCAGCCTAACGGCATCTACATTGTTCTTAATGGAGTTCCCCTAGGCCTCCACTAAGTAAATGCTGGTAATGATGGGGAGGGGAAACTATGACCTCTAAACCAGTTTTGCAGGCAACTTCTGGGAAGACAGCCAGTGCCAAACTGTGTCACAGGCAAGTGGAAATAAAAGAAAGTGCTCAAAGTTTATATCCGACTAAAGACTTATTGGGGATATTATTTCATTTGAGATGCTTAAGACATTTCACTTCCATTTTATTCAAATTGGCTCTGCAGCCCAAGTAGTTTGCTGGGGGGGGGGGCAGCAGGAATCATCCTGTCAGGGTTTAAGCCCCTATGACTGTTCTTTTTTAAACCCCTAAAGACACAGAAGTTCTCTTTCTGGAGTTTGAGGAGCAAACATTGATTTGAAAATTTGTCTATAATATCTCTTACTTTTACTGTAAACCTCGCTGCAAATCTGAAAAAAAAAAAAAGACATCATTTTAACTCATATGATGGGGAACTCCTTAGAAGAATAAGTTGGTTTTGCCAGTATTTTTAAATCCTTAGAAATTTGGATTAAATATTAACATTGTTTTTAAATTGACGTATGGTTTCTAGAATGGAATGAACCGTTTCAGAGCCATAGAGTCTGTGATTTATGATTTCTGAAGCAAAGTCCCAAACACAAGGACCAGAGCCAGGACCACACTTAGGGAAGAATTCTCAATAACTTCACTGACTTGCTAACTTCAGACCATTTCCTCCTGATGTCAGCTGGTGGGAAAGTTTGTTTTTAGAACCCCCAACCAAAGAAAAAGAGAGGCGGATTATTATTTAATCTTTATCACTAAAGTTCAAGTTGACACTGACTTGTTATTAATTGATTCTGAGGTAAATGACCAACCATTCACCCTGACATGAACGTCCAAGGGTCAGATGAGAAGTACATTGAAGGAGAGGCGCCAATCAGAGCAGCTTTCAAAGGTCACAAAATCCCAACCTTCACTTGAGTTCATGCCAGCCAAAATGGGCAACTAGGATGGAGTGTGGCTGGCTGTGCTTCTGATATGGAGAGGAAGTTACAATTCGGTCTTTGGAAATATGGAGAAGATAATTCAAGAAACGTAAAATAAATCTGATAAAGTACCCAAAAGTTTAATGTCGTAAACTCTGCAAATAAATTTGAAGATAAACTTTAACATGTATTAACTGACCTGTAATTCCAAAATTAAAACTGAAATTATTTATTATTTCTTTCCATCAACATTGGAGAACCCCATATGTAAAAGCTTAACCGTTCTGAACACCACCGAGCATGACGGAAGGAGGTTTCTTGTAACCAAAGTGAAGGTACAACATTGTTTTAATATAAATGTTCTAACCTGAAATACATACCTGTTCATATGCACATGGACAACTACTAAGGAATGAAAATCAAAATTTTAAAAATGTGAGTTTACAAGGAGAATCATAATCTTCAGCCTAGGAAAACAATGATAATATTGGTACCCATTTAATGAATCCAGTTCATCCTCACACAACTTTCTGAGGTTGTAAAAGACAGTTCGCTTCAACTTACAAGTGGAGAAACTGAGTCTCACAGGTGTTATATCTATCACCCAAGTCCTCACAGAAATTAAATGGCAAAGCCAGGAATTTGAGCCCAGCTCCAGCTCTCTCCAAAACGTATTCTTAAGCACAGCATGTTCCTGTTCTCTCCATCTGGTCCTGATTTCCTCCTCTTTCTCCCTGCCTCAGGGCAGAATGGACCAAAATCCAGTGGCTAAATCATTAGTCAGTGCTTCATGCCCAGATCCCATACTGGCAAAGCACATCCAGCTGCAGGTTGGCCCACATCTCCAACTGAATAGTCTCTAACACCTCAAGTTCAGCGTTTCCAAAACGTTGGAATCATCTCACCCTTCCCCAGCCTCAAAAAAGGAGCACCTCCTTTGGAATTTTGTTTTTGTTTAGTTTTGTTTTTAATGGCAGGGATCTGTTCTCAATTGCTAGGATCTGCTCTTTGAGAAGCTGCCTTTCTCACCCAATTGACACTCAGACTTCTCCCATGGTCTCTCCCTCCTCCTTGTTAATGCTCTGGCTCTGGTTGCCACTTTCTTCACCTCTCCTCTTCTCAATCGGTATTCCCCATGTCTTAGCTTTCCCTCTTCCAACTCTACACTTCTAGTCATATCCTTTCCAGATTAATCTCTAATCATGGCACTGCCCTACTCAAAAACCTTCATTTCATCCCGATTGTACATCCTCCAAAATATACAGTATTCGCCTTTGCCATTTGATGCTCCCATGTACCCACAATGCAACATCCACAAACATTCCACCACATGTACATCATGCTTTAATCAAACTGAATGAGCAACTTTTCCAGAAACATTGTCCTACTTGGTAGCTTTCCTCACACAACAGCCCAGCCTGAAATGCCCTCTGGCTCTCAGGCTTTATGACCACCTGTTCCTGCCCATTAAAGTTGCCCTTCTTGATGCTCCACAATCTTTTGCATCCACATCATATTTTGGGCACCTCTATAAAAGCACTTTTCACAATCTCTCATGGTGTTTTATAACTAATTCAATACTTGTAGCATTTTTCCTATAGCATAAGCTTATTGTGGATATTCAATAACATTTTATTGAATTGAATGGAACCAGTGAATTCTTCAGATAGTGATTTGGAAAGTTATAAAGGGAAGTTGACTGAACATGCCTAAAGCAAAAGTTTAAGCCACTAGAAGGACACTTTCTTCCAATGCTATGAAAACAGAGAAGCAGGGGTACACTGAACTTTGAATTCATTGGACCCACCTGTAAGCTGCTGACTGGTCTCATGAGAGAACAGAATGTTGGCCAATCATCATCTCCTAAGATGGGTAGAGGAGCCAGAAGCACAGAGATAAGGCTTCAAGAACAGGTTGGCTCTAAGGCCATGGCTTCTTGCGATACTAATCTTAATTCACATCGAAAATGTAATTAATTAATAGATGAAATTTAGAGTATGGTCATCTTTAACTGATTTCTAATAAAAATAAAGGAAGAGATGTGTGGTTTGGTGAAAGAGCCAAGTATAGGCCACAGACCAGGTCACCTCATCTTCCCTGGCCTTGTTGCCCTCATCTGTACAAACAGGGGTGGGATTGGATAACTTCTGAGGCTTTAAGCTTAAAACTCTATGATTCTATGAACATCTTATTGGGAGCAAGAAAGTGGCTAAAGAGCAAACTACTGGTTGACGGGGAGAGAGAGAGAGAGAGAGAGAGAGAGAGAGAGAAGAGAGAGAGAGAGAGAGAATGAATGAGCACTCCAGCCATGCTCTGTGATTAAACTACTGATATCTTCTTGATGAGACTTTCATGGCCGAGCTTCATAACTGGTTCCTATGAGGTTCTTGCAAATCGGCAATCATCCTGTCGTCTGGTGCATCCCTTCTAATGCAAGTCTTCAGCACTAACAAGCTATTTACAGGCACACTGGCTTTTTCATCCAGGACATCAAAGCCAATAATGAATGTAATTTGGAACCCTGGCTTGAGATCTTGTCTTCTGCTGCCTCCCTGACTACATGTCATACTGAGACAGCCAAACTCTTATTTTCCCACAGGAGTACTTAAATGGTTAAGTGTCTCCGTTCCAGTGCTCCTACTCAACTTCCCACATGACCAGGAATCAACACCTGTCCCACGAGTACAATACTGTGTGAAATAGTCAAAGACCAGTGGAATGTGCTAACATAGGGGAAGAGAAAAATAGCTCCAGAGATGGCTATGCAGTGGACCTCTAGGCAACGGTTAAAATGAGGGAGGTAGATTTTTATGACCTAGCATTGAAAGATAGTTAAATATTATTAAATTATGAAAACAAACTGCAGAAGAATATGCTAAGTGTGATCCCATTTTGTTTGTCACTTACATATAGATATATGTAAATACATACCCATGTATAAACTCATGTAAGTATGAAGAAGTTGCTGAGAAAATAACCAGTAAATTATTAATGGAGGCCACCCCAGAGAATGGATAGTCAGAGGTTTCACCTTTCCTTTTGTGTTATTTTGAGTAGCTTGTCAATGGATGCAACTTATTAAGTAATTTATAACAATAACAACATTTTTTAAACCTGGTAGTCACAACTACTTAGTCTAAAATACACATATTACATAGCCAAAATTAGTACCCTTTGTCCAGATCCCAGTATCACAATCCTGCTAAGGCCCCACTATCTGAAGGTTCTTTAAAAATGGAAAAGATACACCTTAAGGCAGATCTTGCATTTCCAAGTTTCTTTGCGGTTCTGAAAGGTACTGACGCACTTTTAAAATAATACAGGAAGTGACAAGGTTTTTTTTATTATTATTACAAAAAGCTCCCTGTTCTCAAAGACAGGGAAAACTGTGAGGCATCTCTAATTGTTGCAAATAAAATCTGAAGTAAGATTTTAACTGAGTGTTTCCTAAAACAACAACAGCTCCCTAGAAATGTATTATTAAGAGGGTCATAGGTGAAATAATGAGGGAGTCACCACCTTCCTCACATATCTGTCTTAATCCCTCTGTAGCCAGCCCCATCCCTGATTGACATCTGAAAATAAATGTAACCATACACTCCTTTCTTAAGAGTCAACTCCATTGACTCATACTATGGGATCAGAGCCAAAAAAAGAAGCCAGGTTGCAGGAGTTACAATCTTTCAGATCAGTTATGAGCATCATCCACAATTTTTATAGTGTCCTTGAGTGTAGGAAATGTTAGAAAGGAGTGGAGGCAATCTGAAAATCCAGGTGCTCTTCAACTAAAGCGAAGACCAGATAAACATAAAATGCTTGTGCACACCAGAATAAACCAAATGGTATTTGTGTTACTTACAAAAGCCTCACTAGACGGTGCCCTTTGAACCCCCACATCCTGTGATTCCTCTGCTACATACAGGGTGATCTGCAGACCAGCAGCACAGGCCCCACCTACCACAGAAGAACTTCTTAGAATGCAGAGTCTCAGGCCCCACCTCAGACCTACTGCACCCTTTGCACACTACATTACTGCCCCTGAGAGATCTGGGCTTGCAGGCTTCCTTCCAGCCTGCCTGGAGGTTCCCTGGCTCTTAACAGGACTTATTTAGGCTCCAGGAGATATTGGATTACAAAACTCTACTTGGGACCCCAATTCCATAGGAAGTAAAGGAGGCTAAAGAAGAGAAAGGAAAGAAGTCACCGTGCCAGCACTGTCCTGTATGAGGCTAGGATGTGCATGA
This sequence comes from Eonycteris spelaea, assembly GCA_003508835.1. Taxonomy (NCBI): domain Eukaryota; kingdom Metazoa; phylum Chordata; class Mammalia; order Chiroptera; family Pteropodidae; genus Eonycteris; species Eonycteris spelaea. The sequence goes on from PUFA01000245.1 coordinate 275,600, forward strand.
CCAGCGGGCCAGGGGCCCATCCTGCCAGCCAGTTTCCAGGAGGAGACAGAGAGGTGCCAAGGCAAGCTGCTCAGTGCAGGGGAGAGGACTGCAGGATGAAGGCAGGTGTGGACAGGAAGACAGGAGCCCCAGGCCGGCACCTCCAAGTTCAAAGGAGGGGGAAGCAGGGCTTGAGTGCAGCTGGGCTAACCTGTGAGAGAGGAGAGAGGGAGAGAGGGAGAGAGGGAGGGTCAGACAGACAGAGACAGTCACAGACAGGAACAGACAGAGAGACAGAGACAGAGACTGGCTCTCCGCTGTCACCCTGACAGGCTGACAGCAAGAGTTCCAGAGGACCAGACACCAGACCTCCAGGCACATCCCCAGCCGACAAACAGACAGGATGCGCTGGATGGCGACCTGAGGCCTGACTCACAGGTTCGCGATGCCCGCCTTGCGCACGGCGGTGGAGATGGCTTTGACCGCGGTGCAGAGCGAGTTGAGCAGCTGGGTCATCTCGCCGGTGCCGCGAGCCTTCCTGCCCTCCTCCATGACGAAGCGGGTCAGGGTAACGATATTCGTATCGAAGGCCGCCCGGTCCGTCATGCTGGAGCCGGAATGCTGCGCGCTGGGAGGCAGGTGCGGACAGGGAGGCGGCAGGACAAGGCAGGTACACGGCGGAAGGACGGACCGCGGGCGTCGAGTGTCCGCACCGCTTGGAACGTTAACTGGTCTAAGACAAGTCCCCGCCAGTGTGTCCTATAGGGGCCAGGTCACCGTCCCCGCCCCGGGAACACCTCCGCTCCCGGCCCCGCCCCCTCCAACTGACTCCGCGCCCGCTGCGTTCTCCGTGTCGTCCTCGTATTTGTCTCGTCTCCCTTCCTCCACCATCTTCGCTGTCTCCACCCCCGGCCCTGTCGCCACCTCCACTTCCTCCACTGTCCCCCTCACCAGCCTGGGTTCCAGCTGAGGACTGCAACTGGCATTGTGGAGCATTCCTCTGGGCCACCTACATTATCACCTTCAGTCCCTGCAGGAAGATGTGGTCATGATTTCCCACCCAACATAAAACGGAAGTTCGGAAGATTATGCTTTAGGTGCTCAGTGTAGCACAGCGGGGCACCGCAGAGGCTCTGGCAGCTGCGGTTCCCTTCTCCACTGTCGCCGCCTGCCCCCTACTACCTGCTCTCTGTCCACCTTTGCTTAACCTGTCAACTGGTTTTTCCAGCCAACCTCAGAAGAGGATTTCCCTGTCCCTCACCTGTCTGGTGGTCTATGTCTGGATCCTTAGTTCAGGCCTCTTCTTCTCAAGATTCCTGTAATTCCAGAGCCATTGGAGACCTTAGTTTCCCATATCTGCGTTTTGCAGAGAATACAGTAGCAGACATAAGGAAGTGTCTCCAGAATCGAGGCCACATCCTGACCACTGTTTTGTAGATGCAATGGTGTTGTCCTAAGGCAGTTTGTGTACTGCCTTAGGGCATGGAACAACATTTATTGAGCACCTACTTTGTGCCAGGCACTGTCCTATGCACTAGGGATAGAGCTTGAACAAAACAGATAAAACACTTGCCTTCTTTGACCTTATATTTTAATAGAGAGACAATAACAATATGTTAGTATGTTAGATGAACCATAAATGCTACACAGAAAAATGAAATAGAGAATGTTGTGGGGGTGGGGATTCATGTTAAATAGAGGAGACAGAGGAAAGTTCACTGAGAAGGTGGCATTTGAGCAAAGAGCTGAAGGATGTGAGGCAGGAGCCAATGGAGATGAGAAAAGTGTTTTCCACAGAAAAAAAAGCCCTGAGGCATACAGGCCCTGAGGTGAGAGTATGTGTGCCCTATTTGAGGAATGGCCTGGAGACCAGTGGAGCTGGAGTAGAGCTACCCAGGGGTCAGATAGAGGAAATAAGGACCCAAAGGGGTAGGGAGGTGTTAGGGGTGTGTCCTAGAGGATCCAGTGAGGTTTGACTTCCACTGGGAGAAAACCACTGGAGCATTTGCAATAGAGGTGAGGCACAATCTACCCTTTGTCTTCGTACTCTGGCTACTGCATTATATTAGACCAAAGACAAATGGCAGATACTCATGAGGTTACTAAGAGATGGTGATCCAGGGAGGTAGCAGTGGGGGTGGTGAGAACTGGCTAGATTCTGGCTCGAAGGTAGAGCTGAGATATGAGAAGGGGCAGTTCAGGATGATTCTGAGAGTCAAAGCCTGAGCAACTGGAAGGGTAAAGCAGCCCTCAACTAGAAAGACTAGGAGGGAAGTATGTTGTGGGCAGGGTTGAAGATTAAGAGTTATGGGATACACTAAATTTAAAATGCCTATTCGACATCTAAGGGAATGTCAAGTAGACAGTTAGATTTGTGAGTATGGAATTCAAAGTCCATGCTGGAGATATAAATTTGATGAATGGTGTTTGGAGCCATGAGACTGGAAAGGATAAATTGCCAATGAAGAGAGGGGTCAGCTGAAAGAGGTGGCATCCAGGAGGAGCCAAGTGGAGAATGTGAGTCAAGGAGCCAAGCTAACATTTGTGCCAAATGTTGCAGATGGGGCCAGGGAGATGAGACCTGAAAACTGACCATTGGTTCAACTTGTTGATGCTGGATCCCAGGAATTCATATGAGGACTGCTGGGTGAAGGCAGGTGGTAGTACCACCAGGATACATGGTTACTGTCTCTTCAAAGCCCAAGAAGGCATTGATACCACTGCAGAGAGAGCAGACCCTTTAAGGGTCCAGTTAACTCTTTGTTCCTTGGGAAGCTTTTCAGGAGAAACACTGCAAAGTGTTAAGATAAGGGGAGAAAGAGCCTTGGAAGAGAAATATGTTCTTAAATATAAAATCTGAAATGTGGTGACTCGTATTTTTGGCCTAGCAATTAGTTATAGCAACTTTGTTGCAGTTATACCCTTTATGTCAGATGTTTAGTCCCTAGAGATCTCAGATCATCCATCACCATAAGAGTTGACTAGTCCAAACCAGCCCTCTTGAAGTTTAATCCCTTGGAAATCACCCCTGGTAAGAAGTGAAAAGCTCAGGATTGAGGTTGAACAGACCTGCTAGAATCCCAACTCCAGCCCTCATGAGCCTGGAGACCTTGGCCATTACTCAATCTCTCCAATACCAGTTTGTTCATCTGTAAAGTGGAATGATTGATTGTTCTAGCTGGCAGAGGTGGCATGAGCATGATGTGAGATGATGTGGGCAGAGTGCTCAGCTCCCAGCTAAACACAGACGACACACTATATACATGGGATAGACCTCTGTCTAGCTGTTATGGATGCCTGTCACCCACAGGCATGGGAAGCCCACTACCTACAAGGCAAATCATCCCCTTAGGAATAGGCCACCTTGTATGGTGGTCAAGTGTACAGACTCTGGAACTAGAAAGTCTGGATGTGAGTACTGGCCTTGCTCTTACTGGCAAGTTACCAACCTCACTGAGCAAAATTTCATTCATTTGTGTACTGGGGCTAAAGACTGTAGCCACCTCATGGGATTACACAAACGATGAAGGTGAAATGTTTAAGAACCATGCCCAGCCTGCAGTTAATACATACTATGTGTTTCCTTCATTGTATGAATAGTGTCAGAAGAAAGTAAGTTCCCTTGCCATCTAAAAGGTGCTGAAGGGACATGGTAATGGATAGCCACTGCTTTTATTTACTTGTTGTGCAATTATGTCCCCTCTATCATGTGGGTTGCTTGTGACTAGCTTTTTTTCAGGGTTGAATGCATAATCCCCATCACCTGGGTATTAGCCAGAGCATAAGGAAGATACTAGACCAGAGAGGAAGGTGGGTATCTTCACACATGGAATTTCTCCCTTCAGCTTCCTCCCACCCACATTGCACAGCTGCTCCTTGCTGGCTGCAATGATCTCTCCTTCTCTCTCATCACAAAACACACCCAATTCAGGAATAATGCAGATTGAGTAATGTGTGCGATATTAGCAATTTTGTAGCAGTGCTAATTCCTGTGAAGAAATAATGATCACCCTTCCTCACCCTGCTCCAATCCAGGAGGTCAGCTCTGGTTCATTTCAGATGCAGGAAGTTGAGAAGTAACCATCTGAATGATCACTCATCGCCCCCACCCTCACCCCACCCCTCGAACCCAGTGCACTTCTGCTTACTTTTCCCCAGGAGGGCATTGTGACAGGGAAAGTAATACTAAAAGGTTGCTCACAAGAGGAATTGTAGCAGCCCTTCCTTAGATGAGTTCCCCAGCTCCTGGGGCCTCAGGGGTCTCAGGCTGGTAATGGAGACAGGACTTGTAATTTCTGGAACAGCAGAAACTGAACAGCCAAACTGTAGAGCTAACACCTATTTAGCATTTATTAAATGTCCAGCACTTGTTCAACCCAGCACCCCATGAGGTGCCTTGTACTCATGCTCCTGTCTTTACAGATGAGGGAACTGAGGCTTTTGAAGGTCAACTATCTTGTCCAAGGCCTATGACCAGCCAGGAAGTGGCCAAGCCAAGACTCAGACCCTGGTCTGTCTTATTTCAAACCCACATTCCCACTGCTTGCCAGTTCCCTACTAAGTGGCAGTACCTCCATGGCTGCTAACTGTAGCTTCAAAAATCTGCTTTCTAATAGTCTACTCATTAGCTCTAGAGCTACTTCTTAAGCTTGTGTTCCTCATTCTTTCACTTAACCGATAGTTGCTGAGCACCTGCTGTGTGCCTGAACCATGCTGAGGTTATGATGATAAACAGAAACAGACACGTCTCTGCCTATATGAAGCATACATTCTTTGTGGGAGAGAGAGTCAAGAAACAGAATCACATAATAAACAAAGATACAAAACCATTTCATGGAGCAAAGAGTGCTACAAAGAACATTAAACAGGCTATCGAGGTAGAAACTAGTCAGGGGGAAGTTTCTTAGGAAATGACCTTTGATTTAAGACTGAACAACAGAAGGAACGGGGCAAATGAAGAGCTCATAGAAGAACATATAGAATAAAAAGCAAAGAAAGCAGCAGGTGCAAAGGCCCTGAGGTAGAGATGGGCCGGTAACTTCAAGGAACAGCAAGAAGATGGCCAGTATAGCTAGAAGGGTAGATGAGAAAAGAGCCATAGGAGATGGAGTTGGGAAAGAAGGCAAGGACCAGATTATGAAAGACCTCACAGGTCATATCAAGATACCTGGGTTCTCTTCATAGTGCAGTGAGAAGCCTGGAGGGTGTTAGACCTGATCTAAATACGACCTATCAAGCACATGAAGACTGCTGTCATATTCCTCGTAAATCTTTACTTCTCCACTGGATACTTTCAGTTCCTTCAACTGTTCCTCATATGGCAAAGTTTTGAAGTTCGTCCCTTCCTGCTTCAGACCCATAGACTTCTTGCAGCATCTTCCCACACTCTCTTCTATTTCTATGATTTCTTCGCTTCTCCATCTGCTCCACTCCATGTCGCAATGCTCCATTCTCCTATCTAAAAAATTAGCTTTCTTTTCTTATTCCTGCTGCTAACACTAAGTACAAGCTGATTACTGCAGCAGCAGAATGGGGCAGCTAGGGGAGCTGAGCCATGGGGCAGCAGCAACAAAGGGCTCAGCAAGCCCTGCTGGGGCCTCCAAAGCTGAGATAACACTTCAGAGTTGCCCTGAGTTGTGGAAAGTGGACTAGAAATTATATCCCCATGCCAACCTGTCACTGGCTACAGGCAGCCTTGGGAAGGGGCATGGCATGGGATAGCTAGCTCTCTTTTGCAAACCAAAAGTCCCAGAAGCTGAGAACAACCTTTTGTCCTCATGAGAAACTGGGTGGCATGTCACAGCATCCACTATAATAAGCAAAGAAGATTAGAACTGGGAAGAGAGGCAGGGCTCTGTCTCTGCATCTGTCTGCTTTCCTTTCTTCTGTGTGTCACCACTCTTAGACATCTCTCTACTCAAAGTAGCATTCATGGCCATAAGCATTTTCAGACCTGTGTTCTATCTACCAGCTCAGCTCTTCCTCCTGGTTCCAGCAAAAATCCAGTGTTTAACTTTATTGGCCCAGATAAGCGACCATTCCTCAGCCAATGATTGTTATTATAGGAATGACACTCGATCTGTTCTAATTTATAAAAGAAGTAAATAATTACAAACATTAGTCCATTACCTGTTACACAGACTCAATGAAATCATGAATAAAAGCACAGTGCCTGGCAATTAGTAGCTCAACCTACAGCTGCTGCTGCTGTTGCTATTGGGATTTAGAGAGGGCTTGATAGGCAGGATGGAACGCTTTGGGGCCAGGAGGAACATTAAGTAGCACGATAAATCTGAAGGTGAGTTTGAGGGACAGTGAGTAAACCAGACTGACAACGTGGAGAGTTTCAGTGAGAGAATAATAGTCAGCAAGCCTGGAGAGTAAATTGGCTGAGACTGTGGAGGGACTGAACATGAGAGTAAGGAGTCTGAATGTAAGCCATTGCTACTCCAGGTGAGGTCTGGTCTGCAGAATTTGTTACCTGTCTACAATAAATACAGAAATTGAGAGTAAAATATAGTAATTTGACAGAATGAATATATGTGTATGTATAACCTAATAATAAAAATTGGGACCTGTATTTATGTCTTTATGTTTTTATTTTTCAAGAAATTCATTTTTATTGTATTTTACAAAAACAATGATCCATGTTTCATCGAAATGTTTTTTAAAACTGGTCCTTCACTAGAGATGGTTTGAGAAGCACCACCAAGGCAGAAGGCCATCAAAGTTTTGACAAATGACATGTTACAGGATTCTGTTTGTCCTAGAGGTAACACTGAGGGTAGATTGAAGTGGAGAGAAAATGGCGAAGGAGATGTCAAGTAGGAGGCCCCTGTGGAAGTTGGTAAAGGCCAATGGGAGCCAAAATTTTGAGAAGGTAGGAATCAGGGCAAGGGCTCCTTTTCCACTCAGGGCTTGACTTCACTTCAGATCTGCTTCTGAAACAGCTCTCCTATCTCCTTCCTTCTTACCTATCTCTGTCCCCTCATTTTCTCTCTCTCTTCTTAATGCTTAATTGCTCAGAGCTTGTTACCCCTCACTCCAAAATCTCTCATGACTCCCCATTGTCTGAGGAAAAAAATAACCTAACTCTTGAGCAGAACATTTAAGGCCACCAGCACATGTCGCCAAACCCCACATTTCAGCCACAACTTCCCATGCTTCAGCTGCCCCACTCATTTCTTCCCAAAGCTCACTCCATGATGATGAATTTGTACCTATTGACTCAGACAAACTCTCCAAGATCGCTTCCCTGAAGCAAAGGATGCACAGGGACATCTTGACCATTTCTCTATCAGCCTGGGTGCTCACTGGAGGCCTCTCTTCTACATGATGCCTTCATTGTTTCAGGAAATAAGAGGAAAGAATGCATAATGAAGTTACAGGCTGGGTTTCTTGCATATGTCCTCACTGCCTGCCATCTAGTTTAATCCCTACTTGGGAAGAAGGAATCAGGGCAGAGGTTTCTTTTTCTGCCAAGGTCTTGACTAAATAAGAGCTTCAGTGTATAAAGGGGATTTAAATGAATTGGGTACACAGGTACTGATCTATTCAGCAGGCCCCCATAACCTGCTGAGGGTCTTAGACCCATATACAGCAAAGGAAACCAAAGTCGAGACAGGTTTAGTCTCATGTCTAATGCCATATAGTCATAAGTGACAGAGCAGGGATTTGAACACAGGCACTAAACACTGCTTCTCTGTCTCGTCAAATGAGACAGGAAGAAGAACGCCTAGGTTCTGGGACCGGCTCTGCTAGAAACCAGCTCGCCTTAAAAATGTCACTTAATCTCTTTGAACCCAACTTCCTCATTTGTAAAATAAGAAAGTAAAACGAAATGTTTTTGAAAAATTCTTTTTTTCTCTTCTGAGTAATAATAATACCGATGTTTGTTGAGTATTTATTATACACCAGCACCATTCTTTTAAACAAATTATCTCACTTGAGCTCACTCACCTTTATGAGTAAGTTCAGCTATGAGTCTCCTTTGAAAAATGAGGAAACTGGGTTCAGAAAAGTTAAGTAGCTCTCCCAAGGTCATACAGATAATCAGCAAGGGAACAAGTTTCTAACCCAGACAAACTAACTCCGGAATCCATGCTTTTAGAACTGCCTGGCTTCCAGGATCTCTGAGTTCAGGTCGTGGTGAAGCTGAGCGCTCTCCTGTCTCAAGGCTGGGCCATCTGCTGCGAAAACAGTCCACTCCTCTCTCTAAGCTCACCTCTCCTGGGCAATTCCTTGTCACCAGGAAGGTCTCCTCTGGGGCTAGCTCCCTGGGGCTGGGTCAGCTACCTTTCAGTGAGCACCTACTGTCCCTGGACCTCCTTTATCATCATTTATTACACAGCCCTATACCTACCCAATTACTTTTCTGCCCTCCATGTTGGACTATCAGCTCTAAGAGGGCAGGAGCTAGCCATGCTTCTCCATGGCATAGAACATCAAAATTAATTGTAAAAAAAAAAAAATGCTTTTACTTGGAGCAGCACTTGTTGAGGAGATGATCAAAACTGAGTGCTGCTTCACTTCACTTCACTTCTAACTGGCTGAAGTGATGCAGGATGCTAGACCCACACTGGAACTCACTGACGACTCTTTTATGATCAATGAAAAATGAGACTTTTTCTAAACCATCCTATCCAGGGTGCATGTTATCAATCCTTAATTAGCATAGCCATTATAAAACCCAGTTTTTCTCCATCTTAAAACAAAAGCCCTGAGTTTTCTCCTCCCAGAAAACGTGTCAGTGAATATCTTCACTGATGTTTTCCCTTGCCTGGCAAGTAAATAAACTCAGCATTATTATTATTATTATTACTATTATTCTTATTATTGTATTTAAGTATGGCTCTGATGGTCTTTTTTTTTGACATCACATGATAGGTTCAACAAATATTTATTGACTATCATAAATACAAATAACTGTAGAGGTGTTCACAGAGAAAATGAACGGGTGAACTAAAGTTTAGTACTCATTCTTTACTTTTTCCTAATCCACTACCCTCTTTATTCCAGCCAGCCTTTTCCATCATAGATCTTACAAGGCTTTATTTCTATGACATTCTTGGCAATACTCTTAACTCCTTGCCTGCCTGTTCTTTAATCACCTCCACCTGGATAAACCCACTTATCTTTCTTCTCCATAGGGCACTGCTAGAGAAAGTCATACCAACCAGATATATGGAAATCATCATCAATTCATAAAGCCACACTTTGCCCTCAACTCTGTTGGACAACTCTGTTTCTCTAATCAATTCACTCACCTATTCTCACACTTCCATCCCCTCACCTCCAACTTCACTAATTAAAGCTTCAGGTGGAAACTTTTCAACTTCTCTTGCCTCAGCTAGAAATCAAAGTACTTCTGCCCCCATCTGATCTTCCTTCCCTCCTCCCAACACCTATTCTGCATCTGAGCTTTGGAGCCTATTCATTTGTCTTCTCAGCAAAACTGCCCCACTGTTTACCTGTCTTCTTCTTGCACATTTAACTACATCTTCTCAAGTAGATATGTCTCATTAACAGTTAAATATATGCGATTGCACTTCTTAAAAGAAGAATATACAAAATTCTTCCTTTGACCCCCTTACTTCTCTCCAGCTACCATTTCACAGTCAAATCTTTTGAGAAAATGGGAAAAGGACCAGGGAGTGTAAAAACTCTCTCCATTTTTACACCCTATCTCAAATTAGCTTTGACCTCCATTTACCCTTAAAAAGGACTCTTGCCAGGGTCCCAGATGACTCCATGTTGCTCAACTCAACACTCATTTTTCAGTTCTCCTCTTGACTTCTCAGGAATATTAGACATTGTGACTGCTCCCTTTGTCTTGCAACACGCTCTTGGTTTCTTTGTCACACTCCCTACTGCTTTGCTTTGTACCTCTCTGGAGTTTTTCATAGATCTGCATAGTAAGTAGTCTCTGAAGGCCAGTCCATGGATTTAATTACCATCTGTTTTCTAATGGTTACTAAACTCCAATCTCCATCTCAGATCTCCCCTGGGAGCTCCAGACTCCTATATCTAATTGCTTCATTTTTTAAAGAAAGACTTATTTTTAGAGCAGTTTTGGGTCCACAAAAAAAAATTAAGATGGCGGTATAGAGATTCCCATCTATCCCCTGTCTCACATGTGCCTAGCCTATCTCATTATTAACATCACTCACCAGATTGGTACATTAGTTACCAAGGATGAACCTGTATTGCCATATGGACTCAAGGTTCATAGATTACATTACAGTTCACTCTTGGTGTTGTACATTCTACGAGTTTGAAACAAATGTATAATTACACATATTCATCATTAAAATATTACATAAAATATTCTCATTGCCTAAAAAGTTTTATGTGCTCTGCCTCTTCATCCCTACCTACTCTTGGCAACCTCAGATATTTTTATTATCTCCATTATTTTGCCTTTTCCAGTATGCAATATAGTTTGAATTCTACACAAATGTAGCATTTTCAGATTGACTTTTTTCACCTTCACATCAAGTTTCCTCCAGGTTTTATCATGGCTTGATAACTCTTTTCTTTTTTCTTTTCTTTTTCTTTTTTTTTTTAGTGCTGATTAATATTCCATTTTCTGAAAGTACCACAGTTTAATTAACCATTCACCTACTAAAGGATATTTTGTTTGTTTCCAAGTTTTGAAAACTGGTATAAATACTCTTTATTGCAATCAAAGGGACATTTTCATGCCTTGAAATGATCGTAAAATCCCCATGTTTAAAATAGCTTTGTTTGTTTCTACGTCTGTTTAAAATAAAGACCAAAATGTTAACCTGGCCTACAGAGCCTGGGCCGTCTGGCCCCCACCTACGTCTCCAGTGTCATCTCCCATATTTCACTACCAGCTCCTCCTTCTCTCTTCTCAGTCCAGATGAATGGTGCCCCTTCCTCCACAGGGTCTTACATACGGGGTTTTTTCTGAGTAGAACACTCTTCTCTACCTGTTCTTTGTCTGGCTTAGTTCTACTTATTCTTTTATCTCAACCAATATTATGTCATCAGCAAAGCATTCCCTGATCTGAGTTCAGGACAGGTTTCATACATCATTAAAACAGGTTTTCTTCCTTCAGAACTTATGTCAGTTTGTAAAACATACCCACTGATGTGATTATATGATTGATGCCTCTCCCCTCCCACTGAACTGTACACTCTCTAAGCGCAGAGGTGTTTCTATTTTACTAACAATTTTGTCTCCAAGTATTATTAACATGGGACCAATAAGACTGTAAGCCCTTAAATATTTGTCAAATTGTAATTGAATATGGGTGAAAAAGAGAGAAGGAAATGAAGCTGCTTGTGCATTCTCTGAAGGAGCAGGCTGTGATGACTTTGCTAATGCATCTTTGTAACTTAAAAAATGACTAGCTCCATGCCTTGCACTTAGTAGGACTTAATAATTATTAGTAGGACTGAACTGAGTTGATTTGAATTGATGCAAAATATCTGCTTCACTCTGAAATACATCTTGTGCTATGATTTACTGAACACATAACTGTGTTCATTTTATGCTTTTCGTGTGTTATCTTATTTAATTCCAAAGACACCACAAGATGGGTATTATTTTTTAATTCTTATAAATGAAGGAGTTGTATCAGTCAAGGTATCTATGGAAAAGCGATGGCACATTCAACTTAGGACATTTTCAAGAGAACTGTATAAAGGGACTATTGACAAGGCTGTGGGCAGGTAGAAAAGAAGTTACAAAAGAGGATCCAATACCGTTGGGTGGGTAGGGTCTGGGAAGACTTCATTGTTACTGCTAGGCCTGAAGGTTATCAGAACCCAACACAAGTATCAGAACCACACAGGGGGTTGTCAGTCAGGAGCTGAGACCTTGGGTTGAGGCATGTGGCCTGCTCATAGTGACCCTGAAGCGACATGAATAAAATGCCCCAACCTCACTTCTCCCTCTCTTGAGGCATTTTACATTGGCCAGACCCAACTGGAAGCCAGAGAGCAATGGAACTCTTGAGCCATCCTGCACATCAGCTTCCCACAGCACACAGAAGCTGCATAAGGATGGAGAATGGAGATGGAGGTGCAAACTAAAGATACTTAGCATGAGTCCCAAGAGCACAGCCCTCTGAACTAGAGCTCTGCTCTCCCAGGTCCAGGCTGCCACCTCCATAGCCCTCAGAGAGCACAAACTGGCTATGCACATACCACCTTCTTGGAACAGAGATTGGAGTAGTTGTGGTTCTTCTGCCATCCAAATACTGATGAGGAGATGTTCTGAAACTGGACAGTGATCCCGGGTATATGAGAAGTACAGAGAGGACATATCAATTTGGGCACCAACCCAACAACTTCTAATTATCTATGCCTTGGAGGATCTAAAGTAAGAGAGGGAGAGGGAGTCTCTCCTGATTTTAGTAGTCCACAGGCTGGAGGTTATATGAAATCTGGCCAGTGTATAACAGATTGTCTGAGCATAGGCTAGCTCACCTATTGTTTATTTTACACTGAATTAAATCTGGTTGTTGTGGCTCTGATGACATGTCCTGTACTTTAGATTTCCTCAGTGATTCAGTCTCTAAAGTGAGGATCAGAGGATATAGGAACATCCCAATACTTGTGTAATTTTAATGACTTTCTGCAAAGGAAGAACAATGAGCTGCTGTTGTCTATAAGAAACATTCTTTTTAATATCTTAACATTCTGCCCTCAGTTTCAGCTTTTTAGACTATTAAGCATCTGCCAGCTGAAGGAAAAATCTATTTCCTTCTTCTTCTTCTTCTTCTTCTTCTTCTTCTTCTTCTTCTTCTTCTTCTTCTTCTTCTTCTTCTTCTTCTTCTTCTTCCTTCTCCTTCTTCCTTCTCCTTCTCCTTCTCCTTCTCCTTCTCCTTCTCCTTCTCCTTCTCCTTCTCCTTCTCCTTCTCCTTCTCCTTCTCCTTCTCCTTCTCCTTCTCCTTCTCCTTCTCCTTCTCCTTCTCTTCTCTTCTCCTTCTCCTTCTCCTTCTCCTTCTCCTTCTCCTTCTCCTTCTCCTTCTCCTTCTCCTTCTCCTTCTCCTTCTCCTTCTTTCTTCTTCTTCTTCTTCTTCTTCTTCTTCTTCTGTATCAATTCTAGCAAACATGGCTCAGAGATGACCTGGGGTATCAATTCTAGCAAACATGGCTCAGAGATGACAGTCACTCCTCACTTCCTTGGATTTATCCAAGTCCTTGCTGGCCAGATTTTGTATCATCGTTATGGTGCCACAGACTGCTTGAAATCTTCATTTCTTTGTCTAGATTGCACAAGTTTGTCATTAATAAGTTCGTGTCCTACATATGCCCCCTACACCCACCATAGCAAATTATTGGATGCATTTTGTATATGAAAATATTGAAAAAATATGTATTCTCAGACAACATGAGAATGTCAGATTTGGTCATAGCTCTTACACTACTCCATATACAACTCAAAGTGGTTTAAGTTTAGACCAAACGTTGACATCTAGAACAAACTATTAGGATAATAGCTCTCAAGAGGACTTTAGTGGGTTGAATAGTGGCCCCCTGCAAAAGATATGTCCATCCAGACCTCTGAATGTGGCCTTATTTGAGGAAAAAAAAGAGTCTTTGCAGATGTAATTAAAGATATTGAAATGAGATCATCCAGAATTACCCAGATGGGCCCTAAATCCAATGATAAATGCCTCATAAGAGAAAGGCAGAGAGAGATTTGAGCCACGCAGAGGAAAAAGTGATGTGAAGGAGGTGGCAGAGGCTGGAGTGATGCAGCCAACAAACCAAGGAAACACCTGGAGTCACCAGAAAGCTAGAAGAGGCAAGGAACTCTGCTCCTCTAGAGCCCTCAAAGAAGCTCAGCCCTACTGACACCTTGATTTCAGATTGGGCCTCCAGAAACGTAAGAGAATAAATTTACATTGTTTCAGTCATCCAGTTTGTGGTACCCTGTTATGATAGCTACAGGGAACTAATACAAGTACTATTCACACCCCCTGATTGACTTCCCTCATTTTATGGATGAGAAAAAAATAATAGCTTTAGCAAATAGGGACTATTTCACATAGCTAACCATGTTCAATCTTCATAGCAATTCTGGCAGGTAGCAATTACTGCTCAAGAGCAGGGAATTGATCTCCAAACACTCAGAAAGTCAGGATAACAGATAGCTCTCCCAGGCCAAACTGGTTTGGGGAACGCTCCATTTTGGTCTTTCTTGTAAATGCTTTATCAATATGCTGCAAGGGGCACCAAATCAAAGTCCCAATGCTGTAATGGTAATGAGTAAATAATACAGTTGAGCAAGTAATCAAAGAACAATAGCAATTGTTTTTGTTGTAAAAGTCCCCACCCCACTAAGTTTACAGTTTAATTTCACTTCATTTGGAAAATTTTGCCTCTGAGGCAGGCCGAAGCTCTCATTCAGAGGCCAATTGATTAAATTAGGGTGACACATTAGCTGGGGAGACTTAATTCATTTTGGGTTATTTGCAGCTTTAATTATGATCTAGACACAGCCAGAGCCATTATTTGGAGCATTTTCTTGCCTCAGCAGGCACTGGAGGTAAATGAATCCTGGGAGATGCTCCCAGTGCTGTGTGCGGCCAGAAAAGTGGTGACCCAGGCTGCTTTGTCACCAGATTCTGCTCTAGATCCATTCTCCCAGCTGCTTTGGGAGAGTCACAGGAAGTGAGGCATCCTAACAAAACTTCCTTTTTAAAAATAGCTTTACTAAGATATATTTAACAGACAATAAAGTGCAGACTTTGGCATATTATTTTTAAGTGTTGTTCCAGAGATATCAAACTGGCATGCTTTCTCATACAATCAACAACCCCTCCTACCTAGGAGGTCCTGTGACCCTGCCTGCCCCCTAGCTGGCCACAGTTTATTGGTTCAGCATGCCTTTAACCAAAAGTCAGTCAGCCTTGAGCTCACTCAAGCAAACCGAGCAGTGGCTGTAGCATGCTCTCCTGCCAAAGCAGTATACAAGCTGAGCCAGTGCAATTTCTGTGCTCTCTGTGAAGGCTCTAGAAGTGGCAACTCCACAGAGACAGATAGACATCAGATTGGTGGTTGCCTGGGCCACAGGTCAGAGGGAGAGGGTGTGACTGCTTAATGGGAACAAGGTTTCTTTCGGGGTGATGAAATGTTTTGAAACTACATAGAGGTGGAGTTGCACAACAGTGTGATTGTAGTAAATGCCACTAAAATTGTAGACTTTAAAAGGGCGAATTTCAGGTTCTGTGAATTTCCACTAAAAAACAAAAGGCAAAGAAGTGGGCGTGGAGTGAATGTGAGGCTCTCAGAGCCCCTGGGGGAGATCCTGGGGCACACAGCTTTCTCATTAGGAATGGGCTGGCAAAGGGACACCAGCATCTCTAAGAGGTTTTGTGTAGTTGCTTTTGTAGATGGGGCTAAGGGTAGAAGAGGAAGTCACAGAACTTATCTCTCAGAGCAGTGGGGATGATAGGGTCTTGAAGCAAGAGAGGTCAGGTATTGGTACTTAATTGCCAAAGGTGGGAGGGGTTTCCACAATTACTGTAAGAACCAGCAAGGGCAGAAGGGCAACGAGGGAGCTTGACCTGCAGGGAGACGTGTAGATGTGGATGCTGAATATATATAACTATATAACTATATAACTATAAACACACACACAATAAAATTATACATAACTATATAATAAAATACACACACACACAAAGCAAGTATCTTAGAAATTTAAACTAACTTTCAGGTACTCAGACCTTGTGAGAGCTAAGCACACTGGGCTGTGTTTGTCGTATGCCAATGTAGTCACCGTACTGAGCCCATCAGGTATGGGACAGCTGTAGGTGGGAGGGATTCTCTCTTGAAGATGTTTTCATATCTGGGATTGAATGTTGGATGAAAAGGCAATTCTCAGACAGGAAGCAGGAAGTCATCGGGTGGGCCTTGGGTAGATGGGAGAGGGTGTCTTCCCTCCGTCCTTGTCTTCTTTTCCTTGGCCTGGATTTTGAGGACTTAGCCCAGTTATGGCATTCCTAAATCATATGGGAAAAGGTTCCAGCCATGCGGCACCAAGATAGCAGCTGACCCAGAGGGTTCCCTGAAGGCAGTAGGTCCCGAATGTAACAGTATAGCAGAATCCCCTGGAAGCTTAAAAATATTACACCTGCCCAGGGTCTCACCACCACAAAAATTCTATTTCAGAAGGTGGAGGAGAAGAGGGGCAAGTGGAATCATATTTTCAAACGTCAATCCAGGTGATTTTAAGGCACACTCCCTAGGTGAGAGCAAGTGCTTTAGGGAGCCCTATAGTGCCACAGAAGATGAGTAAAACATAGACCAGCATGAACAGAGTCCTGGGCAGTGAGGAGGCTCTGATGCAGAGCTTGATAAAGGGTTTGGGTTTTATCCTATTTGTAAGGAGAAGGCAGTGAAACATTATAGATGGGGAGTGATACAATCTGATTCACACTTCAAAAACTATAATCTCAGAGCTGATAAAATACCATGATACTCAAGGAATATTCTTACCCATTTGTGAAAGAAAGTCACAGTATAAGATTTTAGGGTCACCTAGATAAATTCCCTTCATATCTCCACTGTCTTCTGAATTTCATCTGACAACCAGTGTGAACTAGCCATTATAATCTTTTCCCATGAAATTAGAAAACCATAGGGTTGGCAAAGGTCTCAAGAAAGCATCTAGACTAACCTACAGAGTTCCAGGTAGGTCCACATCTCAATTATCTTGGAGAGAGAAAATCTGAATTACATGTCAATGTTGACCCTGAGGACCAGTTTCTCATCTTCCATGGTGTGATGAGAACACTTGCCACCACTCTGATGAGAGGTTTGAAAGTAATTCTGGTTGTTCTAAAGAAATTTGACAGCGAAAACAGAAACTGAAAACACCTTGGGTGACTTTGGATGCTCAGAATCTGGTCTCCCTACGTCTCCCCTCTGACTATTCAAATTGACTGTTTGACTTTTTCCATAAAATGTGTCAATTCAAATCAAGTCCAGTCCAGAAATGTCAACAGGACACTCACTGCATAGGACTCTGCCAGACACAGGGGAGTTAATGACACCTAAGACAGGGTCCTAAAATGGAAAATCGGGCCTCTTAAAAATTATGTGAGAAGACATATATTGCATATTAAGTGAAAATAGTAATGTCCTATCTAATACTATTGTTGTAAAACAAAAGAACAGAGAGCAGGATTAGAATAATCTTCAAGTCACAAAATTAAATGAAAAAAGTAAGATATGCAACAATATGCACAACATTCTTCAATTTGTGTTTAAAAACGGTTTGTGTAAGTGATTGGAAAATCTTATCACAAGATTTTTAGTTTAAATTATGTCTTAGTATAAGACAACATAATAAGGAATAGAGCAAAAATAAAATAAAATAAATGAAGCCAGTTTGTGGTATGGCAATGGGAAAAGAAATATTGGAGAAAATATGCCAAGATCCACATCATCCTGGTCTTCTCTTCTATTTTCAAAGATTCTCCCAGTAGCTTTGCTGTCTCAGGCACATATTGACAAATGCCAGTAATGAGAATGTATTAGAGCAACAGTACTCTGAGGAATCCATCTAGCTTTTAAATGTGGTTCCATTATGGGATTACTCGGCGCCTCCAAGTCCAATACTCAAGTACCAAGGATGGAAGATGTGACCCAGAAAGCTCAGATAAAATGACAAAGGAGACAGTTCAGGCTCTGTGGCAGCAGATAACATTTTCTTCTTTCAAAGAACCACAAAGCCTTTTAAAAGGCAAATGGAATAAAGATGTGGGAAAGAAGTCCCCACCTCTGGGTTAAACAGATGGGGAGAAAGAAAACAGAAAGCAGGTGAATTGTCAAAAAAAGGTGGAAACATGAAAACCATCAAAATTTCAGAGTTAATTATATACTGCTCTTCAAGAAATGAGAGATAAGGAGCCAGAAAAATACTAGTTTGATGAAGGTTGAACAAACAATTCTTTTCCCAGTGGCAAAGAAAGGGAGAAGCAAGCATCTTGAAATGCTGGCAATTATGCAGATGGCAGAAAGAATATAAGACAAAATTTCATTGATGATGCAAGTCTGCATAATAAGGGAGAGTGTTAAGAAGACAAAAGCAGTTTGAAGTGTTTACAGTTTTGAGTGTGCTGACAGCTCAGCAAGCATTTAGAACGCATTATCTGAGTTGTAAAAAAAATTACCCTCAGAAGTTAAGAAAATTAATCAAGAAGTTAAACATTTATTAAAAACAAGCTTAGAGATTATAGGAGAAAGGTTGAGTCTGAAATGTCAACGAAAGCTGGATCAGCTTATTTCTGGCTGCAGAAAGGCTTGTGTTTGATTTGGAGCACAAAGTCCAGATGTGGAGCTTCTGGAGGCCCATCAGCTTTGGGGACCTCAAGCCTGCACATGGGGAAATAGCTGTTGGTCTCAGCTGTCCTTGTGATGCCACCATGGAATAACCTGGGACCTCTGACCTCTCCATGACGTTCATGCCCAGGGAAAAGAAGTCAGCATTTGTTTGCAGCCAGGTAACTGTTTGGCTTGGAGATTGGGCAACATTCGAAATTAAACCCAGCCCTGGAGTTTTTCAGCAGCAGTTGCCAAGGCCTAGATTCCAATGCCCAGGTGAACAAAGTCCTTTGCTGTGAGTGCAGAGCTTTGCCTCCCCACCAACCGCTTTTGTCAGAAACGTTGAACAAACATGAAAGATCATTTAAACAAACAAGGAGACTCTGATGTGCTTCTTAGCAGGGCACTGAAAACAAAGGATGTTGCCAGAATGAGCACAGAGCTATTTTGGCAGGACAAAGGTGAAAAAGTACCATACAATCCTCTGTGTGTGAATCTTTTTCTCACCAGGAGTGAGACCAGAAAGAGTCAGATGTTATAAAGCTTTTCCAAAACATAGTAGCACAGAAATCCTCAGAGAGTCAAAAGAGTAAAACAAAAGGAATATTTCTTGTCCTCCTACCTTGGTCTAATTTACCTTTTAATGAATACTTGTTACTGGCTCCTTTCCCTAGAACTCTATAAATTAAGACATATATAATATTTTATATGACCAAATTTTTCACCAGGGAAGAAAATAAGATTTTTAAAAAGCCATCCCCTTCGCATCCTTTAGTTACGTTAGAATTCGCAGCAGAGATCCTGCATGTCTTAAAGCTACATGAAACCCAAATGTCCTATTCTCTCAGGTGGGTGCTATTTTGGGAGACAAAGGTGGAAGGGTTATGATCTTCGAAATCAGAAAGGACAGGGTCCAAATGACAGCCTTGTCAATCACTAGTTGTGTGACCTTGAACAAAATGCTTAACCTCAGTTTCGCCATTCGTAAAATGGAAATAATAACATCTATCTATGGGAATATTCAAGGCAATAATGCATATGATGCAAAATGCACTTCGCAAAGTGATTAGAGCATAGAAAGAGCACAATAGATAGCAGTTATTAATGTTATTGTTCGAATAAGCTAGAATGTTGAAATAAATTTTTTTCTCTAATGATTAATTTTAAGCCTTTGCATGGAGCTTTAATATTGATCACCTTCTGGGCCAAATATGTCATATGAATAAATGCAAGCCGTATTTTGACAAAGTAAGAAAGTACTCAGCATTAGAAATGTTGCCTACAAATGTTCAGAAGAAGAATTAAAGTTTTCTTCTATCTCCTAGTAACACTTGTTGAGTCAGTTTTGTTTTTTCTTTCGGCAAGCACTCCCACTTTAAATTAAATGAAACCTCTAGCATTTTTTTCTGCTGCCTGGAGTTTTGAGATATGACAATGTTTATATTTCAATATCCTACAGTTCCAGAAAGTTTGGGTGATGACATAATGTAAATTCTAAAGTAAGAGTACATCATAAAAAATGCTTGTGTTTCAAATAATGTGCATTAATATTCAGAGAGATAACTTTATAGACATAGAATCATACAGTATATATTCTTTCATTTAACATTATTTTGTTTTGTGTGTGTCTATGGCTCATTTATTTTCTTTGCCATATGGTATTCAACTACTGTGTGTTCATTACATTCCTCCTGCTCCCCATCCTTCCCAGATCAAAAAGACTTTCTGCCTCCATGCCCCAGGGATGGCAATGTGACAACAGAAAATCATATTGAGATGCTTTTTAAAAATAATTTCATAAGCCCAGATCCTCAAGTGTTTAAAGCTTAAACAATATATTTATTACAGGATTTCTCGACCTCTACCCTATTGACATTTTGGTGCCAATAATTCTTTGTTGCGGGGGCATTCTTTGCATTGTAAGACATTTATCAGCATCCCTGACCTCTACCCACTAGATGCCAGTAACACCCACCTCATCCTCAGTTGTAACAACCAAAACTGTCTCCAGACATTGCCAGATATCCCTGGGGGCAAAATCACCCCAACTGAGAACCACCTATTTAGAAGAATAAATAGAAGCAAATATAAACTGCTACATGAAAATCTAAACTAATCACATGAAAATTCTCTAGATGGGAAATTAAGGGAGAAAGGAATCCCAAAAGTGCTGGAATGAGATGCGCATGAGTTGGACTTTGTAGATGGCCTCCAACATATGGCCAAAACTTAAGGTTTGGTATCAAATGACTGAAATTCCATGTTAATTGGGGATCCCAAGCAGAAGAAATAAATGTTCCCATGCCCAGGGAAAGCCTAAGGTACATGTTCTCCTGTACCGCTCAGGCCAGGAGAGCAATGCTATGTTTAGACTGATAGGTCTAAGACAGCCTTAACATTTACCTGCAGCCCAGAGAAAGCTGGTAACTAGTGAATGTTTTCTGAGTACCCAAGAGATATAACAACACAGCACACAGAGCTGTAGATCTGAGGAGGCCAGCAGCTAGGCTGGGGAGGGTATAGCAGTGATCGGTATGCATCAGTGGCTGAACATTAAATGAAAACAAGAATGACGATGTTACCAAGGACCAGACAGTGCCCTCCCCCATTGATGACTTGATTCTAAATAAGCCCCTTAAAAAATTAGACATGAGTCCAGAAAAATGGAAGGCAGATCCAAATTGACCAATAATTACAATTCCACAGCTTGGCAGAATAGGAGCTTAAGAAAAAATTATTGTTTAAACATAAAGTGGATACAGGACAATTAGACGAGAAAAAGAAATACAAGGCATCCAGATTGGTAAGGAAGAAGTAAAACCATCTGTATTCACAGATGACATGATTTTGTATATAGAAAATTCTGAGAAATACACACACACACACACACACACACACACACACACACACACACAAAATATTAGAACTAACAAAAATATAGCAAGTTTTCAGTATACAGAACCAATATACAAAAACCTACTGTATTTCTAAAGAGGTAAAGGAAGAGGCAGGTCTAAAAGGTCCAAATCTGACTACCATTATTCTCATTACCCCGACCTGAAACCCCTAAGGGAAGGTTACCTTCTCCCTTTCTTCTATTTCTGCACAGCCCATCACCAAGCGGTAGACTATGTGAGCTGATAGAAGTTTACCACTGATAAGGGTTTTCTGTTCACTCTGCCTTGGTTGCATTTCTCCAGGCACTTTCCATTCCCACAGCCATAGCTTTATAAAAGGTTCTCAAGTTGCAGCATCACCAGCACCATCTGGAGGTCCTGAAAAAATACAGATGTTCCACCCTCAGAGTTTCTGGGATGCAGCCTTAGAATCTGTATTTCTAAACCCCTCGGCTGGCTCTTTATTTCCTGCTCCAATCCATCCTGCACACCACTGTTCTGAGTGGTGATATTGTCTTTCTCTGCAACTAGACTGTGAGTCTGAGGACCAAAGCTCACTCCTTGTATTTCTTCTGCCCCACCCATTATGCCACATAAGCCTAGCCCTTAAGGCTTCCCAGTGTCTGACTTGAACCCTGTGCTCGGTTCAAAATTTGCCTCAAGTCTGCATCTCCACTGATTTGTCCAGTCCTTAGCTCTCTTTATCACTCATTAGTCCAGAGCCTCATACTGTTTTAGAACATTCTTTTCACTACTGTATTAGTTAATTGTCACATGCATGTTTTTCAACCAAATCGTAGGCTCCTCGAGCGTAGGAAGCTCATGTAATCCTTGCATGTTAATGTTCATAGTCCCACCCCAAATCTCAAGGAGAATTTGCTGAACAAAAATTGTGTCCTTAATGAACTCAGCAGAGAATTAAGGTATTCAGTTATATTCCATGTAAAGAAGTAACAAGCAACAGGAGAATACCCATTTTTAAAAGTCTTGGTTTTGGGGTTTAATTTGGCTGCATTAACACTGGATCTGTTTTCAGCAGGGCTTGAGATATTTTTTCTTAAGTATGAGCTTCTTGGCTGAAATGCAGTGGGGTTGCCACTCTGTAGTGAAACCTGTAACTGTGCCACTTAAAATAAGTGAACTCCATGTGGGAGAAAGTAGAGAGCCAGTTCTTGGAACTTTTATTTTCTTACCTCCCAGATTTCAAGGAGCAACTCTGGCCCAGTGAGACAACAGATGGAGATGTGAACTTTTGCTCTTGGTCTATATGATATTTCCAAAAAAAGAAAGGCAGAAGCAAAGTGGAATAAATGATTTCTAGCATTCTCTGAATTCCCATAACAATGTTGAAAGAGACATTTTCCTGAGGGAGCCATTATGAGCTATTGTGTTTGGCCATCCCAAGTTGTTTAATTTTGCTTATTATTATTCCTGCAAAAAAATTTTTAGATCTCATTCTTTCCTCCACTCATGAATATGGTCAAACTAGCTGCCATCACTGTTGGACTAGGTTCCAAGTCTGTCACCACACCCGGCTGACTCTGTGCAGCTGCTGATTACAGTTCCTCATCATTTCATAGATAAATAGGAACTCTCTGGTCAACAGCTGAGCACTTAGGAGTTTAGGAGTTTCCATCATCTTTTCCTTTAGCTTTATTTAGCCAGGTACCTGCAACTGCTAAGGTTTTAAGATTATTATCCAGTGCAATCTTTGAAATACCTCTTCCACAGAGTTGTAAACCTCCAGAGAAATCCCCCTTGGGGAGTGGATATGCCTATAGCATGAACCACTGTTTCTTTTCCTGGCTCATTGAGATGCCACAGCCAGTGCTGTAATGTGTTATGTCACATTGATTCACATCTTTTATTGCCTCACAGCCCTTTTCCCCTCACTTTCACTACCCTAAGTTTGCTTCTCCCAAATAAAATATCAACATTTTAATCCTTGCCTCAGGTTCTGCTTTCTTGAGGACCTGGTTTGCTATTTTTTAAATGGTCCACTGAGGCATGAGAGGGTAATGAGCTTAGTAACATAAACTACAATTCAGAAAACATCCCAAATATAAGCAGTGGGTAGGAACCTCTTGTGAAAACAGAATATGAGTCTGCACAGGTCAAACAAGTGATTACTTCATCTAAGAAACCGAAGGAAAAAAAAGTCAAGTTGAACAGATACTGTCTTTTCAGACACTTTGTCAAATGTTACACTATTTTCACACCAAATATTCTAAGCTCTCTGATGGAAGAGTTCAGTTTTTCTAGGACAAATACCAGATCATGTTTTGTAGTATGCAATTTTGTTGCTAAGGACAAAGATGAGATCAAAACCATAGAGACATCATTCAAACTCCCACTCCTTTTAGTAAAAACAAGTAATTTGCTTTTTGCCCAGAATATGATAAAACCAGTCCCAATTTACAAACATTGTGCCAGAAGAAAAAGCAGAGAATTTTATATTCAATATATATTGAATATAAATTGAATACAGAATTCCTGTATAAAATACTTCTGTGGACATCACAAAAAAATCAGTGGCATAAAATGTGGAAAGGCCACTACCATCACATGTATGTGAGAAGCTATTGTACTTTACAGCCAGATACAAATGCCCATGTTCAAAGTATGAACAACTTTTGGCCTATGTGCAAGTTGAGTTAGACTGGATATATACAGCAACAGATAAATCTTGAAACCATGCCTTTATTAAACCTGATGTAGCTGGATGCCCACCTTTCATGTTGTAGCTGGGCCATGTAGAATAGGGTTTTCCAAGATCATTGCAGCATGGGAAGAGATGGAAGAGGCAATACCAGCTCTTAATACCTTAGCCTGGACACATACTGGGAAATGCCAGAAGAAAACTATGTGGGACAACGTACAATTGTCCCTACCATTGTACTTGTATGAGAGAGAAGAATTAATATTTGGTTATTGCTGATTGCTAATAAGAACTCATGCTATGAAAAATGACATGCACGTGTGCACACAGCTTGGAATAGATGCCATGGATCAATGCTGAAGGGGAGTGAGCTCTATGTCACAAGAGGGGTGTTGCCAGGTAAATAAAAGAGGCTATATCAGAATACCGATCCATATCCAGGGTTGTCCCCAGAGAATAACTAATGATCCATAGCATACTCTTGATCTTATGTCAGTATTTAAGAAAATGTAGAAAATTGTACCAATCATCCAAGAGTATGTCTTTTTTCTCAGAACATGCGTTTGGATTATCAGTGCAAGTTTTGTTGTGGCAAGAAACAAGCAGCAAATACGAGACATTGTTTTTCCAAAATAAATTATGACAGCTGTCAAGGTAAAGAATACACACATGAAGTTTTGAAGTGAAGAATTGTAATTTCAGTAATGATTGTTTCTGTGATTTCAGGAAGCTTGTTCAACTGACATCTGGCAACAAAATTTTTAGTATCTTAAAGAACCTGATCAATCATTTCTGTCCCAAATTATAAAAATTCTTAGCATTGAGAATAGGTTGTCTGAACTTTGTAAGACAACTGAACTGTAATGCTAATAGCTCAGCCCCTGAGAGCTGGACTCTTCCCAACTCTAGGTGATTTTCTTCACTCTTTGGTGAAACAGATCAATTATACTTTTGTTGGGCATATTTTAAACTCATACCCAATATAATTTTACTCATATGTGAAAGCACCAAACAAACATGACAAACAGAGACTCATAGACACAGACAATAGTTTGTTGGTTATCAAAGAGAAAGCAGGGGGGGTCAGGGGTAAAGAGAGTCAAATATATGGTGACAGAAGGAGATTTAACTTTGATTGGTGAAGACACAATGCAATATGCAATATAATGTATTACTGAATTGTCCACTTGAAACCTATATGATTTTATTAACCAATGTTGCCCCAATAAAGTTAACTTAAAAAAATAAAAAAAATAATAAAATTTTTAAAAATCTCACACTCAAATATTGCTACAGAACATGAATAAATTACTTCCAGGGTTACATGCAACCAAGAATGGATTAGGTACCCATCCATTCACCATTATCTCCCAAGCTGAAACATTCCATCTTTCAGCTTTTGAGTGGGACAAGCCCATCGACATCACGACTGCAGGGTGCTAGGAGGTGTTCTAGGGAGAAATCTCCCATAGTGTCTGAACATATTTGACAAAGTTATCAAACACTTGCCATGTGCAACGACCTAGGCCTTTCAGTCAGGATGCTCTAATTCATTAGAAATAAGGAATAAGACTAAAACCAATGAAAATCTTATCTATGCATCAATCCATTTACTTTCTGGCCAGATATAATTTTTTGTTAAATATTACAAAATATTATTCCCACTGCTAATATGAAATATATATTTTTAGAATGTTAATTTCTCCTCTCACCAGGCATTTTCATTAGAATAATGTCTTTAAATACTGCGTGGCAATCCTGGGTGCACCACCATGATGCCCAGGGAAAACAGGGTGACCTGGAGGTCCAACATCTTCCTTAAAATCATCCAACTTTTGGATGATTATTCAAAACACTTCACTGTGAAGGATTGGGGGTTCCAAATAGATGCAGC
Organism: Eonycteris spelaea; assembly: GCA_003508835.1. Classification (NCBI taxonomy): domain Eukaryota; kingdom Metazoa; phylum Chordata; class Mammalia; order Chiroptera; family Pteropodidae; genus Eonycteris; species Eonycteris spelaea. Next base: position 301,341 of record PUFA01000245.1, read on the forward strand.
AGGTCCACATGTCCCTGCATGGGAAGGCTGTGGTCCTAATGGGCAAGAACCATGATGTGCAAGGCCATCTGAAGCCATCTGGAAAATAATCCAGCTCTGGAGAAACTGTTACCTCATATCCAGAGGAATGTCAGTTTTCTGTAAAGCAAGGAGGAAGGACCTCACTGAGATCAGGGACAAGCTGGCCATTAAGGTGCCAGCTGCTGCCCATGCTGGTGCCATTGTGTCAGGTGCACTGGTCTGTGGCCCGAGAAGACCTCTAGCAGTGAAGGCATCACCACTTAAATCTCTGGCGACACCACTGAAGCCTGAGTGATGTGCAGCTGATTAAGACTGGAGACAAAGTGGGAGTCTGCAAAGCCACACTGCTGAACATCTCTCCCCTGTCTTCTGGTCTGATCATCCAGCAGGTATTTGACAACAGCAGCATCTACAGCCGGAAGTGCTTGTCATTCCAGAGGAGTCTCTGTATCCTCACTTCCTGCAGGGGGTCCAACGTCTCCAGAGCATGGCTGCAGATTGGTTACCCAGCTGTTCCACCAGTATTCTATTCTACTATCAATGGGTACAAGTGGGTCTGGCTTTGTCTGTAGAGACTGACCACACCTTCCCACCTGCTGAAAAGATGAAGGCTTCCTTGGCTGATACATCTACTTTTGTGGCTGCCGCCCCCGTTGCTATTGCCACCACTGTTGTTCCTGATGCTTCCAAAGCCCCAGCCAAGGTGGAGACAAAGAAAAAGTTACAGGAGTCAGACAAGGGCATGGGATATGGTCTCTAACAAATCACCAAAATCCAGCTTTATTTGTGAAACAAGGCTAGAGTTTTACTTCTCTTAAAGTTAATAAGAACACTAACAATGTTTTTATTTAAAATTGTGATAAATCCTTCAAGTTTTTCTGAAATCTCCTGAGTGTGCAGGGCATCACCATTAAATGGCTAATAGATGAAAACACACACACACACACACACACACACACACACACACACACACACACACACAGAAACAATATCCCAGGAATCTCCTTAGCTGCTTCATTGAACATCTTGAAGGAGTCAGGAGTCAGCAGACTTGAGGGATTTATCGCTTGGCTTCTGTCATCTTCTAGGCCCTAGGGGAGGCAGGGCCAGGGGGAAGCTAAAACAGTCGTGGTCTTTTTACCTTTTCTGCCACTCCATTTGTCCCCCTGTCCCCAGGTCTGAGCGGAAATATCCAAACACTTAGGGTCCAGATGGTGAATTTCCAACCAAATGTGAAGTAGATTAGTCATTAATTAAAGGTCTGAAAAACAATAGCAGTTCTCAGCCGAGGGAAAAATTCTCTACTCCATGACTGTGAGCCCCAGGGAAACAGGAAGCTTTTTTACTGATGCTATAGGCTGTCTAGTATCGCCTGGTTTTTAAATTTTTTTTACCTTCAACTCTCTGTAGAAATATATTTTCTAACACAACCCAGTACATGTGTATATATATACACATATATAACAGAACAAAAGTTTCCCAAATCAATACTTACTCCTCCCCTTTGAAATGTACTCTATTTTCTCTTCTCTTATTTTTTATTCTGCTATATTCTATTTCACATTTAATGTTACTCAAATGCAGAACAGATCAGGAGTATGAACAGGATGTGTGAGGGGAGAAGAGAGTGACTATGAAGGGGTAACATTGACTTTCATGGTGAGGGGGAGCTCTGTATCTTGATGATGGTAGGGGAGGTTATACAAATCTACACGTGTGGTAGAACTATACACATAAAGGTATGTCTGGAAAAGCTGGTGAAATCTGAGTAAGGTCACTCATCTATAGTAGTTAAATGTATTGTGCCAATGTCAATCTCCTGGTTTTGCTAAGGTACAATAGTCATGTAAGATGCTGCCATTAGCGGAACCTGGGTGATGGGTACATGGAACCTCCCTGAACTATTTGCAACGTCTTGTGCATTATAATTATTTTAAAACAAAAATTTTCTTAAATGTCCCTTAAGACCTATTAAATTGGTGTCATGAGATCACAACCATAGTTTAAAAATTAAGCCCTGTTTCACCTAGAGCAGGCACTGGATCAGCCAGCAGTTTGGTTCCATGAACTGATTTGTCTGAAGAGGTACATCGGCCTGTGCAGACTTATATTTGAGCTGGCTGGAACTCTCCAATGTCAACTCTGTTAGCCACCAATGGAGTAGGATGTCAGGGGTTGCATGGAACAGACTTTTGTTTCATTTTGTTTATGCGTCGTCCTCTAAATGCCCTTACCCTACATCCCTCTATTTAAAAGACAACTGCTCCTCAACCACCACATGGACAATAGAGCAGTGTTTCTCAAAGCTAGGTTCCCGGCTCCCAACTCGCTTCCAGCACTTGCTAAGAATGCAGGTTCCTGGTTCTCACTGAGATGAACTTAATCAGACTCTTCAGAGGTGGGGTTCAGAAATATGCATTATAAACAAGCTCCCCAGAGATTTTTAGGAGCACTAAATTATTGGAAGTCTTGAAGAAGTTTGCTAAAACAGTATATGTGAAAAATGAGATGTCAATTGCAATGAACACTGTAAGTAAAATTGAGTTTAAAGTTCCTCTGTTGTGAAAATAGAATTTCTGAGGGTAGCTTTCTTACCAGCTTATACATTCCTTAAACGATAGTTTCCAATGTTGACATGAGCCACATTTCCTGCCTTTTATAGTAAAAACATTGCTTTAGTGACTCAGTTTCTCCAAGCGCGAAGACAAAAATTTCAGTAATCTCCCTAATTCTTAGCACTTCCGTAGATAATGACTGTTTATTCTCAGATGGAAGTAATTTCATTAGCATAAGTGGATGCATATTTTATAAACAAGGCACATGTGTTTCAATATTCTACTCATATTATTTACACATTCTGTTAAACACCAATTGTATTTAACACAGAGCCACATGGACATTTTTAGGGGAGCACATGGAACATTTTACACATGTAAATACCACGGTTGATGACTGGAGGGCTCTTTTCTCAGGTGGCAAGTCAGTTACCACTCAGAGGCTCTCAGTTACCACCTTCCCTCAAGTGAAAACTTTACAATGTTGGCCACTGAAATTTTCTCAACCTGCTTTCTCCTTTCAGAGTCCTGGCTTCTTCATCTTCTAATTTATTAGAAAATGCATGCATCTTAAAAGGTAACGATTTCTAATAAGTCAATATCATGATCTTCCCAGATAATATCTCTACATCCCCAATACCTAAGTTTAATGAAAAGGAGTTTACTCAGGTTGATGAGGCAGCTATTTCCTGCCAAGTAGACCTTACAGCTCCCTTCCATTAACACCAAAGGTCTCCCGCATACTTAGAGTTGAGTTAAAATGAACCTAGTCCTGGAAAGTCAAGCTTGCCTAGAGTTACAGGTGTGTGTATGGGAGGAATGGGAAAGGTGGGTATCAACACTCATAAATTTTAAATTGTGTCTCTTTTCCAAGCTCCCCATTTGAGACTGAAATAGACCTAAATGTTATCTCTTGCACAGAAATAATCAGTCAACTACATTCCACTGTCTCCTGAGCTAAATTCAATATTTTTGCTAAGTATTAAATATAATGAGAGAGAAAAGAATGTTAAGTAGTAGAATTGTATTCCCAAAGTTCTCTTGATTTAAATGGCATGTTTTGGTCCAGAGACTGTGTGAAGCTTTCCCCCCCTCTCTTTAAGTTTGTTAAGCATTATTTTTTTTCTGATAGTGAAAGCAATAACACTAGCTGTCTCCTGCACCAGGCGTAGGCTAAGCCCTTCACATTCATTCATTTTTCCAAAAGGCCTGTGGGGTTGGTATTCCTGTCTTCACTTTATAGATGAGAAAATGGATGCTCAGAAAGAGCCAATAGCTTGCTCAATGTTAAACAACTGTTAGTCACTGAGCCAAGATCTAAACACAGTGTCCACGTGCTGGTTTGTATGGTGACCCCCCAAAATTCATGTACTTCCCAGAACCTTAGAATGTGATCTTATTTGGAAATGGGGTCATCGCAAGTGTAATGAGTTAAGACGAGATCACAGTAGAGTACGGTAGGCCCCTACTCCAACATGACTGACTGGTGTTCTTTGAAGAGAGGAAGAGACACAGAAGCACAGGGAGAACACTGCATGATGACAGAAGTGGCAGAGATTGGGATGATGAGGATTGTTGGTGACACCAGAGCTGAGAGAAAGGCATGGAACAGATTCTCCATTAGAGCCTTCAGACAGACCATGGTCATGTTGACAATGTGCTTTCAGATCTGGCCTTCAGAACTGTAAGACAATAAATTTCTGTTATTTTGTGCGGTACTTTGTTTTGGCCCTCCTAGTAAATTAATGCCACTCATGACATATCCTACATCCTGTTACCGTACAAAGTTTGAAAAACAAAGAAGAGAATTTACAACATAACTATAACCATGATCCCATGTTTCAGGGACAAGAACTGTGGATTATATATTTTTAAGTTTTCTTCACTTCCTCCCACAGCCATTCCATGCACTTCCAGCTTTTCAAAATAGTGACAGCTCTCTCGTGCATTTTCTTCTTTTGTTGTTTGATCAGCTGTACTCTTTATAGGAGGTGCTATTAAAACAGTGAGAACAGATGCAAACCCCAGAATCCTCTGTATTTTGTCATCAGCATCATCATTTCAGCTCATTGGAATAGATTCAGTTGAGATGTTAAGTAGACCATCTTTGCTCTGGAACTTTGGCCCTGTAACTTGGACAGCTGGCTATAGGTGACATTCCCCAGAAGATGGCAGTATGGATCACAAAACTATACCATCCACACAGCCACTAAACCACTAGCCTGTGAATCCTGGTACCCGGCAGGGATTGGGCTCCAGGCCTTTGTGAAAGATTCTGGAAACAGCAGTCAGACCACTAATTAGCCAGAGAGGCCATTTGGAGTGATATTTTCCAACTTTGCAAGATCCTTTCTTCTTGCTAAAGAGAGAAACATTAACTGCAACTCTAAGCCCTTCACTTGAAGAAACTTATAGTTCTGACACCGGAGATTTTGTGTCACCAATATCTCGATGTATCAACTATAGTCTCTATATTTTGTCCACTATTGATCTGCGAGTTTAAGGCAGGCATCTCACTTCAAGTATGTATGGATGGTGGATTAAAAAAAGGGCTGAGAAAGAATGAAACGGAGAGAGCTTGGAGGGAGCAAGGAAACAAACACCAGAACACTGCTTCTTCAGTGCTTACTAGCTGTGTGATCCTAAGGTACACACTTAACCTCTCTCTAAGCCTCATTTGTCATTTTTATTTTTTTCTCATGAGCATAACGTCTGCTGTGCTGATGCTGCACATTCATAGTAAAACTCAACTAAATACTTTTTATCTACTTTCAAAGTATAGTCTAGCAGCGATTCTCAAATATTATCTTGGATTGGGATTACCTGGAGGGCTTATTGAACCATGAATTGCTGGGTTTCTGATTCAGTAAGTCTAGGGTGAGCCAGAGAATTTGCAGCCCAAACCAGTTCCCAGGAGATGCTGATACTGCTGGTGCAAGCAGGACATTTTAAGAACCTCTGGCTAGAGCAGGACGAAGATGATTGGGTACTTTTGAGCTCTCCTTCATTTCTTGGGAACCTCCTAGGCTATTTTTTAACTCAAAATTAAGGAAATTCTTTTCACAAAATTAGGAAATGTTGCCCTAGTCTTTATTGTGTGTAGGTATAACCAAATGTGTAGCTCTTATAGGTCATGTCGTTTCCAGTGGGTGTATAATTTGCTCATGTGAATGTTTGCTGCTTTGTCGTGACTGCATAGTCCACTCAGCATGGCTGCCACCAGGAGCTGGTGGCTGCTGAATGCATAGTGAAATCAACATAGCCTGCGGGGAAGTTCAGTGAGGATCAGGACCTGTCTTGGGAATGCTGCAGGAATTGTTTGGGTCAATGCTGGTCTTCCAATCCCTTACTATGCTTTATTTTCACCTTAGCATCCAACATCGTCTAATATATTTTCCTCTCATTTATTAGGTTTATGTCATGCTTACCGTTTATTGTTATTTCTATCCTCCAAATATAGAGAGCAGGGAGTTTGGTTCACTTTTATGTGTCCCAAGAACAGTGGCCGGCAATTAGCAGGCATGCAAACATTTTATCAAATGAGTGGATAAATGTTGGCAGTTCCCTGCCTTCCCCAACCACTCACAGTTTCACAAAGCACATTTGAGCCTACTTACCACCTTCCAGAAATACTGTGAGGACTGCAACATTGTTTCTGCAAAAAGCATACTAACCATTACAAACTATTCAGAAAGAGGCCCCAATGTTAAAGAATGTGGAACTATAGAACCAACGAAATTAGTGCTGGAAGGGGCCAAGAGTGTCCCAGGACTTAACAGATGAGGAACTGAATGCCCCTCCACCACCACAGTCCCACCTCTGGCTGAGGAGTAGATAAGGGCTGAGGACCCAGCTCTCATCTCGTAGGCCAGAGTTTCCCTCAGACACCTGGAGGAGTGAACCCCTGATGGCAACCGCCTAGTAACTACAGGTGAACAGAATGCAAACGAGGTGGGTGAGGACTGGTGAGGCACTCAGATCTGCCCCAGAGACTTTCATTTTGTTGACCTCCAAGTAACAGCCTGTGTTCTATGTAATTAAATGTTTCCCTTCATACTTAGAGCATGAGATGGGCTGTGCTATATCTAGATTTTACTGATGCTCTAAGGTCTTCTTCACTTTACACCTTCCAAGGTCGACACTGTGTAGCTTCTGTCATCAGTTTGACAGTCTGTTTTTACTGATCCTATAACTTGTGATATGGGTTTTGGAATGAAACTAATCTTAGGTTTAGAAAGTTGGTTCAAGATGATGATTAAGGTCATGTGTTGAGGCCCTAGTAGACTAGGAAGATTATAAAAGTAAAGCGCAAAAGAAAAAGCAACTGAGAAAAGGTAGAACCTGAAGAAAACAGGTGCAGACACACAAATAAGCCTCTCAAAGGCCTTCCAGTTAGAAAGCAGCATTAATAGAATCACATTGATTGAGCACTGACCATGTTGCAGGTGGGGAGCTGAGAGTTTCGCTTTCAGGAACATTTCATCCCCTACCAACCTGTTAAGTATATACTATGCTGAACCACATAAAATCGTCATTTTTCTAAGTCAAAAATGGCTGAGTAGCAGCAAAATCATTTGACTCAAACTAAAAAGATCATTCCCATTCTATAGATAAGGGATGTGAGCCTCAGAGTGGATAAATAACCTGCCATCAATCATTTGGTTAGAAAACGATGGAGTAGAAGATTTTGAACCCATATCTGGTGACTCCAAAGCCAACCTCTTTCCACAGTATTATGGGGCCAACTTAGGAAAGTCCATAATCAATCACACTGTTTGTATTATACTGGTCAACATTTCTTTTAATAACTTACAGTTCTTTACTCTTCCTTTGTAGTCATAAATAATGCACTTTAGGAGAGCTGCAAGTACTATCTTGAAGGAGCCCTAAGTACTGAAAGAACCACAAATGGCTGTTTTCAGGTTATGAAATTTTAATAACATTATTTTGTTGCAATACTGCATCTATCCTTTTAACGAGAATGTTCCAAGAACTAATTATGTGATTATAAAATAATAAGACTCTTCATAGTGATGAACAAAAGCCAGTCCCTCTTTGTAGCAGCACTCAGAATTCCCTAAAATTTTTTATAAAGTCCTAAACACATAACAATGTTTTCTCAAGTAGGAGTAGATAAAGCACAAAGTAAGTAGAAGTGACAAACTAAATAAAACGGGACTAAAATTGATCTGGTACATATTAGAGACACCCCTAATTATATTGTAGAGGGATAATAGTCTTGGTGATTTCACAAGAGACTGTGACTGGGATGACTTTTACACACAATCAAGCCGAATCTTTTGGATTTTCTCTTCTTTTGTATTCTGGTATTGTTGTTGAAAGTTGTCCCTTATCATGGCTTGTTTAATCCTAAATGCATACACTTGGATGGCATTCAGTAGAAGCTTAATAAATACAGAAAAAAATGAGTGATATTGAAAGACCAAAATCTTTGTATCGTTTTTTCAGACAGTTGAGTTATCACTGTGCTAAACATTGGGATGAAAATAAAATAGTGGTTGGGTTTTTTTTTTTTTTCTGGCTGCTTGCATTGTATGTTTTATGATGAAATTCCTGTATTCTGACACTGATTGGTAGATGATGTATGAACAGAACAGAAACTGCTTTGGAGTTTATGAGATTTTGACTTTAATTCATTAAGAAGGGTAAAAACATGAGTATGTCAGTTTAAGTTTTTCATTTACACACAATGAGTAGAAAATACTGCTATTTCCACAGTACAGACGGCCACTCTCCAAAAACTGGCTCTTTCCAATTATGACAAGTTGTGACAAGATGTAAGCACACAGAGTCTGTGCCAGAGGTTTAAATTTATAATCGGGTAAACTGATTATGTATGGGATTGCTTATGCCCAACTTAATTTAATTAAGGACCTTGATCAGAAGCAAATACATATGATGTTTCATGCTATCTGATATTTGGTGTCAACTTGCTTAAGACAGAAGCTTGTTTCCCCGGAATCTCCTCCCTGTGTGGTTCCAGGTTAGACTTGTCGAAATTTGCACGAAGAAATGAAGCAACAGCCACAACTTTTGGAAGATCATCCAGGTTAGACATGGTGACAGACATTCCTAGAGATGCTGGAGGGAGGGTTCCAGGTTATTCTGTCTCCTGTGTTCTACCCTTCATTCTTCTTTGACTTCTGGCTCATTGCCAGATGCCTGGCTGAGGAGCCACAAAAACAGCAACCTCTCTATTAGCCGCTTCTTGGTGATATCGCCATGTGGACTGGATATACATGGCTTCTGACTGAATGATGACTCCTCTGATCCCCTAATCCCCTTTCAAGCCTTCCGTTCCCCAGCACCACCTGCAATCATGAAGGTCTACTTCCTGTAACAGATCCTGAAATCCATAACTCATAGTGGTTCTCGATTGCACCTTGATGGAAATGATAACAATATAATTTGCAATTGCTTTGTTGCTTTGAAATTTAATACGTACTCATAATTTTTACTATTTTAAGCAATATAGAAAAGTACAAAGACAAAAGCAAACAAATCACCCCAAATCCCACATACTCAGTCTTACTAACCAGAAATAGACCTAGTGTTAATTTTCCACGGATTTACCGTTTGGCTTCAGGGCTCACTAAAGCCATTCACAGGAAGGAGGAGAAAACAGTTGTAATAGATCTGAATAAATAATTAAATTTCATGCCACTGCCACCCTGAATTCTATTTGTGGATTATTTTTTGAATTAAAAAATATGTGTGTTTATTTCCCATTCCACAAACCTTATTCATAAGCATATACAGAAACAGAAAAATTTTAAAGGGCATTTCTCCCTCATTTTAATTCAAGTCTATACAAAAAATATTTTTGCTCCAATTATAACCAGGACTACAAACACCTCCCCTTCCCCTCCTTAACTCAAAAAGCAGAGTGAAGATTAGCTCGTGGCATGCTCCATTTCTAACTTGAGCATCATTGCATTTTTTCCCAGAAGAGCAATCTCTTGGGAAAAGAGTCAGGATACTTTGGGTAAGATGTCATAGCAACAGTTTAAACCAAAGAAAGGATTTTGGAAATACATCTTACCAAACTTTCCAAACCCAGACTTATGTTCCATTCATGCTTTAAACCACGGAAGACTCAAATAATGCGTGAGAAATTGAATTTTTTTTAAATCACCTCCTAAGTTCTATGTGAGAAGAGAAAAGTTGTAGCCCTTTGTCTTTTGTCTTAGTTAACCCCAAGATCTTCCAACTCTGCAAACCCTCCAGCCTGTAACACATCGCTGGAACAAAAGAGCTGAGTTGAGCTGTGGTTACTAAACAAGGGGCTAGGCTCACTCACTGGTTCTGGGCTCCAACTGCCAACCAGCCTCCCAGAACAGAGGATTGTAGGCTGTACTGAGGCAAAAGCATCAAGTTACTGCATTGCTTGAACTTCTCAAATAGCTGAAACCTCAAATATGAAATCTGCAAAAGCCAGGAGTAATGTAGTAATGCATTTGACTTCCAGTCCAAAGATCCAATTTCAACTCTAGATCTGACACTCAGGTGGTCCTGGGTAAATGACCCAACCTCTCTATTGTACAGGGTGCAGATAAAAATGAAATGTCTGTGAAAACATTTTGTGAATTATAAAGGGCCATATGAATGCAGTGTATCATGGCAATCCACATGACTGTGTTCATTCCAAAGTATTCCCCAAATTTTCCACAAAGTCTCAGGGTCCTGTATTATCAGGGTCATCCTTGGCTCCATATTTCTGCTTACTCTGAATCTGATTTCTGTATCATCTCCAGTTTTCTGTTCACTGTCCCAGCTCCATAATGTGTTAATTCAGATGTTGAACTTGGGCCCTTTCCTCCTTTCCCTAAAAAACTTCACACAAGGCTTGTGCTGGTAGGAGGTTTTTAAAGAGACAGAGTGGGTTACATGACAGAAACTCAAATATCATAAAACCAAGTATGAGATTCACCTGTTCTGAAAAGCCATTTGGCTTTTCTACCCACTCTATCACACTGAGTGACAGTCCCCTCCTTGCTCTCTTTGAAATATTTCCATTTCAAAACTAACAATGCATAAGTGCCTTCACTGTCCCTTTTCTCTTGCTATACTCCCTATCTAACAGGCCTCCCTTACATATTTAAAAGTGCTACTTGCACTCTGCCCAAGCGAGGTGCCATTGCCAGACCTCTCCCTTTTTCCTTCATCCCCCAGTCCTTGCAGGAGAAAGGGAGTGATATATTAATTTTAATTGTCCTAGAGTATGAATGGTGTCACCATCACTACTTCCACTTAGAAGACAGAAGCAGCTATAGTTCATTTGTGTTTCCCAACAATTTTTTGAGTTGTTCATTCATTCGACAAGTGTTCACCTCCTTCAATGTGCCAGGTCTTACTCTAGAAGCTGAGATGCAACCATAACAGACAAAACCCATCATTGTGGAGCTTATATTCTAGATACAGGGCACAGACAATAAACAAATGCATAATTTAAATAAATGCATACCAGGTGTGGCAAGTGGATAAAGATAAAGCAGGATAGGAGAAGATGGGGAAACGACAGGGTAGGGAGTAGCTTGCAATTTTAAGTTAAGTAGTCAGGGAAGGCCACTCTGAAAGGAGCTATTTTAGCAAAGAGCTGCAACATACCTGGGAATGGGTCATATGACCGTAGGGGGAAGATGTTACAGGCAGAGGACACAGCTTGTTCAAGGGCTCTGAGGCAGGTTGCTATCACGTCTGTATTCTATCTGTATGAAAGATAAGATTTCACCTTTAGCTTAGCTCAATGTTAAAAGTTTCTTTAGGTTCCTAGAAGATCCTCAAATTTATCTTTCCTTCTTTTTGCATGTCCTGTTTATTCCACCTCCTACATATATATTAAGTCTATTCCATTCCCTCCATCTGACCTCCCACTGCACTTGCTTGTGCATTAACGATTTCTCCCCTGCATTACACACATAGCCTCCTAACTGGAGCGTCCAGCCCCCTTCAGTACCCATCAGAGTGATTTATAATTCAAATCTGAACACATCGCTCTGCTTCATTAAATCACCCAACTCCCCACTCCCTCCAGCCCACATAACCTCAGAATAAAATTCAACCTCCTCAGCATGGTTGTAGCAAAAGTTGTCGGTGCCCCACCCATATCCTCCAGCATTCTATTGCAGGCACCTGCTACTCTCTTGCAGGATTTCTCTTAGTTGTGGGCAATGAGCCATAAGTGCCAGGAAATTAATGTTCTTGGGGAGCAATACTGAGCCAATGATGGATGGGAATCGAAGGATAAATTCTCCTCTTCCTGGACCCTGGGCAGGGAATAGGAGAGAATAACTCAGGTATTTTCCATACTATCTCCCAGATTCCCAGTGGAATTGACTCCACATGCCCACAGTAGCCACTCCATAATGCACATTATTTTGGATTCTTTCCCTTCTCTAACTTCTCCACTCTTCTACCAAACTCCAGAGTCATCTCCCAATAAACTACTTGTATTCAAATCTTTGTGTTTGGGATATTATTATAGGTTGAATTGTGTCCCCCAAGAAAGATATGTTGAATTTAACCAGAAACCCATGTGTGTATGAACTTATTTGGAAAAGGGATCTTTACAGATGTAATTAAGATGAGGTCACACTCACTTAGAGTGGGCCCTAATTCAAAGAATTTTTTCTTATAAGAAGTGGAGGGAGAGACGCACAGGGAGAATGCCATGTGACAACAAAACAGAGATTGGAGTGAGGTATCTCACAAGCCAAGGAATTCCAAGGATTGCCAGCGACACCACAAGCTAAGAGAAAAGTGTGGACACATTCTCCCACAGAGCCTGGCCCTGCCAGTGCCTTGGATTCAGGCTTCTGGCCTGTAGAGCTGTGAGACAATAAATTTCTATTGTTTTAAGATACCCACTCAGTTTGTGGTACTTTGTTACAGCAGCCCTAGGAAACTAATGCAGTTATCTATTGTTATACATAACTGCTTCAGAACTTAGTGACTTAAACAACAATCGTTTCTTTTATCTCACAAACTTCTGTGTCAGGAATTTGGACAGGGCAAATCTTTGGTCCCTTGTTGTGTTGACTGGGTTACTTGTTGGTATTCAACTGACAATTGGTACAGTCCAGAGTATCCAAGATAGCTTCATTCATGTGTCTGGCACTTTGGCAGGGATTTCAGGGGTGGCTAGAAGACTGAACTCAGCTGGGACAGTTGTCCAGAGGGTCAACACATGGCCTCTAACATGGCAGTCATAACAGCATCACAGTTCTTATGTGATGGCTCAGGGATCCCAGAGGGAAGTTGTTCCAAGACACAAGCAGTAAAGCTTCTTGTGTCTTAGTCTCAGAAGTTCCAAAATGTCACTTTTATCACATTCTATTAGTCAAGCAGGTCACTAAGTTCAGCCCAGATTTGAGGAGGTCGGATAAGCTACATCTCATGGGAGAAGTAGCAGAGTTGTGGCCATCCCTAATCTACCTCACCTTGTCTCAGGGTCTGCTTCTCAAGAAACCCAACCTAAAACAACGGCCCACAAAAGCCTTCAGGATCCAGCCCCTGACAATCTCTAGAGGCATCTCTTGCCCTCATATTCACCTTTGGTGCCTGCTGTACCAGGCCCCTCACTGATTTCTACCAGCTTGTGCTCCATTTTGCTTCTGTATGTATAAAATAACACACACACACACACACACACACACACACGCAGAGTAAATTCTACACAAGAGTTATTCCTGCTCTTCTCTGCATAGAGTGCTCTTCCCCCTGATCTTTGCTCACCTGGCAAGTGAACTCATTCTTCAAGACTTAGACTGGGCTCTACGTTTTTCATTCCAATGAGGTCATGTGCCTCTCCTCTTGTTCCTGTCTCAGCTGCTGGGTAAACATCTGTTTTATTTGTCAGTGAATTCCTCAGGAGAGGGGACTCTTCTTTCCTCTTATCTTTGTATCCTCATGTCTGTTGATGAATGAATGAATGGTCTGTGGCAAAAATCCGATCAATTAAGCAGATTGCTAAAGTTTAACATTGATCTTCTCCTGACACTTTTTGAGTGATTTTCTTAATGTCAACCAACTAAGTGTAGGAGCTGGTCATCAAACTGCTGTGGGTGAGTGGGGCACAGGTGAGAAGATGATAAAATGCAACCATTTGATTTAAAGTAATGGGACAATATGTATGATTGATTATCTTGACAGCCCGTTTTAACTCTCCTGATTCCCTCATAGGCTTGGCTGATATCTTAATAAAGTTGATCTTTTTCTTGTTCCTTATCTTGTTCTTGTAGTATAAAGAAGTCAAAATTGCTCCCAACAAGGGAGATTTCATTTATAAACCCTGTCAGAGTTAAACTAAATACACACTGGAATAAAGTAATGGTACTATAAGGGTCAGCAGAATTTTTTCTGCAAAAGGACAAGTAGTAAATATTTTACAGTTTGTGGGCCACAAAGTAAAATCAAGGATATTTTGTGTAGATGCTTATGTAATAATTTTTAATGTAACTATTGAAACATTTTTAAAACAACCTGGAGTGGGCAGGCAGTGGGCCAGATTTAAACCATGGCCTTGTTTGCCAACGTAGGGTGTAGCAGATTAAGAGCAAGATTTAAGGTGAGGAGAGCTGGGCTCAAGCCCCTACTTAGTCACTAATTATCACATGACCTTCAGCATTCTTAGCTATTTTAGAAAGTCCCGCTGGAGAGCCTACAATAATGTATTTACTTCTGAGGGGACGGGGCAGGGTTAGGGATCTTGGCTAACCTCCTGTGTTCCAGGGCCAAAGAGAGTTGCAAATTCTTGATCCTAATGAAGTAACAGAGGGAAGGAACATGGTTAAAGGATTGGGCCCCTAGAGAACAGACTGCGAATTCAAACCCCAACCCTACACCACATTTACGGAAATACAATGCTGGGCCCATGGATAAAATGAAGAGACCTGTGTGGTAGACCTCAAGCCAATGCAGGCACAGTGGCTCAACTGGAGGACCCAGCCCAGCACCCCAATCTGCATCAGTGCCTAAACAAAGGTGCCCTCATTAGGGCTCCAGGTCCTCTGGGAGTTAGAAATTAACTAGCACTCAAGCCCCTTACCCAGGGATGCAGTAAGCACAAGAGATTTCAACTAAGGTCCTTAGTGCCCTTCTGGGGGCATCTGAAAAGGTGCAAAGGTGTTTCTGGTCAGCCCATTGACCTTTAAGGAAGGGCATTTGTCAGAAATAGCACATGTTCCACAATTCATGGAACAGATAAACACAGTAAAACCATGTCCTGACAAAATGCATCATTGGTGCCCCCATTGAGAAATACTGCTACTGAGGAACTCTGGTGTCCCTGAGCTCTTAGAATGGGGAGGGAGGGACACCCTGGTAAACTTCAACACTAATGAGCCTCACCTTCCTCATCTAATCTAATCTGCGAGAATCAAGAAACAAGGCATATGAAAGTCTTTTGCAGACAGGTAAATGTTATAAATATATCAATCATTGTTGCTGTTATAAATGTGTGCTCAGGTGGCTCCTAAATGTGCCCTTAAAAAATTAATGGGATATAATTTACACAGAGTAAAATGCACAAATCTTAATGTATGTAAATTTTAATGGCTTTTTACATATGTGTACACACCTCTTTAAGTACCCACTAGATCAAGATATATAAATGTTTCCATCACCCTAGAAAGTTCATTTATGTGCCTTCCCAGTCATTACCCCCCTACCATAGGCAGCCACTGTTCTGAACTCTCCATAGATTACTCTTGTCTATTCTTAAACTTCATATAAATGGAAACATATAGTATATGCTCTTTTGTTTCTTCTTTTGAGATTCAGTCATGATGTTGCTTATATTAGTAGCTCATCCTCTTTTATTGCTATGTCTTTTAGGTTGAAGGAACATTTTCATCTCACACATATAGCAGAAGTAACAAAGAATCACTCCATCCTCAGCATGAGCTCTGATCCTGGTTTTTTCACTAGTCTGACTCCTATGCTTAGGGAATGATTAAGCCAATTAGTTTTCAGCTGTATCAGGATAGGACTTGATTGTCATATCTAACAAGGACAAGGTTTTTGAGGATGTTATTAGCTTAACATTAAACTACTTATCCATTCTTCAAATCAAAATTCTGCGTGTTTTATATTTAACTGTTTTATTTACATAGAAATAATAAAAAAAACTACCTCCTTCAGCTTGGGAGCATGGTGCTTTAAGACAAAAAGTACACTCTGCAAGCAGACACAGAGACTGGAATGGAAAACTCCACTGAGTGCTTTCCTGGCTCCTTGCCATTATGTGAATACTTAACGATATATATATTTTTAAAGCCAACTGTTCTCACATTTAGGCCAATTTTTTTTTTCTAATATGGTATTTTCTTGTCTTCAATCCAAAACAGATTGAGAATAGAGAAAGATATATTCTATCCAGTTTTATTTTACCAATAGTCTGTTCAATTTCCATTAAGGGCAATCATTTATATGTCTTTAAATATTAATATTGTTGCTAAAGAACACAAGGTATATGCAATGCTTGGAGCTCAAATTGAGTAAGAATTTTTGTGGCAGTGCAGGAAAGGTGAGTTTTCTTAAATTGGACATTTTGGCTGGGTAATGCTGCTCAAATAAATGAGTGAGCCCATAATGAACGGTGTCAACAATCCACAAGTTTAGGTATTTGGTTAGGCAAGTGTCTACCCCATGTTCTGTAATCGTCAATGGTGCTTATCAAGTTGAAGCCTGGCCCCCTTAGAAGCTGACAAGAAACTCAGGGAAAAATGACCTTACGCTACTTCCCTCGTTTCTTGTCACTGACATCACCACACTTTCCTTAATCAGAATCCCCAGTATCAGCCTTTGTATTTCATAGTGCTCTGTCCTAGGGCCCCCGGTTTGGTTCTTAGATTAACGCAGGAGTTGATTAGAGAAAGTATTATTGCCACACTGAGGTGTTTAAGAGGCTAAATGAATTCTGCAAGTAATGTAGTTAGTAAGTGGAGGTGACCCTGCCCCTTTTTCTCTTCCACCTCCAGTTTATCCTGAATGCTGCCCTAAAAAATGCACCAGAATGAGCCCTTCATAAGATTTTATAAAGCTTAATTAAAAGGCAGAGTCCCAATTTTAAAATCATTAAATATAAAGTCTTTTTGGTAGAATCAGAGTAAAGTGGCTTCATTTGTCCCAGCAAAAGACTAAAAACAATCAGGTATTATAGCTTATTGTCTATCTTCGTCTGTCCTCCCCCATCAGAATATAAGCTCCATGAGGGCACTGGTTTTGTTTCATTTACCGTTATATGCCTGGTGCCTAGACCAGTGCCTGACACATAGTAGGCAGCATAAATACTTGTTGAATAAATGGAATTAAGAAATAAAGGAATGAAAAAAGGAAGAAATAAGGCTAAGGTAAGTGAAGTGGTCTGCCCAAGTTCACCACAGTGACATATGTGTTTCAGGAGAGACTGATCAAAATACCACTCCTTTGTTAAATCTTTCCACTTTTCTTCATTTCCATTGGCAACATTCAGGCTCCTTATGGAGCAAAGGAGTGAAAGAGGAAAGTGCCATTTTTCTAGACAAACATTTTTAACAAATCATCAGAATTACTGCATGAATTACCTGCAGAAGAGAGCATACAGTTGCCTTGAGAGTGGATACAGGTGACTGGCTAGGCCCACCAACCAGCAAGTGATTTACAGCATAGGTCCAAATCCACAGATCACAACATATCAGAGATCTTAGCAAGGCTGTGACTGTTCTAACTCCACAGATATTAAAGGTCTGGGTAGTTAGTTGCCCTGAGAACTCTCTGTCCAATCTATTTTTTAAACAAATGCCTAATTATTCTATATCACAAGACATGCCCATAGAGAAGTTACAGTTGATAGCTGATGCTCTTTTTCTTTATGCTTAGAGTGTACTAGAGAAATATATCTGCTCATGAATACACAAGCAATTGATTTAAAGGCTAACTGACTTGTAAGAAAATTCTTGAATCACCTTTCGTGTTCTAGGAATTCAACATTTCTCATGCAAACATCAAACTCCTACTCAGATACACCACATGGAGACTTGGCTGCATCTAAAGCATCTATTTACTCAGAAGAATAAAGCCGACACTTAGGAGAAAATGTGACTTTTTCTATCTGATGTTCCAAATGCTTCTTTGCTTAAAGATTTCTCCAAAAGAATGTCAATGTAGACAATGTAGCTTTATAGGCAGGGCGGGCCCAATCCAGCTCAATATTACATATTTATGTTTCACAAAATTGCATGGCTCACAGCACAAAGAAGAAGAACCAACACAGAAAGGAAGTGTTTATGCTTCTGGAAAGAATAAAATGCCAAGATTGGTGATAGTACCAGAGAGCATAGCTTAATGCCTTTTTAAAAATTTATGTGTGTACCTTTCTTTCTTCTTTTAGTCTGTGTTCTCAAGATAGAGAGCAAATTCATGGCTTAACAATGTTTTCTGCCAGCAGAAAAATTATAGTAACCAAGTGTACCTGAAAGCTCATAATTTTCCTGGCCAGCCATCTTCAGGTTTATTCCTTTCATTACATTAAAAATGGAGGCTAATTAAGGCAACTGTGGCTAGAGCAGGCCAAATTGGATTTTTCTTATAGCTTTCCCTTCATCTCACGGAGTGATGTCATTAAATGTTCAGGCTATGAAATGCTAAGGCAGCCTGTTTCCAGTGTACTATGGATCATACTGGAATGCCAGGAAAATATGCCCCAGAATGTCATAAAGCTTTAAAGACTTACAATAAAACCTACGTGGAGGCCAAGCAGAATATGGGCATTTACTTCTCTTGTAAACAGACCCCAAGAAGCCAGAGGGATTGTAGACAGGAAACAATGGAGGAAATGTGAAATGAACTGCATCACATACCACTCTGCAGACTTTTTGGTCTGGGGGCCTCCTAAATGGCTAGTCATCATCACTCAGAGGCTTTACATAGAATTGGGAATTGGGACAAATCACACACTTTCTTGACAGACGTATTTGACCACAGGCAGCTCTTGAGTGATAGGGTTATTTTATATGGCCACTTAATACCTGCTTATACTTGAGTAAGCTCCAGTGGGCTTTTATAATACAGATGTATTTGTCAAATCAGTTTACCTCATTTGTTTCCATGATCTGTGATTTGAAGAGTTAAAAAGTTAGGTTATAGTCAAGTTGTTTCACATAAATTTTTTAATGGAGTAGCCCCATGTCATTCTCAAGTGAAAATACTTACCCGACTCTCTGGATTTATTATTTTCATGTGTCTAGGTAGTATTTGAGTCCTTAACCTTATCCAGACATAACCATTGTGTTCATGGTGATCTAAAAACATTACCAGCTACCCAGAATGTATTATTAGTACCTACAATGTCAGGGGTGGTTCTAGGTGCTAGGAGATTACTATTGACTAGAAAGCTGTATTACTGCTCTCACAAAGGTGATCTAAACATGCATTAAAATGATTAACAACATAAGACAGCCTATAAAAAGGGCAAAGCAAATACACAGTTAAATAATAATTGGAAAAATGGGAGGGCAATGGGAGAGATAAGATAGCTTGGGAAGATCGAAGATGTAGAATTTAGAATTAAAGAGGAACAACAGACAAGAGGGATAGTGGGAACTGTTAAAAGACAAGTTTGACCAGAATGAAAAGTTGACTGTGTTTGCTTGTGGATTTCTTAAATGCTAAGAAATTTAAGCTCATTTTTATAGATAATGGTTAGATATAGAAGCTTCTTAATAAGGGCTTTATGTCATCTGGGACTAGTTTATCACAAGCAACAGACAAGTCAATTTGATCTGGCTTAAACAATAAAGTGGGTTTCTTGGCTTACACATGGAATTGTCCACAGGTGATACTGGTCTCAGGTGAGGCTTGACCTAACAGTTCCAACTAGGACACCAGGAAACTGGTTCTTCTCAGCTCAGCTTCATCCTCAGGTGCCATTCCTTTCTTGCCATCTCATCTTCCTCATAGGCAGCTCTAGGCTCTCCACCTGTGGTAGCGAAATGGCTGCAGCAACTCCAGACCTCAGATCTCGCCCACACTTTTCAGAGGAACAGTGAGCATCTTTTCTGGTAACACCTGTGGAAGAAAGAGGACTTGTCTTTCTCAGAGGTCTCAAAGTCTCCTCGTGTTTTGCTGGACATGACTGGGTGACTGGCTTATCTGGAAGCCAGTGGAGGAGTTACATAGGTAAATGAGGAAAATTGTTCTGTTTAAGCCAATTGGAGTCCACCTCTCGAGCAGGAGAAAGAGTCAACCCCTCCTAAGCCACAGAGCTTAGAGTGAGGAAGAAGAGACTTTTTGAAGAAATAAATGTGTAAGTCCATGATGGCAGGACCAATTCATTAAGCTATGAAATCAAAGAAGTATAGCCAACCATCTCCCCGACCCCACCTGGCCTATGTGAACACAACTTGGCCCTTTTGTTTCATAAGTCTTAGAAAAGCATCATCTTGTCACACATGGACCAAGGGTGATTTCTCAAACAGAAAGAATTCTTACATTTTTATTTGAAAATAAAGAAATTATCTTTAGAGAGATGCCAGCATTTTTCAGAAATCATATCCTGAGGTTACGAGTTTATTCTGCACACTGACCAGCCAGGAGAGGAAAGTAGGCATTCAGAATTCATGAGAAAAGCGTGGTCAGCCTTCACGACTGCCTCTGTGTGTGTGTGTGTGTGTGTGTGTGTGTGTGTGTGTGTGTTCCTTTTTTTAAAATGTTAGGCTCAACCCTTTGGCCCTCACAAAAGCAAATTTTGACGTTGGCTTCAATGGGGAGAAGGAAGCCACATTTTCAATAGAAGGGCTTTTTTTTTTTTGTCTGCTCCAGTCACTGCTGGCCAGAATCTATTGTAAACTACAAAGCTTTCTGTGCACAAATTAGCAGCACCCACCAGGCCTTGCTAGCTGTTTTGCTTTCTTCAATGAAGTCACAACTGTCGTTTGCCACCACAGTTCAATGCCACAGCAACAATTGTGAGGGCTTAGTGTCTGTGTTGCTCAAAGTTTCCAGGGATTGTGGGAGAGAAACAGTGTTTCCCACCTGGCTTTCTATATGGGAGGCTCACATTCCTCGCCCTCACTTCTCTGTCCTTGGGCCAGCAACTTTGCAATGAATGCAGTCCTTGGATAGTGTGAAACTAGGCAATGTTGGGAAGGAAGTATTGAATCAGAGGGTTGGCTAAGGAAAGACAGTGAATTCAAAAGGGACATTTGACATGATTGGAAAGAGTCCTTCATAAAGTGCATCTGAGCTTGACAGGGTTCTCTAACCCTAAAAAGGGCTCCTTTGTTCTTGGAAGGCTTTTAACTCACATGAGCAAGCTGGGCCACAACAGCTCTTGATTGGAAAGGAAAATGCAAGCTCTAATTCAAAAGAAAATAAAGAGCAAAGCAGAAGACTTCCCCTCCCAATCTGTGTTTATTTGTATTTAATCAACAGCTGGACTGAAGGGAATTTACTCTTCTGCTCTCTGGCAGCAAACTTACTCAAAAGGAGGAATGTTGATTTGCTGCTAAGACCAAAAGCTCTGTGTTTTGTATTTTTAAATTATCTCCCGGACAGATGACACACCCTTCTTAACTGTGGCAGCTAATAAATGACCCATTAAAGATAAAATTTCATGTCTGAATAAAATACAGATGGAAAGTGAAGATAAATGAAAAATGGTAGATTACATAGTGCTAAATGAAGGTAGAGAGAGGCAGAGAGTGGAAACAGGAGGAAGCCAGGAAGACTGGGTTGGGTGTGAGGGGTGATAGGATATTTTTTCTCTATATACATGTAACTAGTGCTTAGGGCAGTGCTAAGGGTCTTGGCGTATAGCTGGTGGGTGTTTCACTACTGATGGCATCAAGGAAGTGATCTTAGACTTCTTTTCTTCTCTCTCTTTCCCTCATTCCCTCTTCTAAAATATTTCTCTGCTGAGTGGTTTGAATTTTGCCAAGCAGTCTCTAAGGCTCTTGAAGCACAAAATAAGTGTAAACAACTTTAATTCAATTTTCTGAAAACTCCTCAAACAAACAATATTGAGAATATTCCTCACTTTTGCCTAAAATGAACAGTATGACCACATCTCTGTACCACAACAGCATCATCTTTTTATTGACTTTTTTATCAAAGCAGTGTCCATGACCAGTGATGATTCAAGCAGAGCAGCCTGTGATGACATCACATCAGCCCTCCCAACTCAGTTCTAGTCCTTAAACAAATGATAATTTTTTAAAAAATGTCTGTGTTTAGTTCTTCTGGTTTCTATCTCATTTCTATATTTTATGTTTATTTTATCGGTTTCTTGACTTTACACTATTTACTAACTCTGGTATGCAAGATGATGTTTTAGTTTACTCTTCTCTGTCCCATCTCTTCCTCCTACTTCTAGTTCTTGAGAGGTAGATGACAATTATTAGCTCTCCTATGGGTGATCTTTGTAACTATAAAGAATACACTACACTGAAGTATTATTATAGTAATCTCTAGTTTTTCCTCCAGCAACTCCCCCTTTTATTAGATGAGGATGGTGCCTAAGTAGGGCTTGTCTTCTCATTCTTCCCGCTTCCTGCTCCCACCTCCTGTTGGTTATGCTTTCATCATTTTATCACTAAGAGCCTTCCTAAATCTCAATCTGTGTTGTGTCTACTGAGAGTAGCTCAGAAAGTGGAAACCCGGTAAATACACAGAGGCTGTGTCAACACTCTTTCTCTCTTGGTCACAGCCAAAGGGATGTATCCCTCCCCAATTCCATCATGTTACTAAGTACCAACTCACAGGGGCACCAATCTGATTGAGAGACAGAACCAAAACAGAGAGCTTTAGGTAGCAACCTATTCATTTCCCCTGCCTAAGAGGTTTAAGATAAAAACACTTTGAAACTTGCTGCCTCAATCATTCAATGTGCATAAGTTAGTACCATTTCGTCTGTGACTCAAGTTGTTTCTTAACAGTTTTTTCGATGCAGAGAACAAAGGACTGAATTACAAATGGACAGAACTGCAGGCAGTCAAATGCCCCATTCTGATTTGTTTTGAGTGTATTAATCAACATTTAATGGTGCTGTGTGAATGATTTTCTAAACATATAGAATTGAAACACACCTCTTTCCATTAATGGAGATCTTAATGTGACTAGCGTTAATAGGAATAAATTTCCTTTTTGAAATATAAGCTGGAAATTTTTCTATTGCAACCAGACATTTCTTGGTAATTGATAGAGACAATCTTTATATACTCTTACAGCTTAAAGTAAGTGCAGTAGTGTAGCAGTACTAAATGTTTCTAAGTAGCTACTAAGATGGCCAACTATCTCAGTTTGCTGGGAACTTTCCCAATTTTAGCACTGAGAGTCCCACATCCCAGGAAAACCCTCAGTCCTACACAAATCCGAGAGGCGATCACTCCACATATGGCAACAATGATGACTGTAATATTATTTGTGTTCATTACACTCCAGATGCTACACTAAATGATTTAGATCATTTTTAAATTTAATCTTCACAATAACCATACAAAGTAGGTTTTATCTCCATTTTAGAAATGGGAAAACTTCAGCTCAACAAAGTTAAATAACCTTCCAAGTTCACATAAGTAATAGTGGCGGAGTCAAGATTCAAACCCAGGTTATTTAACTCCATGCCTCCTCCTGTATTAGAACAAATTTCATCACATTTTGGATTAAGGCTGTCAGCTAAAATACAGAGCACAATCAAATTTAAATTTTAGATAAGCAACAAAAACTTTTTGATATATATTCTAATTGCTTAAGATATACTGATACTAAACAATTATTCATTGTGCATCTGAAATTCAAATTTAACTAGACTGCTTATATTTTTATTTGCTAAATCTGAATAGCCCTAATTGAAGCAATCACCATTTCCAATAAAAATAAGTTTTTATTGTTGTTTTATATGACCCAATGTATTTATTGGCATGTGAGATCTAGGGAAACTCAGGTTTCAAATTTAAGGAAGTCAAGTAATTAGAGCAAAAAATGCATCCAAGTGTTTCTTTTTTAAGAAACTTGGTTTATCTAAATAGCCTCTTTCTGAGATAGCCCTGTAATTATGGTATATTTGAGTGAGAGTGAAATGAAAGTAGGGGACATTTACTCATTCATGCATTCATATATTCAATACATATTCACCGTGTGTTGAATGCCTACTATGTTTTAGGCACTATTCCAGATATTGAGTTACAGCCAACAAAACAGAGTCTTAGCCCTCAGAGAGCTTATATTTTCTAGAAGAGCAATGAGCACTAAAGAGGTAAAGTAGCAAGTAATATGGTTTCTGGCAAAAGCTATGAAAGGGAATATAATAGGACAAGGGGACAAAATGAAGGGCGGAGTTGTTGAGATAGATAGTCAAGGAAAGATATGTGGTGAGGAATAAAATCCACATTAAGGAAGCAAAGCCATATGCGTATCTGGGAGAAAGATGCTAGGCAAAGGGAATGCAAGTGCAAAGGCCCATAGATGAGAATGTACTGGGCATGTCAGAGGCTGGAGACTACTAAGGAAATTGTAGAGCGAGAGGTAATGAGCCTGAGAGAAAGAGGCAAAGGTTAGTTACTTAGAGCCAATTGACTGTGGTCAGAACATTGGATTTCTTCTAAATGTTAAGGATTATGAGCAGGATGATACATGATCAGATGTATGCTTCAAAGGCTCATTCTAGATGCTGCGGAAACAGAGATACTATTGCCAAAGTAGAGGAGAGAGATGCCATTGGCCTGAATTCGATGGAGCAGTAGAAAAGAAGTGTTGCATTGAGATATGTTCAAACAGTGGGGCCCGGCAATAGGGCATTTTCCATCACCACATATGACTCAAGTGAATCTCCAAGATTAAGAAGCACTACTAGTTTAACTTGTGATCATCCCTTTGAGCCATTCGTTCAGTGCTTCTCAATGTGGGTGCATTTTGTAACCACCCAGGGGACTTAAAAAAACTGATGCTTTGGTCCCACCTTCAGAGATTCTAGGAGTGCAAGTCTGGACATCAGGATTGTTTAAATCTCCTTGGATGATTTTTACGTGCAGCCAAGCTGAATGTTTCTGATCTGGAGAATAGTAGTAACCGTAGGGTGTGAGGTACATGACATTTCAGGACATGTGCAGGAAAGAAATAGAGATCAATAAATGAGTTCAAGAATTCATTGACAATGCTTGCTTTTAAGCAAGTTGTGTTAAGAAAACTCAAAGATGCCCATGAACATGTGTGGTCCAAATACCTCTGGTTCTAAGAGCTAGGACAAATGTCCTGTGTGACCATATGCTTTGGGGCAGCCATGGTCTTCCCCATTTTGTGCTTCCCTTTCCCATGTGCACTCAGACACAGAATTTATCGCCAGTAACTATGTCCCCATACCGTTGTAGGCCCCAAAGCCTGCTATGGCCACGGTGTGACCGAACTTGCAAGTGTTACCTCCTTCACAATTTTTGCCTAAACCAACTCCGTTTCAGGGCATCAAGTCTTGGAGATTATAGGATAAATGGGAAGTGACCAGACAGCAGTCCTCTTTTGTTCCTTTCCAGGGAAGACATATGGCAACCATTCTCCTATGCTCTCAGGAGCAGATCCAAAATTCCCTTGCCAATGGGAAAACTCAAACAAAAATCAAAGTAATATCAATGTCACTTAGTGAATTAATGATGAGATAGACAGAATCCAGACTTTCTGACTTAGGATACCTGGCTTTTAAGTCTAAATGGCTCTTTTATTTTAATCCAGCTGTGCTGAGTTCATAGGCTTTGACAATCCAGCCCTGTAGTTAGTAGAGTTAACATATTTGATATTTACCTTGGCTGTTTGTTGTCTGTTTAATAAGTTTTGTTTGTCTTCCCAGATGCACATTATTTTGCAATGTATAATGATACAATTGTTTACTGTTTGCTTTTAAGTCTTGTCAAGAAGGACTTGGTGTAAACTAGTTGTCCGCATCAGCCACACTAACTTAAGCTTTTAAAAGGGTCTAATCAGACCTATATAAATAAACAAAATGATATGGAAAATAACTCCATATAAATTTACTATACTGCTAGCCAGCTGGGAAATATGCAGGCCTTCTTTTCTATAGAACAGCTAGGATTAAATCTTACTCAGGGCTGTACAGTCCATGTAATGATTACAAAGAACTATTTCAGTTTACATTTAGACACATCCAAACCCTACACACACACACACACACACACACACACACACTCACAATACCTTTCAGTGGCATACATTTCAATCATGGTTAGCAAAGTCCACTCTGGCTTTTATTTTCAGAGAAAATGTTCACAAGCAAATTTCATATCTGCTCATTAGAAGGCCGATAGGCAGGTCATGATAACAGGGGACCGCAGATGATTTGATCATCTTTTAAACTAATAAAGGAGAACAGCAACAATTCACCAACAAACTGCTGATGTATATGAAAGAAACTACAACATAAAGGAAGCAGCATCATTCTGAAAATATTCAGCACAACTGATCCCTCACTGTAAAATATCTCAATGCTTACCTCTTCCTGACGGCCGTTGCAAGGGTTCAACGACATAGTCTTTGTGTGTAAAAACAATACAGTATAATAAAGGACTCTTAGACTGGATGAGAATTAATATTAATAATCATTTGGATACAAATTTTACATTCATCTCTGCAATAAATGTTCTTTGGGTAGACACTGTGTGCCGGACACTGCTAGGTGTCACGGGCCAGGGTAGATTTGCAAAGATATGGAACACCTAGTTTTTGCTCTTAAAGAATGAATAATTTAGAAGATGTTATCTTCTTTGTGCCTTTGTTCATGCTGATTCCTCCCATGAAAAGCCCTCCTCTTCTACTTCATAATAGGCGCACAAACTTTGGAACCCTTTTCAGTTGCCAGTTCTACCTTGTACTCTTATTTGTGGCTAATTCCTTCTGTTATGAATCACGGGTACTTAGATGTAAACCTTAATGTTTCACAATGTCTCAAGGGAAAAGTCAGATCTTGTTGATCTGTGCATCTGTTCTTAGCAAGATAGGTATTCAAAAAATACTGTTGAATCAATGGAATGAACAATAGTAATGCTTCTTTGAAAAATGGCAAGGTATTTTAATACCCGACTAGAGTGATTGAATACCTCCTCTGAAGTGGTACCGCAGTGGTATCTAAATTTGTCACATTGTTTAATTAATACCAGAAAGGTTTGTATTGGCTAAAGTCCTAGGAGAGCACGTCTTTTTCATCTGGCAAATTTTATGTAAAATGCTTTTTTTTTGGAATTATTGTTGATTTTAGAGTGTGCATGATGAGAATATTATGGTTATGTTTAAAAAGAAAAGTCCTCGTATGTCAGAAATACATGGTGAAATATTGAGAGATGAAATTAGATGATGTCTGGAATTTGCTTCACAAAAACTGGGGAGGATAAAGAGTAGGAATTGAGATGAAGAAAAACCAGCCATGAGTTGATCATTGTTGGGTGATGTGACATGGTGATTCATTAAACTGTTCACTCTACTTTGGCATATGTTTGGAATTATTCATAATAGTATATTTTTTTCCATTTACAGAAGAGGAGAATCTGTTATATTACTGGACAGTAAATATAAAACCACAGCCCCATTTAAGAAGAGGAGAACTTAATGTTTCACACAGCCCCAAGTTTCTCCTGCTCAGAATGCCCACAACACAATATAAACATGGCAGAAATGTGCACTTGCTCTATTTATGACGCTCTATTTCTTAACCCTTAGAAATTGTTATCTCTCTGGGGGTCGAGATTCACTTTCAAGGATTGCAACTTGATCATTTCCCATTATAAGCACATTTGCTACATCTGTTTATGGCAGACTCAAAGGACCGGAGTGAACAAAGGAAAAAAAATGTATTGCACCCCAGAAATACCTGGAGCTCAATCCTGGGCCACCCTCATCCAGGATGAGTAAATACAAAATCTCCCATCTCCAATCCCACTGTTCCATGCTACTAATTTTCATGAAGCATTTGTTTATTGCATCGGTTGTTAGATAAAAGACATGACGCCAAGTTATATTTGAATTTCAGATAAACAACAAATAATACTTTAGTATAAATACATCTCAAATACTGCATAGGGCATACTTATTTTTATTTGCTAAATCTGGCAACCTTATTCTTAGGTCTATGTGGTGCTTAAAATTCCAACAGATAGATTAGTTATTAATTAATGAAAGGATTATTTTCCATATTAAATTGGCTTAATTATCCTGAAAGCTTCATTCAACTCCTCTCTTAACTATAGCATTAAATCAAAAAAGGCCCAGCTTTACTCAGAACCATCAAACTCTGTATAAAATAATTATATTTTCAAATCTAATTATTTTAATTTTGTTTAACATAACATATACGTTGTTGAAATAAAATTAAATAATACTAAAAGGTGATAATAAAAAACAGCTGGCTTTTGCCATACCCTCTCCTAAACCCTAGCTCCACTCAGTCCTTAGAGCCAATAGTAAGGAGAAGCCACCAGCCCCGCAGCTACCTTCAATCACTAAAAAATACCTGTATACTGATTTTTTTGAGTTATCAATTTTTGGCATTATATATGAAGATTCTTTGGACAGGGAGATTTAGTTTCTTTTCAATTATTTTTGTTCTCTCTAGAGTTATGACCACTTTTAGGGAAATCAATAGTGTTTGCATCATTATGACCATTGCTACGAACTGAATTGTGTCCCCTGCCAAATTCATATGTTGAAGTCCAAACACCTAATGTGATAGTATTTGCAAGTGGAACCTTTGGGTAGCAATTAGGTTTACATGAAGTCATGAAGGTGGAGCCCTCATAATGGGATTGATGTCCTTAAAATAAGAGGAAGAGAGACCAGAGTGCTTACTTGCTTGCGTGTGCGCTCGCTCTCACTCTCTCTCTCTCTCTCTCTCTCTCTCTCTCTCTCTCTCTCTCTCTCTCTTTCTCTCTCTCTCCACCATATGAGAACAGAGTGAGAAAGCAGCTGTCTGCAAACCAGGAATAGAGTCCTCACCAGGAACAGAACTTGTTAGCACCTTAGTCTTAGACTTCTCAGTCTACAAAACTGTGAAAAAAAAATGTCTGTTGCTTAAGCCACCCAATCTATGATATTTTGTTATAGCAGCACAAATAGGCTAAGACAACTGTACATATACTTACTGCAGAGCCAAGTAACATATTATGATTACATTTCCTTTCTTTTATTCATTTTTTTAGAGTTAAGAATTTTCAATTTTTTTCAATTGCACACCTTTAATTATTTGCATATGTTTCATTACAGTGCAACTCAAAGTATGTGCTCACAGACCAACAGCATCAATATCATCCAGAAACTTATTATAAATGCTGGACCAATTAAATATCTGTATGTAAAAGAAAAAAGAGAGAGGGAGGGAGAAATTTCAAATTTCAATTCATACCTCATATCCATTACAAAAATTAACTTCAAATGTATCATAGACTTAAATTTAAAGTCTTAAACAATAAAGCTTCCAGAAGAAGGCATAGAATGAAATCTTCGTGACCATGGGTTAGACAAAGGTATCTCAGAGAGGACCTTAAAAGCATGATTCAAAACAAACAAACAAAACTTGACAAATTGGACTTCACCAAAATTAAGAACCTATGCTGTTTGAAAAATACTTTAAAATAATGGAAAGAAAAGTCACATATTGGAGAAATATTTTTAAAGCATGTACATTATAAAGACTTGTACAAAGGATGCATAACAAATTCTCAAAACAAAGTAATAAGAAAACAAACCAATAGAAAATCGGCAAAAGATTTCAACAGACACTCACTAAAGAAGATATATAGATGGCAAATAGCACAGGAAAAGATGCTTGATATCATTAGTCATTAGAGATATGCAAATTAAAACCATAAAATGATACCTCCACAAATTTACTAAAACGGCTGAAATGAAAAAGAATAACGACACAAAACATTGGCAAGGATGTGAAAGAAATGGAACTCATACACTGTTGGTGAGCATTTAAAATGGTACAACCACTATGAAGAACAGTTTGGCAGTTCCTTAAATTAAACATGTCATCCAGCCTTTCTATTCCTAGGTATTTACCCAAGAGAAAAGAAAGCCTAGGTCCACATAGAGACTTATATATTGAAGCTTATAACAGCTTTATTTGTAATAGCCTAAAACTGGAAACAACCAAATGTCCATCAGTAAGTGAATGACAAACACAGTGTGGTATACCCATAAAATTAATTCCCTTAGCAAAAAAAAAAAAAAAAAAAAAAAAAAAAAGACTGATAAACACTACAACATGAGTGAATCTCAAAATAATCATGCTGTCAAAGAAGCCATATCAAAAAAGGGTACATATCGTAGGTTTCCACATATATAAATTCTAGAAAATGCACCCTAATATAGTGACAGGAAAAAATCCATGGTTGCCTAGGGAGGGGGAGAGTGTGAGAGAAGGATTACAAAGGAACAAGAAAAAGTCTGGAGTGATGTTAGATGTCACAAGTGTATACAATGCCAAAAATATGTATCCGATTTTTACATTTTAAATATGTACATTTTATTGTATGTCAATCCCTTGGTAAAGCTGTTAAAAAAATCGTGACTAAGGAGATAGTGTGTATGGGCTGAGGGAAAGTTGGGAGTGTTTTCTTAGGCAGCTTCACAGCAGAGAGGAGACTGTTGTACAAATGGAAGCATGATGATATTGTCAAAAAAAAAGTTTATAGAAAGGGCGATTTAAATTTAGAAAATTTTCTTGCTGATTTATTTGGTCTGCAACATGCAGACTTGCAAATCTCTCATCAAAATAGAAAAATAATGCTGTGAGCTATTTGTGTGTTCAGTTGGTGGTGACAGTCCTACTGCCTACCTAGCTCCTGTTCCACTTCTCCTTCCGTATTGATCTCTTGGTGCATGTTGTCACCTACACAGCTTCTCATTGCCCAGCACAGTCATTCATTCTTCTTTAGTTGTTTTGAAATTTGACATGATCACTTGTTGTTTCTTAGAAATGTCAGTCTGTCGAATATGATGTCGACAGAGAATCCTCCTTGCAATGCTCTACCATCTCAATCATCTTCACAATTGTCTCTGTCTCTCTTCCTTTACCATTACCTCTTGCTACAAATTACTCGGATAGCTGGGAGAGCTTAGGTAGACTGGATCAGGGCCACTGAACCGTACTTTGTTCCTTCACCACCTTTCACGACTCCAGAATGTCTATTTTAACCCTAGGTTTGCTGCAATATAAAGAACGCAATCCGAGAACATGTCACCCCAGTGTGATTGCAGATGGTTGGGATGCTCATGGGACACCTAATATTCCAAAGACTCTCTTATGCTTATCGGGTGATCATTTCATAAGTTATAAATGTCTAATCATTATCTTGTATACCTGAAACTAATATAATTAATATTGTCTATCAACAAAATAAAAAAAATAAATAAAAAAGATTGCTATTTTGGGGGTTGTTTGAGGTGACAACAGTTTTCTTCCACTTCTAAGTGCCTCTAAAGCCTGCCCCATATTCAGAGAATTCCAGTGAGTTGAATTCCTTGGCTTGCATGTCAACTCCTCAGAACCCTAGGACCTCAGCACACAAGAATGGTGACAATATGCTGGGACAGTCTAGAGTTCCATGTGCTCACACGCAGACAAAATTGTTCAAATGCTATTCTAATTAAAGCCATGGGGCTTGTTTTAACAATGCTCAGAAATCAGTAGAAATCCAGGACTGGATTAGACAGTGTCTTCACTCAACTGTGAAGTTAACTCTACTTCTGGAAGCTGGCATAGCTCAAGCTAAGGCATCTGGTGTTTCTTCTTAGGACAGCTAAAGCTACCCTCACTGTGGCTAGAAAAGTATACTGTAAACCATATGAAAGATTTGTGTAGGGTTATATATCATATCATTGGACTTATGTTTTTTTAAGAAAAACCATGAAATATATGCCATTTATAAAGATTAGAGTTCATGTTCAAAATATAGTTTGAGACATAAAGCCCACCCATGACAAGTTTGCCAGTGTATGGTCTTTTAAGAGGAAAATGTGAAAGAAAAGATGGTGGAGTTATATATGACTGTAGCTAAGATTTGGCAAGCTTTACCTCATATCTTGATCAATTATCCAAACACCGAACAGCATTTGTGTTCAACTGAGATAGAACTAAAATTAATAGGATAACGTCATCCAATAGTTGCATATTATTAATTCTTACTAGCAAGACATTGCTTTCCCCATTGAGACATTTAATATTCTGGAATCAGAGTGAAGCGTAATATATTAAGAAAGAAGTGCTATTGCTCTATCACACTCCCATATAGGGCCACCTACATACAAAATCGTCATCCTTCTCTTTCCATCATTTATTCTTTTCCTCTTTGGAGTTTTCCCCTACTGCCCAAAGTAATGGACCAAATAGTGTCATACATGTCACGTTTGTCCTGGTACAGAGCCATATGCCCATTAAATGCTCATTAAATTGATGTCATATTAATGGAATTTTTTTGAAAATTCTCCAACCGACATTAAGAGATACAATAGATTGTACTGGTTAAGAGCTGTCTTAGTTTGGGTTCATTCCTAAGCAGACCCTGAGACAAACATTTAGGTGCAAGTAATCTATACAAAAGTTGATCCCAGGAAGCACAGAGGAAGGATTAGGGAAGGGGGAGAGGGAAGAGAGGAAAGTCAACAAAGGGAAAATAAAGATCAGTTACCTCTACGGACAGCTGAGGCTCATTCCTGCTTGGGATCTCTGAGAGACTTTGTGGAGCAGAGCTCAGAATCATCTGAGTAAAGAGTGAGGAAGTTGGGCTCTTTGTCTCTCAACTCCTGTCCTCATTGACTGCGTGTCTCTTCTGTGAGGTTAAATCCCTGTGCACAGTTCAAACAGATGACAGTGGCCAGAGAAGGCCCTCACGCAGAGACATGCATGGAGCCTTTAGGTGTGTCAAGGAGCTATCTGCAGGTGAATTCCCAGGTAGGCATCTAGGGAGGCTATCTGCTGGTGACCTCCTGGGTGAGCCAAGGGAATATGGGTGGAGCACTAACCATATCTGCTACAAGAACTCTGGCCAGACTTGGTTCAAATTCTCACTCTAAAACTTTCCAGCTGTTTGGTCTGGGCATGCTAGTTAAGCTCTCTAAACCTCAGTTTCTTCATCTGGGAGAATAATAATAGTACGCACCTTGTGGCGGTTCCAGATCCAGAGGTGTTAGGAAGGGGTGCTTAAGGACTCATCTAGAAGCTGCATTTCCAGATTCAGCGCACTGTTCTTTTTGTCTTATGAGAATGCATGTTTATTTGAAGTGGCTGCAGGAGAATACAGGGTTGCTAAACTCCCCCAAAGCAGGCTCCATGAGGCTGCCATTGAACTTACCTTACAGAACTGCCGTCCAGATAAAATGTACGGCAAATGTGATTCTGTCTTTTCCCTGCTTAAAACTCTTCAATGGTTTCCCATTGCTCTCAGGAAAAAGACCAACATCTTTAACACAAGTACAAGACCCTGTAAACCTGGTTCCTCCTATCACTCAAACCTTCTTTCTTACTCTGATACTCCTCTCTTCTGCAAGTTTCCTGGATGTACTATAAGTCCATTTGCCACAGGATTTTTACATATGTTGTCCCTCCTACTCCTCAGTTCTTCATGTCCACAGGCTAACCTGACCTTCCACCACTAGGATCTCTCCTCTTTAAGGTAAGCTCCACTATTCTTCCTGCCTGGACGTGCTCCGCCTTCACCCCATATCTACCCCACTCTCCCATCACCCATATCCTCCCGGAAGGCAGGGAGTTGATTTCCAGGTGCCTTAAACTTCAGCTTCCCAACACAAGGATCATTCCTGGGCTACAGACAACAGAACTATGCAGGCCTACATCAGAGATATTGTGGGCTCAGTTCCAGACCATTGAAATAGCATGCGTATAGAAATAAAGTAAGTCACGCAAGTTTTTTGGTTTCCCAGTGCATAAAAAACTTATGTTTACACTATACTATAGTCTATTGAGTTTGCAATAGCATTGTGTCTAAAAAACCAATGTACATACCATAATTAAAAAATATTTTATTGCTAAAAATTCTAACTAGTGTCTGAGCCTTTAGTGAGTCATAATCTTTTTGCTGGTGGAGGTCTTGCTCCAATATTGATGAAAATGTAGGATCTGTGAAACACAATACAGTGAAGTTCAAAAAAAAAGTATGTCTGTATTTATTGTTTGTTTTAATTTATCCAGAAGAAAATATTGAACTATCAGTTTCTCTGAATGAAAACCAAAAGCACTTGGAAAACAGGAGACATTATGGCAAAACACAATAATGTTTTGTTTTGTTTTGATTTTCTAAAATGTTCAAAAGAATCGCCTTAAATCCTCAGCAGTGTGATGTCTCCTCCTTTCTCTTGTGCTCTAAAATTCAGTTGGCAATAAGGAGCTACGTGATTTTTAAAAAGTATGTAAACACTGATGATCAGAATATTGAGGAATATTTGTTGTTCCACATGCAACTTTATCTTCTGAAAGGCTAAAAGTAGATATAAAGAAATCATTATAATTTTCTTCAACTGATTCTATCTTTTTAGTTCTTGATAATTTTTTTAAAAAAAGGTTTTTTTCACATTGGGTTTTTATGATGTATGGTTTCAAAATGATTCACCAAAGATGTGCTTCTATGGTATGCAGATTTTTTTGAGCTAAAGGAAACTGAGATCCTGGGGGCTCAAGAGAAACTTCTGCCTCTCCTCTGAAATACTTAGAATAATTTGAATTATGGCTTTTGCCCATAATAGGATATTATAAGAGATAACATTGTTTGACCTATTTATATGGCAGGGCAAACTACTAATAACTGTATATCTATTCTTCTTTATTGTCCTGCAATGACTTTCCTCTGCTCTGAAGCCTCAAAGTGATCCTTAGCTCAAAATGTCATATATGTGTCATTTTCCCTTTCTGTCTTTGAATCTCTCATGCACATGCGGTCTCTGACCCTTTCATGTATGTGAGGTTCCCATTATATATGTATGTAACTGAATGTGGTCATTTTCTTATATTAATCTATCTCATGTCAATTTAATTATTTGATTGGTCTATGGCCATGCCACCCTGAACAAGCCCATCCTGTCTGATCTCAGAAGCTAAGCAGGATTGGACTTGGGTAGTACTTGGATGGGAGACCACCTAGGAAGACCAAGTGCTTGCTGTAGGCGTAAAAAATAAAAAACAAAAAAATAAGGATCGTAAGCTGACAAGGTCCTTGCAATTTGTGAGGTCAACCAAGTGTTACCTCACTTAAAAAATTAAAATTTTTTTTAAAATTTAAAAATTGTTAGATCAGCTGAAAGAACCTTGAGGGTAGAGGGTCATTTCGTCCTCACCCACAGTAACTTAAAAGAGACTGAATTCATGAGAAAGACCATCTAAATAGCACAGACTACATAGTCTCGAAGGATTGCCATGTTGTCATTAATCACATTAGTGTTCTGGTGGCAGTGTCAAACAGTGCTTACTGAAACTGTTTTGCTGTTGTCATTCTTACTTACACTGAAAGCCACATCTACACACAACCACAGGATAGACAGACATTTAACCAGGGATCTCATCTGGTAATCAGCAGGTTATAATTAAAGTTTTCTAGGGAAGCAGAGAGGGTAGGGGGTAGCATTACTGTTGAACTTCCAAGATTTATATTTGTAAATCTGTAGGCCAACATTGTCTCATTGTCATATGATAGGCCAACAATTACCCAGAGCCAGGTGTCTAGAATGGTTGCATGATTAGCATAAGACTTTATTTCATCTGCGGGGTGGAGTATTCTCACTCTCCTAGCAATAAAACATTAGACTCAGGAATCACTCCCTTCCAGAAAGGGAAACTCAGCAGCCATGTTTGTGTCATGTGACTTTCCCCCTGGCTAGAGATGACTGGATTATGTAGGGGTGGATGCTTGACCTAAAATGCTCTTAATCATATCCTTCTCTTAGTGATTTGGAATTGAGAAATCTCTTAGATGGAAGAGATATAAACCTGAGTATTCTGAGATGACCATCATAACCCATCACATGACAGAGATTCAGAGAAAGTAAATCTCGGAAGAGAGATAAAAGTCAATCAGAAATGCTTGAAAACAAAAAAGAGGGGAGAAGGGGAGAGAGTTCGGCAGGTTTCCTATGTTTCTTCCGACCCAGCTGTCTCCCTGCCCTTGGGTTCTGTGAGTCACTACTATGTTGTTATAATAAATTCCCTTACATGATACTTGAAACCAGAATTCCAACTAATACAAGCATCCAGTCAGTGGTAACCTTTTGTTAAGAGACAAGAGAGTAGTGTTTATCAACCTTTTATATTTTAAGAGAGTAAAATCAGAATCCTTAAAATATTGTTATTATTGGCAGTGATGGAATTAGAAAATTCAGTGACTTTTTAAAGGCCTTCGATCAAGTTGAATCCCACGGATTCTCAGAAATATATATCTTTTCTCTAGTTTCAGACAAATAGCAAGTTTTGTTATTGTTTGTGAGATCATTGTGGGGTTTTTTTTGTGGGCAAATGGGCCCGATTCTGCCTGTTTCCACTCATATCACTGGTGATCAGTGCAACTACTTTCATCTGAAGAACCATGACAGGAAGGAGGAGTCCTCCTACAGGGGATTGCCTGGGTCACCAGGACCCAGCCTCTTGTCCGGGCTTCCCACCAGAAAGAGTTTCGCTGGCATCTTCCCAGAGCTATGCCTTTGGGTTTGTGCTTGGGTGAAGTGCTACCCTGTGTTGTGATGGCTCAATGTCTGGATGTAGATAGAATATGCTTCTCTCTCAGTCTCATTCATAGAAAATTTTTATTTTTCATGTGTCTGTTTTCCCAAAAACATAGGCACAAAAGTCATACAAGTATCCTGCTTTCATTCATTCATTCTTTCAACCAATACATCAGTACATACTGAACACCAGTCAGAGCTAGGTGTTGAGGTGGGCAAACTATCAGTCAGAATGACCATCCTGGGGATACCCTGGACCATTTCCCTTTGACCTCTTCCATTCCTCCTTCTTTTCAGCTCTCTTGGTTTCTCAACATCAATCTCCCCTCCCCAATTTTATCCTCAATTGTCTTTTCTTGCCATCTTGGCCTTGCTATTTGGAATCCACCTAGGAAACTAGTCCAAGCTCTGATCTCTGGGTAATAAAGCATATTGAGTTCCACAGTAGCCTGGAAGATTTTTGATGTCAGGGACATATATTTTCATCTTTGTATCTTCAGAGCCCAGAAATGCATCCAGACACGTTACTGAAAAAAATGAATGGGGTTGTATGACACACGTTCAATTAGCAGGAATGTATCGATGCTAAGTCTCCCACACCCCTGCTGAATGTATTCTAGCATTAGAGAAGAAAAGAGAGACCAGAGATGGGTAGAAAGAGTCCCTTTTCTAGAAGCCAGAGGTTCTGTGTCATCCATGGCTGAGCTGCTTTAGTGTTTACTCTCATCGGAATCCTTTGAAGCCTTCTCTGGTAAAAGTGAATATCTCGTCATGAATGCCTTTCTATTTCTAGGACTCACCATGTTCTATCCTCTTTGGTAACAATCCTTTTAATTTCTCTCTGTGCCTCTTATTTGTTACATTTACTAAAAAAAGAAAAAAGCATCATTGTCAGCCTCAGTGCCTTTGGAAATGACCCTGTCCCTTCAAGCCACAGACTCTGCTGTCCCTTTACTTTGGCATCAGCCGCCAGTGGCTCTTTGTAATAAGATCTGTGGCCAAAATTGCTATATGGCTACCAATAAAATTTACAGTAATCTCTTCAATGCATATTGACCAAATCACTGAGATGGCTTGCAACTCATGGTTGTCAGGCCAATCACTTGTATTCAACTTTCATTTACCAGCTATCCAATCCTAATATGATTTTATACCTGAAACTTTTTCATATCCTGCATTTATAATTTGACACATTCATTCCACCTGTGTCTCATCAATCCACTGAGTTTTAGTGAGAATTTTTTTGCCATAGTTGCTGCCTTAGGAGATACTGATGTGTAAATCTGAGCTGGGCTCTGAAATGCTCACTCCCTTTACTGTGACATGTGGGTTGACTATGGTGACATTTAATGGGCCAGGGACATGGCAGACAAACATTAGATAATTTCTTTATTCTTAAGGAAATTCTGTAAAGAACTCACAAGCTTATGTAACTATTTTGGTATCTAGATGAAGTTAGAAAAGTGGAAACTCGAACTTAAAAAAAACCCATAAAACCATTTAGTGACATTTTCTATTATAATGAGAAAAATGCAAGCTCACAGAAGTTGAGTGAGTTGCTAGGGCCATGTAGATAGTGACAGAATCAGGAATAATTATGGATTTTCCTTTAGTGAAAGGGATTTAGTGGACCCCTCCTATTCAGAAATCCTGGGCCTCTTGTAACAAAGCAAGGCACAACTATATCTTCTCTTGAATGCAAAGATCCATTTTCTCCCTTTAAATTGTTTACAGTTCAGCCTAAAACAGGAGAAATGGCATATCAACAACCAGATTGGTATTAGAGCTATGCAAAAAGCCTATTATAAAGATAGTTTAAATCTAGTGTACAGTAGAGCTAATCACATAGAGGGTTTTATCTAGACCATTTAAAAGAGAAAGGTAGTAGCAGAACAGAAGCAAGAAGAATAGGAGTAATTCCGAAGTATCAACAGCGAGTACTGTTTAAGCATGGAAAACAAAGCTTGGTGTGGAAAGAGGGAAGAGGGAAATCTGCAACATACAAAAAATGCAAGAATTCTTTCTTTTTCTTTTTAAGTTGCCACAACGAAAATTAATTGTAAGCAGCAGCAGCAGCAGCAGCAACAACAACAACAACAAACCTCCAAACCCTTACTAAAGGCTTCATCCAGAAGCAACACTGTTTCCTAAGAAGTCCAGAGGAAGATATCAGTGGCTAGATCAGCATCTCAACAACATAGCAATGACTTGGGTTCTTGCACTCTTTCTCCTCCCCTTCCTCAGTGTGTTGACTTTTCATCCTTACGGTTACCACCCATGGTAAAGATGGCTCCTGGGTACTCCAAACATCTTTTCCCTCAAGTCAGTGTCACAAGCAGTAGAGAAAGGAACAATACTTTGTCCACTAGTTCTCCTTGTGTGGCTAGATTTTATTAGGAGGTAAAATCTGTTCCAGGATTAGCAGCCTCCCTCTTTTATCTCTTTGGCCAGACTGGGCAACACGGATGCCCTTAGCTTTAAGAACAGCTGGGACCCTGCATAAGGGGCAGAGAGGAATGGGATTCCATGACTGGTTTATATGTACAACTATTAACCATTGGGTTGAGGAGGGGCATACCTTTCTCTGAGGTCAAATGATTTGCTTCCACAAATCAGGGTTCTGATAATAGGAGAAAAGAGAGATATTAGGTAGGATACAACAAGTGAAGCACAAATGTACAGAACTTGCTTTATTATGAAACTGAGTTTAGGGGTTACTGCCTTCAGATAGTATCTTACAGGCCTTTGTTTCCTGGTCTCAATGGTTTGGGTTACTGAAGTGAGCCTCCACTTCCTCCAAGAGGTTTCTTTTATTCAGGTCTGCATGAAATCTGCAAATGCCTTTACTGTGTATTTTTTTTTTTGATCCTAGTCCTTATATAGTTAAGTTTGGTAGAAAAACAGACTCAAAATAAAGTGACTTAAAAAAACTAAAGCAGCTTATTTTCTTGCTACAATACAGAAGTAGGTAGTTTAGAGCTGGTATGTGGCTCTGTACACAAACTCCTGGGATCAAGACTCTTGTTCCTTTTACATAATGCTCTGAGATTGAATTTTATATCAAGTGGGTATCTAGGGTAGCCAACGTATCTGCATTTGGATCAACAGGAAGGATGTTGGGAAAGACTAACTTATGTCCGTCCCACCTGTTTTATAAGGATGGTTGCCACCTTATACTTACTCTTACTACCATAACCAGCACTTAGTCACATCTAGCTGCAAGGAAGCTGGTAAATATTCCTTATTCTGAGTATCCATGGGTCCAGCTAGGATAGGATATACTATTATCTAAAATGTAAGAGTTCTCTTTGTATGAAGAAGAGACTGGTTATTGAAGGACAGCCAGCAGTGTCTGTCTTCCTCTCCTCTCTTTACTTAGTTCACCTGAGCCAAGTCAGAAATTCTTTAGAAATTGAATCCAATGCACTAAATCTCAATAGAGATATAAACAGATTTCATGGAGCTGTTAGCATCAAATGGAAGCCTAGTCATTAATGAAAAGCATATCCAAACCAGGATATACACATACTAATTATGTAGATCTGAGGAAAATACCTCTGCTTTCAGCATAAATAAATGCTCATAAGTATGAGTTTTAGAACTAAAAGACTAGCTAAGGATTTTCAAGAGCAGTTGAATGAATACAAGATGTTAACTCTGCCATTTTGATTCTGTGATATTTGCGTATATAAACAAACATTTAAATCAAAATTATACTTAACATCAATAATTTTTCTCATACAAAGTATTTTCTAGAAAACTATTTATTAAATGATTATGACAGCATCCTGAACACTTATGGGACCCAATCAAAATAGATTTCTCTTGTGAGAACCTTTTGATAGACCTTTGAAATTTATCTTTAAGAAGTAATATGCAAATTAAGGTAAGCCAAACAGGTTGGAGCGACATTACCTCCAGTTTGCTGGACTGGATATTTCACATTTACAAGTCGATGGAGTCTTTTCATCTAAAGACCAATACTGTATTTAAAAATGTCTGAAGACTGAAGCTCTGAAGGCAGAACTAGAAGTAGAGAGTAAAAAAAAAAATGGCAGTGAGTTTTGATTATTTAAATTTTATTTTAACCTGTTTTTCTATGCAGATTGGTAATTACAAATTATGATTGAAAATTAAACATTCATGACATTGCTGCGTTTGTGTATCAGAATATAAAATGATTAAAATTTACATTTTTGACATCTCTTGAGATATGAGAAAATTACACAAAAATATAGATTTAAATCAAAATATTTCAGATTTAAACAAAGCATCTCTACTGTAGGATGGCACTTATGTAATTATAGTTTTAACTGTTGGCAAAAAACTTTCACAGAAAACAGCCATATTTGATGTAAACCAGAGTCAAATCCATTTCTTTTTTAAATTACATTTTCTATAATAATTTACTTTTTAAAATGTAACTTTTCCTACATAACCATGAGAAACAGGTGAAAAGAAAACAAGACTGTTGAAGGGTTCTTTATTCTTATGAGTACAAGCAACAATATAAAGTGTCAGCTGAAGTGTGGTCACGGTTGGGACTGTATGAATGCCTCAAGAAAAACAAGATAGCTCATATCAAGTGATTTGTTGCTTTGGCTCTAGTTGTTTCAACTGTGATATATAGAATTTTAAGTGCACACTTTTCTAGTTTTCTGAGTTCTTTTTACTCTGGATAGTCAAAGTGAGAAAACGTTTGCATATCAACCAACTCTTTATAACTTGTAAAAATAATATATATATAAATATAAATATATATATGTATAGGTGTGTGTCTGTGTGTGTGTATATATATATGTGTGTATACACACACACACACACACACACACACACACACACATATATATATAACCAAGCTCTTGACTTCAATCCAAGCTCTTAAATTCTATTTGAAACATTTAATATATATAAAAAGTTTTTTCTGAGAAAACGTCATCATACCAATTTAATCCATCTTATACTACAGTTCACCTGTTTCTCATTTTTTCCATTAACTGAAATTATTTTTACTGGAATCAGTTCTCATTCTTTTACATGTAAACCTTACACTGAAGTTATAATTCTGTATTATTTTTTCTCCATGACAAATTATAGAGATTCTGACATTATGAACTTTTTTGTGTGTGTGGTTAATCAAACAAGATTAATTTTTTTCTACACAAACATTGTAGATCAAATTTTTCAGGAAAATTAGATTTTTCCACTAAGTTTTAATAAATAATAAATTTTACCATGTCTGTTTTTCTCAATTTTCACATTTTCAATATTACTAATCAGCAGTTATTTTTCAGTCCATTTTTACTCTATAACAAAACTGTCCAGTTTTAGCTGCTGTTTATTTCACTTTGTATGATTATTTCTATCAAGTTTTCCCTGTTAACCTTATTACAGTATCTTTGATATTAAAATAGCAGGCAAAACACCATAAACACAATCAAAAAATGGGAAGATCTGAACAGACATTGCTCCATAGAGGACATATAAATGGCCAACAAATATATGAAAAGATGCTCAATATTGCTAGCTATTAGGAGAATGTAAATCAAAACCACAATGAGATTCCATCTCACACCTGTTAGAATCGCTATAATCAACAGGACAAGTAATAAGGAGTGCTGGAGAGGATGCAGAGAAAAAGGAACCCTCATACATTGCTTGTGGGACAGCAAATTGGCACAGCCACTATGGAAAACAGT
Organism: Eonycteris spelaea; assembly: GCA_003508835.1. Classification (NCBI taxonomy): domain Eukaryota; kingdom Metazoa; phylum Chordata; class Mammalia; order Chiroptera; family Pteropodidae; genus Eonycteris; species Eonycteris spelaea. Next base: position 343,336 of record PUFA01000245.1, read on the forward strand.
ATTAGTTTCCTCAGAAAACTAAGAATTGACCTTATGATCCAGCAATCCTTCTACTGGGTATTTACCCCAAAGACTTGAAAAACCCACATCTGAGAAGATATTTGCACACTGATGTTCATAGTAGCATTATTCATGTGGCCAGGACATGGAAGCAACCGAAGTGTCCTATGATAGATGATTGGATAAAGGAGCTGTGGTACACATATACAATGGAATATTACTCAGGGATAAGAAGAGATGAATACTGCCATTTGCAACAACATGTATAGACCTCGATATAATCAGGCTAAGCGAAATAAGCCAGACAGAAAAGGTTGAAAATCACATGATATCACTTATATGTGGGATATAACCTAAAGCAACAAATGAGCAGGACAAACAATAGAGACTCATAGATATGGACTATAGACTAGTGGTTACCAGAGGACTATAGCATAGTGCTTACTAGTCGGGGGAGGAGGAGAGGGGAAGCAGACAGGGTAAAGGTGGTCAAATATAGGGGTAGGGGGAAGGTGAAGTGGGTAAAGGGGATCAAATATATGGTAGCTGAAGGAAACTGAACTTTGGATGGTAAACACACAATAGAATATACAGCTGTCAAATGATAATGTACACCTGAAAATTATATAATTGTATTAACCAATGTTACCCCAGTAAACTTAATTAAAAAACAAACACATAAACAATTCTAGGCAACTATTATGACATATATGTTTGCTTTACAAAACAGAATTTCACAGTGGAACAGATCTTAGAAATCACCTCATTCAATCCTCTCATTTTACAAGTGAGAAAACTGAGTTGTGAAAAGTTAAATGACTTGTTCAAAGAGATAATGAATGTTTGAGCAAAGTCAGTGATTAGTAAGGATGGAGGCAACTGGCAGATGTGATAAGTACAGAGTTCAAGATCAGGATGTTTTGGTTGACAGTGGGAAAGGAAGAGGAATGAGTCTGGATGATACTGGATCATCTTGGGCAACTGAGTAGATACTGATGATGTTAACTGAGGCAAGGAATATTTGAGTAGGTTAGGTTTGAGAAAGGGAGTACACAACAAGTTCAGTTTTGTCAAGTTTGGACACCAACTGGACATTTAAGTGGAAGTTGAGTATTTTAATAAGAAAGTTTAAAAGTTTGGTGGAGAGACATACTTGGGAGTTATCAGTTTATAGGTGGTAGTCACATGAAAGTAGACAAAGTCACCACCCTGGCAAAATATCCACTAAGGAGCAAAGTTGTGGCCTGCAGGTGCGTGTGTGGGTGTGTGTGTGTTGGTCCAAAACAAAAGTTTAACAAATTTGAATTAGTGACCAATGTTTAAAATTTGGAAGATTTCATGTATCAGTATACTGATTCTCTTTAAAAATGAGAGGATCTGATATCACAGGATTGGCACTCCTGTGGACTCCTAGAGCTGAGTAGGGAGACCATGAGCTCCAGTTCTCTACAGTCTCTATCCATGAGCTTCATTCTTTTGTGTTCACTGCCTGGGCACTGCAGAGGTTTGGAATTACACTTGATGTAACATAAGAAGATCAAGGCGGGAAAGAGTTCAGGAAAAGAAAAGAAAGAGGAGCCCCTTCATGGAAACTGAGGAGAGATGGTCAGAAAGGTAAAAGGAGAACCAAGGGCTTGGTAAGAAAGGATTCAAAGGATAGGAGCAAATCTGTGAAGGATTAGAAATTGCTTTAGCTATATTATCCAGCTATTTGCTCAGGCCTAACATTTAGCAGTCATTTTTCACACCTTTCTTTTCCTTGTCACCCTTGTCTAATCTATCTCCATGTCTGTAACATCCACCTCCAGATTATTTCTTATATTTGTCCATTGAGCGCCATCATTTCTTAGCGATCATTGCAAGAACAACTGTTTTTCCTTCATCCTTTCTTGCCTTCCAATAGTGCATAGTCTATTCAACAGCCAGGCTGACTTCTAAAACCAGAGCTTGTCACCTACGTGTTTAAAACTCTTCACTGACTTCCCATTACAGTTAAAGAAAATTGCTCCTTATAATAATCCAGAAAATCCCTGCAAGATCAGGACCCTCCTTGCCTTGTTGATCTTACTTTCTCAAGGGCATCATATTCTGTCCTCTCCACAGCTTTCAAACACGTTGATCTTTCATGTCAAAACTTCTTGGTTCCTCTTCCTCCGGATCTTTACAGAGCCAGCTTCTCTCCTGAGTTCAGTGAGCTCCTGGGAGGGCCCTTCTCTGACAACTCAAACTAAAGGGGCCCCCTCCCTCCTTTAGTTTTTCAGCAAGTGATTTTCCTTCCACACACTTATAATCTCTAAGAAGGCGTATGAATTTGTTGAGACATTCAGTTGCTTTCTCAACTAGAAGATAATCTCCGTGAGGCTAGGCACAGTGTCTCTTTCGTTCTCCGTCGTCCCTCAGATTCTCTAAGTGTTTTCCTGGTACGTAGGACTTTAAAAACTTGCGGCGCAATGAATGAGTATGTGAACAGTCGTATACGGCAGAGGCGGAGCACAAAATGGAAACGTGCACTTTTGTATTTCAACAATTTTCTTCTTAAGTGCTCACAAGATTTTGCAATTAGAAGTAGTTTGCTGGGTAACAGGGTAACTGTACCAAAACCCCCAAACTAACGAAGCCGCTCATGATGTCCCTGTGCGCGCCTGCGCAGACTTCCCGCAATTACCAGCCCTGCTCTTCCCAAGAGGGCGGGCCAGGCCGACTGCGGTCCCGGCGCGCGTGGATGACGTCACTTGGCGCGTGCCCCCGGTAGCCCGTAGTAACCCGAAGTCTGCGGAAGTGGAGACCGTTGGGCGGGCAGCTGAGACAGGTAACCTGTGCTATCTCTATTGAGTCCTTGCTTTCCTCAACTCCGGCACCGGGTTGCCAGTGGGGACAGCAGCATCCCGTTTTGAAAGTGACCGGGAGCTCGCTCCGACCCTCATCTTTTTTGTCGGTTCGGGGTCCCTATTCCCTTTCAGTCGCTCCAGACTCAGGGGCTGAACCTGTTCTGCGGACTGGGCCGAAGGGGCCACTTTCCTCTGCCTCCGCTTTCGGGGTGGCTATGGACTCCTACTCTCCTCTCTCTGGCGGCACAGACCCTTTCTCAGCCTGCAGTTGCCATCTCCTTCCTCTCTTGCCTCCAGGCTCATGTGTCCCTCTCTCTCTTCCTAGCCTCACAGGTCTCATCTGTCTTGTTTAAAGGGACAAAACAGTTTCCGATTCTGTTCATTTCTTCTTGCATCAAAACCCATTCCCCCCCCCCGCCCCAACAATGCCTCCCTCCTCAGTATCCGTACTGGGAGCACCAAGTTTTGAATATTGATGTGCCCATACAGCATTCGTTCTCTCTGTCAGTCTGGAGTTTTGCTCAGTAACGCATGTATTTGTTGGGCAAGGGGGTGGTGCAGTAATGTTAAAATCCGTTGTGATAATAAATGATCCACATGAGATCCAATCAGCTGTCGAGATGGATGGAACAGTTGTAACATGTTATTAAAATGTTCCTTGTTCCTGGATTTCTTTTCGGATTTCAGGCAATGATAATTACCCTTGCAAAGGTAGCCATCAAAATATATATATGCAGAACCCCAAGTAGGAATGTTGAGACAGTCGAAAAATAATAGGATTCATATTGTTGATAAAAGGATACAGGTTATTATAAAACCAAGAATAGATGTGGGAGGAGAATCAGAATTCTGAAATCTTTATCTCATTGGCGGTTGGCTTTGTATTGTCCTTTTTAGTACGATTCATTTTTAAAGAGGGCGTATATTTCCTATAGTTTTGAGAAGCCTACCAAAAGACTTGCTAATTGATACGAATTGGTTCTTATATTTGGGGGACAAAGTAGAATAAGCTTAGGAAATAATAGTAGTCACTCATTATGGACCATCTGCTATATCTCAGGGACTGTGTTCAACACTTTGCATGTGTTCACTCCTTTTCAACCTTGTGAGTTAGGAATTACTATTTTAATTTACAGAGAAGGAAACTGAGGCTCACTCATTTGAAATTAACTTGTCAAATATTCATAGTAACTAAATAATGAAGCCAGGTTTTAAATCAGGTTTGTGTATGACTTCAAAGCCTATATTTTTAAAAAAACCCTGTTAATTATCAAATTCTAGTCTTTTTACAATAATCACATAATTCTATGAGTTTGTTCATGTACCTATCCAAGGTATTTGACACTTTCTAATATCTTTAGTATTAGGTTCTCATTCCTGGAATTCAAACACCTGGAAAGCTTAATTTGTGATTCTCCAACACACAGCACCACCACTACCACCACCACCATCACTGTGGTCCTTATCTTTAAGAGTGAGATAAAGGCAGATAACATTGCTTTGCACAGCCCATTGGTTTGGAACCCTCAGGGAATGAGTAGTTTTAGATAGTTGAAAGTTTGACCCCTTTAGAATTGAAAATCATATTTTGACTTTCGGATGGAAGAATTTTAGGTGCACTAAACAATTCCTTCTTAAACACAAGTATACTGAACCTGTTTTAATCTTCCCTAATTCTGAGAGTAGTTATTATGAATGTCATTTATTGTCCTATGTTGTAATATGATGATTTCCTCAGCGCTTTCATTATATTTGATCCCCAAACTGTTTTGCATTTTGAGTTTACCTGTGAAACTTTATTTGTTATTCTGTGAATGATATTTGATATATGGTAATTACCAGTTTACTAGAGAATTAAATGATCCTAATTGGAATCCTTTATCCTTAGCCATTCTGGGAATATGTTGATTTATTAAAGTTACTTTTATTGTGTTTTTATAATGCTATATACCTTTTCCTTGGGATGTTTGGAATAGAGATATCAAAGATTTCACTTTATTATATGTATCAAAATAATGGACTTTTAATTTTTGTTTGAATTTGAGGGATAGTTCAGTGGTTTAAATTCCGGTTTACCAATCCATAGGAACCCTTTCTACTTTTGAATTGAATATCAGTTGTTTACACATCCATTTATGGCACCCTTATGGGTTACTCATGTTCTCATGATTCTTTGTGGATAAGTACCTCCTTATAAAACCACCATTATGCATAGGCCACACATAAAGACATCTCTTCAGTATAGTTCTCTATCTTTTTCTCTCCATTCAAAAGGTAGCACAAAGCAAAACAACTCTACCAACAAAGTGAAATAATGTTTGTTATGGAATTTACAAGGTTGGTACCCATTTCAGGCATGTATGTTAAACCAGGGCTAGTTAAGAGTTGGTACTGACTCCTTTGGTGTCCATAGTTAGGAACTTGAGAGTAAGTGATCTATTCTTTATTTTAATACCATTAAGGCTGATACTCATGTTAAAATTTCCTGTTGAAGATATAGGTTATATTTTTTAAAGTTTTGTTTTTGTTGTAGTAATTTACTATTTTAACCATTTTTTAAGTGTACAATTCTTTGGCATTATTAAGAACATTCACAGTGTTGTTTAATTATCACTATTATTCATTTCCAGATTTTTAATCATTCAAAACAGAAACTCTGTACTGATTAAATAATAACTACCCATTACCCTCATATTCCTCCCAAATCTGCTCCCTGCTCCAGCTCCTGGTAACCCCTATTCTGCTTTCTGTCTCTGAATTTGCCTAGTCTAGTTACTTCATATAAATGTCATTATACACTGTCTTTTTTTGTCTGGTTTATTTCACTTGGTTCACCCATGTTGTAGCATGTATCAGAATTTCATTTCATGTTATGGCTCAATAATATTCCATTGTATGTGTATACCATATTCTATACTTTTGATGCATATTAAATTATGCTCTTTAATTTTTTTCATTTATTTATTTTTAAATTTATTTAAACTTAAAAAAAAAAAATTCTCTTAGCCCCCACCTCTACCACTGGCAGCCACCAATTGTTCTCTGGATCTGTGAGCTTGTTTTTTTCTTTCTTTTTTTTAATTTATTTATTTTTGGATTCCATATGTAAGAGAGAGCATATGATTTTGTCTTTGACTTATTTCACTTAACATAGTTCCATTGATTCCCATCCATGTTGTTTCAAATGGCAAGATTTCATTCTTTTTTATGGATGAATTCTTTTTTATGGCTGAATAATTTTCCATTGTGTGTGTGTTTCCATTATGCCTCTTTGTACTTTTCATTTCCATACGATGGAAAAATTTTTTTCTCATTATCCATTCATCCATCGATGATTACTTAGGTTGTTATCTTGGCTATTGTAAATAACTGCAATGAATACTGCACTGTTTTCCTCTTCTTCTAATAAATAAATACCCAGAAGTGGAGTTACTGGATCATATGGCAGTTGTATTTTGAATTTTATAAGGAACTTTCTTAGTGGCTGCACCAATGTACATTCCTACCAACAGTGCACAAGGATTCTCTTCTCCACATCTTCACCCACACTTATTATTTGTAGTCTTTTTGATAATAACCATTCTAACAAGTGTGAGGTGATATCTCTTTGTGACTTTGGTTTGCATTTCCCTGATGATTAAAAATGTTGAGCATCTTTTCATGTCCCTGTTGGTATCTGCATTTCCTTTGGAAAAGTGTCTATTCATATATTCTGCCCATTTTAAATCATATTTTTGTTTGTTTGTTTTTGCTATTGAGTTATATGAATTCTTTATGTAGTTTGGATATTAACCCTTATCAGATATGTGATTTGCAAATATTTTCTCCCATTCAGTAGATTGCCTTTTCATTATGTTGATAGTTTTCTTTGCTGTTCAGAAGCTTTTTAGTTTGCTGTAGTTCCACTTGTTTATTTTTGCTTTTGTTGCTTTTGCTTTCATGTCAGTTTAAAAAAACAAAACAAAACAAAACATACCAAGACGTGTGTCAAAGAGCTTAGGACCTGTGTTTTTTTCTAGGCATTTTATGGTTTCTGGTCTTATGTTTAGATCTTTATTTTGAGTAAATTTTTATATAGGCATATATAAATGGTCCAGTTTTATTCTTTTGTATGTGGCTCTCCAGTTTTCCCAGCACCATTTATTGAAGAGACTATCCTTTCCCATTGTGTGTTCTTGGCTCCTTAATTGGCTATATATGTGTGGGTTTGTTCAGGGCTCTTTATTCTGTTCCATTCATCTATGTGTCTGTTTTTATGTGAATTATGCCTCTTTGTTCATTTCATTTGCTGTGAACTTAATACTTGGTGATTTGATTTGACTGTGAGCTACTAGCTGAAATCATACCTGGTAACAATGTTAAACTGAAGTCTGAGCATACATTATAGTGTTATTTTTTTTCCTCACTAACATTTAGTCTAAAAATAGTAAGGAAAAATAATGACAGCATTACCTAGTATTTCTATAGTATTTACAGTATGCTAGGCATTATTCTAAGCACTTTACCTCTGAAGTAGGTATAATTACTGTTGTGTTTTACAGATGAAGAAACTGAGGCACAAGAAATTAAATGAATTGTTAAAATTATGAGGCTGGTAGATGGTGAAATTGGGTTTGAATCTGGGCTTTGTGGCTCCAGAGTTGATTTCTTCTGAGTTTTGAGTTGACCCTTAGATCAGTATCAACTTTGCAGTGTAAATTGTTTTACCTGCCACACTCTTCCTATATCCTCTCCTTTTATTCTAATCTTTAAAACAGAACATTACTTCTGAGCTTAGAAGGCAATGGAAGAGCAACTGAACCCAAACTGATGAAAGGGTAACAGGTGCCTCTCATTTATTTGATTTGGGTGATAGTATTTTAATGGGATTCAGACTACATTTTCACAGCTTAGTTCAGATTTCTCTGGGAGCCTTGTCTTTTACAAGGAGATCCTGATTTTTTATGATCTCATATTGCATATATATTGTGTGGATGTTCAGCTTTAGATATTGTACAGTTCCCACACCATTGCTTTTTGTTCATAACATTGTTGAGTGTCACAGTAGTTTATGGCACACTTATTTTATTGCTAACTCAGCACTCTGTGCTCTTGATTTCTGAAGAAATTATTTTGAAATAGCATTTATATATACATATAGTCAATTCCATTATGATTTTTTCTTGACTTATTTTTGTGCTTACATTTTATTTCTCTGACATTTGCAGCTGATGGTTTAGTTTTTTGAAACTGAAGGAATCAGGATATGCTTGAGATGTATTGTGCAGTAAAGGAGACATCAGTCTGTTTCTTTGGCATCAATAATATCTTGTGTAAGTAGCAAGTATGTCACATATTTGGAGGTATGAATTGTTTGAATAATGTCTGGTAGAAATAGAACTATGAATGAATGTTAGGGTCCTAAGGGTCCTTAGATATATTTCTTTTACCATTTGTTCAGCAGTTGGGTGTCTGAAGTCTGGGGTAATTATTTGCTTATAAAGTATTATAATCCATTTTTTAAAAAAAATACCAATGTTCTGTGTTGTTTTGAATCATAGTTCATTGAATTTGTAGCATCCTTACTTGTAGGAGGGGCTCCCAAGTTTTTTACTCATCTGTACTTAATAATTATTTTATAATAATGTGTTCTGAGCAAGAGATATCACCTAAATTAGATAGGTTGCAGAGAAAATGACCACATATGAGAGATCCAAGAGACACTTAGTTTAAATTGACAGGATTTTGCAGTTGTTTTTTGTAGGTGAGAGTAAGAAAACTGTGATGATCCCTAGGATTCTAGCATGGGTAACTGGATAGATGATGTTGTCATTCACTGAGATACCTAGAGAGATATGGGAGCACATATGGATTTAAAGTGGATAGAACATGGATCGCATAGACATGTGAAAAAGATCGAAGGTAGAGCTACAGGACACACCGACATCTAAGAAGTGGGAGAAGGAAAGGTCCAAAAGGTATGAAGATATAGAGGAGAAAATGATACTAGAAATACCAAAAGAGGAGAGAATTTTAAGAATAGTATGGTAATTTGTGTTAAGCTCCAATATTAAGGGCTGGAAGAACCTACTGAAGTTGATAACAAGAAGTCATTTGCCTCCCCTGTGGAGTTTTAGTGGCATAGTTTGGATGTGAGTAGTGAGTAGTGGACTGAGAGGGAGATGGAGTAATGGGGATAGAAAGGAAAACAGTTCTTTTAAGGAATTTGACTGTGAGGAGAGACAGAAAATTTAGTGGGAGGTCTGGAAGTAGGGACAGGTTTGGGTTCATTTGTGTTTTTTTCCTCCTAAGAAGACTAAACATTCCCTTATTTCTGAGGTAAAAAGAACTGAGAAAGAGGAAGAAGTTGAGGTAGAGGATTTAGGGTGCTGGATGTTTGATAAAGAAAGGCCCCAGACGAGGCCAGAGAGGGACGATATCCAGAGCATAGGTAGATCAGGGTATGCTGGAAAAGAGGGGACAGTCCTTCTATTCTCCTAGGAGGGACAGAGTGAAGAGTAAGGATAGATGTAAATAAGTTCATAGGATGGGAAAGAATATGTGGAAGTTCTCATTTGATGGTAGCAAAATGTCTTAAGTGTAGCAAGTAATTTGTTGATATTGAATGTTGATTTGGTAGGGTGGGGATTGAGGGGAAAGGTAACTATTGAGTGACTATTTTAAAATAGTCACTGAGGGGAAAGGACAGAATTAAGGGGGTGACTAGAGAGAGAGATGAAGGGTTGCCTGCCTGGTAATGCTGAGAGTCCCACTGAGGTTGGAGTCTGTGAATATATAGTGTCAGCCATTTTTGTGGTGTGTGATATTTGTTGAGCTCAGTACACAAGTTTAGAAGTAGACATTTGGATGATTCAATGGTTGAGGGTTAGGTTTTGTAGAGCAAGTTTGTCAGAAAGGGCACGAGAATTGAGGTTAAATGTTCTAAGAGTGATTGAAGAAATGAACCACATTATGTAAGGAAGGCCACAGAGCAGTGATTCTCAACTTCAGAAACATAACTCTGGTGTGGGGTCTGTCCTATGCATTGTAGGATGTTGAACATCCCTGGCCTCTACTTACTAGATGCCAGTAGCTGGCCCCTCAGTTTTGACATCAGAAGTGTTTCCAGACATTGCCAAATGTCCTCTGAAGGGCAAATCACCCCCAACTGGAACCACTGCCCTAGAGTCAGAGGAACAGATGGATTGGAGAAACTGGAAAACCTGAGCGAGTGGAGTTTCAATGAAATAAGTAAAAGCTGAGGAATAAGCAGGAGAAAGAGTAGGGAGGTAGTGTTCTGAGATTAGATGATGGAAATTAAATATTTCAGAGATGTTCCTGATCCAAGTAATGAAAATGTCAAGAATGGACCATTGGTTTGCTGCATGGAATGAAGGTGGAAGTTGTTGTCAGTGAGTAGATAATTTTGGGAGAGAAAGAAAATAGCTATATTCATGGAGCAAGTTAGAGAAGCAGCAGAGGGGCAGCCTAAGAGTTTCTGAAGTGAAACCAGAATTAAGAGTTTCTGGATATTTATTTCCTTCCTCTGCTCACTGAGTGTTTCTCAACTCCTTTTCTAATGTTATCAGCTCCATGAATTTGTCTCTTCCTCCTGGAATGTTTTAAAAAGTCATGGAATTAATCCAGCTTTTTTGTATTTTTTAGGTGAGTGGGTTTTTCATTTGTTTTTTTTCATCATTTTCTCCGTCTGATTGTGTGATTCTTTACTTTGAAGTACACTAGTTTTCAAAAGGTCCTGGTTCTGTGCTGTCTGACCTAATTTCAGAGCATTTCTTTTGCATTTGGGCATCTCACTCTGAAGTCTGCTCTCTTTAGCAGAAGAAATGTCAACATATCCTTAAATCTTATAACCTCTTAGAGGTGTTCTTCTTTTCTCCTGCCCCCACCACCATTCTGTTCTCTTTTGCTCTTTGTCATTTCATATTTTTTTAAACATATAATTATACATATGTACAATGTTGATTGAAAAGTAATTATGGTGGGCTCTGTCTGAGCAGGACATAAACTACTTGAAGAAGATGCCTTTTAAATGCTTTTTCTTATGTTCAAAAGTCCATGCTTATGTGGAACTTGCTTTTTTACCTTACTTAACAAGGTTACTCTCCATTATTCATCAAACAAGCATAAAACAAACTCATAGATACAGAGTACTGATGGTTGCCAGATGGGAGGTGGGTGGAGGGCTGGGTCAAAAAAGTGAAGGGATTAGGAAGTACAAATTAGTAGTTACACAATGGTCACGGGGATGTAAAGTACAGCATGGGGAATACAGTCAGTAACGTTGTAACTGTGTGTACGGTGTCAGGTATGGTGTCATGTCAGGTGGGCACTAGTCTTATTGGGATCACTTCATAAGTTATGTAAATGTCTAACCACTGCTGTACACTGACACTAATATAATATTGAATATCAAGTGTAATGGAAAAGTAAATAAAATTAAATATCCATTAACTGCCACCTCTTTTTCAGAGCATTAAAAAAATCTTATCCACAGATACAGGATGCCTAGGATTTCTTACTATATCACAAGTGTTGTCACTGCAAAATAGGAGGTAGGTAGGTGGCATTAAAAGCTTGATATTTTTTCTTGATTCTCATACAAATGCTCTTTTGTGAAGCTTATCAAATGATAAGCTATAAAGAGCAGCTTCTATTGAGGAATACCCTATGATAGCTAAATCCCATATTGGTTATTAGCAATGACATGACCTCATTTCCATACTAAGTATGAAGATTTCTAAGAAAAAATTAATTTGTTGCCTCAATAAAGAGAGATGACCAACTTTTCATATGGGCCTGATTTGTTTTGATGTTTAGGCTTTAGCATCTTAAACAGAAATGGGTTGCTCTTTCCAAACCATGAAAATGTGCATTCATGTTAGTATGAAAGCATGTCAGAAGACAACATTTTGCCAGAAGTTGCCTCTGAAAAGCAGCAGCAGTACATCCCATCGGTTGCTCTCTAGTGGAAAATGACACTAAACGATCTGTGTGCTCGGTCGGCAACCACGCTCAGTACTTGGATGAATCTAAGATTCTTCAGTGGTCACATTGGAGCAAATGGATGCCCCAAAGACTTCGACTATCATTTGTAAGAAATCTTTCGATTCGGGACATGGCTTAATATCTTTTCTAATAAAGAGAGTGTTTTAGGTCCTGGAAATACCCTGATTACAGTATATGCAGTGCTTAGTCATTTTCTTACAATGATTTCAAAAAGTCATATGTTTTGTACTACCTGGTAAAGTATTAATGTTATACGTTATTTGCAACATTTAACCAGCTTATGGCTCGCATTTTAAAAACATCCTTTCATATCAATGTAGTTCTGTATCAGTTCTCCAGGTTTATACTTTTTCCTTAAGCATATTATCTGAGTCTCAAAAAAAAAATGTTTAACCTTACTTTTTAAACTAATTAACATGATCCCAAATTGTCAGCTATATGTTCAAATTTAAAAGATAATGGAGCTCTTGAAGGTCTCTAAAGATATTTAAGCTATATCAAATTCATTTTCTTATCTTGCTCCCTTGTGCTTTTTAGTTTCTAAGAATTTGTGCAATTTCTTTTTATGAGAAGGATGAACTACATACATGTTGAATTCACTACTTAGAATTTTATACTGGGAGTATATTTTAAACGTTGATGAGCTGGATTTGAAAGCCATTTGGAGAGTTTGGGGTGTGCAATTGTAGTGCGTAAATTCTGGACCTATCTGAAAAGAGAAATCTGTGTATTTATTACCATGAAAGACTGGAATGTAAATACTGATAACTGAATGCTTCCTGTATTTCTAAGAATCTTTGAGGTTATACTTGACCTAATTTTGCCTCTGGATGTAGCACTCCTTCTGAGTTTGAGTTTGTCTGTACAGCTCTAGCCTTGTAACAGTCACCAAAGAAATCACTAAATGTTGGTAGCCTGACTTGATTTCTGGTAAAGGAAGTGTAGTTCCTTAAGACAAGAACAAAGGGACTTCTTGCCCTTCCTAAGTATATAGTTTCCTATAGAGACAGAAATGTTGTTCCTGAAGGGTAGGAAGTAGGTGGGTGTAAAGTCAGACAAGACCAGGGATTGGAGGAGGGTTAGAAAGGGTGTTTATTCCTGGAGTTGCAAAGAAAGGACAAACTTATCAACCATACTACAAGTTTTGCATGATAGAACTTTTTGAAGATACTGAGCAACACGAGTCCTACAGGAAGCCCTACAGCATGTGGTTAGAGCATTTGCCGGAGCCATTTTTTAGCATCATGGAACTCCACAGTGAATATAAATAGTGCTGGGTGGAGAAGAGCACAGATTAAGCCCATGGTTCTCGAAGTCTGATCTTTGGACCAGCAGTGCCAGAATCACCTGGAACTTGTTAGAAATACAAATTCTTGGAGCCCAGTAGTCTGGTTTAACAAGATCTTTAGATGATTCTAAATGCACATCAAGTTTGAAAACCACTGGCCCAGGCAATTCAAAGTGGTTGAGAACCACTTTGCCTAATTGTGGTGGCAAAGTCACAATGTTGAGAAAAAATGAGTAAAAACTTCATTGCATGCTGCAACATCCTTTAATCTTCGTGTAGGTTTGGTGTTCCTCTTACACAGCATGCTGTGTTTCAGAAAAAAATACTGGTATCTTCACTCTAGATATGAATAATGGGTAATACTGTGCTTGTAAGGTGGAGAATCTCCTGCCATTCATGGCTGCAACTCACACTGGATCTAAATTCTGCTAGACTGTTATGGAAGGAAACTTTCATTGTCTCTTTTTTTTTTTCATTTTAAATATTTATTCTTTGATGATTTTTTTTGTATTTTATATACGCAGTGACTTTTGAGAATTCTATTTTCCTGGCTCTGTGATAGGAAGAGTTGGTTCAAGTAGCTAAGTGGTTCATAAACATTAGCGTGTATAAGAATTACCTGGACATCTCATATAATGTGAATTAATGGCCCCAATCCCGGAGAGACTGCTTTAGTAGAACTGAAATAGTGTATTTTTAACAAGCACCACTCCCACCAGCCGGCCCCTCCCCAGATGATTCCAGTGTATGTGATCCTTTGACCACACTTTGAGAAACACTATGTTAGATCTCTGGGAAGAGGGTGATTTATCTCATCATAAATTTTAACCCTTATACTATCTGATTATAATTTTACCCTTCGGAGAGTTGTAAGATACAAATGTTTATATGAGTTTCTGAGAATATTTACAAATATGAATCTTAATTGCTAATACTGAAGCCATCTGAATTTTTAACATTCGCTGGGAAATTGTACAGTAATGCCTGGGATAAAATTCTTTGAAATCATGACTAGTCTTCTTAGGTTAAAAGTGCCCCCAAAGGCCACTTTGACAGTGTATATATGTAACACAAAACCAATCAGATGTAAAAATTTTGTAGTTCTATAATTAATATTTTCTGAATAATCTTTAGGAAGCCTACCTTTACACTCATGGGGTTACATAATAAAATTCACACAGTAAAGATTAACTTACCTTTTCACAGTCTTAAAACTATGCGCTAGGAACCTAAAAGATATCAAGAGTGTTAAGAAAATACTGTGTTAATGAGCCTGCAGGCTAGTACCCTAAGTCCACTGCTAGGGGCAGAAGTAGATTTATCTAAAATGATGCGTGATTTTTTTCCTATATGGAATTATATAAAAAACTGTTATATCTAGCTTCCAGAAGGATGGTTAATTAACAAGAATGGGATAGGAACCATCCACCCCTCCCTTCTCTCTCCTCATTGGAAAGAGTCTCCAGTTACTGTCTTTCTCTATTCCTCGCTACTCCAGGATTCAGTTAGGGCTTCCTGAAGAGTATAAGAACAAAGACAGTGGCATGTTCTTGTTTCACTTACTTAGGATGGCTAACTACAGACAGAAGTAGTTGTTCCCTCTTTGTAATGGGAAAAGGAAGTAGAAAGAGGGTGATTAAAATTCTGGTGTCTTTAGTGTGTTTTTTTTCTTTGATGAGGTTTTGTGTAGTGACATCTCCATCAGCAGTTGGGGGTAAGCTCCCTTAGGAAGCCGTTTTAAACCACCCATGGCACTAATAGTTCAAAACGAAATTTAACCCTATTTCCTTTAGACAGGAGGAACAGTGTGGCAGAGCTCAGATGCCGTCTCTGTATGACAGTCACTATTTTAAAAGTGGGCCCCTCTGCAGGCTTTCATGGCTGGTGTCAGCAGGAAGGAAGCAGGGTCAAAAACAGCCCTGTCCACCTGATCATCGGTCGGCCCTCTGCCATGTTCAGCCTCTCTGACGAGCAGAGCATGGCATAGCACCCGAGCTGTATCACACCATACCCAAGAACTTGTAGAGAAGACCTAGCATCCTTCTATCGCCGCTTCCCTCATGGAGCCTGCTGCCTGCCATTCTCTACCATCTACTCCAATATTATTCTCAATAATTTTTCTTGGCTGAGTGCCAGCCCTGTTGCTCCCACTAAACATGTGCCTTTATAACATCGTACTTTATAAAATAGAACTTTATAGAATAGAGACATGTTCTGTTTTCTGCATATTCTGATTTTCTCATCATTTTTTTAAAGTGTAGATATAGATATGTTACGCATCTTTTGATTCTTAATAGTTATGTATCTATTTTAATGTATAGTAGAAAAACGTAAATTGGCAAATCAAACCCATTATTTTATGGCTATTATAAAAGGTAAGTCAGTGGTAAAGTAGACTGAAGAAAAATATTTAATAAATAATAACACAGGTAGTGTGAGGATGGCAATAATATTGAAGGTGGTACATGACCCACAAGTTTGGAAAATGCTATTTTAAACAAATAAGGCTTATACTCTTTGAAATAATGTTTGAAATAATGTACAAAATAAATTCTAAGATCACATGCTATGCCATGTTAAAAGATGTGTACTTGACTAGTGTACTTAGCTCTTAACTGCAACTTCCTATTCATGTTAATATGTACACCTTTTAAATAGTCCTATAAAACACTAAGCTTATACTCTTGCTAATATCATGTATATGTGTTTACTGAGTCTTTTGTTCCAAATGATATATATTTCCTATCTTCTGTAGGACACAGGTGAGAAAACTTTCTTTTTTCCCACTTTTTAAACTAACAGCTTTATTGAGACAATTTGCATACCATAAAATTCACTGTTTAAAAGTGTATAATTCAGGTTTTATTGTATTCACAGAGTTGTGCAGCCATCAGTACTGTCTAATTTTAGGATATTGTTGTCACTCTTAAAAGAGTCCTATTATTATTAGTCAACTCACCATTCTCAGCCTTGGCAACCACTAATCTACGTTCTGACCCTGCAGATCTGCCTATTCTAGACATTTCATAAAAATAGAATCGTATAATATGTGGCCTTTTGTGTCTTCCTTTCACTTAGCATATGTTTTCAAGTTTCATCCATGTTGTAGTTTGTATCAGTACTTATTCCTTTTTATGGCTGAATAACATTCTGTTGCATGAATTTACCATATTTTGTTTATGCATTCATCATTTAACAGACATTGTTTTGTTGTTTTTTTAAAACAATGTATAAACATACCCGGGCTTTTGAAATAGGCTCTGTAGGTGTGCTGTAGAGGGCATTCATGCAGAGTGGGAGCTAGATCGAGTACCTTGTTATATTTGAGGAGTCTGTATCTGTCATCTCTTTGTACTAGTAAAATACATTCTCCTAAGAGCTGGAGCAGAACACTCATAATTAATAAAGAAACTATTTTCACATTACTTCTTCAAGGACTGAATTTCAAAAATAGCTTCTATTAAAAATAGTATTTTTAAAAACATTTCTAGAAGAGGAAATCTTACTGAAAAGGCTGATATTTTTGTCTGTATTTTCTTTTCCCAATTCTTTATGTTTACCTACTGAACCCTGTAATCCGACTCTATTAATCCTAATCCTGTTCCCAGTATATGAATATTATAGGCAATAATAAATTACATTAATTCTTCAAATGGAGTTTTAAAAGTTTTAATTTTATCCTAGCAGAAAAAAAAAAAATTCCTGGATGGTCTGATAAAGCCCTTATCTTTAAATATAGTCAGTTCTTTTTATTTTTAAAAGCTATATTATTGAATTATACCCACAAAAATATTCAATAGTTATTTATATTGGGCTAGTGGTGTGCAAAGCACCTCATGGAATAATAGCCCTTCCTCTTGCATCTGCTGCAGTCATACCTTATTTCAACTATTATGCTCGAATTCTCCAGTGAGGATAGTGAGTGAACTTGAGTGTGACCTGGGATTATGAGGGTTTTAGAGACTGTGTCATATGAGAATCAGGTAAAAACTGAGGTGGTTCAGTTCTTGAAGAGAAGTTTGTGCAATGTCATGACAGCCCTCCCAGCCATTCAGAGCTTGTCTATAGAAGTCTTGTTCTTCTGGAGACTGCTGGAGGGAAACTTGAGTGAAGGAAGCATATAAACAAGGCTGGTACTTTCACCGGTTTAGAAGTAGGCCGAAAACATGGATTTGTTTCCTAATTTTCCATCCTTATATACTTTGCCACCATCTTCCAATGCCTAGAATATGTAGTTTCTGCTGGTAAGAATGGTTTCTGGATAGGATTTTGCCTATTCAGGGATATATGAAACTTACTTTATTACATCATCATTAATAACATGATTCTATGTTTAACAAATAGAATATAAACAATAAAGTGTTGTTTGGTGTTATGCAATTTTACATAGTTAAGTTTTATTAGGTCAGGATTAAAATACAGCTGTTTTGGTGTATGTGTAAGATTTTGCCACAGCTATAACATGGTACAAATCACTCGCCAATAAGCGGCAGAATATGGTATTGTTTAAGAGTTGTGGGGAAGACTCTGGCGATGGTGGGTATTCATGTTTGTATAGCTGTATGGGGACAGTTCTTGACCTGTTTCAGTGTTGCCTGTTTCATTCAACTTATGGCTTTAGGATCTAATGCACTTTGCTGTGCTTTAAAAGGATGTTTTTGATCTAGGCTTAGACTGTGGTTCAGGCAATAGAGAATAGTGCTAAGAGTTGGAATCTGGAGCCATATCATATGAATCAAAATTTCAACTGTCCATCTAATAACTGTGAACTTAGGGAAGTATCTTAACCTCTCTGGGCCTCAGTTTACTCATGTGTAAAATGCAAATGATGGACCTATGTCACTGGATAGTGAGGAATAAATGCAATAATGTACTTAATGTGCCTACCCTGTCTCATAGCAAGCACCCAACAGATATTAGATGCAGTTGCCAATTATTAATACTAAGAGTGTAAAGGTCAAACCTCAAAGATTTCCAAATAGTCCAGATGAGTTCTGAATTGACCGAATCCCCAAAGGGGAAAGACTGAGGTCTACCTGGTCTCTTTAAGGCATTCTAGATTTGCGTTGCTTGTTTGGGATCAACATGTTCTAGGGAAGTTTTGCATGAATGGGATTCCTTGGCTTGCCATAGCCTGGATCTGTTGCACACCTTCGTTCCCTGAACCTCTAAAACGTGTGTTTGTGGGGTGGGAGTTATCTAGCATTTTTTCAGAGAAGCTTGGCTGAATGTGCACGTATTTCATAGGAACACTGGACTATCAGAGCAGCTTGCAAAATTATACACCTTATGCTGTAGGGGAAGAGCAGTATATTTGTCTCAAGGGATATATAGAAAGGAACAAGAAAAAAGATTTCAAATTAATGTCTGACAAAGTAGACTATATCTAAAAGCCATGAGTAGCTATGCAATTTTATATGATTAAGGAATGCATTCAACAAGTGTCTGTTAAGCATTTATTCATACCGGTTAACTTTGTCTAGAAGAGAGAGAGGGAGGAAACTCCTTGTGTTTTATTACTGAGACTGCTTCTCAAATTCAGGTCAGGATCTTCATGTATTTCTCCTGGTGGCTGGTTAGAGGGGCTCACCCTGATTTTTTCTCCTCTCACAATTGCTTCCACCCACTCCTCTCCTGGATTTTTGTTTTTCCTGGATTGGCTACAGATTGGCTGCACTTTCCTTAGCTTTC
Organism: Eonycteris spelaea; assembly: GCA_003508835.1. NCBI lineage: Eukaryota > Metazoa > Chordata > Mammalia > Chiroptera > Pteropodidae > Eonycteris > Eonycteris spelaea. Next base: position 362,149 of record PUFA01000245.1, read on the forward strand.
ACCTTTCCTTGTTGCCCCTATGGTTATTTAAAGACCCTTTTAGAGTTAGAGATTTTACAAGTCATTTAAAGATATGGAGTTTTTACAATTATAGTTACCAATTCTAAGATAGTGCTAAGATAGTAACTGCTAAAGTTGTAATTGGAGGACAAGATGGGCTCCTATCCTCTTTATGCTGAGCACGAAGCTCACCAAACTTATTCTCTTTTATGGACTGCTCCTCTATCTCTTCTATTCACCCCTCCAAAAAAAAAAAAGTAAATAAAGTCTTTCCTTCCACCACCAGTGAAGATTAATGAAATTGAGAAAAAGTCATAAGAACCTTCCTTGGACTCAAGTATGTAGTTTGCATTTTTAAGGTCATCCAGATTGAATGATATTGTTTTAAAATATACCTGAGATTTGTTTTAATCGGGTATGATAAGGTGACAGACATAGAGACAAACTGACTTTGAAAGAAGAGTTTCTTATTTACAGTTTCCAAGAAGAGGGGCCATGCCACTCAGGGAACTCATGGAAGCACCAGCATAAGGAAGCAGAAAGACAGAAGGGAAAGATTAGGCATGAGACTTTATTGTGGTGTCTGGGGGACGGCAAAGCTGGGCGTAGGAAACTTGAGTAAGCAGATTTAGAATTGGCTAGTTTGAATAATTTCAGAGTACTCTGGGCTATAGGGCTAGTCTCTAGTTGTTGCTTTCTTGTCCTGGAGCGATTTAGGGTTGGGGAATATTATCTTGGTGTGTAAGAGTTAGACAAAGGAGGTGGTTGGGGCTGTGAACTTGGGATTGGTTGGTTTGCATATTAGCTAGCTCTGGAAGGCATTGTGTCTCCAGGATCAGCAAGGCCCCATGATGTCAAAGTGTCATAAAATAAATAAAATAAAATACATGATTAATACACACCCTTTCCCATGTACCTGTGCTTATCATGGAGCTTATTTTTTAGTAGCATTTTCTAATTTAATGATTTTATAGTCTATCCTAGTAGATAAAGCTGCACACATGAAGTAGTGACTAGTCATACAGGACAGAAGATTATCATGTGCCAGAAAGATCCATACAGCGCAGGGATATGGGAGCCTCCTAGAAATGCGGAGGGCAGTGGTGAAGAGGACAGGCTTTGGAGTGAGACTGCTGGGTTCATCGGGCTTCATTTATTAGCTGTGGAACCTTGGGCAAGTCTTTTAGTCCCTATATTTTCGTTTCCTCATCTGTAAATGAGTTTAGTAATAAGAGTGCCCACTTCATAGAGTTTCTGTGAAGACCAAGTTAATACATCACAGGTGCTTAGAACAAAACCTAGCACTCAGTATTAAGTAAGTGTTACCTGTTATTAGGGCTGTGGAAGAAAGTTTAGGGGAGTGTATGGGATTGATCTTTACTTTAAAAAGAAGATAGAGTTGGAAGTATCCCTTTGTTGGTTCCGGGGAGTATGGATGGGTGGCTAAAAATGAGGTTCACAAAGTCGTGTATTAGGAGGTTGCTCTGGTAGAATAAGGCTGAAAAACATAGGTTGATAAGAGCTTTGAATGCTAAAGAGTTTGCATTTTTTCTTTAAGCCATACAAATTCATTTGAAGCATTTTTTTTTTTTTTAAGCAAGAGCATGACATTGGTGCTTTAGGACTCAGTGATATTGTTTTGGAGACAGAAGAAGGTTGGTATGGAGTGCATAAGTCAGAGTAGGTTAAGTTAGCAGTAATAACAGCTAAAATCTTTGTGTTCTAAAAAAAATAAAGGTATACTTCTTGCTCAGGCTGCATGTTCATCATGGTTCAACTGGGGTTTCTGCTTATTATAATCGTTCAGGGACCCAGGGTGACAAACTAGCCAACATCTCATATTTTGTTTACCTTAAGAGAGGGAAAAGAGCACTCTGGTGGGCCATGCGCCAGCAATTAATATCACTAGGGTTAGAAATGGCACACTCCCATTTACAACTCATTGGCCACAACTAGTCATGTGGCAGCCACCAATTACAATGGTTCCAGAAATCACTTGCTTCTGTGTTTAAGGGGAGGGATCAGAGAGGAATAACTAAAATTACATAATCTATTGGACTACCCCATTGTACATGTGGACTGTTTTTGATGGTTATGCTGCATAACCATCCTATTTATATGGCATAAAAACATTTTGATCAAGAACGGACCACATATACAATAGTAGCCCCAAGAGATTATAATGGAGCTGAAAAACTCTTATCACCTCGTGACGTTGTAGCCATCCTGATGTTGTAGTGTAATGCAGCACATGTCTGTGGTGATGCTGATGTAAACAAACCCACTGCACTGCCAGTTATGTAAAAATATAGCACATACAGTATGTACAGATGCATGATACTTGATGAATATGCTTAATTAACGATGCTACTGGTTGCTTATATTTTACTATACAATGCTTTTTATCGTTATTTTAGGTGTGCCTTTTCTATTGATATATATAAAAAGTTTACTGTATAAAACAGTATGCCTGTGTTTTGCCAACAGCCGCCTCATTTACCTCATGCTTACGTGTATCTTGATTCCATCACTTTCTCTTGTGCTTGATTTAACCTTGTGTTGTTTTAATAAAGTTAGTGTACAATGTTTATAAAGTCTACACCTGAAATTAATATCAAATAATATTAAATGTCAACTCTAATTGGAAATTAAAAAAAAATACCATCATTTAAAGAGAAAGAAATAAAAAAGAAGGAAGAGAGAGAGAGAGAGAGAGAGAGAGAGAGAGAGAGAGAAGGAAGGAAGAAGGAAGGAGGAGGAAAGGAAGAGGAAGGACGGGAGGGGGGAGGGAAGGAGGGAAGGACAGAAGGAAGGAAGGATGGAAGGAAGGAAGGAAGAAAGAAAGAAAGAAAGGAAGGAAAGTCTACAGCAATGCACATTCACTCATCACTCACTCATCCAGAGCAACTTCAAGTCCTGAAAGATTCATTCATGGTAAGTGCTCTGTACATATAAGTGTACCATTTTTTATCTTTTACACCATATTTTAACTATACTTTTTCTTTGTTTAGAAATACAAATAGCATTGTGTTATAGGGACCGAAGGTATTCAGTACAGTAGTATGCTGTACACATTTGTAGTCTAGAAGCAATAGGGTATACCATACAGCCTATGTGTGTAGTAGGCTAGATTTATGTATATTTCACAACAACGAAATTAATAATGCATTTCTCAGAACATATCCTTGTCATTAAGTGGTGCAAGACTGTATTCATAAATAGCACTAAAGACTGCTCACCACACAGGGAGACTCCTTTCGAATGCTGTCGATAATAGTTCAGATAGGTAGTCATAGTTTCTGGATCAGGGTTTTGCCACCAATGTGGAGAAGAGTTGGATGCAAGAAAGAACTTGAAGGGAGAATTTAAAGTTGATAAATGATTGCGTGGAGTTACAAAAGAGAGGAATCAAGATGATGCAAAAGTTTTGGACCCAGTGGAAGGTGCTGTTGCCATAACAAATGTGGAAGTTGGTGTATGTTAGGGAATGGTAGGAGGCCAATCAGATGCCCTACAGCCGCTAGAGCTGTGCTTCTTTAAGAGTTCTCCACCAGCCGGCACGCACCCACAACCTAGTTGGTCTGCAGGGAGATGAGTACTGAGAGAGTTATCATTTAGAAACTTTTATAGTAATTGTTCTTGTTTTTCCTTTGCTATGGTTTGTTCTGATTATTTATGTTAATTTTAATTTTAAAAATTTGAGGTTGTATTTCATGTCTTTTTTGTATGATTTATTTGTATATTTCACAAAAGTATTGACCTGTAATGGGAAAAATAACTAGCCCTTTAACACAGGTAGTTTGAGAAGAATTGCTTTGGAGATAGGTGGCAGGGACTTAAAAGATCAAAACTGGTGATAAGGAATAGAATGATGGGTTGAGTACCTGAGATGTGAACAAAAGAAAGCCTCGAAGATGTGATGAGGACCCAGGATGGAATCTTGAGATGCACCCAGTGTTCTGGGGACAGAAATGTCAGAGGGGATGTAGACAGTACAGTGTTCCATGAATCATCAGAGGTGGTGGGAGGTTAGTAGTGTCAGATACCACAGAGAGTCAAGGAAAATAAGGACTGAGGTGAAGCTAGATTTGGCAAGAAGTAAGTCATTGTGAATGTTTAAATAAACTTTTAGCAAAGTGGTATGATAAGATGCCAGACTTCAACAGTTTAATAAGAAATGTATGATCATGAAATAGAAGAGGGTGTAAACCACTGGTTGGTAAAGTTTAATGGCAAAAGTAATTGGGTCAAATGAGGGAAAGCACATTTTGGGTGTGGAGTGTATGTGTGTGTGTGGAAAAACCTGAGCAACTTTAAAGGCTCCTATCAACTGAGAGGTGAGAAAGTAGATGTGAGAAGGAAGAAGGAGACATTTATACTAAGGAGGCAGCATTCCATGGCCAGGAACGGGAGTGGAGTACAGATGCCATGGAGTGAACCTGAAAGTGAGAATCGGGGCTGATTGAAGAGTAATGATTCAGTAACTCAGATAAATACTGGTCGTAGCAACCTGAGTGCAGCTAGAAGAAGGAAAAGAGAGGAATTTGCAAATCTCAGGTTCAAACAGGGGAAAATGCAAACTGAAGCATTACTGAGGTCCAGCACTGATGTGGTGGGCATGCTCATTTAAGTGAGCAAGGTTACAGAAGCCCCCATGAGAGCATTTGTAAAATGACTTGAACTTGTGACCAAGGGTCTAGCCTAGGAAATTTCTTACTCTAGTCAATGCTCAGGAAACATGAGTACTGAATAACAAAGTAATGAGGGGAGGAATAAAATGGGGTTACTGAATCCCCAGTCATGGTTAAAAGAAGAAGAATATGGTACAAATGGACTTAAGATAAAATTATTTCATTAAACTTATATGTAATATTTAGAAACACACTCATTCCTTAAAAGTATGAAAAGAATATAAGTATGATGTTTTAGGTGCTCTAAATGTAAAATTTAAAATGTGACTCAAAACTCATACCTGTCAAAATGATGTAGACTAGATTCTAACTTTGGTTCAGCCCTCTTCTAAGTATTAGAATGGGAAGAGAGCTGGGCAGAGATGCAGTGTCTGTTGTTTGTGCCCCCTCTCTTCTCTGACCTAATTATTCTCCCTTCAGTCTTGAACCCAGCCCTCAGGTTTTCCCTCACCTTTGCTGTTGTCTGTGATGGGCCGCTCATCTTCCACATGACATTAATACAGATGGGATGTCATGGTTGCTTTGTAGGGTTGCCATGCAAAAGAGGCCATGGGCATAGAGGTTAAGCATACTCTGGAGTTGAACTCTTGGTAATCTTGGGTACTTAGCCTTTCTGAGCATATTTCCTCATTTGTAAAAGAAAGGGGTAGAAAGAATAAGGATTGCAAGAGATTAGAAGAGTGTCAGCTACATGGTAAGTACTCAAGTATCAGTTATTTCTTCTAAATTGATTATTTTTGATAGATGTTTTAACAGCTTTTTGCTAGTTTTAAGTTTTTCATAAGTGCATTTTTCTTTTTAAACTGACAAATCAATTTTTTGCCTCTGGATAGCAGAGCTATCGGTATGTGCCAAGTCTTCTGCCTTAAGCAACATGACAAAGGCCAAAGGAAGGATTAAGGGGTTCCATGAGGACAAAGTCCAACTTGGTAGGAGAGGTGTACCCACAACAGGCTGTGCTGTGATTGATTAGTTCTTTGTTGTGTTCTTTGATGTGTCTTTAACAGTTTTGACACAGAAAAGTTATTCTCTAGTTTTAAAATTTAGATATTTAATATGAAATCTTTAATTGTTGGTAGTTTCAGGAAACAAATCAGTGTTTCTTAAGACACATCTCTGAATGAAGAATCAGACATTGCAGTTCAGCAGGTAAATAGCCTTTCTGCCTCCCTGGTCAGCTCCATGAACAAATATTACTTCTTGAAAAAGGAGTAGAAAAACTGAAATCTTTTTCTCTGTAACTGTACCAAGGTCTCTCAGGAACCCTTTCCTGATCACTCTGCTGTAATTTAGTTTAAGTGGCACTCTAGAAACTGAAGCAAGCTCTGCTTTGCAAGGAAGTAGCAATCAAAGCGATAAATTCTTCTCTCTTTGAAAATAGAGTGAAATCACTTCCAATCTGGTCTTTGCAACCCAATGCCTGCTGATAATGGGAGCATAAACACATTAGGCACCAAAGAGGAATGGCATCTGGATGCTAAGATGTGATGAGAATAGCCAGAATAAACACAGAGGCCATCAAGGAAGTTGAATTCCCTTCCTATCACATCATGTTGAAGCATATTCAGCATATGACTATGTGATACTGATGTGAGTAAAATCAGTTTTTGTTTGCAGTGTTCACATTTAGACCTTCCCCATCCCTTGACTGGGTATAATATATAAATCAAGCCACAGCTGACAGTGATTTGCTTCTTTATCAGGGAAAAGGTCTTTGACTCTGATTGTGGCTTGGCTTTACTGCGTTGATCTTCATTACAAGCGCTTTTTATAATTCCCACAGCAACATTAACTCCATTTGTTGGGTTTTTTTTTTTTTTTGCATATACATATCACAATTGGGTCTTTCATTACATGATCACAAATTATATGCAGTCACTTGTATATGCTTCATGAAAGCAGTAAAATTAAAGAAAAGAGAGACTATTTAAAACTTGAAACCAGAGCACAGTTTATCTTATTTACAGTTTGGCTTAAAGATTGGTATTTAAGTTAATATCATACCACATGTGGTAATCCTAAAAAGTGCTACATATTTTATTTATAGTTAAGGGACTAAAGCAAAACCCCTTTTCATTATGTTATCTTGCATTATTTACTCAGTGATAAATGACATTGCCTTTGGGTATGAGTTTTGCAATGAAAGAGTCTATTGTAGCATATATTTATGTGGGGGGAGGGGATTGTTAGAGTTATGGTTCCACAGGGGTTTTAAACTCTAAATATCCTGGTACTTGTTCAGTTAAAACATATAGCTTAATGTTGTTTTTAGCACTGCATTTTTACTTGAAGTAAAAGAAAAATAAATAGGAATGAACAAAGGTGGGAAGCTTAAAGTTAAAATGCTAGAACTAAATGAAATGCCTGAAGGCATATATCCTAAACTCAAGAGATTAAAATTGTACCAGAGATAATGTGATCTTTTGATTGGCTTGTTTTTGCTGTTTAAAAATGACTTCAACTTTCAAAGTTTATTAACTGTTTAAGGGCACCAGTGAACAATTTCTATCAGATTGGGGAGATATGAATATGAGGAGCTCAAAGAAAAGTGCTGAGGGACTGGAGCGTTTAATAGCTGCTCAAACCTTTGAGTAGAAAACCAGTTCCATGCTATACCAGTTTGTTCAATATTCATAAGACTTTCTGCTGAAGAAAGAGCTAGATATTTTAGGGAGAAGGTTAATCTTTTAGAATTGTTGTTTAGAAATAGAAAGAAAAAATAGATGAACTAAGAGGACATATCAATTTTGAATAAAGTAGAAATTAGTTCAGCCTATACTCATTCAGAATTTTTGGATAATTTAACCAGAAATGGGCTGCCATTTTGCTAAGTGTAAAAATAAGGACTTCCTAACAAGTTAATAAGATTTTGGAACTAATGTATTTGGGGCAAATGTGATCCTTTAATTCATTCAGCACTTAAAAGGTATCATACCACTGTTTTTTGGGCCTCTGTTATTTCTGATGAATAGTCAAGTGTCATTGGAGGAGAAGCCATCTGTCATTTGTGTCATTGTCACCTTGCATGTACTGTCATTTTGTTCTGCCTGCTTTCAAGATATTTTTTATTTGTTTTGTAATCAGTTTGATTATGGTGTGCATAGGTGTGATTACCTTTGTATTCATCCAGCTTGAGTTTGTTCAGATTCTTGAAGCTTTAGATTATATCTCTAACCAAATTTGGAAAAGTTTAACTATTTTAAAATAAGTGGGTTTTGGGAATACTTTTACATTTACCAAAGAAGGTACAAGGATAGTATAGAGTTCCCACATACTTATCACCCAAATTCCCCTATCGTTAACATCTTACATATAATCATAGGGTATTTGTTAAACTACAAAAGTAACGTTAGTACAATGTCATTAACTATAGGTTTTCCATTAATGGTCTTTTTTTTTTTTTTTTTCTGTTTTAGGAATCCAGTCGAGGATTGCACTTTACATTTTATACTCATATCCCTGAGTCTTCTCCAATCTATAACAGTTTTTTAGAATTTATTTGCTTTTTATGGCCACGACACTTTTGAAGAGTCTGGTCAGGTATTTTTTTAGAATGTCCCTTGATGTGGGTTTGTCTGATATATCCTCATGCTTAGACTGAGATTATGGATTTGGGGAAGAATACTATAGAGGCAAAGTGCCTGTCTCATCAAATCATATCGAATGATATTGATAAGACTTACTAATGGTGATAGTAACCTTAACAATGTGATTAACCTTGCGTTTGCCACAAAGTCTACTGTAAACTCGATATTTTCCTTTTTCATTCTCTATTCTTTGGAAGCAAGTCACTAAGTATGGCTCATACTCATGGGGAGAAAAACTTCCCTCTAACTCTTGGAAGAGTTCGTATCTATATAATTTGGAATTCTTCCCATAAGAAAGATGTATTCCCTAACCCCTGTTTATTTTATTTATTTATTCAATCATTTGTTTATATCAGAATAGAGTCATGGATATTTATTTCATTCTTTAGATTCTAATTCAATACTGTCATTATTTATGTTCTTTCATTGTTCCAGCTTTGGTCATTGGAAGCTATTTAACGTTTTTTCCTGTATCCTTTTGAGATACCCTACTCTTTTACTGTAACGATTCCTCCCTCCTCCGCCTCCTTTTCGGCTCTCTCACCGTCCCCTTTGGAGGCCTATCTGATGCTCCAGGCCTATCTTGTATTTTTCCTGCCCCTTCTCCAAAGAGGCCTGGTTCCTTTTACTAGAAAATGGTATTTAGAAACTATAGTCTGAGAGCTGGTTGTTCACAATGTTCATTATTTTTTAAAGTATTTTTTTGCGTGGTATTCCCTTTTACCTCTCTTTCCTGGACTTTAATTATGTATGTTAAACCTTTTGATTTTGGTTTGAAAGTACCTGAAGCTCCATTCATTCTTTTCAACATTTTTTTCTCTCTGTTCTTCACATTGTATCATTTCTATATAAATATTTTCAAGTTCACTTACGCTTTCTTCTGCAATCTCTGATCTGTTATGAAACCCCATTCAATGAAGTTTTAATCTCAGATACAGTATTCTTCAGTTCTAGAATTTCCTTTTTTAAAAAAAACACTAATACCTATTTCTCTGCTGAGTTTTCCTTTTAGTTCATTTATATTACAGCATTTATGCTCTTAACTATAATACTAATAGCTGCTTTAAAGCCTTTGTCTGCTAATTCCAATATTTAGATCTACTCAAGTCAGCTTCATTGATTGCTTTGTTTTTGAATATGGGTCATATTTCTTGTTTTCTTTAATGTCTAATAATTTTGGATTTTATCTTAGATGTTGTGATTGATACTTTATAGAAACTGTGATTTCCTTGTGTTCCTCAGAAGAGTATTACTGTTTTGTATTAACAAGGAGTTAATTGCCTGAACTGAAACTCTAACTTTGCCTTCCCTGCAGTGAGCAGCAGCAGACATCTCAGTTTAGTTGAGTTCATTTAGCCACGAATGGACTGTTTGGTCTGTCCCGTACTTGCATGGTTCAGTTAGAGAATTGGACGGTTTATATACAGAATATGAAGCTCTTGCCTTTTCCGAAGTTTTCCTTCTGGATAGCCACTGTCAGTCCTAAACTCTTGTTTCCTTATTCTTCAGCTAGTAAGACTGCAGAGTTCAATTTGAATTTTAGCTGCTTGGCATAGCACCAGTTAGGGCCTACACTCAGATGAAAACTGTAAAACAGGAAACTCAGTGCCATTCCCTTCTCTCAAGTGTCTACTCCCTTCAGTTTCTAACAATTTTTGCTCACTCTTCTTGTGCTTTCATATTTTTTCATTGTTATCTAGAGATTATAAATGTTATCAGTGGGAGGGTTTGTGTTATATAAGCTATTACATGATTACCAGATGTGGTGCTCCCCTTCATTTAAGGGGAAGGGCGATATTAATTAAAAAAAACATATAAATGTAAAACTAATGCTGTTGTGTTATAAAGAAGTACATAGTGCTATGAGATCTATTAAGAGGGGAATTTGACTTAGTGAGGTCATGAAAATTTCCCATGAGGACATGGTGAGGCGAGGGAGAGAATAAATAGGAAAAGAAAGAGTAGAAGAGGATTCCACATATTTTTGAATGAATGAATAATATATTCCAGGTTTCTGTGCATCTTGGTTTCTTAGTTTCTTATTCTTATCCTTTTAATCTTAAATCTTTTCTCTGGGTTTCTGTGATGATGAAAGGGAATCTATAGCTATGATGCCTATGATGTTATACAATTAAGTATGTTCTGAATGGAAACTTCTGGAGCCAAGGGACTTGTGGTATGGACAATTTAAGTGGTATAGTGGAGTCTTTGGGCTTCTGGTCAATATGATCAACTTAGTTGTAAGGAAATTCCACCCCTCCCCTCAAGTATTTATGAATGCTGTATAAAATTATAACTATAACTATATATGTATGTATAAACACACACGCACATTCTTATATACATACACAAATTCAAAGCAAGAAAGAATTATTCTAGTTGACCCAGATAGAGAGGGAATGTAAAGTTGGTATGATGGACAGGAGCCTAAACTGATAGGCTTTCACAGAGGAATAGGTGTAGGATTTAATAGCTGGAGGGGAAGCGGTACCTAGCCATGGACCCAGTACATGTAGAGAACTGAAACTGAGTTAAATGCATCAAGCCAGAAGCTATGAGGGAGCATTCCCTACGTTAAATGGAGAAAGAAAATTCCATTACACTGTCCCAACAGAGGCAATACAATTTGCATGGAAAGAATACCTGAGTCCTCAGACTGGAGGAGCACACTGAATCTTGAGCTGGTCAAATAAGAATAAATCCACATTGAGACATATTGAGTGAAACTGTAGAATGTCAAAGATAATGAAAAATATAAAAATCTACCAGGGAGAAAAAAGAGATACATATCAAGAAATGCAGATTAGTACCAACCTCTTATCAGCAAAAAGAGATGTCAGAAGTAACATATTCAAAGTGCTAAATAAAAACAACTGTCACCTCTTAAGTCTACATTTAGTTAAGTGATCATTCAGTAGTGAGGATGTAATAAACACATTTTCAAATGTATAAGTATTGAAAAAGTTTACTACTCATAAACTCTCCCAAAACAGTTACTATAGAAACACTTAAGTAAAAGGGAAATTGTGGCAGATAGTGTTTTTCCAAAAATGGCCATAACAATATCTACCTCTCACATGCTGTTTTCCAGTGTGACTTGGCTACTCCCCATCAAAAGGAGTCGAATTCCCTCTCCTTGCATCTGGACTGCCCGTGTGACTCTCTTTTGAAACCAGCAGAATGTGATAGGGGTGATATCATATTGACTTTCAATTCTAGATCAGAAAAAGTCATTCAGCTTTCAACTGATTGTTTAGGACACTTGCTCTGGTAGCTGCCAGTTGCCCTATAAGATGTTCAACTCTTCTGAGACTTCCATACTAGAGAGGCTTTGTGTAGCTACTCTGGTCATCGGAAAAGTCAGTCCTCCTGCTGAATACCACGGAATGCCATCGTCAAATTCATAAGACGCAGAAGAATTGCCCAGCTAAGAGTTACGCAAATTCCTGACCCACAGAATATAATTAAATGGTTGCTGTCTGAAGCCACAAAGTTTGGGTTAATTTGTCATGTAGCAATAGTAACTGGAACAAAATTGAACCCTGAAGAATAGGGTAGATTATATCAATCAGTCATGAGTAAGAAAGCTGGTGAACAAATAAAAATAAGTATTGACTTTTTCTAAGTTGAATGAGGGTTGTTAAAAACAATGTGATGCTAAGATATTAGCCACAACAATATGGAAGCTGGTACGGGGGCGGGGAAGAGGAGAAACTGATGATAAAACTTTGTAGGTTCTTTTTATTGTTCAGAAGGCTACTAGAGATTGACTTTAAATAGGCATATTAAAGAAATAAATGTATCACTTATGAAATAGAGGAAAAATGAATTCTCAGGGCAGAAAATAAAAGCTAAAAAACAAAATTGTGGTAGATAGAAAATGCAAAATAAGTTAGCTGAGATAAGAGCTCTTACAACAGTAATCATGATAAATGTAAATAAATTTCAGTTATTAAAAATGATTACTATATATTTTTAAATGCAACCAGTGTTGCTTTGAAAAAGATACCCAGGCAAAACAACTCAAGTGGTTAAAAATAAAAACAGAGGATAGAAATGATATCAGGAAAAAACAAATCAAAAGAAACAGGTATGGCAATTTTAATATCAAAGAAGTGGAATTTCTGAGTGTTTTATTCAGAAAACATCTATACATGTGCACTAGGAGATGTGAACAAGGATATTCAGTGCAGCAGTATCTGTAATAATGAAAAAAAATTTTAAATGCCAGTTTATTTTTTTTCATTTTTTATATATATATATATAATTTTTAAACATTTTATTTTCCCCTGCCCCTATTCCCTTTCTTCTGGTAGCCACTAGTCCATTGTCCATGTCTATGAGTCTCTGTTTGTTCTGTTCATTGTTGCTTTTATTTATATCGCACATATGTGATACCATGTGATTTTCAACCTTTTCTGACTGGCTTATTTAGCTTAGTATGATTATTTCAGGTCCATCCATGTTGTTGCAAATGGCAGTATTTCATCTCTTCTTATGGCTGAGTAATATTCCATTGTATATATGTACCACAGCTTCTTTAGCCAATCATCTGTTGTAGGCCACTTCAGTTGCTTCCATGTCCTGGCCACTGTGAAAAATGCTGCTATGAACATCAGAGTGCAAATATCTTTTCCCATATGAGTTTTCAAGTCTTTGGGGTAAATACCCAGTAGAGGAGGGATTGCTGAATCATATGGTAGATCAATTCTTAGTTTTTTGAGGACCCTCCATACTTTTTACATAGTGGCTGTACCAATTTGCAGTCCCACCAGGGCTGTGTGAGGGTTCCTATTTCTCCACATCCTCTCTGACATTTGTTATTACTTGTCCTGTGGATTATAGCCATTCTAACAGGTATGAGATGGTATCTCATTGGGTTTTGATTTGCATTTCTCTAATAGCTAGCGATGTTGAGCATCTTTTTATATATTTGTTGGCCATTTGCATGTCCTCTGGAGAGAAATGTCTGTTCAGGCCCTCTGCCCATTTTTTGATTGGATCGTTTGTATTTTGTTGTTGTTGTGTTTTGTTGTTGTTGTTGTTGTTGTTTATTGAGTCGTATGAGTTCTTTGTGTATTTTGGAAATTAGGCCCTTATCGGAGGCATTGCTTGCAAATATGTTTTCCCATTTGGATGATTGTCTCTTTACTCATTGATGGTTTCTTTTGATGAGCAGAAGCTTTTTAGTTTAATGTAGTCCAATTCATTTATTTTTGTTTTTACTTCCATTGCCTTTGAGGTCAAATCATAAAATCCAAGGTCCCTGAGTTTAGTTCTTTTGTTTTCTTCTATGCATTTAATTATGTCACATTTTTTATTCAGGTCGTTAATCTATTTTGCATTAATTTTGGTGTGTGTGGTGATAGACAGTAGTCTAGTTTTCATTGTTTTGCAGGTGGCCTTCCATTTTTCCCAGCACGATTTCTTAAAGAGGCTTTCCTTTCTCCAGTGTATGTTTTTGGCTTTTTTGTTGAAAATTATTGCCCATATAAATATAGGTTTACTTCTGGACTCTCTATTCTGTTCCACTGGGCCACGTGTCTGTTTTCCTGTCAATACCATGCCATTTTGATTACTGTCACTTTGTAGTATAATTTTAAGTCGGGCAGAGTGATGCCTCCAGCCTCGTTCTTTTTCCTCAGGATGTCTTTGGCAATTCAGGGTCTTTTGTGCTTCCATACAGATCTGATGATTTTTTGTTCTATTTCTTTAAAAAATGCTGATGAGATTTTGATGGGGTTTGCATTAAATCTGTACAATGCTTTACATAATAAGGTCATTTTAACTATGTTGATTCTTCCATTCCAAGAACATGGAAAATCTTTTCATTTCCTTATGTCTTCTTTGATTTCTTTTAATAGAGTCTTATAGTTTTCATGATACAGGTACTTCACTTGTTTCATTAGATTTATTCCTAGTATTGTATTCTTTTTGTTGCAATTGCAAAAGGATTATTTTTTCTACTTCTTTTTCTGACACTTCGTTGTTAGAGTGTAGGAACACTATGGATTTTTGAACATTGATTTTGTATCCAGAGACTTTACTGTATTTGCTTATTGTCTCTAGTAGTGTTCTTGTGGAGTCTTTAGGGTTTTCTGTAGAGAGAATCATGTCACCTGCAAATAGTGACAGTTTGACTTCGTTTCCTGTTTGGATGCCTTTTATATCTTTCTCTTGTCTGATTGTACTCGCTAGGACCTCCAATGTTATATTGAATAAGAGTGTGTGATAGTGGACAGCCTTGCCTTGTTCCTGATCTTAGAGGGAAGGTTTTAGTTTTTCACCATTAAGTATAATGTTGGCTGAGGGGTTGTCATTTATGGCCTTTATTGTAAAAATGAACATTTTTTAAAAATTTAAATATCAGTAAGGAAATTATTAAAGAGTTTGCTTGCCTTGGTTCATTCATCAATTCGAATGGAGACTGCAGCCGAGATATAAAAGAAGGCTGGGATTCAGAAGGGCAGCAGTAGAAGAATGATTAAGAAGAATGGTATATCATTAGAGATCAAAGCTAAGATCTTCCACGCACTTGTATTCCCAATTACTATGTACAGATATGAAAGTTGGGGAGTGAAGATGGCTGATAGGAAAAAGAATAGATTCATTTGAAATATGGTCTTGGAAGAGAGTCCTGGACTGCTAGAAAGATGAACAAGTGGATCCTAGAGCAAATCAATCCTCAAACATCACTAGAGGCAAAAATGACAAAACTGAAGTTGTCCTATGCCAGGCACACATGAGAAGGTAGCATTCTTTGGAAAAGAAAATAATGCTGGGAAAAATGGAATGTAGAAGGAAAAGAAGAAGACCAAATATGAGATAGATTTACTCCATAAAATATAGGTATAAGTCTATAGGAGCTGAGCAGCACTGTTGAGGACAGGACATTATAGATATGACTCATTCGTAGGGTCACCATGAGTCAGAGCCTACTCAACAGCATGTAACACACACGAGGAAATAATTAGACAAATTGTGGAATATTCATATAGGGACACTAAATGGTAGTTAAAAGAAACAAACTAGATCTATGTGCATCTACATGGTTATATTTCAAAACCATTGAGTAAAAAAATAGGTTACAGAATATATGTCAGTGTGTCATTTTTAAACAAAATACATTTGCATTTCTAATATTCTAATTCTGAAATTAGTTTCTCAAATTTCACAGCAGTGAGCAGTTTCCTATATGCATATGAATGTCTGAGGAACTGTGCCCAGAAACAGTATACTTCAGCAATAAACTAGCTGTCATTAAGAGTGATTACTGTATCCTAAAGAATGAACAGTCTTGGAAGAGCAGAAAATTGTCTTCCTCTGAACAAGGAATCTGTAGAAGTAAATATTTTGTAACTATTCACAGTGTGCTCAACACTATATAATATGTGTATATGCAAAATTTTCTCCTCCTGAGTTGCTTTCAAGAAACGAGATGTGGCATAAAGAGGTACAGGTATATATCCTGAGAAGAAAAATTAAGCGGTGTTTCTAAAAGGATGTTTGTTAACTAATAACTTTATACTAGAACCTTGCAAGGTAGAATCTCTATTCTGTAAATAACTAGATGTTGAAATCACAAATGCCCTCAGATGTCAATTCCATACATATTTGTTGAGAACTGGCTATATACAGGGTACTCTGCTTAATATGGTCATGAACACAAAGATGAATCAGGAGTTCCAAGTTGTTTATAGACCAGAAGAAGACAGTGGTAACTATAAAATGAGGCAGGATAAGTTAAGGGTCCTGCGAGTGATACACACAGCTTTGTAGCTTGAAAGGAGAATGGAATTGTTTTCTTTGGAGGGATCCAGGTTGGCTCTCCAGAGGCTGTTTTACACATTTGTCAGTGTGTGCATTTGTTTGGGTGATTGAAAGTAGTAGAGCAGTTTTTCTCTGTGATATAACTGTTTAGTATTTGATCCTTTTCCTATTCCCTCCCATTCTTAAGAAAAATATTGCTGTATATTAAACCTTTCAAAGCTGTTAATGGTGTTGCTGAGACAATCATTTAAGCATTTAAAATACCACATTTTAGAGGCATAGTGGTTAGCCACTGGAAACTAACCATTGGATTTGATAAAGAGGAGGAATTTTATGTTATTGGCTATGACAGAGAATGGAAAAATACTTTAGTGAGACGGGTTGGCATTTTAAGTTGGAGCACAATAATAGCTAAAAGTGCTGAAGTCAACAGACTGCTTAGGAATATGGTTACTATTTGCTGAGAAAGGCCTTTCAAGGTAACCACCTATACGTGTTTGCAACCACACTGAGTTTGATTCTTCCCTCAACCTGGACTGCGACCCCTGATTGATGTTAGTGAGAGTTGTGGACTCACAGAAAAGGGAGATTAAGATCATCAACGAATCCAAGGCAAGTATACAGTCAGTGTAATAAGCAACAGGTTATAGGCTTACACATTACATGTAACTTAGGTTGGAAACCATGCAACCTAAGGCTGTCTTAAAAATTTTTATTTTTTCCCAAAGCCATTACAGGATAAGTTGATTCTAGTTCACACAACTTAAAGATAAATAAGGTACAATAGAGATACAAAGACAGTCTTGAGAGGTGACATTTATATTTGATTTATGACTTGGAGGATATGAAGGAAATGGCCATGAGAGCTGGAGAGGATGAGAATTCTACGGGCATCAGCAAGTGGAAAAGCAGAAATGGATGACCGTGGGCAAATTAAATTGCTTTACCTCTCGGGGCCTCATTGTCTTCATTTGTAAAACTAGAGAGTTGGACCAAGTGAGCCATCCTAAGGAATTTTTTCAGCTCCAAAGTTCAGTGAAATAAGGACTAATTAAAATGGGCAACAGGGCCAAAGTCAAATATAGTTTTGCTTGTTGTTTTATTGAGATATAATTGACATAACATTGTATTAATTTAAGATATACAGCATAATGCTTTGATTGTGTGTGTGTATCAATATTTGTTTTTAAAGATGACAACCCTAGGGTAGCTGAAACATTGGGAAGATGATGGAGACATGGAAAGGGACAAAATGTTGCAAGAGAAAAAATGTCAGATGAAACATGATTCCAAATTAGTGGGACAGGATGGTGTTAGGGGGAACACTCCTTTCTATTTCTGATGGTTCTATTTTCATTTTCTTAATTACTATAACATTCCTATCACTTTACTTCTAACCTCAGGGAGGTAGAGTGACTTATTCTGGTAAATTTGGGAAGAAGAAACTGGGCATGCTCTGCTCAGCGTCTCCCTTTTGTTTGTGGGTAGTAATCCTGACCACAGAGAGCTGTTCTCCTTACTTCTCCAGGCCCTAAGTCTTACCTGGGGAGGGTACTTCCTCTTCTGGGAGTTTTGACCTGAGCTAGCATTTGCCTGTGACCCAGTGGGTAAATCTGTTGAATTTGGGCATTTGGTTTCTAGGTATCTGTTGCTCTCCCACTAAACCATGTTCTCCAGTTTAGTCTTCATTAGTAATAATGGTGATTTTTTGAATTTATTCTGCTGTTACTCTCATCTTATTTCTCAGTATGTTTAGAATTTGGATGGGCAAGAAAAGTGCTGTTTATTTGGCCCTCTCAGACCCTAAAAGCTGGGATTCAAGGGAAGGGAACTAGCTTTAGCTAGAAGGGATATCATTCCCTCTGAATCAGTCTGAATCAGGAAAACATAATAATTGTGAAGAACTAGAGATACTTGAGGTGTGATAAAGCTTCAGAGATTCAAAATCAACTCAGTAAAGCAGGAGGCCAAATAATTCGCTGAGAATGATTCAGCAGGCATGGAATTGGAAAGTGAAAAGAAGAAAAGATTTAGCATTGCAACTATGGGGAGTATACTCAAGAATCCACTAAAAAGGACCAAAGGATTGCCAGCTAGTGTGACAGACAAGGTGATGTTAACAGGCTTGGATGAGTGGAGTTGTAAGGCAGCCTCATTCTCTCCGCCACCAGGGACAAAAGTGGTGAAAACTGATGTATAGAATATATTTTATTCTTAAGCTATATTAATTTTCACAAATGAATAAATCTATTAGGGCTGGACAATGAATGGTTATATCAATACTATTACAGATGCTAAACTATACTTCTTCAAATATAGTTTAGACATGTGCTTGCTTCGGCAGACCATTTACTAAAAATTGGAAAGATACACAGAAGATAGTTTAGACAGTCCCTAAGTTACCCCTTATCTCAGTTGATTTAGATTTCCATGTGTGTGTGGGCACACGTGCAGAGGTATTTTTTTATTAAACAATTTTTTGAAAAGAGCCTAATCAACAAATAGAGCATGGTAGCAGCCCCAAACACCAGCTGGATGAATTTTTAATGTCCTTTGTTTCTCATTACATAGCTACAGTCAATCACTTTATTGAAGGTTATTCTTTATGTGACAAATTCAATCCCTCTCAAGCAGAAAAGAAAGTACCTGGCTTATTTCCTTTGCCCATTGACCCTTGTAGGACCAAAGGGAGTACCACCTTCTCCATAAAGTAATTTCAAACTATTCTTTGCGTCTCTGATTTCTCTCAATTCCTGTTACTCTTAAAAGTCAAAGTGTACATTACTACATACAGTTTGGTAGAAGGAGGAAGAGTAGGAAGCAGGGAAGGATTTGGGGAAGTGATTGCATTTCAGCTGGGTGTTGAAGGAAAATAGATTTTGGCAGGTGGGTATGAGAGGCAGGAGCCAGGAGCACTCCAGGTATAGCACATTGCTTAATCCAGAAAGCAAGGAGGTGTGGTGTCTTCAGGGAGCAGTGTGTTGAGCAGGCCCTTGGCTAGAGGACAAGGATGCAAAGGGAGTGTGGTCTCAGTGACTGGGAAAATAGCATGAAAACAGATTATACAAGGCTATAGGAAGCCAGAGTTTTTTTTTTTTAGGCTAGGTGAGATTTTGATGAGGGAATAGCCTGTGGAGAAGTAGAAAATGGAAATTCAATGGACTTGATTGCTGGAATGAGATTCTAGAACGAAGGGAAGTAAGACTCTAGTAGACATGCAGATAAAGTCAGAAGGGAAGCCTGGAAGAATCAAACAATAAAAAGGGAGGGCTCAATTTTACTTGAAAAGTCAAGCAAGTAATCTTTGTAGTTGATAAAAGAATGCCTTCTAATATTTATAAATATAAAAATTGTTTTAAATTTATCTACTCTGCTAGAGTTTTTATTTCTTTTTCATTTTTGGTAAAAGAATAATAAAGAACAGCATATGCTGAAAGAAATTAGGTACACAACAGGAACTGAGATAATTTCAAATAATTTTTCTTTTAGCTGGGTTACTATTGTAAAATAAGAATACATTTTGATTCAGAACTTTTATGAAGAACTTGAGCGTTTTATTACAACATCTGTTTCTACATTTTAATTTCTTTCCTTCCTTTTTTATAGGTATTTGCATACTTTTTTTTTCAAATGAGAAGACCTTTTTGTTTGCCACAAGAAGGCTATTATCCAGAATGTTAATGGGTTTTCAGCTATTAAGATGTAATGATATACCTTGAGTATTTAACTATAAATTTGAAAAATCTCCATGAACAATCTCAAAGGAATACTTAGAATGCACTCCTGGTAAATTGGCTCATTTTCCTGTAATTTACTGGAAGTACTGATATGAGAGTAGTCCTAATGTGAAAAGTACATTAATCCCTGGAGTTACATTGTATGTATTAAATTATAACTCTCAAAGAATAAAAGGTATGAGAACGTTTAGCCTTCATTCACATTTGTTACTTAGACTCACAGTAGAGAAACAATCACTTTGATGCATAAAATTAGAAGTGATACATTTAATATCTTTTAAAAAAGAGGTACAGTGATGCTCAGTTATGCTTTTACATAACAATTGCTCTTTTCCAAAACAGGGACTGTTCTAGTTAGGAGAACAATTCTTCTGGCTTTGTGGAGGCCCTTTTTATTTCTTTGGTAATGGAAATATTTTTAGAAACCCATAATGAAGCTTTCTTTGATGTCAGTCACAAAGATTAGTCTGCCTTCTAGCCATGAGCTCCTAACACATTGGGAGATCATTTAAGAAAGTAGTCAATTGTAGAGCAGCGGTTGCAGGAGCATTTAGGGTCTTACTTGGAATTTTGTCTAATTGTGTTTTTCTTCTTTGCCAGGGAACTGAAAGTTGTGGAACCATAATTTGTGACATCAGGTGTTTTTTTTTTTTTGGTAAGCAGCCATTTATAATTCTGGATGATTAAGGCAGATAGGAAGCCCCTCCTGAGAGTTTAACAAAGCTCTCAACAACCTACACCATGGACATAAATCTGGACCCTTCTCGAGATGACCTGCCCCTCATGGCCAACACCAGCCACATACTTGTGAAGCACTATGTACTGGATTTAGACGTGGATTTTGAAAGTCAAATCATTGAAGGCACCATAGTGCTTTTCTTTGATCCTGGAAACAAATTCAGGAAAAAGAGTAGTTCCACGGAGGAAACCTGCCGATCAGAATCAAATGAAGCCTGCAAATTTAGGATGCTGGAACCATGCCATATTTCTGTGACAAATACAAGGACCTTCTCATCTAAAATGGGATACAATGATTTTGCAATCTGTGGTAAAGGTGAAAAAGATACTTCAGGTAAAGATGGTAACCATGACAACTGGGAACTGGCTTCTGAGATTTCTAGCTCAAAGTACTGCTGTGACACAGGGAATCATGGGAGTGAAGATTTTTTGCTAGTGTTGGACTGCTGTGATTTATCTGTATTAAAGGTTGAGGAGGTGGATGTTGCTGCTGTGCCAGGTATTGAAAAATTTACAAGGTCTCCGAAGCTCACAGTTGTTTCTGAGCTCAGGAATCAGATTGTACGTGAACTTGTGACTCTGCCTGCAGATCGTTGGAGGGAGCAGTTAGACTGTTATGCTCGCTGCAGCCAGGCTCCTGGCTGTGGGGAACTCCTGTTTGACACTGACACTTGGAGCTTACAGATCAGGAAGACAGGGGCTCAGACAGCTTCTGACTTTCCTCACGCCATAAGGATACAGTACAGAACCAAACCCCAGGGGCGATCAGTTACATGGACCTCAGACCAGAGTGGCAGGTAGGTTATCGGGCACTCTGCAGCCCCCTGCCTGTTGATCTTACACACTGGGAGATGAGTCTTTGCAGGAATGCTCTCGGACAGGGGTCCAAGTCTGCAAAGATGCTCCTCTTTATTCTGTGGCATTACCCATCCAGCCTCAAATTCTTATACCCTCAGTAAAGCAGGTAAATTCCCAGGCATGCTCAATTCTTAATAGGATTATTTCCCTTAAGTCAGCGTAAAAAGATTACTGTGTTAAACCCCTGCATTTCTGAGTTAGGAGGTTGAAGGACACTCTATGATTAAATCCCGACCTAGCTCTAGGTTAAGATCTCTGCTGGTGAAGTCCAGTGCTGTAGATAGGAGTGATATGTATCTCTCAGCGGATACTTTCTCAAAGTTTCTTCACATTTCCACCAAGGGAGTAGACTGCTGCCAAGCTGAGTTGGTGTGAAGCCTGGCAAAGTGCTTCCAAGTAAAGCTAGCTCTGCTTTGTGACTTTCTTATTGTACCTGTCTCTTGGCAGCTATGTCTCCCTGAACTTTGTCAGTTGTCATATAATGTGAATGCCCAAAGTCTTCAAAAGATCTGTTTCTGAGGAGTGTGAGTTCTGTTGCTAGTGCACACTTATTCTTTGGCCATGATTCTCAGTATTGATACGAAGGAGAGTCCTGGTTTTTAGTGTGGGGAGAGGGAGCTGAGGAGGCATCGATTTTCAGGGGATGTATTTGGGCAGCCACTTGTTGTTTTCTTCTTCTTGCCTCTTTTCCAATGGTTGTTCAGATTTTTTTAGAATTTGAGAATTTTTAAATCAAACTTTATTGGTTCCTCATTATTGTACCTATTTCTTGCTAATGTGCTGCAGATCAATATGGTAATTATTGCAGAGCTTGGCTGGAAGAACGTTGATCTCTGTGACCTTATTTTGAGCACCTTCTTTCGTAGCATTGGACTGTCTTAATGGAGGCAGTGGTCTCAGTAAACTGCTTACATATCTCCCTCACCCACCCCGCAAAAAAACCTTCAGATTTTTTTAAGTATCACTTTGACTTTGACCTCTAATTATCCCATTCCTCGCTTCTAATCTTACCTCCCACTCTGGTCTCCTGCCCTGCTTGGAAAGAGTTCACTTCTTGCCTTATTTCTGCTAGAGTCTGAGGCAGCCTTTGGGGAATTGCAAGATTGGTACAAACTTACATCAGTGCAAAAATATAATAATTTATTTATTGAATAACTTATTGGATATTCTTGAGAGACCATGAGAGGAAAGAAACAGGTGTTCTTATTGTATCTTCAGAACTTTTTGAAATTATTAAAGATGGGTTTTCAATATTTAAGAATATAACTGTCTCTGAATACTTAGCTAGGAAATTGTAGTTTTTATATTTTTACATATATCATATTTGAAATAATGGGGAAGAAGAAACTGTTGATAGTATTTGGAAGAAATACTCATTCATGACCCCAAACATGACTTTCTTCTCAGTGCTCACTACAAAGAAAGAGAGTAAACTTATAAATTAACATTACATGTAAAGTGTTGAGTAGGAATGAGTCATGGGTAAATTCTGGTTTTCATAAAGAATCCAAAGAGGTCTTTGGCACAATTTGCTTCTGCAAAGGCTGACTTTGTGAATTTATTCTTCATGTCACCTTTTCTGATAATTCAATAAAATGCATGATCACAGCAGGAGATTAAACTGTATCCTTGGAAGTTTGTTATTATGTTAGTAAATAAATGGCATTTATGTAATCTTACAAGGATAATTAACATTTGCTCCTTTTTTTAATTCTTAAGATTTTTTTCTTCCCTTTTTTGGGGAGATGGTTTATCACAGTCAAAATAATCTCTTGTGAATGACCACGAAATCTCTGTAAACTCTCCCATATGCTTAAAAATAAGTCAAGGTATATACTGGTAACTGTTTGGATAATTTAAGGACTTTAAAATACCCAAGGATACCAGGTTGCTAGACAGAAATCATTTTTTAGTGGTATGAGCAAGTAGTAATCAGGGTTACAATGCTTTATGAATTAAACTGTGAAAATATAAAATTTCACAATTATGTGAAAAATATAATGGGTAGAGCTTATTTCTTCCAATTAAAACTAAATAGTTATTACATTTTTATCCTTGAAAGGTGGAATACTATCAGTATACCTAGCATAAATTCTTAGTTCCTGAATGAGAAACTTCTAATTTTTCAAAGAGGGAAATTGAATAAAGTTACTGGAAGATTCTAGAAAAATCCATGTCTAATTGTGAAAGGGAGCTACATTTCTTTGATTTTTACCATGTCCTTTACTGTATGTGAAGATTTCAGTACATTTTAAAAATAAATGAATTCTGTTAGCTTTCTTGTTTGTTTGTTTTGTCTGTATTGAAATGTAGTACACAATTCATTGCTTGTATTTACATTGTACAGTTCAGTGAGTTTTATTTTTCACTTATAGTTGGCATACAATAATATACCAGTTTCAGTTGTACAGCATAGTGGCCAGAGATCCACATAACTTGCAAAGTGATCATCTCACGTATTCTAGTACCCTTCTTCCCCCTTACAAATTTATTACATTATTAAATCTTCCTCATGTTACACTCTACATCTCCATGTGTATTCTGCAACTATCCACTTGTACCTCTTAATACCTTTGTCTTTTCTTTTTGCCTTCCCCCCAATCCCACTCTCATCTAATAGCCCTCAAAATATTCTCTGTATTTACGAGTTTAATTCCACTTTTGTTGTCGTCGTTTATTTTGTTCTTTATCTTTAGAGTCCGTATATATGTGAAATCACGCGAAATTTTGTCTTTTACTGTCTGACCCATTTCATTCAGTGCAGTACCCTCTAGGTCCATCAAGGCAGTATCTTTTTCCATCCCTTTCTTTTTAGTCTGTGTGTATCTTTCAATCTGAAGTGAGTCTATTGTAGGCAGCACATGTAGGGGTCTTGTTTTCTTATCCATTCAGCCACCCTTTCCTTCTGTTGGAGCACTTAATTCTTTTCCATTTGAAGTACTCGTTGATAGGTATGTAGTTATTACCATTTTTTATTCTTGATTTTGATACATGTTTTTTCTTCTTAAAGAAGTCCTTGCAACATTTCCTATAATAGCAGCTTTGTGGTGGCGAATTCCTTTAGCTTATTTTTGTCTGGGAAGCTCTTTATCTGTCCTTCAACTCTAAATCATAGCTCTGCTGGATACACTATTCTTGGTTGTAGATCCTGGGTTTTTACACGTTGAATATTTTGTGACAAGCCCTCTGTCCTGCATAGTTTCTTTTGAGAAATCAGCTGGTGCTCCCTTGTAGGTAACTAACTGCTTTTCTCTTGCTGCTTTTAGAATTCTCGCTTTGTCTTTAAAGTTGGCATTTTAATTATGATGTGTCTTGGTGTGGGCCTCTTTGGGTTCCTCTTTCTTGGGATTCTCTGAGGTTCCTGGGGTTGTATGTCTATTTCTTACACCAGGTTAGGGAGGTTTTCCATCATTATTTCTTCAAATATATATTCAACTTCTTGTTCTTCCTCTTCAGGTACCCCATAACATGGATATTTTTACCTTTAATAGTGTCCCATAGGCTCCTTAAATTATGATTATAGTCTTGGCTTCTTTTTTCTTGCCATTCTGATTGTGTGTCCTTGGCTTTCCCATCCTCTGTATAGGTCATTTGGTCCTCTTTTTTATCACTTTGTTTATTCCATTTAATGTACTCTTCATCTTAGATAATGTGTTCTTCATTTCTGACTGGTTTCCTATAATTTCCATTTTCATTTTTATGTGTGTGTGTGTGTGTGTTTTTATCTTTGTTAAAGTTCTCACTGAATTTATATACACTTCTCAAAAGTTCATTGAGCATATTTATAACCAGTGTTTTGAACTCTGCATCTGTTAGATTACTTGACTCCATTATTTCTGGATCTCTGTTCTTTTCTCTCATTATTTCTGCTTCTTTATCTTCCCATTTTGGCTACCTTTCTGAGTCTGTTTCTATGTATTAAGCAAAGCTCTCAAGTCTCCTGGTCTTATTAGCGCAGCTTTGTGTAATAGGTGTCCAGTGGCACAATCCTGAGAGGGGTTCAGCTACAGGCCAGATTTAGACAAAGCCTGTTCCCCTCTGGGGCTACCTATTAAGATTCAACAAACAATCCACAGATGCTGGGCTTATAGTTGTCTGAAAAGGCCACATCAGAAACCGAGGCCAGCTGCCTTCAGTGTGAGTCTAGGTGCTTCTCAGTAAGGAGCACCTGACTTGCCAAGGATACACCTGGATGTGGCTTGAGTGGGGCCGTTAGTTGGGGGAAGTGAGTTTCAGGGAATCCTCTGGGTGGAACAACCTCTGTTATCTTGTTGGATGACTTCTCCACTATGTCGGTGCTAAATTGCGCACTGGGAGGGGGGAACAATGGATACCGTTGGCACTTCTGTACACAGCGAGTCTTGCCTTGGCCCTCACTTGGTCGACTCACTGCCTCCTTGTAAGTCCCTGGTGCCCCCTGCACAACCGAGCTGGCACTGGTGCTCACAGTGAGCAGGTTCGTTACCGCAAGTCCACTCGCAGACACGGCCCCTTTAAGAGGTGTCTGCAGTTGCCGCAGCCTCCGTCCCACTCAGCTGCTGAGGGCTGGGCAGCCTCACCTCCTCACCCCATCCTACCGTCTGCTGTTGCAGGGTGATTTCTTAATTCTCTCCCTAGTAATATGGCTTTTTCATCTAGATCCCAGGTGATTTTCCTTGCTGTTTGCTCCGTGTTTCTGTCACAACTTTGATTGGGTCGCCAGAGGGATGAACAGAGCCTCTATCATCTACGCCATTTTTTCCCCTCTGTTAGCTTTCAACAAATTTCTACTTTAAGTAGATATTAGAAACAAGAAAATTTCTATATTGATTCCTTTCCTTTTGAGTTCCATCAGTGGCTTCTCTTTCTACCCGTAATCCTACACCTTGTCAAGAATAAAACTTATTTCTTTTAATTATATATAAATATTTAGGAGGTCAGGGGAATCCAGGACAGAATGTAAAATGTGACAAAACAATCTAGCTATATTAAAATATATGAAACAACCTTACTGAGGGGGTAGGGGGAATAGGTGCAGACCAAAATCACTTCAGAAACTCATGGAATCTATAAGGAAAAAGAATTATACATAATATCATAGTTTGATAAAGTTGTTCCCCATAGACATACAAGTTGACAATTTTGGTATCACTATACGTATGTACTATAATGAACAATTAAGTAAATGGATGGCAGATGGTGAGAGCCAGCTTAAAGTGCGAGGTTAGAATGATCCATGTGAAAATGGATTAGAATTGGAGACATCGCTATGAACTCATATTTAGCTTAATATGGATGTGGATGGCTGCACATAGAAACAATTATAGATATGGTATTTCCAAAGGTAGCATATAAACATATATTTCCTTACTTAGCTAAGAGGGTTTAAAAGCAGTGAGCATGGTTTCTGATACTGTTTCCCAATAAAAGAACCAGGGCTTCTTGGAGAAATAGCTAGGATTGGGGCAGGAAATATACAAAATGAACCTGGAGGCATCTTGAAGTACCAGAAAATACGTGCTCAAACAACAGTAACAACCTACGATTGTGGGTGTAGGTCAAAGGTCCAGGGAGTCATCTGAAAAAGAACACCTATTGGCCAAAGCTGAACAACAAAACAAAGAAAATAGTGTTAGATGATAACTAAAAGTATAAAATAAATATCTGAGTTCATACTGATATAAATAAGTGACTGACTAAATAAGCAAATAGAGGAGAATGAAATCCATGGTGCAAAAAAAGTCCAAGTTGTGTAGATACTCCATCCTCAGTGAGGTGGATCATAGCTCCTTACTCCTTAAGTGTGGACTACACAGAGTGACTTCCTTCCAAAGAGGATTCTATGGAAAGGGAAAAAAAATGTAACTTTACATTGGAGAATACTGATGAACAGGACCTCAGTGAGGAGATCAAGGTTAATGTGATGAGTCATATTCTTAGTATGTACCCTTGGTGTGATGTGGTGAGAATGACATCTTTGCGATCTTCCCCAAATCCATAACCCCAGTCTAACCAGGAGAAAAACAGATAGATCCCAGTTGAGGGACATTCAGTAAAATACATTACTGGTACTCAAAACTCTCAAGATCAACAGAAAGAAAATCTGAAACTGTCATAGTCAAGAGAAGCCTAAGGAGATATGATGATTAAAAGTAATATAGTATCCTGAAACAGAAAAAGGAAATTAGAGAAAAATGAAGGAAATCTGAATAAAATTTTAATTTTAGCTAATAATAACACATCAATATTAGTTCATCAATTGTGACAAATGTAATATACTAATGTAAGATCTTAATAATAGGGGAAACTGGGCATGGGGTATATGGGAACTCTGTATTATCTTTCCACTTTTAAAAAAACTTAAAATTGTTCTAAAATAGTTTATTTAAAGAATAAATTTACAATTTGTGCAGAAGTCACCATCTTTCTACTTGAAATCCCCCTTTTGTAAGGGCTGTTCTTCCACTTTTACTAAGTGGCAGTGTTCTCTGGAGAAGAACTGAAAATATATTTGAAGCTATAAAGTCATATTCTTTTAAAATTGTCAGTAATTTCTTCTTTCCCATATTATTCTAGTTCTAAATAAAATATCTGGAAGTATAACGCTACATTTTCCCACCTTGGTTCAGGCATTGTGACAGCTCTTGAACCGAAGTGCTCTTTCTTGCCTCTGTCATTCACTGTCTGGATTTTAGGTGACATTAAAAAACATTGATGGAGTAAACACATACGTAGTAATCTAATACAACATGATTCTTGGAAACGATGTTACTTTGTGTAGTATGTGAATATTTGTACCCTTTAAAAATATTCTGAAGAGAATATTTGAGAATAGGGACAGGGTCAAGAATGTGTAAAGGTGCTCTTGCTGAACTAGAAAGAAGGGGACTTGATATCTTTTTGATTTTTAGACTCTTAATATACCTAAGAAAAAAGCTTTCAAAAATAGAAATCTTTTTTAAAAGTTTACATACTTTCTGCATTTCCCTCATTTTTTCCATGCCGCTGAATAAATTGTTAGTTAAAACTAAAGCATTGTCTCTGTTAACCCATTTCCTTTTCCCTTAGGATCATTATAATAGTTGTGGAACCAGCCAAGTTGTCTAGGGTAGCCATCCCCAATCTTTTAGGCACCAAGGACCAGAGCTCCTATGACAGTATAATGCCTGATGATTTGAGATGGAGCTGAGGCCGTGATGCTAGCGCTGGGGGAGCGGCTGCAAATACAGATGAAGCTTCACTCACTTGCCTGCCACTCATCTCCTGCTGTGTGGTCTGGTTCCTAGCAGGCCACAGATTGGTACCCCCAGGGATGGGGGCCCCTGGTTGTAGGGGATCTGGGCTTAAACTGATGACATCACTGAACATGAGTTAAATGGAGGGGAAATTCAGTTAAATATAGCAAATTTATTTTAAAAACTATAATTATTTGGATGATTGTTAAAGATGAGGAAACTGACTAGGAAAACACATAATTAAAAGTATAAAATTTTAAATTTCCTAAATCACTATGATGTTTCTTTGTTTTAGATAAGACCTGGATAAAGTTGGCAAAATACTAAGGAGAATGATTTTTTTTCTATTATATTTATTGCTCAGCTATTGGACCAAGAAAGATGTAGACTTTTGAAGTATTTTTAGTTTGATATCAAAACCAGATGTTAAAACATGTTTTCAACCCTTCCTAAAATGGTTTCATTGTTTTGTATCTCATTATATAGGAGTGTTTGAAAAGTAATGAGCAAAGATCTTTCAGAAGAGATTTGAGGTCTAAAAGGAACATTTCTACAATTAACACTTTCCCCCCTCCTCTTATTTCTTTATTTGTTTCAGGGGGCAAATACAAAATTCCTGAGAACTGAAGTGAAAATACACACTAATTCTATAAGATTATTATATAACTGCAAAGGAGAAATCACTAATTCCAAACTTGAAAATGTTCGGAAGGTTTCTTTTACTTTTGTCTCTTTCTCCCCTTGCTGCATATTCCAGATCTACCTCTATTTCCCAGAATCCCATTGAGTCATGGTAGAAAAGACAATGTTGGACTGTCTTAAACAAGTAACTAAAATGACCAATCAAATAAGAAAAAAAAAATCAAGCATCAACAGAAAACAATGAAACACAATGAACTGTAACCAAAAGCAAAAGCATAATGTATTGAAAAGAACCTGGAAGGTGAAAGCCAGGAGACCTGAGTACTCGTCAGACCTATGTTGCCAACTAGCTGTGTAATTTCAGATAAGTCATTTTATATCTTTGGAGCTTAATTTTCTCGTTTATAAAATGAGAATATCCCATCTGAGGATCTCAAATGTTTTCCACATATAAAATTCTGTTTTCACAAGGGACTTTTAGATGAGAAACACTGTCTTTGCTTTTGTAAGCAGCTTGCCTAGTTTGCATCCAAAATACCTTTGGTGAAAAGTGGTGAATTTCTGACTCAGGGCCATTTTCATTCAGTCCAGTCTATTTTGACTATACAGAAAATCTGAGTCAGGGCAGCACCATTCTTTGATCTGCATATGTTCAGTATGATTGATGAATCCTGGTTTTTAGTAATTGTGCCATGAAATAGAATGATAATAAGGAAAGAAGGGTGTGTGCGCGCGTGCGTGTGTGTGTGTGTGTGTGTAGGGGAGAGAATGAGTCATAGTTGATACTTCTATTTTAGTAGTCTGGCTCTTGGTTTTTGTGGCAAAAGAAAGCAAGGTTGCTCACCTGCAATGGAGACTGTAACTTTGGCTTAATGAAAACGGAGTCATAAAAAAGATCAGGTGCAGGAAGGAGAACAAATGGAGAGGAATTGGTGGGGACCTGAGGACTTTGTGACCCTGGGAAACCTATAAAAATGTGACCCATTAAACTGTCACATCTGTGGCCCTCTGGTCTCCAGGGACCAGATCGGTGCCTCAGTGTGGGAAAACATCCCATCAAGCCACACCCATGGCAACTGTGGACTCATCACTTCCTCCTACCCACTTCTCCTGTAACAGCCTGCCATATTCCCAGTTGTTGAATGGTGATAACTAAGTTTCTGAAAATGAGTGATTGTATGGAAAATTATGGAACTTAAAACATTTTTTAAACTAAAAGTTATCCCCTTTTTATTCCAACCGCAAAAAGACAAATGCATATAGTAATCAACTGAACAGAAAGAAAACATGGTTTGAATCAATCCCTTATAAGTTTTCCTTTGTAAATGGCTCTTCCTTAAGGGGACAAGCAAGCACATTAGAGTTAGTTGACCACTTACCTTGGAATGCATTGGTCTCAGTCTGTTCAGGCTACTATAACAAAATGCACAGACCGGGTAGCTTATAAACAACAAGGTTATTTCTCAAAGTTCTGGAGGCTGGCAGTCTGAGATCAGGGTGCCAGCATGGTTGGGTTCTGGAGAAGGCCCTCATCTGGGTTGCAGACTGCTGACTTTTGTCTGTGTCCCCACATGGTAAAAGAGGCTGGAGTGCTCTGACAGACCTCTTTTATACAGGCCCTAATCTCATTCTGCCCTCATAACCTAAGTACCTTCCAAAGGCCCCACCTGCTAATACCATCAGATTGGGCATTAGGATTTCAACATAAGAGTTTTAGGGGAACACATTCAGATCATAGCAACGTGGCTGGTGTATCTCTTCCTTGTTCAACCGCTCTGCAAACACACAACATATAACAAGAAACTGAGGTAATTGTTATTCTGACAGGTTCTTCACTTTAGGTTTTTAATGGCAACAAGCCATGGGCCTGCCTCTCAACCCATTTTGCCCTATTTTTTCTGATTTTCGGTGTTCTTCTCTCACTCCTACAACTCCTGTGCAGTTAACTGGGCTCCCCAAGGAGTCTCCCATGCAGCTTGTGAGTTGAGCCCTAGTGTGGGAGTTTTCCATTGCATTCTGGAAGGAATTATTCGGTCTGGAAATAATGAAATTGTAAGCATCAGAATTTCTGACTGGCACGTTTAGAACATGGCCAAGGTGCAAGACTGTGCATGTTGAATAAACACAGCTGCATTTATTTTAGTGATTACACATCCGATAACTGCGGAGTATGTTGATAAATGCACATAGATTGTCCTTCCCTCTTGGGTAATGGAAGACATGAAATCAACTCTCCGTATAGTCCTCATTTGAATGTGTGCATAATGGAAGCCATCTTTACCCTTGAGTCACCATGTAGTGAGTATGGTTTTCAGGACTCCTTGAAGACTACATGTTCACCCATTCTCCACTTGCTGCCAGATGTCCAAAATTCCATCACTAGAGCTTTATCAAAGATAAAGGCTTTCATCCCTGTTAAAATATAGTTAACTTAACTTTAAATTGTTTTAGACATTTGTAGTATGATATACATAGGATATCAAGTTATAAGAGCTTGAAAAGCCATTGGTTATAAAGTCCTTGGCACTTGGTTTGGTGTGTTGGAAAGGGAGGAATAAAGATGCAACTTAGAGAAAAAGGCCAAGAAAGGAGAAGGCTGGGGCACAAAGAGAATCTTCATTTTCAAGAAATTTTGGTCTATGGCCATGCTACCCTGAACAAGCCCAATCTCATCTGATCTCGGAAGCTAAGCTGGGTCAGGCCTGATTAGTATTTGGATGGGAGACCACCTAGGAAGACCAGGTAGTGTAGGCGTAAAAAATTAAATAGTAAGAGATGATAAGCTGATAAGGTCCTTGCAATCTGTGAGGTCAAGCAAGGGTTGCCTTGCCTAAAAAATATTAATAAATAAATTTTGTCTAGGGCCTCTCCTCTGTGGTTGTTTTCCGATTTATGAAACTATTTCAATAAGTGATTGATTCTTATATCTGATGTGGGTATATTTATGGGTGTGGCTTTTAGGTAGATGACTTGATCTACATTTCCAGAGTTATAGCTCTGGAAACCAAATAGAAAGCTAGAAAGAAAACACACAGACTTTAGCAGAAAGGGTGCCCCAGCCATGTAAAGAAGAGGGTAGGAAAAGAGAATCATGAGGATAGTAGGGAGGGTGGAGGTGAGCGCTTCCTGGGGGCCTGGGCCAGGTCTCTAGGCAGGAGAGTTCGGGTGCTCAGACACAACATAGCAGAAAGAGTCTTCAAGAGGATGACGAGGAATCAAGACAAAACTCTAAAGCAAAATATCTAAAATAGACTGTTTTAGAGGGGAAATAATAGAGAATTTGGAAGGAAAGGATAGTGATAACATGCTTTTAAAAAATCTTGTTAATGGAAGGATTCTCTCCACTACCTAACCGCCTGAATTGTGTTTGGCACCCAGACTCAAATCTGCCAGCAACATCAACACTTATTACTTCATAAAAATCATCATTCTTAAATTTTCTGAGATCGGTCTGATTTCAGACACTCATTCCCATTGTTGGACCAGTCACTGTTTGGGGTTAGGAACTCTCAATCCCTATGTCCATACGAATGTCCTCTGCTATATTGTACATAAAGATTTTCATATACAAATCAAAAAGGTAGAAACTCTTCTCCCTTGTCCCTTCCTGTGACCTTACTTGTCCTGAGTTTCCTTTGTTGTTTAATAGCTTAATGATTCATCCTATCACTTGAGCCAGAAATCTGAGAAAATTCTGTTACTTATCTATTTCTGGATAACAAATTACCCCAAAGCTCAACAGCCTAAAAGATTAAAGAATAAACATTTATTATTTCACACAGTTTCTGAGGGTCAAGAATCC
The DNA here is from genome assembly GCA_003508835.1 of Eonycteris spelaea. Classification (NCBI taxonomy): domain Eukaryota; kingdom Metazoa; phylum Chordata; class Mammalia; order Chiroptera; family Pteropodidae; genus Eonycteris; species Eonycteris spelaea. The sequence continues at coordinate 395,188 of PUFA01000245.1, forward strand.
AGGAGCAGCTGAACTGGGTGGTTCTGACTTAGGATCTCTTACAAGGTTGCATTCTGCCAGGGCTACAGGCATCTCAAGGCTTGAAGGAGGCCGGAAGATCTTCTGCCATTCTCATAGATGTGGTTGTTGATAGGCCTCAGGTCATCATGACTGGGCTGAAGGTCTCAGTTTTACCCCACGGGCCGCTCCATAGGCTGCCAGAGCAAGTGATGAGAGAGAGATGGAAAAGAACCCCTAAAATGGAAGCCACAGGTTTTTAAACAATCTAATCTCAGAAATGATATCTGCCATCTCCTATTGGTCACTCAGACCAAACCTGGTAGAGCATGCGAGGAGACTACACAGGGTGTAAATATCAGGAAGCAGAGGTGTGGAGGCTGATGAGAGATGCCTTGGGGTTTGCGTATCTACGGCCACAGGTGGAATGCATATTAATATCCTATCATGGCCTCCAATCCAACCTTGTAGGGAGGAGAGCAAACGTCTTGCCAAGCCAATCTTTTGGGGAGGATTTGTTTCCTGTGCAGGGAAGAGAAGACCTGTAACACCAGAGTCGCCCTGGGAAATGAGGTGCTGAGCACAACAGGAAGAGAACACAGATACTTTTAGACTTGGCCTAAATACCTTAGGACTTAAGACCATAATATGGCATCAGTTCCCCTTTTGCATGAGATATCACAAATAGGTTTTTAACTCCACAAGTCTGAGATTGGAAGTGGCTTCCCAGAGTTCTTGAACTGAGAAAAATTGTAGGGTCCATTTTGCTTTAGTGGAAAACAAGCCTTGATTCTCAAGGTCTGCTGTTATCAGAGGAAGGAGTTATGCCTGCCATTTGGCCACTGGAAATATATCCTGTTTCCACCAAAAATACTCCTTTTGGAGGGTAGGGGGGGGGGAACCCTTCGCTAAGATGGGCTTTTTAGGAAAAAAAAATACTAGGTAGAATTTTCAGAACTAGGCATTCTCAACTCGATCTACCTGAGCTATTTAAGCTGTTACAGCACCCCTTCCACCACATACCCGCCACCAGCAGCACTGTGAGGAGGAGGCAGCTCTGTCAGCCTTCCTCATTAGGTTCTTAAACAGCCTGAACTGCACAGTTAACTGAGGTTGAGTTGATTAACCAAGGATCTGAGGAAACCAGGTGGGAGCTCTTATCTTGTTGAGACTGATGGGAGATTCTAGGTCTACCATGAAATTTGTCTTTGTTTTTGGACCTATAAAATTGGAATACAGAATTATAGATTTGTGGACCAGAACAGACAATAGAGGTCACCAACTTGCACTCCAATCCCACTGTACATGTGACTCAGAAAGGTCAAGGGACTTTTCCACAGTCATTTTAATAAGTTGGTAATTCAGGCAAGACTGGTCTCCTGAATTTCTTATCTTGTTTCCCTGTCCCATGTCAAACCTGCGAGTTCTGTACCCTTGTGGGAAGGTAGGCTGCACCTGCCTGTCTGCCCTAAGGCCCATTTTCTGCTCTTATTGTGGTTATCTCTGAGTGACCGTGCACCTCATTACCCAGGCTCCTTGTCTTCTGTTTCTTGCTAGGTTTGACCAATGCAGGGCACTGATAGAAAAATATGAGAGATGGAGCTGGCGAGAAACAACTCTCCCCTCACTGCTTCCTTTGGCATCTCCAGCAGTGACTGAGCCTCCTCTGGTCCCAGTACCCATCCATCAGACAGTCCCCACTGTGACTCCAAATTCTGCCAGATGACCCAGTGACACCCAGTAACAGTTTCTCTAACCTGAGAATTCACAGCTACTTACTGCTGTGGTTAATCTTTGGGTGCCTTACTGTACTTTGTTTGGCTTCTCAGCTATTACTTCTATAACCAATTCCCTATATCAAATTAACTCTGTTACGACTTAGGCTGTTTTTTTCTTCACTGGCCCCTGACTGACAGTAAAGGATTATCTGTTCTTGTACATTGTAGCAGCACAATAAACATTTGATCATAGTGATGTTAATCAAGCTGATTGAAGCTACATCATATTTGTTATAATTCTTGAAGAGAAAAAAGTGGAAACATTTTTAAAGACACTTTCTCGACAGTCAGTCTTGTGCCTTCTACACTATTGTGTCAAAAGAATGTATTCCTTTGATCTCATAGATCTTTTTCATTTCTGTCAAGCATGACTTAATCATGGAAGAGATCGTTCTTGGTGTGGGTGGGTTTGTAGTTTTTAATTGTAGCAGCATGAGCCCTAATGTCACGCCATTGGTTTCTTCCACTTGCTTTAGTAACCGCTACACTTGGCCTTTCCATCACAAGCCTTGTTGTTGTGACTTATAGTCCTGTTTATATGCCAACCCTTGTCCTTGGCCTCCACACAAGGATTCCCACAAGGGCTCCATTTGAGATGGCGGTTTCTAAGATTGGGGTATCTGCCCATCAGCACTGGATTTGAGACCACCAGCTTGTTTTTTCAAGCATTAATATCTCAGTGATCTCCAAACATATTTTCTTAGGCTGTTCCAGATTATTTTCTACAAGTTTTGTGAGAACATCTCTAAAGCCTTTTTATTTTAAAGGCATAAGAGCTTAAGGGGAGGGGCAAGGATAATATAAATTTTAACTTGGCAGACAGTATTTAAAACTTTATCCAAAAATATTTTCCCTTAAAACACACACACACGCACACACACACACACACACACAACTCTTTTTACATATTTAAGGAATTCATTTGGGCGAAATTGCGACTTACCCAGCCCTTGTCGGTTTCAGTTCGAAATGCTTTGAAACAAGTCAACTACAAAGCCTCAAATGTTTTCTCTTTGCAAGCTCAAATTAACCTTCTCTACCATGGTGGTGAGAAAAGTGACAACTTATTTTAAAGATTCTCCCCCTTTGTTTCTTTGTCTTTCTTCTGCAGGCCATGTGTTTATACTATGGGATCGCCCATAAACAACAGGGCCCTTTTTCCATGCCAGGAGCCACCCGTTGCCATGTCAACATGGCAGGCTACAGTCCGAGCAGCTGCATCTTTTGTTGTTTTAATGAGTGGGGAAAATTCTGCCAAGCCAACACAGCTTCAGGAAGGTACTGTACATGTGTTCTGTGCTCCTTTATGTATTGCACACATGCTGGACCCAGGAACCCAATCCACAGTGGTTTTTGCAACTTTAAAGAGCTCCTTTATTAGTTGGGTTGGAATGAACGTACAATAAAACATCCTGCCAGAGAAAACAGCGGGGGGATGGAGAGGGGCATTTGGGAGCCTGGGCATGTGGGGCTCTTCATGCCAGAGTTATCAATTCCTAGATTATTTCAGCAACTGCTTTGACCTGGTGGTTTGTGGGCCATACACAGGTGGGTGGTCTTGGTCAAAGAGGCTTTGAGCAGGCAAGTGTGTCATGGAAACACCATTAGGCTTGAGTTGTCTGTGGTTAGGTCATGGAGCCAGCACAAGGTTATTCATTTTGCCGAGTGATAGTGCTCCTATTGGCCGGCCCGCAGGAGTTATCCTGGTAAAGAATCTGTTCAACATACTTTGCCCATGGAGTTCTGAACCAAAAGTGTATAAGAAAGATGGAAGGCAAGTGCAATCTGCGAACTACCTGCTAATTGCAATAATTAACTCTTTCAGTTGAGACCTGAGCACGTTGATGCCAGGTAAAATTTTTGTAATTGTAATATTTCTTCATTTAAAATGTGTCTCCTGCCACATACTTATAGAAACCTGAAAATTTCCAAAAAATTAAAAGTAATAAAATTAAATAATTTTAGGGAAAATGGTTGCTAACATTTTCTTGCATTTCCTTCCAGTATTTAAGCTCTGTGCCTATAGTATGTATTAATTTCAAAATTATTGTCATAGCATGTTTTTTCACTTATGGTATGTCTTGAATGTTTTTCAAGTCATTAAGTATTTTTCAAAACTCTGATTTTAAGGTCTGCATAATATTTCGATGTATGACTATATCAGATTTTACTTAACATTTTTAGATGATTAGACTTTTTTTTAATTTCCAGTTTTTTTCTATTATAAAGTTGCATTAAATTTCTGAGGAGACATTTTATATAAAATTAGAATTATTGAGTTAAAAGTGTTGAGCATGTATAAGGCTGTTGGTACATAGCCCCAGTTGTTTTCCAGAAATTGGTACAATTGTATTATTGTACCAATAATACAATTTACATACATACCTCAGTAGTTATGAGGGTCCTTGTTTCCTGGGAACTTCATGCATCTGATAGGCAAGAGAAGGTCTCTTTTAATTTGGATTACTTCAATTATCAGTGAGGTTTTACATGTCCTTATATGTTTCTTAACCATTTTCATTTCCTATCTGTTCATTTTCTTTGCCCAATTTTTTACTGAGGCTTTAGTGAGGTTTTCAGAAGTTTGTTTTGTCTTTTAATTTGATTGGCTTTGTAAAAAATAAAGATGTTAATCTCATATTCGTGAAGAGCTATTTTTCCTAGTTTTCAGTATGCCTTTTAATTTTATATAATGTTTCTGATCTACAGGAGATTTTTATTTTTATGTGAAATCTGTCAAGTTACTCTTGGAAAAAATCTTTCTTTGATCTAAGAGTCATCTGTTTTGTTCTAATATAATTTATTTAATTTAAATTATTTTGTTTAATCTTTAATTTGCTTGTAGTAGTTTTTTCTTGTGAAATGAAGACTAAACTCTTTTTTCCCAAATAGCTAACCTGTTGCTCCAAGATCATTTATTGAATCTTTTCTGATTTGTGATATCTCCTTTTCATAAGCTAGATTTATACATGGTCTGGAGTCTTGAATGAGTATTTACTTGATTCTCAAAGTAGAAACAAAACAATACATTTAAGAACTTTATTTTTAAAAATAGGTCTCATTTATATGGTTCACTTAAAAATGGACAAAGGACAAAAATAAAGTCTTCTTTTAATTCCTATTTCCCAGTTACCAAGTAACCCTTCCCCAGGATAGCGAAGGTCACCAGTTTCCTTTGTATAATAGATTTTTTTTCTCTTGTTGCACAGGTCATAGCATGTGGTATATATTTTTGTATTATGCTTCCCCCTTTAGAATGAATTTATCTTGTAGATAATTTCATTTCCAAACATAAAGAGCTTCCTCATTATTGTATGACTATGGAGTATTTCATAAGTGGATATTTTATAATTTAGTGAACCAATAGCTCTGACTTCACTCTATATCAAATAAGAAATTTAATGAGCATTTACTTCTATCATCTTTCTTCACCCACATTCCTCAGTTTTAATTAGTACAATTTAGAGTTTAGAACTCATATTATCTCTATATTTTGTTTTTGTATTTTATGTTTTCTTCTAGGAATAATAATTGTTTTACATTTTCATCTAGTTTCAAATCATATTTACAATAAGTATTTAGACTGTCTTTGTTCTTGAACTTTTAAGATTGAATCATCTCTCAGTCAGCTGGGAAATGGTTTCAATTTTTTTTTTTCTAGAATGATGAAAGAGTGGTATATTTTATGAGCCTTCCCATATTTATGTTGCTTTTCTTGTATTCATTTATGAACAATCTTTGGCTAGGTATAAAATTCTTAGGACTTCTTTCCCTCTTAAATAATAACTATAACAGTTTTATTATCATTTCTTAGTATTTCTGAGGAATCTGATATCAATTCTTAAAAATTTTTGAAAGTATTCTGATTGTCCTGCCTAGAGGCTCACAGAATTTTTTTTAAGTTACATAACTAGAACAAAGGTGGTTGTGGTTACTTTTATTTTTAATCAACTTTATTAAAATAAATTTACATATAATAAAATGCATACAGTTTAAGTCTTATTCAATGAGTTTTGACAAATACATACAGTAATGTAATTAATCGCACCTAATGAGGATGTAGAGCATTTCCATTACCCTAAGCCTCTCTTGTGCCTTTGCTGTCCCCCTTACATCCCGCCTCCCTAACCCCACTCCAGTCAAGCACCGATCTGATTCCATATAATAGATTAGTTTTGTCTCTCCTAAGAATTCATATAAATGGAGTCATTTCACATGTACTCTTTGGTGTCTGGCTTCTTTTGCTCAGCATAATGTTTATGAGATTCATCTATTCTATTGTGGGTGTCAGTAGTTTTTTTTTTTTAATTGGTAAACAGTAGTCCATTATATGAATAAACCAAGGATTCTTTCTCACCTGTTTATGGATATTTGAATTGTTTTTAGTCATTATGAAGGTAATGCTGTCAACATCATGTATAAGTCTTATGGATATAGATTTTCATTTCTCCTTGTAAATACCTAAAGTGAAATTGGTGGGTCATATAAGTACAATTTAACTTTGTAAGTATCTGCCAATCTATTCTGAAGTGGTTTTATCATTTTATATACCACCAGCAATAGATAAGAGTCTCGAAGCTGTACATCCTTGCAAACAAACACTGGTGTTGTCAGTCCTTTTAATTTAGCCTTCCAACTGGGTGTGAAATATATTTGTGGTTTTAAGCCATTTTCTGATGACTAATAATGGTGAGCAACTTTTCATACTTATTTACATTCTTACATCTTTCTTTGAAAAGCATCTCTTCAGTCTTAACCATTTACTTAATGGGGTTTTTTTTGGTTGTTATTCTTAGGCTAAGAATACTTTGTAAATTGTGATACAAGCCTTATCAGATATATGTATTGCAAATATATTCTCCCAGTCTCTGTAGCTGCCCTTTCATTTTTTATTTGTAAGTGGAGTATAGAACATTTGTTCTTTAGTAATTCCATATAGATTAAATTGTTATTTAAGTTTCCTTGTAGTCCTTCCTTATTTTTTATTTGTTACTTTGTTGTCTTTTGAACTCACTCTTTTATACTGTTTCAGCTTGTTATCTTCTCATGGCTTTTTACTATTTTTTTCATAGAACTTATATCTTCTTTCATCATAATGGGAATGCCAGTTTCCTAAATTGGTTTTGGTTTCTGTAGAAAACTGATTTCCGAGGTTTGTTTTTCCTCTGAGTCCGTAGAACAATTTTTTCTTTTACCTTTATTCTGCTGTATTTTTTCCCATAGTGCTCATTGCTTTCCTCTCTGGTGTGTACCAAAGTCTATGAATTTCCTTTTGTTCTCTTCACTGTCCACATGTGTTCTGCCTGAAACATCCTTTCTGTTCAACAGATGAGAAGTTACTGATGCACACAGCTCCTTTATCCAGACTCTGATGTCTTGTTGGCAACTGTCTAGTGAAGTTTTGCTGGACTCAGGATCTTTTTCTACCCTCCCTTCTTGGTTCCCTGACATGCTGAATTGATCGAGTCCTTGAAACACTGCAGTCTTAGGCAGGCACTGATACCTGCACTCATCCTGCCTCCAATTCTGCCTACAGAGGTTTAATTGTGATAACTACTCTACCTCCCATGATACTGTGTGGCTCTCCTACCCAGACCCACCTCACCAAGCCTCCATACTTTCTCATTTATAATTTGTCCCTGAAGTTCAGATGTAAAGGCTTGTGTTTGGCAGTGTTTCTCAAACTTGAGCATTATTTTTCTTTTTAGAGGGATAAAAAAATAATTTACAGTCCACGAAGTTACCTTTGAGATTTCGTGCCTGAGCCCTGCAATAATCTTGTTGTCCACCACTTTTCTTCCATATGCTGGAAAGCTTTTGCTTACACATCATGCCGTGATGTCATTTAGCCTGTACTCATCAAAAGCATCATCCTTATGTTCTATTATCTCTCAATAATTAAAGCAGTGCTGCATATCCTTGTGCAATATACACTAATGCATATGCACACTCTGAAATTGTTTGGCAGTGCTCCGTGATACCTGGATAATCAGCCCACTGTCCAAATCCAGCTCACTGCCTGTTTTTGGAAATAAAGTTTTATTGGAACACAGCCCTTGTCTATGACTGCTTTGATGCTGCAACGGCAGAACTGAACTGTTGAAACCAAGACTGTATGGCTCACAAAACCTAAAATATTTACTAACTAGACCTTTGCAGAAAAAAAGTCTTCTGGCCCCTTTAATATCTGTCTGTTGTACTCTTATCTATTTAAAGATCATCATCAAATATTAAAATAAGAATTAACTTAAAAATTTTCACACCTCCAGGAATATATCTATGGCCTTTTTAGAATTAGCTATTTAGGACAGAGTTATAATAAAATACATGCTAATTGGGATTTGCTTTTATTCATACCACTTACACCACATATGGTATTTCAGAGCAGACTTTACCAACTCAAACTGAAGGAGGATTGACAAGGAGAAAGAATTCTATGCCTAATGCTGCAGTTCACCCCTGCAGCCGCAGTTGGGTTTATCAGAGGACAACCGGGAAAGAGTACTAACAAAACTCTTTGCCTGATTCAAAATCGATGTTCTGAGGGTGGAATAATGCCTCTAAATGTCTCTGTACTCCTTAGAAAAAAAGGCATGTAAATACAAGATGATACTACTTCCTTTCTAAGTCATGTTTTGTAGATTGGAGGATTGGTCTCACAGGACCTCCACTCTTGTGCACAGTGTCCTTTAAAACAATAAGCTATCCTCGAAAATATGAGCACCTCATCCTCAAGTCACAGTTTCCATCACAGTGCTACATCAACCTGATTAGCACATTTGCCAGGCACCAGCTGATTTCCTGAAAGAAGCAAAGCACCTGGGAGCAGCATAATGTAATGAGACAGATAATAGCAACAGAAATAACAGCCGCCCTTGGGCTGGAAAGTGAAATCAGAAGGCGGACCTCTGAGTCCTTGGTACATGAGGGAAATAATTCCTCCTGGCTGTTTTTTAAAAGAAGGCAAATGATTTAGGCTATAGCCTGATGACCATCATAAGAATTTTATTAGCTGAGAAGTCACTATCCTTTTTTCAGGAGGGCTAAGTCAAGGCCCTAGATTTAGATTGACTTGTTTGGCTCCTTTATTATTTAACTTCCTCAGCATAATGTCATTTGGACAGACAGAAATGTTGGTCTGTTTGTTATTGTCAGCCTGTATTCGCTGCCAGGATGTAGCTAAGCTATTAAGCACAGAGACCCAGTGCCCAATACAGTGCTTTGTATGAAATAGGTGCTTAATACTTACTTGTTGAACAAATGTGTTCTGTGTAATCAAATAGAAGTAATATGTTCATGGGAGAAGCATTTAAAACCACTACTAATAGCGACAAAAATGATTTGAGGGATCTTTTTTTTTTTTTTAGCTATGCTTCTGATTAGAGTTTAAGTGTTTTCTCTAGGCTCAGTAGATTTTTAAAAGAAAGAAATTGGTATAATACATTCTTATTTTCCCATTTCTTAACTTTTTTGTTCAGTTTCATTTTTGCAGTATAATTTAGTGTACAACAATATTCCACTTATATTTTTCATTAGAAGCCTCAAGTAAATGAACAGGACTAATTTAAGCTCTTTCCAAATGTACGAGAAAAAGCATATGAACGAGTATAAGGTGTTAAAAACTATATGTGCCCTCACATAGGATCTGATTTCATTTTTTACGTAAAAATAAGAGACCGTAGACATTACTTCATCCTGGGCAAAATGCTACTTTCTGGCCTGCCCAACAGACCAGCCTCTGACATTCTCTTTCGACTTTGTGTGGGAAATTCTAGGGAAAAGCCAAGATTTCAGGGCCCAGACCCTCCTGTGTGCAATTGAAAGCCAACTTTTCTTCCCTCTTGATGGCTCAAATGAGAATACTATTTAGACTGCTCCCACAGTACGCAACCAGGAATTACGTGTAAGGAAATAGTAAATTAAAGACATTTAGGCATGGTTATGATTAAGTGTTTTGACCACAGAGAATGCAAAGTAGAGAAAGCTCCTTGTTACTAGAACTGAGGAAACTTTATTCTGGGCTAGAGCACATGTGTTTCAAGGGGTAGGAGTACAGAGTGAATGCATTTCTCTTCAGAAAGCTACTGGTGGTTGAGGACTGTGTTCTGCTCTGTTACATCTCTCATAAGGGCTCACATAATGCTTTGCACTTTCTAAATCTTTGTCAGTTCATTCTTTTGTTTGTGATTTGCTTTTGACTAGTTCTTGCTTGCCTTCCAGTTCTGTACTTACCATACTTGGCATACGAGGAGGTCATGATTTCTTTTGGATAGTGATAATTCTGGCAGGCATGTCTATACCAATTCTTGTTGTGAGGTTTTGTCTTTGGCTTGACATGCATGAATTTTTTTTCATGTGGGTAAAGTACTAAAGTGTACCTGTGACCATCTGGAGCAGTATGATTTGCTGTCCAGTTTGCTGATCCATTTTGTACTTAAGTTTAAGGGGAACTAGATTGTCTGTGTCATAGGTCACAACGGCGGCAGAAGAACAAGCATGGTGGTGGTGCGATGTATTCCTTTAGGTGTTCATCAACCTCTAGGGAAAACCTCAAACCTAGGGAGGCGCTTATGTCCTCAGTTCAGTAGGTGGCGCTCTTTTACCTGGTTTACAAAAATGATCTTGAAGGTCATTTTCTCGAGTCTCCTGTGCTGGCTTAGGCAGTACCATGTTGTGGGGAAGGAAACTCAAAGCCTTGCCGGGTGGCATCAGTGCTTGAGAAGCGATGGCATGACCTGGCACACAGCCCTTGTTAGGCAGTGCTGGTGCCTGCCAGCCCAGGGCGTTCTTACTGTCTTCTTTGTTCTGGTGCCAGTTCCCGCCCTTGAGCAACAATGGAGAAGAACTAACTTAAGACAGTCACGCCATAGATATTCAGGAGGGTGACACTCGCTCATAAAACCAGAATGTGTAGGTTTGGCATCTAAAAAAGTAGTGAAATAAGAAGAGCTGAAGTTTGCTGAAAGACCCAGGCACTGGAGAAGGAAGCCAAGAAAGGAAGAGCAACCAAAACTGGAAGCGAAGATTTTCCTCCTTTTTATGTATCTATTAGATGTATTATAATAAATACACAAAACATGCATAATATATACATTATATGTAGTATCTATATGCACTTATAAATACACATATTCTTATATATACATATTGTTAAGCATCTTTAATTTGTGATACAGAGATATTCCAAAATAATGAAATGGCTTGATGTATGGTTTAGTTAGGGCAGGAAGTTCTGAAACTAAGAATAGCGACTATTCTTGAGGTGGGAAAGTAGCAGGGGCTATAGTAGAATTGAGTAGAGAAATTTGGTAAGTAAATAGAAGCATATATTAAATCGGTGTTTCTGAATGCTTAATGCTATTTGTCTAACCTACAGTGGAAAAGTTTAAAATAAAGTAGATGCTTTTAATAGGAAGGGTTGAAGTACCTGTTTTAATTTTCAGTGAAAATAATAACTCTTTAAATACAAAAATTCTGCGAGATATTTAACTTTGAGAAGATAAATCATCTGCTTGTACCTCTGTGGAGCAGTGTGGTGTGGCTGTGTCTTTGGTGTGTGCTGAATGAGTTTATCCAAGACTGACCTACGAATAGGACAATGACTTCACATAAATTTTGTATTTAATTTACTATTAGTGGGCATGATCATGTGTAAGAATGACTACAGTATCTTGATATTTTTCTTATAATTTTTTTCTTTCTATAAAAATGATTCTCTCAAATAAATTGCAAAATTTTTCACAGGTTTACATAAAAAAAAATTCCTTCCCTACATGAACTGACTGCTCGATCATGATCTTCCTTTTTTCCTCTTCACTCTTCCTCCCTTGGAAGATAAGATCTTCAAAATGATACATAGGAAGTTTTTAGAGTAATAAGTGAAGAAAACAATTATGGTAATTGTTTTAAGACTCTAGTTATAAATATTTTCAAAACTAAATTTGAGACTGCCTCTTAGGATTTGAAAAATAACGCACTTCAAATATTTATTATACCTATAAAAAACCAGTCTTTAAGGGAAATTTCAGTCCTGTTTCAGAGGTGAAAATGTCTATTTGGATCTTATAGCAGCTGCTAGTGAATATCTGATATATTAGTCTTACTAGTGAGATAATTGAAATCTAAGAATTTTGCTCCTAAATAACTTTCGGTTTGAGAAGGTGGCATAGAAGTGTCTGGGAACTTTCTGAGTAGGTCCAGACAGTAGATGAGCTGGGTGGTTGGTGTTAATGCCTGCGCCGTTAGGGAGTACCGCTTCCTCTGGGCCTCTTCCTATTACCCCCCAACTCCCTGTTCATCTTGCTAATGGATCCAGGTCTGGCCCTGAAATCATCCTGTGGTGTGATGGGCTTCTGTCCTCTGCAGAGGAAAATCTCTAGGTTAATTTAAGTATGGCACGTTCTTTGTTTTGCAGCTGGTGTAGTGAGGGAGTCTAGGGCAAGTGCATTGAATCAAAAAGGAAAACGAAGGCATTCACCGTCTATTTCACTGAGGATGGCTCATTTAAAGTAAACATTATTTAAATAGTCTCCAAATGGCCCATTTTATATGAAGTCATGCAGGATGCCCCCTTTTGGGCTGTCATTCTCCTTTAAATGGATCGCTTTGTGTGCACTGCATTTTAATGCCATTCAACCTTAAACCCCATATGTGGGCCTCATCAGGCCACAGGCTTCAGTGCACATGTGGCAGCCATACCTTCAACATTCTTCATCTCTGCTTCCAGAAAGTCAGCCCAAACAGGAGAAGTAGCTGTAAAGACAACAACAGTTAATAGTTCTTCAATACCTACTATGTGCCAGTTACTATGCTTAATGATTTATATATGTTATCTAACTTCATTCTTGCATAATCCTATGAGGTAGTTACTATGATGATTCTCTTGTTATCAATGAGAAAACTGATGCATCAAGAGAGTAGGTAATGTGTCCAACCTAGTGAGTGTGGAGTAGGGATTTAAACTCCAGCATTCAGATTCCAGAAATGGAACTGAATCAATGGACATATTTAAAAGAAATATGCTCTCATCAAGTCTTTTAGCAAGGTAGGCTTATCCCCAAAAACAAATAATCCAGAAATTATTTCTCTTGTCTTTGGAATGTATACTCTGCATTCTGGGTCAGTATTTCCACCTCGTTATTTGCCTTTTTTGCAGTCTGCTTTGAAAATAAGATCAGGTACTCCCTCAGCAGCTAGCTCTCTGTGGCAGTTGGCAGTCTTCATGCAAGATTGGACTCAGTGGAATAATCTATGAACAGACAACTTAAAAGAGACTTTTCCACCATATGAGGATACTAGACATGCCCTGGTAGTAATGAACTAGTAAAAGCCTTCCCCAAAGCACTGGAAACATTCAGTTGTAGCAGTGGCTCCAGCATTCTTGCTAGGTTGGGCAAGAAGCCCAGGGCCAGACACCTTTGAGAAGCTTCTGCAGATTCTAACCAGGGTCTTTGGGAAATTGGTTCCTGGCTGGTTCTTATTTGGCCCAGCCATTGATCTGATCCTATTTGACTGCCTTGTGGTATCCTAAAAGACTTTTTTGCTTTAAAAGCTTGAAGTCTGAAGCAGTTTATTCCAAATGAGCTCCACTAAGTAAAGGAACTTTAGGAATCTAAAAAAATTAAAAATCTTGAGGGCTGTATAGGAGAAAAGTCATCTTCAACATTTAAACTATGGGTTTGGGTAATGTTTCCAATAAATTTCCCAAAAACTTCTATTATCCCTTCCCCATTATTTAACTTCAGAGAAGACTATGAGGGAACAATAACCGTTTTTAAATACTTTTGCTGGATTTGACTCTGGTTCTGTTATCACTTTTACAATCTCACTCCCAAACTTCAGGTCATTTAAGGTTCCTGACTTTAAAAGTATTGCTAATCTCATTCCTCTTCCCGTCATAGCTTCCACTGCCCACCCCCATTACCTTGAGGGTATAGATATTCTGATAAAGGTGCTGGGACATGACATAATTGGGCACTCTGGATTCTCCAGGACCTTGTGTAGGCATCTAACAGATACCTCTTATTCCATTAGCAGTATTCTCGCTTGAAAGCAGTTTCAGTTCCTGCTGTTTCCATAAACCTCATCTTGTCCATATGCTAGATGGATGGTATAAGAACCCGAGAGGCAGCACAAAAATCAGCTCAAAAATTCAATACAGAATGTAGGGAGAAAGCTTATCGTGCATAGTGTTTCATTCTTTATTTCCCCCAGCTTTATTGAGATATAAATTGACATATAACATTATATAAGTTTAAGGTGTGCAGTGTGATATTTTGATATATGTATGTATTGTGAAATGGTTATAACAATAAGGTTAGTTAACACATCTGTCACCTTACGTAATTACAGTTTTTTGCGTATGGTGAGAACTTTGAAGATGTACCCGTTTAGCAACCTTCAAATATACAATTCAGTATTTTTAAGAGCTCTAGTCACCTTGTTGTATATTACATCTCTGGAACTTATTTATCTTATAATTAGAAGTTTCTATCCTTTGGACACCTTCACTCATTTCTCTCCAACCTCCTCCCAAACCCCCACCCCTGTCAGCCACCAATCTTCTTTATTTCTATGAGTTTGGTTCTTTTTAGATTCCTCATATAAATGAGGTCATACAGTATTGGTCTTTTCTGTCTTATTTCATTTAACACAATGCTCTCAAGTTATATCCATGTTGTTACAAAAGGCAGGATTTCCTTTTTTATGGCTGGATAATATTTCATTATACATATACATATGTATATCTATATATCACATTGTGTATTCCTTCATTAGTCAACAGACACTTAGGTTGTTTCCATGTCTTGGTCATTGAAAATAATGCTGTAATGAACATGAAAGTGCAGCTATTTCTTTGAGTTAGTGATTTAATTTCCTTTGGATAAATACCCAGAAGTGGAATTGCTGGATCATTTGGTAGTTCCATTTTTAATATATTGAGGAACTTGCATAAAGTTTTCCATAGTGGCTGCACCAATTTATATTCCCATCAGTAGTGTATGAGGGTTCCCTTTTCTCCATATCCAATACTTGTTATCTCTTGTCTTTTTTGATGATAGCCATTTTAACATGTATGAGGTGATGTCTCCTTGTGGCTTAATTTTGTATTTTTTGATATTGATGTTGACATTATGACATATGACATTTTGACATATGACATTTTTTCATATATTCGTTGGCCATTTATAAATCAATCATCTTTGGAGAAATGTCTGTCCAAGGCATTTGCCCATTTTTAAATTGGGTTATTTGACTTTTTGTTTTTGAGTTTATAGGAATTCTTTGTATATCCTGGGTATTAACCCCTTATCACTTCTATGATTTACAAATATTTTCTCCTGTTCCATAGATTGTCTTTTCATTTTGTTGATGGTTTCTTCTGTTGTGCAGAAGCATTTTAGTTTGATGTAGTCACACTTGTTAATATTTGCTTTTGTTGCTTGTGCTTTTGGTGTCATATTCAAAAAATTATTGCCAGTGTTTTACTCTTAAAACAGTTTCCTAGTCGGATGGTACTTCTTATCTCCAAATTGCCTCTTCCTTCTGAGTTATATTTTATCATTTTAATGGTATCTCAGAACCAAAAATGTTAGTCTTTTTCTGTTAAGATTCCTTTTTTAGTAATTGATTTATTTTACCTGTATATTAAAAATGCACTTATTTATTATACTTCCCAGAAGAACAGTTTTCAGTACCTCCACTCTGTTTATTCTGTTTCAGAAGTAGTCTCTTTCACCTGGTTTAGCTGATTATTTGATTTTTATGACTGTGTCATTCAGTAGGATGCTTGATTGTTCAGCACTGGTTTCTCATTATGGCAGGTAAGGATTTAGTTCTCTTCCGCACCCATGCCCCATGCTCCCTTCTCCAAATCTCACCTTCCCAATATAATTAATATAACTTTTAATATTCTTCATTTATATGACTATATCTATGTTTGTTATTAAGAGCTGAGCTTTGTAGTAAAGTTTAGATTTCATCATTATTTCTGTACAACATGTAGTTCTTTATGAAGTTAATAATTGTCCTATTGTTTGTTTTCCTATTTGCTTGGTTTTCTGTGTATTTACCAACCCCAGGCTCTTTGAAAGTTGTTTAAATTTTTCAAGATGCTCAGATTTATCAGGTTTTCTCTTAATTTCTTCTTCCTGAAGCAGTCCCCAGGCCCTGTAATCTGTTTCAGTGGGCACGGGTTACCCTTTCTCCTGTGCATACAGCTGGCCCCCTGGGATAGCCCTTCTCTTTCAATCTGATGGATTGCCAGTCTCCATCAGGTTCCCTCTGTTTCTTTCTTATATTGGCTTGTCTGTCTTCCTCTTTCTTGGTTTACACCTCTTTTTGGAGCATACTTTGCATATTCTAGTAGCTTCCAGAGAATAAGTTGTATGGGAGGTTATTATTTATTTGAAACTCTGCTTCTCTGAAAATGTCTTTATCATATTTTTGTTTTGTTTGTTTTGAAACAAAATAGAAAAAAAAACTATTTCACTTGTAGAATGTTGTCTTTGTCCCCAGGGTTCTAAATTTCATAGTGATGTATCTTGATGTGGGTCAGTTTGTATTCAGTGTCCTGGGTATCACGTATCCTTTCAATCTGGAAACTCATGGCCCCTTAAATTTTGGGAAGTGTTCTCAAATATTTTAGCTGATGCTTTTCTCCCTTCTATCTAATCTGTTATCTTTTTCTGGAGCTTTTATTACTTCAATATTGGACTTTCTGTAGTGGTTTCTGGTTTTTTCTTATCTTTTTAAAATTTTTTCTTCTCTTTCTAGATTTCCCCAGCTTTATATTCTATCTTACTTTATTTATTAAGTTTTTCTTTTCTTCTATCATGTTTTTAACTCTCTTTACCTTAGAATGTTCCTTTTTTATATATCGTACTGTTCTTATCTCAACACTGCAATAAATTCTCTTAACTCTTATTGGGTATGTGTTTGGTGTTTTTTGAAGTTTTCTTTTCTTTGCATGGGCACTATCCTCCAAGGTACTTGTTTCTATTTGTTTGGGTCTCAGTTCTACATCAGGGGCTTTCTAAAAATGCCTGGAGGTCCTTGATTTGTCTGCAATATTTAGGAGTAGGGAACCAAAATGCTGATTGGAAGCTCTGATGTATGCATAGGGCTTGTCAATTGTGAGCTTCACTGTAGACAGATCATAGGAAACTTCCAATGTCACTGTCCTTAGTTGTCTTCTCTTGGGCTGGTCAGCTCTTTTCATTCTCCTGCCTGGAGGGTAAACGCCTAGTTGCTAGCTTTGGAACCAGATACGGGAAGATGGCTGGTGCTGTCAGCTTCTGATATGCATATGTTCATCTAATCCCATTTATTTGCCTTCAGCTGCACCCCTCACTACCTGCACTCCAGTCTAGAGGCCCTCTCTTTTATTCTCTATAGAAAAATAAACCTCCAGTTACTTCCTAGGTGTGTAGGGGTTGAGAAAATAGCTCAGGTGTGTGGATTAGGGGAAGCCATCAGGAATCTAAGCCCTTCTTAGATAGTTGTTCAGCCAGGCCTGCTTAGTTTATACTTCCTCCACCCCCAGCCTTTTGGACCTTCTAGGGAATAGAATGAGATGGATCCTTTTCCCCACTGCTAACTTAGGATTCAGGTCTGCTGTGTCATTTGCCACTCTTCCATCTGCATTTTAACTTCCCATATTTTGCAGCTAGTATCTCCCATTTTATTCTCCCTGTTCTTGTTGGTTTATAGCTTTAAAAAAATCATTTTGCTGTTCTTTATTTGGGTTTGGGGAAGAAACAAAGGTAGCCTCATGCATTCAATCTTTTATTTTTACCTGAAAGCCTCACCATTGCTGTTTATTTACTGAACACTGAAGGGTCTGAAGTTTTTAAAAGAAAAAATTCAATGTCCCCTGGTAAACACTCCAAAATATACTTCAGAGAAAGAATGACCAGACCGTAGTCCTTTGATTATAAGAATTTGGTTATTTGAGATATCTCTTTTAAGCCAAGGTGTCCAAAAGATTTAGTTCCTCACCAACAACTTTTTTCCTCTTCTTCCATCTCCACCCTTCCCACAGTTTGACTGATTCCCATTGTGTCATCCAGTCCAAGTTGAAGTTCATGGAGCAACCAGTTTGGAGAGAATGAGAGAATGAGATAGCTATGAGAAGGTAGAAAAAATGAGGGAGGTAGGCGCGGTACAGCATGACTTGTCAGATCCATGTCATGCTTTTATCAAGACCATTGTGACTGTCTTTAGCCTCTTTTTACTGGCTTGGAATCAGAGAGCAGCTGATTCAGAAAGCTGTGGTTTTCCTTCAAGCCCCATAGAAGCTACACATATCACTGGATTGGCTCCAGCATCACTGAATTTCATTGTCTCTTTAAAGAGGAACATGCCTTCAGATTCTCAGTCAGCAATGGAAAGAGTGATCTCAAAAGTGCCCATTCTGATTCTAGAAGCAAGATAAACTTACAAGCAAGTTTGAGAGAACAGCTGCCTCCATGATGGGTTTCCAGCTGTTGTGAGCACGCCCTTCTATATTCTTCCTTCAGGTTTTCCTCTAATGACTTCCAAACGATATCATAGCATACTTACTCAAACTTGATATCATATTTATTTTTTTTCTTAAGTTTAAGTCTATATTTCCTATTAAAAATTTTGTTTTTCATCAGAGGAAATCTGCAGTATATTTCTTTGGATCTAAGTTGGTAGCGTTTTCAGAGGGTAATAAATAATGACCCCTCTACCTCCCTTAGTTCAGAATTAGTTTAGAAACAAAGAAGTCAAGCACATGGAGACCAAAATATAACCTTTATTATTGATTTTTACTGGTAAAGCACTTAGAAAAATGTCATGTTAGGTCTGTTGGCCACTATTAGTGTGTTAATATTTTGACCCAGAATATGACATCTTATCCTCTCACTGACCAAATTGGACAGTTACAGGCCACTCCATGAGTGTTTTACCCTCTAAAACTAAAACAAGAGAAGAATAACTCCTGCAAAGAAGTGAGTAAGGGGCTAAAAGAGAGACTAGGGGTGTTACTCTAATGGAACATGAGGAACGTGAAGACTGGGGAAATGCAATATGAGGTGATAGCAATTCCCCTTAAGACGCACCATCAATTTATAGGAAATGATCAGAAAAAAATTACCGTATTAAATCAGGTTATATGACACATTCAGATTTCAGAAACATTAAAATAATTTTCCCATCTTAGAAGGAAAGTAGTATAGCGTTGTGAGTTATCTATCATTTCTTTGGTAAAAACCTTCTTTATGATTTGGAATAAGTGGCAAACACACCCTTGGGTGGGGTGGGGAGCCCCAGCTGTAATTCCAGTCCTGTTACAAACTAGCGGGGAGTCCTTGGTTCCATTGTACCTTTCCAGGCCTGTTTTTCATCTGTTCAATGAGGAATGAAGGACTAGCTGAATATAGTAACAGATAAAAAGGATAAGATAGATAAGACCTGAACTTACACAGCTAATTAGTTTCAGAGTTGGGACTAAAACCCAGATATCTCCCTTCCCAAGTCTCGTTGTATTCTACTATATCTGTTTTAGATGGACTTAAATTTAGATAAAATAGTTTAGTGGAATAGAAGTGATCATTTGTTCATTCATTCATTCATTCAACAGAGAATCTTTTTTTTTTCAAATGTCGAGTACTGTTCTAGGCAATGAGGATGGATAAGACATGCTTTTGTCCCTATAGCAACAAACAACCTATGCCTTTATATGTTTGTAGCTATGAGTGACTACCTCAGCCACCACCATTTATAACCTCACATGAAGGGCTTCAAACTGATCCCTGGAAGAGATCCAAACCTCCTTGGCTGCTCTGAAACTATCATCCCTCTTACACTTTCCCTGAGACCTGGAATAATGTCCCTTCAGTTGGCATGACCCACCTTCAAGAATTGGCTCATACCATCTTAGCACACAAGTCCTTCAAGTGCCTAAAGAGAAAAAAATACAGAGTAGTATCCATAAGCATGTGTTGAGCTCATTATAGTTTTTCTCTTTCTGGTTATAGGGTACTCAAGCTGGCATTACTACGTAACCATGCCAATGCCAGCTTCCACCCTCACAATTGCAGTGGGATCCTGGATAGAAAATGAAGCCAGAAACCTGCTCATCAAATGATCTGGCAGAGGAGAGAAGATCCTTCTCACCTTCAGAGGCTGACTTCAGGTTTGTGTTTGGGAACTTGTTGAAAAACAAACACTTGAATGAGAAGAATGATGCATTTATTCCAAGTACTGGAATGTGAGTCATCCCTGCTGAGAAACTAAACCAAAATATGATTAATCAAAGCAGGAAAAACCCCACTGGGAGGGAAAGAGAGTTGAAAGGCAGAAATGTGGGCATATTGTTTATGTAGAAAGGACAAGAAAAGAAAATAAGTGTATATGAAATCCTGTGTGAAGTCAGGTGAAATATTTTCGTGTGTTTGGTTAAGTCAACAGAATCTTCAGATTCAATACTTTCCCTCTTTCTACACCTTTTAACTTTGGTTTTCAGTGCTTATTTGGTCAGAAACAACTTAATAAAAAGAAGTTGCTTGTCTGATGAACGCTGTTTTGGTTCCAGTGACCACTGTTAGCAGTGCGCCGAGGGAGGGGCAGCCTTCGCTCGGGGGGAGAGTCAGCCTCAGGAACACAGGACACAAGGATGCTGTCACAAGGCCATTGGGTAATGAGAATCTTGCTGGATGAGGACTCTGTTAATTTCAGTAGCAGTTCCTTCTTTTTCAGAGTGTATCAGAGAAAAATCAGTTTAAAGTTTTGAAAAATTAGTATAGGCATAGGATATTCACTTGCAACCTTCCCAGGTGTTCATCTATTTCTAGCTTGAGAGCTCAATGGGGAAAAGGGGAATGTGTGTAAGAGGTGCAGGAATGTGCTAATCGTGAAGCATGGCATCATGCTACATTCCTAGGACTTTTACACTCACCTCATTTTCATCATTTTTCCTATTTACAGGTAGTCACTAAGTGAGTACCTTATGGTGGAGAATGCCCAGGGTCATGGGACAGATGGTCCCATCCTTGAAAACCTGGAAATTCCTTTTGTGTTGCTTTTACTTTGCCATGTTGCTTTTGCACTTTCTGCAGTGACTGTAGTGATTGGTGTTAGGAAATAAAAGCACTGCGCCCTCTTTCATGACAAGCATGTCTTATTGCCTGCATTTTGCTTTTTGAAGGAAGAGATAATTTCTACTTCCTGATCAGTAACTTGCCTATTTTGGAATATCTTCCCTGAGCTGTATAAAGTATCCTAAATTGCTTATTGGATTTTACTTATGCACTGTCAATAGAAGAGACTTGTGGACAGAAATGACATATATTACTTTCATGTGGGAATATTTAATTGCTTATGAGACCCTCTAATGCTCTTTTCCCCTGCCACTGAGATCATATGGAAGGCCTCATTTTGCAATTCTAGGCAGCCCAAATTTCTGAGGAGGGAGGACAGGTGCCCTGAAGAGTCACTCAGATCCATAGCAGATTTGGTATGAGCAAGAAATAAACTTTTTTTGTGTTAAGCCACTGAAATACTGGGAATGTTTGTTACTGCAGCATATCCTAGCCTATTCCAAATTAATACAGAATCCATTGGATGTTTAAAGTCAGGGAAAGTCTTGATCTAAATGTCATGTTAGTTAGTCATGAGAATAAGACTGTAAGATAGGTAGGTTTTATTATCTACCTTATATATATAAATAAAGATACTGAGACTTCAGACAGGAACATGTTTGTGTATGTTCATCTCCCTACTGAGTCACAGTACCTGGATTTACATCTGGCCTCAACCCCCTAGAGAAGTGATTCAGAATCTCACCCGGGGACTTTTAAAAACTGCATATAACATCCACACCTCACCCTAAGTCTGATCCACCTTCCCTCCTGGAGAGTCACCACCATGATTGAGTCTCTATTATTGATTGGAATGTGTTGTGTTGGAGCAGAAAACAGAAGTTGAAAGCATTGTCTTTGGGCAGGTAGTTGCTATCCCTATTGGGTGGGTGTGTTTCTTGCGACAAAGCCACACTGTCCTTCTCTGTAAAGATTTTGCTTGGGCCCAGTTCTCAAATTCTTCATGGTGAAGAAGCACTCTGCTCTTCACCTGCAGCCTCAGGATGGATTGACTGTTAGAAGAGGTATGCAGTTGAAAATGGTGTGCCTTAGTAAGGCTAGGGGAAGGCAAAGAAAGAAATTTGTTATTTTATCCTTCTAGCCATATTCCCAGAGATATGAGGTGGGAGAGGGGACAGCAGTCATTTCCTATGCGCTCTCTGTGCTGCCCAGAAGCAACTGAAATGGCTTTTCACTTTCCTTTCAACTGTAGTTGAGAAGGGAGGAGGACATGGTCAAATGAAGTAAGGGTTCCAGGAAGATATGATATCCGAAATCCCTGCTAGAGTTTAGGGAAAGGGTGAATATGACTCCTTTCTTGTCCTCTTTGAGTTCAGAATCAACTGAAAAACAAACAGAAGGAGAACAATAAAACTTTAATTACTGACAGAAGCTGCACTAAGGAAGCGCTCAGGTGTACAGTATTAATGGACTTTCTAATATTCCATTTCCAAATCAGACATACTTCCCCACCCAGTTACCCACCCACCTGGACCACTGCTAGCCTCCACAGTATGGATGTGCACCTCCTGTATCTCAGCCAAAAAGTACCCCCTCTGTGGGCAAACAGATCCGAAAAGAGAAAGTCCAGAGTCGCCCAGCCAATCAGATCAGCTGGAAAGAGAGGTCGCTGTTGTTTGAAAATGCGAGGCCTCAGGGACGGACTCCCTCCCGTACTCTCCTCCATGTCTGACATGCTATGACTAAGTTTTCCCTTCATTTATCACTGTGCTTGTCTATCAGAAATGTACTGCTGATAAAATAATAGCTTACATTTGTTTAATCCTTCCCTGGCTGCGTGCTTCTTGTGTGCTGTCTTTAGTCATCAGAGGGTGGCTTTGGGTTTTTATCCATTAAATCTCTGGCTCATGCTAAGTTTGCCAACAACGGTGCTCTGAAGTGCCAAACTGAAGTGGTGTTTTTCGTTATGTTCACATCTGGTCCCCTGGCCTTCCCCAACCCCCATTTTGACTTCAAACCTTCCTAAGACTCCTAGTTCAATTCACATAAATGTACCTTGTACAGGGGCCTTATATACCACAGGCTTTCATTTGCCTAAAGTATTCATTTGGGTCCCAGAAATTTGGCCGAAGTATTGGTCACTGAACTTTTGATCACTGTTCATATGGGCTGAATTATAGGAAGAACAGACCCTCTTCTAGCTCCAGTTCCGCACACTCTTCAGCCCATTCTGGGCAAGGATTTCAGTAAATACATTCATTATAAGGCACTTAGGTAAAGTGTTGAAAGTTTATTAATTTAATTTGGCTGCAGTATAACCTTCTTCAGCTACAGCAGAATCTTTGTATAATGTTTTATCTCTCGAGGCCTTCACTAAAGCATTGTCTTCACTTTGGGGTCATACAGTTTAAGCAGGACACGTGGATAAAGTTTAGAAGAATTCAGCAAAAATTATTAAAAACATGGAAAATAGGCATTATGAAGCATGGCAAAACATGAGAAAGACAATGAGGTTGTTAATCCCAAAGAAGGGTAGACTTGGTGGGGAAAGAGGTCATCTTTAGAGCTGTAAAGTCGATGAAAAGTTGCCTCATGGACCTTGGAAGATGAGGCACTGTTTCTATCTCTTTGGAAGTCTAGAAAAGAAGGAATGGTAGGTATACATCATAGGGGAAAATGCCGATTTCCAGTACGCCCTTCACCAAGAGAGGAGCCTTTCCATATCTTCCTGGCTTGGTTTGATTTCTCCAGCTCTTGCTCTCCCAGGGTATTCAGCTTTCTGTCTCATAATGCACATATCTCATGTTGCTCTGTAATGTACTGAATGCCCTAAGGAAACACATCTAGCTTTCAGACACTGCTCTATCATCATATGTATTGACATCATTGTTGACAATGCATTGGAGGCTGGTGGTAGCAGTTTGAACACTTGTGATTTTTAGCAAACATCTACCCTGCTTCCTAAAATATGTTAATAAATTATGTAAACATTTTACATGTCACTGAACTTATCAGAATTAAATTTTTCTTTTCTCTCAACAAAACTGTAAACTCTTAAAGTTAGAGTCAGAGTTTATTCACATGTATGTGAACAGCAGCACCCTGTTGGGTGCCTCGAATAGAACAAGAATGCAGGATATATTTACTGAATTGTCATGTTGAACCAAGGAAGGGGTTGTGAAGTAAGGACTTACCAGTGATTTCTTTCACACCTATGACAAGGAAACATTTGTGTCAGTTGTTTTCAGTATAGCCCTGTCTTTTTTTTTTCTTTTCTTTTTTAAATAACCTAATAGTAACTTCCTGATATACCCCCATAAGGGCTTTTCCCTTTTTGTTGGTTGTATACTATTTTTCCCCTAGCTTTATTAAAATATTTATTAAAATAATTAGTTGCTCATATTTATATTGTACAATTCAGTGATTTTTTTGCATTTATAGTTGGTATACAATATTAGTTTCAGTTGCACAGCATAGAGATTAGAGCTCAAATGATCACTCCACTAAATCTAGTACCCTTTTTCCCCCTTACATATTTATTATAACATTGTTGACTATCTTCCTTATGCTATACTTTATATCTCCATGACTATTTTGTAACTATCCATTTGTACCTCTTAACCCCTTTGCCTTTTTTTGCCATTCCCAAGCCCCCCCATCTAGTAGCCCTCAAAATATTCTCTGTATCTATGAGTTTACTTCTGCTTTTGTTGTTGTTGTTGTTTATTTTGTTCTTTAGATTCATATATGTGAAATCACATGATATTTGTCTTTGTCTATCCAACCCATTTCATTCAGTGCAATACCCTCTAGGTCCAACAAGGCAATATCTTTTTCCATCTTTCCTTTTTTGTGTATCTTTCAATCTGAAGTGAGTCTCTTGTAGGCAGCACATGTAGGGGTCTTGTTTTCTTATCCATTCAGCCACCCTATCCTTTTGTTGGAGCACTTAATTTTTTCATTTGAAGTACTCGTTGATAGATATGTAGTTATTATCATTTTTTATTCATGATTTTGATACATGTTTTTTCTTCATAAAGAAGTCCTTGCAACATTTCCTGTAATAGCAGCTTTGTGGTGGCGAATTCCTTTAGCTTATTTTTGTCTGGGAAACTCTTTATCTGTCCTTCAACTCTAAATCATAGCTCTGCTGGATATAGTATACTTGGTTGTAGATCCTGGGTTTTCATCATGTTGAAATTTTGTGCCAAGTCCCTCTGTCCTGCATAGTTTCTTTTGAGGAGTCAGCTGCCAGTCTTCTGCGTGCTTCCTTGTAGGTAACTAACTGCTTTTCTCTTGCTGCTTTTAGAATTCTCACTTTGTCTTTAAACATTGGCATTTTAATTATGATGTGTCTTGGTGTGGGCCTCTTTGGGTTCCTCTTTCTTGGGATTCTCTGAGGTTCCTGGGGTTGTATGTCTATTTCTTTCACCAGGTTAGGGAAGTTTTCCATCATTATTTCTTCAAATAGCTTTTCCACTTGTTCTCCCTCTCCGTCTTCAGGTACCCCTATTACATGAATGTTTTTATACTTAATTTTGTCCCAAAGACTCTTTAAGTTATTATTATATTCTCAGCTTCTTTTTTCTTGCCATTCCAATTAGATGTCCTTGGCTCCCCCATCCTTTCTGTTGGTAGTTCTATCCTATTTTTTAGCCACTCTGTTTATTCCATTTAATATACTCTTCATCTCAGATAATATGTTCTTCATTTCTGGCTGCTTCCCTTTTATAGTTTCCATTTCCATTTTTATATATTTTTTTATCTCTTTGTTAAAGTTCTCACTAAATTCATCTACATTCCCCTAAGTTCATTGAGCATTTTTATAACCAGTGTTTTGAACTCTATATTTGTTAGATTACTTGACTCCATTATTCTTGGATCTCTGTTCTCTCATATGGTTTTTGCTCCTCTGTCTTACTATTTTGGCTGCCTTTTGTGTCTGTTTCTATGTACTAAGCAAAGCTCCTAAGTTTCCCTGTCTTATTACCGTAGCTTTTGTGTAGTAGGTATCCAGCAACAAAGTCCTGAGAAGGGTTCACCTGCAGGCCAAATTTAGCCCCAGCCTCTACCTCTCCAGGGCCACATGTTAAGATTCAGCAAGCAACCCACAGATGCTGTGCTTATAGTTGCCTCAAGAAGCCACCAGAACCAAGGCCAGCTGCCACCAGTGTGGGTCTTGGAGCTTACTCAGCAAGTTTAATAGGACTTGCTAAGAACACAACTGGATATGGCTTGGGTAGGGTTGTGATTTCGGGGAGGTGAAGTTTCAGGGAATCATCTGGGCTGAGTGACGTCTGTTATTCAGCTTGATGATGTCTCAGCTATGGCAAGCACCTGTGTCTGCTCACGGGGAGTGGGGAGGGCTCAACAGAGGAACAATGGATATTGCCAGCATTTCTGTCTGGGAGAAAGCTTCACCTCCTGCCCTTTCTCAGACAAGTCAGTGTCCTCCTGTAAGTCCCTGGTGCCCCCTAGAGCCCCCTGGAGCAGCCTACTGGGCACTGGTGCTCAGAGCAAGCAGGGCCATCACTGCAAAAGTCTGGTCACAGACACAGCCCCTTTAAGAGGCATCTGCAGCTGCCAGCTGCTGCTGCCTTTGCCTGTGTCCCATTCATCCATTCCAGATTAGGCAGTCTCTCGTGTCTTTGCCCCCTCCTACCTCCAACCGTTGTAGGATGATTTCTTATTTCTTTCCCTAGTTGTAGGACTTCTCTTCAGGCAACTCTGGTTGCTGTTTCTTCCATGTTTCTGTCACAACTTGATGTGGTTGCAAGAGCAGATGAGCAAAGCCTCTATCATCTACGCCATTTTGCCCAGTGTTATATCAGTACAGCACTGTCTTGAAAGAAGAGGATGGCTAAAGGAGAACCTCTTGAGGCAGTTCCCAATTTTGTAATTCTGAATAAAACACTGTCACTCTTACTCCCTGGAGCGACCTTTTATGAAATAATTGCAGCCCAACATTGTATAAGAGAGACCAATGGTCTGGTTCTCATCATTGATAGCCTAACATATATCTATCCTTCTCCCCACTCTTGGCAATATTAATGTGCGGTATTGTTAAGGAAGAACAGGAAACTGAAGAACCATAGAGCAGCTGAGCTCAGTTTTGAGAAAACTCTAGGATCCAAAGTTACTTAAGAAGCATAATGAAGTATGTGGAGGAGAATAGGAGGGAGGAGCTTATGATAACTCACAATGTGATGAATAGTTCTTATTCCTTAGAAGTGTTATGTAGATTAACTGAGAGAATGTATATAAAGTGTTTAGTACAGTGCTTGGTACCCAGTAAATGTTCAAAAGTGTAAGTAGCAGTTGTGGTTGAATTTATTATTCTTATTATCTTAAGTATTACAAATTATTAATAATTAACAATCAAGTATTATTATTAATCTTTAAAATGTTTACTCTGATTACAAGTCTGGCACAAGAAACAGCTTTTTTCAAATGCTTGATTTGTTGATGATATTGAGACTATATTGGAGCAGGCACATATATAATGATTTGTAACTGATGGTTAGCCTAAAGGGAAGATAGAGCACATTTGAATTAATACTGGTTGCATGGAAGACTATTCATGACTTTATAAAAGTACAATAGGCACTTCAGGAATGCCTAATATATGAAGAGGGGCTCATGTGGTGAGTTGTCATAGAATCATAGTGCCAGAAAAAACCTTAGAAATCATTTTTTTTTTGTTTCTTTGTTTTTAATTGAAATGTAATTAACATATAGCAGAGAGCACAGGTTTTAAGTGTTCAGTTTGATGATATTTTTATGATTGTATACATGCTAACAAAGAAAACATTCCATCACCCAGTAAGTTTCCTCACACCTCTTTTCAATCAATCCCTCTCCTCTCCCACCAGCCTCTTCTGTGAGACCATGTCAAGGTGAGGAAAAGAGATCCCAGAGACTGAGTTGCTTGCCTCAGGTCACAGTTAGCCAGCTGAACAGCCTCAGAAGCCTAGATTTCCTGATCCTCTGTTGGAACCCACATGTAGCCTCTCTGATGTCTTTTCCATTTTTATTCGGAGACTTATTGGTCTCACTTACCCATAATTTGATTGCCTTAAAATCCTGCATTTTTTCTGAGGCATTGATTATGAAAACAGTGCTAATACACCCAATTGGAAAAACCTTTTGTTATCTCGGCTGGTGCCATTCATAGCCAGAGAGAATTTAACTCACTTTTTCTCTTTAACAAATTGGCTGTTATGATATATCTTTGGCTACCCCAAACTATTCTCTAAATTTTAGGGTTCTTGGCTGCAAAAAAGAGTCTTGCTGCATGATGTATTTCTAGATAGGCCAGTGGAATGCCTCTGCAAAATTGTGCCTTTGATAGATAGAATTTAAACTTATGCCCCAACTTTGTCCTGAATATGCCTCTTCACCTCCAAGTTTTCCATTACATGTGCTGCAAAGCTTTTCAATAGAGAGTACATGCTTAAATTACTATAGCACATTATATTACCTGTGTAAATACATTAGGAAAATGTGTTTGGTGTGGTAATTTCAATAAATGGCATTTTTTACTTCGTGGGACCTTTAATTATAATTGCTGCACCAGAACAATAGTCATTAGGTGGACATTACAGCCTTTTTGGTTAAATGTTTATCAACAGACACCCTTACTCATTTTCTCCATAAAGCAAGGTTATCAATCCAGGGACTTTGGCTAGCTTTCAATGTCAATAATTTTTTTCTTCCTGTCACCTTATCCTGGCAGCAGTATTTAAGGGTCTTCACCTATTATTTTTACTCTCAACTGTGGCAAAATGTTGTGGGCACTGGAAGCTGTGTTGTGTGTATCACACTGGGGAGGGTAAGGCTTATCTCCACAGCAGTAGGGGTCTCCTTGGGTAGTACTGGTTTTGGGTGGGCGAAAGGCATTTTAGGAATTTGGAGAGGTATTATTGTTGCAGTCTGCCCATATTGGGACATCTGTATTTTAAGTGTTTTCAATATTCACTGTAAATCTAGTAAGTCCCTATAGTTAGAATTATAATTAGTAAATTAAAAGTAGAGGGACTTTCCATTGTGTTTGAATAAAGGACGTGTTACAGGTGAAAAAAATAGGGTTCCCTTTGATGTTGGTTTCTTTGGGTAGATAAGTTCTCTTGAGGCCTGTGAGTCAGATTTTAGTAATTCATTTCCAGCTCCACCTTTGACAGGATAACTGACAGTGGTCAGATGGTGCGGCTGGCCTCTAATCTGTTTCCTTAAAAGGTTGATTCGGTTAAATTTGTATTGAAAGTTGACTGGGGAAAATATTGTATCAAAAGTACCTCTGTATTCCTTAACAGCACAACACCTAGATTACTTACCAATAGAATGGATTGTATTCTTTTGAAAAAGTCGGAACCTGTACTGTAATCTGGTTCATTGTTCTCTGCTTGAGTGCACATCTTTTATTCTAGGAAATTCCAAGATGGTATCTTTATTTGGTTGCACCATTGCTTTCTTTGTGAATCATCCCTAATTTGGAGAGGATTTTTTCACATGGTGATACCTGAAAGCACATTTCTGAGAGCAGAAAATGTTGTTGTTGTTTTTCTCTTTCCTTTTCTTTTTCTCTTTTCTTTTTCTTTTCTTTTTCTTTTTGGTTTTGTTATTTCGTGTTTGGGGGCTTTTTCCTCCTGTTTATTCTAAAATAAGATTTTACTGCTTTCATTTAGCTTAAATTGAAACTACTCGGCTAACTCAGCAAATCAGAAAGGATTTTGACCTATAATTTTTCACGACTACTTAGAAACAGACAAACAAAGAAATCAACTGAACCGCTATCTCTTAGAAGTTGTCCATGTCTGTGAGAGTTCTTCCCCTTCAGGAAGAAGAATAAACTTGCTTTACTATCAGATGCATCTATTTTATTTTGTGTTTTCCCAGGTGTGTTGGTGTTTGTGGCCATGTGGGAATACCCCTGCGCTCATCCAGAAATGCTTCCGCCACCACCCAGGAGATCATTCCTCATCGGCGTCTTTTGCCCCAATGTGCCTCAAAGGTGCCTGCCAAGAGACCCTTCTGCGGCTGATCCCTCCTTGCCTCTTAGCGGCGCACTCTGTCTTGGGAACCACACCCGTTCTCCAGGCTGGATGTACTTATCGTCCCTGCCAACTTTCAAGTCTGGGATGGCCAGGTACGTTGTTCCACTGTGGCATTTGAAGAGAATAATGCTTCAGAAATCCTTTAACTATTTCTTACTTTCTCTGAGCTCTGTCAGAGCTGTCATTTGATTAGGATGGAGAGGCCATGTTTGGTCATGCTTGGACATCTCATTGTTGCCTTGAGGAATGGTTTGTGCATAGACTCCACCATATGTGAGCTTTTGGTTATTTTAGGCTCACTTCAGCTATCTTAAAAATAAAATCACATTGTTACTAGGGTTGAGAACGCGTTGTACTCCCGGAGTGATGTATGTTGGATTGTGGCTTCACCAGTGACTGGTTAGCTTAAGTGGTGAAAACAGCATAAAGCTAATGAGCCCAAGGTCATAGCTCTGGACAGGGTGATATAACGAGGTTCCATGGCCAGAGGCCACTCACCTAATCCTGACCAGCTGTCTCATCCATTCTCGCCATTGGTCACAAGGGCAGTGACTTGAGAGCCCCTCTGTCAGAGACACTGTGGATGAATCAGTGTAAATCCATCACCATGGCTAGAAAAACAGTTCAAAACAGATGGTTTACTGGGGGTGAGGTAAGGGGGAGAGGTACTTGTCTTGCTACTAATTTTTAATATAGGAAATACATTATTCTTATTGTTGTCTCAGTTTATTTGCTATAGAAAAATCAGGACCTGCAAGTTGAACCTTTCCCTGTACATTATTTACACCTAAAACTTATTCATTAATACCATTGTTTCATTTAGCAATAGGTAGCTGTGTTTCACTCACGCGTTTTACTTGTTATATATCAGGATTTTATTTAGTTATATTTCTATTTGAAAATCTTAATCATTAACAGTGAATATGCTTGACTAAGGATGGGAAAAATAAGCTCATCAAAACATGTGACTTTAAGTTTTTCCCTATTAGTCAAGGAAATTCCTGCTGCCAATTAATTTCCATGCTTTTGAACAGCTGTCATTTGTGGTGTTTTCCCTGAAAACTGCACACATTCTTAGTAAAAACCCATGAGTAGAAAAGAACTGACCAGAACATTTGCTTTTGATCTTTACTACATATGTTATCTTTTTTAAAAGCTGGCTGGCTAGTCTTAATCCTTGAGGAGGTCTGAGAAAGTCATTTGGTCTGATTTTTATCCTATATTTATGAAGATAATGGGAATGTTGAAACTAGGATAATTTATATATATTTGGTTACATGCAATCATATAATTGTCTTGGATGTCTATATATAGAATTTGTCTTAACAAGGGGTCTTCTTTGGTCCCTTTGAAGAGTCTGCTGGACTTAATTTAAGCAGAATTATTGGCGAAGAAAGGGTCGTTCATTAAATGTTTCTCATTTGTACACAGTTTTGAAGGGCCATATTTATTTGGGAGTTTTTAGCACTTTATGAGAGTTGTAGTTTTTCAGGGCACGTTTGCTAACAATTCCAAGTTCTGACCTGAGGGAGCCAAAGATAGAGTATTTTTCTACAGAGAACTTTATTTTCTATAGCTCCTTCCTTACATCAGTCTGCCAAAATCAGAATCTGTTAACCTACAGACTACTCTATAAAGCTTCTCTTTTCAAGTTTGCATGCCCAAGCAGGTAGGCTGTGTGTCTGCTGCTTTTTGAGACATTTAAAGTGATTTAAACATGTTAACTCTGTGTTTTTAAAGCAATAAGCCTAAGTACCCTAAGGCCAAATGGTACTGAGCACAAATGTCAAAAAATGTGATGGCGATAATTACTTAGCAGCAACAAGACTTCTTTTATGCTTAAAAACAGGAGAACCGTACATTTAAAAATTTGTGGTTGGTTGTCAAATATCATTTTTTCTTATTCTTTTTTCTTTCTTTTTAGGCTGTGGAAATAGTCAGCCCTGGCCTACATATTTTCCTGGGCTTAGTTACTGTTCCTTGTATTTGAGCTGTGGAGAGGGGATTGTGGTATCTGCCACTGCCAGTGGGGGTAGGAGAGGTACTCTGTTTTTCCCGACTCTGACCTAAATTGATTCCACTTGCTTGGCATGACTCTCTTGGGATCCCAACACCTTGAGCCACATGTGACTGAGTGGGGTTTATGACTCAGTTGGCTCCTGGGGCCCTGCTGCCTTATTTACTTACGGTCAAGGCTTTGCTCGCGGCTCTGTAAAGCAAAGGTGGAACAAAAATGACAGTCTTGCTGGTCAACTCTGTGCCCTAAACAGGAATAAAGAAATCCCAAGGCCAGTAGGAGCCATTCAGAAAGACCTCCACACTGAAACTTGCCATTGCCCTTTTGTTATGCACTGAAGATCAAAGGCTTTCTTGGTAAATTAAATGGCTCTTTCTGAGTCCACATTTTATAAACATGTATGCAAGATTATAAATTCCATACCTCTGAACTTCTTTAGTAATTAGGTCTTAATCATAATGAGTACCATTTTATACCATTTTAGCATTCATTTTTGGTAAATGACATTAAACATTCCCACATGAACTAAAATAGATAAATTATTATAATAACCATTTTAACGAGTTTTTAAAATTGTGGATAATATCTATAATGGTTGCACTGTATTTTAATTATTACATATTATGGGTCATGTGAATGATCTTAAAACTCTCTCTTAGTCTGTTTTTGAATCTAATTCTGATATTTCACTGAAGTGGGGAAAAAACACATTTTACAACTTGAATGTATCAAAATGACAAATCATTTTGTAAGAAGGTAAATAATACACAAACGTCATTTTAGAATTTAGAATCCTATTCACACATAACTAACTAGAATATTTAGCAATATTACACTTAATGATTTTTGTCACCTATTACTGTAATAGGACCTGTTTTGTATCAATGCTGCCCTCCAATCCTTTTCCGAATCACTGTTCCAGAAAAGAGATGCTTTCATTATCTTCTGATTCTGAGAAAAATCACCAGTTTATCTTTAAAACACTATTGAAAGTTCTATTCCCATGCTTTTCTCATTTATTAAATGTGCGCTCTTTGTTTTATTTTTGCCTTCCATGGAGGCCGAATCCACCATATAAGGAGCTATGGAGTGTACATTTCTTGAATTTTGTAATATGATGTCTATATGAAGATTCGAATACATTTTAAATGAATCTCCAATGTATAGAGCAGCTCTCTCCATGTTGGTATAATTAGTGTTCCACCATTTTCATTGTGTCTTAGTATTTTCTCAGGTGTCTCAGGGATTGACTAGTAAGCCTAATTTCCTAGGTATTGAGAAATACATGAAAGGAGCCCACCATCATGCTTACGCTCTTTGTTATAATAATAATAATGTTAATGGAATAATATCCTGGAACCAGATTTATGACAGTTGCTTAAAAATTAACACCTCAGTCTTACCTCTGAATGTGTTTATAATAAATGCTTTGCTTCATCATTTGTCTTTCAGCAGTTTACAATTACATGTCACGGGGCATAATTAGGTTGGCAGAACTGTCTTGCTGACATCCAAATACGTTCTTTTTTTTCTCTCTTCTACTTGAATTTTAAGAATCTCCAACAAATCATTTCAGAGTTGTTTTATGTTTAGAACTCTGAATAAAAAGACCATGTCTTCTATGGCTCTGTTTCCCAACTCTACCACTTACATGTAGCTTCAGTCCTGGTTCCACTGGGAAATTTGGAAAAACAAACAAACAAACACACAAACAACATAGCAGTAGTATGGTTGATGATAGGTAACAGATTCTGCTTTGACCTTTTCGTCACCAGTTCTGTTCTGGATTGTCTTGTTCATCTGTTCATTGTTTATTTATTCATTCTTGCAATAAATGTCTATTAAGCACATACTATGTACCAGGTAGGATTTAAGATGCTGAGAGTGAACAAGATTAATGAGGTCTCTGTCCACATGGAACTGACATTCTCATCAGGGGAGGAAATAGTATACATTAAAAACAAATAAGAGGGGTGCGATGAAGAAAATAAAACCAAATAAGTGATTGAGTTTCTTGAGATAGGTAGCATTTGGATGGGGAGGCAAAGAGTGATATTTGCAATGAGACTAGAGAATAGGAAGGAGCCAGCCTTGTGACAGTCTGGTGGAAAAGCAACCCAGGCTGAGAAAGTTCAAGTCCAAAGGCCCCAAGGTGGGAACCATTATAATGGACTGGAGGAGCAGAAAGAAGTCCAATGTAGCTGGAGGGCACTGAGCTTTTAGAATAGCTTTCCTTTACCCCCTCCTTAAACTCATTTTTGGAGTGGGAGATTCCATGGTCCTTCAAGACTTTGGGCACCTGAGCTACCCGCACACCAGTATGAGGAAGAGTGGGTTCCACTGCAGAGAAATGGCAGAGGTAGAGTAGGGATTGATGGTTCCAGGCAGTCAGGTGTTATGGGGAGGACTTGGAAGAAAGGTCAAATCTTTTCTCGGTTTTCTAAGAACCAACAGTGCTATACTATCTTGTGACAGAGTGGTTAGAAGCTGATTTGGCTTAGCAGCTGCTCTTCTCCGGCAGAATTCTCCATTGCGAGGACATCGGAGCACCTGGCACTCAGATGGGCAACTCTCTCTTTGTGGAGAAGGGACAAGTCACCACGTTTCCTTCCAGCAGCTGTTGTTTGATTTCTTGCAAGCTTTTTTGACACAGTAGGTCACAGGGAGGGATGCTGTGTTCATATATTTGCTTATCCTAATTTTTAAGCTTTCAAAAGATTGAACAAAAATAGGATTGATGAAGAGCATAGAGAAATAATCGTCAATTACTTAAAAATCTTCAATGCACTTCACAGCAGAGAAAAACTATAAAGCTCCCTATTACACATGGCTTATTCTTAAAAGATTTGATTGTGCAATAAAAGGCGTCTGAATGCTTATAGCAGTTCCTGACTATTGCATGCACAGTTTTCTTAAGTACCTCAATTTGCAAATAAATGGTGTGCACATACATGCCCAAGAATGAACATAACCAGCTTTCCCTCCTCCCCTCCTCCTGGCATAGGCAGGGTGTTGTCCTGTTTATTCTTATCTCTCAGCCAATGTGTAATAGAATCAGCAAAACATAACATGCTGGGACAAAGGGCCTCTTGTTTGCAGCCTTCTAATTGTGCTTCTTTCTGCCGGGAAGGAAGCAGTCATAAATTTCTGTCATTATCTTAAATAGCAAGGTTTCACAGCTTTGGGAATTTTTCTTTGCTTGTTCTTTGTTAGCTTCTACTTGAATTTTTTGATCCCCAAAACAAACCACCACACTTTCAAACAATCCTTTAAATTTCAGGATATGTGACCCCACAGTTTCAAGGCAGGATGCAACCAGTGATTCTTTCTTCGGGAATCTGATTTGAGCTGTAAATTAGTGCACCTTTCTGTTCACCAAGGCTGCAAGCTCTTCTGCTCTCTGATGTGCTAAGGATTTGGGGGTCTGTGTGTAGGTTTTGTTCCTTTGTGATTGTTGATTTTTCCCAGACTTGAATAAATTCTCAAATTTCTTTCCGCATGGATTACTTTTAAAAATATTTTGAAGGGCATTTCTTTCCCCTGTTTTCCGCATAACTCTTCTCTGCGTTTTCAAACAGGTGGATGTGAATAATAGAAAGCAGCTTATACCATCCTTTTTTTTTCTGTAAAATTTTAATGCTTTGTTTACTGACACTCCTGCCATTGCTGTAGCAATGTGCAAACAGAAATGGTGGTGATTCGCAATGTCACAGAGGTGGCTTATACCCCCTCACACACATCCCTTTTGTTGCTTTCTTTGTGTTAATTTCTATTTTTATTTTTCTTCTTAAGAAAATTATTTGACTTTGTTTCCCTTCTCTCTTATAGGGAAGGAATTTCCCTTTCGAATGTGTTCTGGTTCTTTCATTTTTCTTCCTTGAAATAAGATCTTGTATTTACAAAGTGATGTTCTTCTAGAACTCTGAAACCCTTGGCCGTGATTATTTGGTTAGTCTTGACAATGCCCATTTGTACTGAGGCAGTTAGTGAAGGTATGTGTGCACTCCATTCTTTATGGTACAGATGCAGGAGGATAGATGATGTCCCCAAGTCACTTAGAGCCGGAAAGTCAGAGAGGGAAGTAAAAGGGTCTCATTCTGGGATGGCTCGCAGAGTCTGGGGTTTCAGACTTAGGCAAGACTTATCTGTAACCCTCTATGAAGTGTACGTTTGCTTCAGGGCCTCTCCATGAGCCATAGTGTCATGGAGTCTATTTAAACATCAGAGCTCACTGTGGGCTCATTTTGAGGTGGCCATAGAATCTGGGTATGAGGCAAATTCCTGGATCACAGAAGTATGTGGGAGCCAGGCTCACTTTCTTCTGTTAGAACAAACAGGCAGCGTGAACTCATAGCTTTTGGCTCAGTCAGAATCTTTTACCATCAAACATCTGTGATGCTTGTCAGATCCAGAAGAGTATTTTATCATCATTACGCCATGATTCCTCACCCTCTGAAAGATTACACTTAAGTGTTTTGTTTTCTTTGAACTGTTCTCTATACACATAGACTGGCAGCCCTACCTTCAGAGAACACTGCTGGGGCCATCCTTCAAGAGAATTTGTCAGGCCTTTGAAAGACCTTCCTGAAGCAATCATCCCTGTACCTACATTTCTAATCTTCTCTCTCTCTCTCTTGATGTCATCATAGGGCCCTAATGTCTTCCAGCCCTTGAGCTTGAAATGGCCAGTCATCACTACCTTTCCATTTTTCCATTGCAAAGTAAAGTTTCATCTGCCCCCGTCTTCCCACTAATTCTCTTTGGAAGACTCATTGCTGAATAGAGCATACACTTCCCGGGTGAAAAATAACAATCAAATTCAGTATGCCAAGTTGCCATGTTAGAATATTCTCAATCTTGCAGGTTTTCACTCCTCAGACCACTACAAATGGTATGAGTGAGCAAATGCTACTGGCTCTGGATGTATTATGCATGCTTGGGGGCATGGAGCTATGTATTTTTTTTTTTTTAAGGCTAGACTCCTTTTTAGAGAGAACACCAACTCCAGAAACAGTCCTCAAGCAAGGCACAATGTATGACCAGCTTTGCTCAAAAGGGAACATTCCCTCTGTTGTTATAGCCAGTATGTACCTGGAACTCTCTGACATCTGAGCCAGAGAGGCTCATTGGCATAAGGTGGGTAGACATTGCCTTGTGGCTTTATCCCACCACTAAAATATAATTGGAAGACTGTCTAAGCAACCTTTTTTATTTTATTTTATTATTTAAAAAAAATGTTCACTTGAAGAGGCCAAAGTTGTATAGAAACAACTTTAAAAAAATTGATTACTTTATGGGGTTTGTATGTACAATGCAAAAGTCAACCCTGATTTAACCTGAGTGGAGCTTGGAGTAGAACATGTTATAGTTCTTGGTTAACTAACCATGCTATTTATAGAGGTGACTGCTCAGAAAGTCTAGACCTTGTTCCAGGAAGCTGGAATGCCAAATCTGCCCTTCATTTTGCAGTTAGCTTGCTGAAAATAACCACCTCCTCTTATCATGAAATGGAAACCTTAGAATTTCATTTCAGGATTGTCTGAATGATCCTTGGGCTCCCCAGGCAAGCCTTGGGATGGACAAGGAGGAGGGGATGCTCTTGTGAGCCTGGCAACCCACCAGTGGGCCTTTGTTTGTAAGAGGCCAGCTTGTTGAGTTGTGGGACTGTGGTTAGTAGATCCTAGTTTTCGAATTGGTGTCCTCTTAGACCCTGAGAACCTACTTTCAGAATGAGTCAGCCGCAGTTTCTGGCTTTCATCATGCATGAGCAATTTCTGAACATCCTATTGAAAGCTGGTAGTTGGAAAGGGATGGATGGGCAAAGCCAAGAATTTGTCCTATAGATACCTAGTGACTGACAGGTGTGATGAATGCTGATGATTCTGTGGCTCCAAGGAAATATGAGACCTTTAGCCTAAATCAGAGTTTTTTATAGTAGGTTCCAGGGAAGACTAGTTTTGTGGCATGTTAATAATGTGGGAAAAGGAACTGTGGGTTAATTAGTTTAGGAAATGAGTAGATTAAACAAAGTTAAAAGGAATCTTACTGGAGGGCTTCTAAGAAAGCCTTTAATATCCTTATTATCTTGACTTAATATCCTGGTGTATATGTACATCTAAAAGACGGGGCCAGAATATGCAGTGTTCCCCCAAATGTTGTGCCTAGAGATCCCCTTTATGGTACGTATTTGATGGGACCTTTGTAGTCCCCAAAAAACCATCCCCTCAAAACATACTTTGAGAAACGATTCTGTTCAGAAGCATCCTGGAGTTCATTGTACAGCTGGCTACAGAATCCAGCTTTCATTCTGTAGTTGAGGACCTGCCATGTGTTAGGCACTGGGTGAGGCCTTGCTTTTATCTCAGTGAGGAAGATGGCCTCACAATTTAATGCAGGAGGCCCCACATTTTCTAATTACACATCTCTTCTTGAATAGTCACCCCTTCTGTGTGTGTGTGTGTGTGTGTGTGTGTGTACATACTCATAAGTCATACACATTTAGTACAGTATTAATATGTTAGGGACACTATAAATAAACACAAAAAGAGAAATTTTAAAGGACAAAGGAAAAACAATTACAGAAGGAAGTGCTGTCCTTTCTCTTTGCACACTGGTGGATTGGCTTGTGTCCTGAGACCCCTGCAACTGCCCCAGCCCCGCTGTGGAGACTG
The DNA here is from genome assembly GCA_003508835.1 of Eonycteris spelaea. NCBI lineage: Eukaryota > Metazoa > Chordata > Mammalia > Chiroptera > Pteropodidae > Eonycteris > Eonycteris spelaea. Next base: position 433,771 of record PUFA01000245.1, read on the forward strand.
TAATTCAGAGGGTTGGGGTAGGGTCTTGGCACCTGGAATGTTAACATGCCTGTCCACCCAGATGATTCTACTGCAGGTGTTAGAGGGCAGTGTGTGTTTGATGGGGACTGCGTGAGCATCTCTGGAAGGTAAGTATCTTCTGGAATGCTTTCACAGACTCTGTTCTCTTCCATCTTCTCTCAGATGAGAATGTCAGACTGAGGAAGGAGGGTGGCAGGAAAGCAACCTGGTAATGCTCCCTGCTTGTCTGCTACCATAAGGAAGGTGTGTGCCTGGTTTCTGGCCTGTCACAGGCTAGGATCCCAGGTTAGTCAGTGGGCCTCCCTGGCCTAGTTTTTCTTTTCTCTAACAAGTAAGGGACTGACTTAGAATTGCCTGCAGAGTATCTTAGAGTCCTAGCAGTCTTGATTTAATTGAGTCAGAATTTTTATTTTGAACAAGGGTGGACGTGATTCAATTTTGTTCAGCAATTTACATGCACATATATTTTCTTTTTGATGTTTGAGCTAGTTAGATCATAAGCCTATGATTTTCTTGTACTCTTACTGCACCTGGGTAGCAGTAGGCATTTAAATTTTAGGCCTTCAAGCAGAAGGTTCAAAAAGGGCCTCTCTTACCCCTCGTTAATTGCAAAATAGAAGATCTCAAGAGCAAGGACACCCTCCTTTCCTAATAGCTGCCTCTGCTCTATGCACCATCCGTGCGAAATAGCATTTCCAAATACCTCATCAGAAGCATGGTCTTTTGGTGAAGACCTTCTTTCAATCAGGCAGTTATGGCTCAGCCCTCCACCTCTTGCCTAGTCAGAATGAGCAGCTAACTTGTTTCCTCCATCCCTTGTTTTAGCCTCCAGATATCTCCATTTGCAGGCTGATAAGTTGCATATACATTTGTCTATACAGTCATCAGGCTTGTCTGCTGCTCAAACTGGACTTTGGTTTAAAACAAACAGCAACAGGGAACCCAGAGTGAGGAATAGAAGACTTTTCAGTTGTACCTGCAGGTGGTGTTGTTTTGACCTTGACAGTCAGTTTTAAATGACCTGTCAAGCACCTTTGTGTGCTTCTGGTCACACCCACCTGGAAGATATTATATCCCCTAAGCTTTATGTGTCCCAGCAGGCAGGCACCAGGTCTCTGGATTTTGTTCTCAAGGATGGAGGGTTAATACATGCATGGCAGGACTCTACTTACAGGGGCCCGGCTACAAACGCTGTTTTCATTTAATTCTGATTTCTCTTCTCCCTTGGCCTAACCCTCACAGCCCCCAGGCCCTCCCCACATTCCGTCCGTTCTCCCTCCACCCCAATCAGCCTTCCTTGCTCTGTCACCCCCTCTGTTTGGCTTCAAACCATTTCTTCCTGGCTTTGATATCCCCTTGCAGAGCTGCAAGCAATCAGGAGATTATGGTCCTCAGAGCTCAGCAGGGCACACTGCCTGGTAGGGGGCTCAGGCCCCAGGCACCAGGCCACCATAGGAAATTGGACCCAGAAAGCCTGCTACCCTCCACTCCAGCCCTTGTTCCTGTTCTGGTAACCAGGCCCCCTGGGCAAAGAGGCACCACCTCAGCTTGAGTATTGTCCAGGAAGACCTCTTTAGGAATGAGTCTGACCTATCCTGTGATCTAGGTCACCTCTGTTGCATCTGTTTGAATTTTATGTTTTTAAACTTTGAGTCTCTCCCCTGACTTCCAAGGCCAAACAAGCTGGTGCCCTAAAGTTGGGATGAGGAGGGTAAACGGACAAATGAAAGGAGCCCATTGGATTCAGCCTCCTGCCTACCAGTGCTTGGATAGTTTCAAGTTATTTGAAAATACAGATGATGGCTGTTTACCCAGGGAACTCCTCTTACTTGGCTTCTATGTCTAAGGCCTCAAGTTGTTGAAGGAACTCTGTACTACGTTTCTAAAGGTAGAGATGAGAGAGAGGGTGCTTGTTCTCAAGACCAAATGTACGCCGTATCATTCTGTAATACCTCCTCCGAAGTCTGAAAGAAATAGGCCCAGATCTAGATATTTCCCTCTCCAACATGGCCACTACCAGGAACGTGTTCCACCTTTTAGTCAGTTCACAGAGATGGCTGAAGGACACATCTGTGCCTGGTCCTCTAGATAACTATACAAGATCTGACTCAGGATCTGAGAGGAGGACCAGTATTTATCAACCCATCCTCTTCAGGCCCCAGGAACCTTCCTAGGCCATGGCAGTGCATCATACTGTCTCCCTCCAGGGAACACAAACCGCTTACTCCTCATCCCCCCTACCCTAGGGGCACCTCTGTATTCCTGTCTTATTACTTAACTTTGGCACGAGTCCCTCCCAGGGATTTCCCAGTAGGAACGAATAGGAGAAGAGGCTGAGAGATGTATGGTATGAGAGTGTCTGGACCAAGTTTCCAATGACTGGGAGGAACCTGGTCTCAGAGAATGTAAGAGAAGCAGAAATGTGGGTGAGAAATGGCATGCACTGTGTACCCCTGCCCTTCCATCAATCTGTAAGCCTTCAAATTAGAGCTCTATTTGGTCCAAGCTGGTCGAGTTTGGTTTCTGTCATTTACAACCCAGGGCCCTCACTAATTGACAAGGGCTACTTTTTTGCTTCTACAGACAAAAGCATTATTAGACCCTAGGATTGCAAAAAGGGGTCAGTGGCTTTGAGCAACTCTGGATCAGTTTCCTTCCAGACTTCAAATTCTTTACTGACAATGCTACCTGACTTTAAACTCTCCACAGCCTGCGGAATGTCCTCAGATATTTTTTTCTCTCATTTGATCCTCACAAACAAGCTCCCTTTCTGTCACAGGCTCCCACAGCTTTTTTCAAGACAAGCCCTATCTTGGCTCTCCCCATCTGTCTGAGACCTGGAGTCCCTGCTATTCAGAGAGGCCTCCCTGCCCAGCCCCTCCCGCGATTTTCCAACCAAAGCAGGGCACGCTCTGCTTTCTGCTCAGCCAAGTAGTTCATCTTGTGGGGTGATGTGTCCCAGCAGGTGCTGACAGCCTGGATCAGGGCCGAGGCTTCTGTGACTCTTGGCCTCTGAGGCATAGGGCAAGTGGATCCTAATGATGGGTTGTTTGCTCGAGCTGAGAAGTAGAAACCTGTAGATCCACATACGGGTTGTGAGCTAAGCAGGCGCAAGCCCCAGGCAACCAAGTGCCCTTAATAGCTTCTCATTTCGTTTATTTCTCCTTGGCTAGCCTTTTGAACCACTGTGCTGTTACTACGTGCTTCTTCAGAGCCCATGTTTATCCTTCTGCCCCTCAGGACTCTATGTGAAGTGATGGAAAGTGAACATAGACTAGAGTCAGGAAGACTGATACCAGTCCAGCAGTGCCATTGACCACTGTGAACCCCTGCTCAGTTACTCATTTGTAAAATAGCTAGGACTGCTCACTCACCTCCAGGACTCTTGTGTGCATTAGATAAGATCACATGTAAAATGACGCCTAGTACATGGTAGGCCCTAGGCAAATATTGGTCCCTTGCTTCAGTAGGCTTGGAGAAATTTGGTAGTTTTGTGGGTCAAAAAAATACCTAAGATTTGTTGACCATTAGTGTGAATCACAAACTTTAAGATCCCTACCAACCCAGAATGTCCATGATTCTCTGAAATAGTAGCTCCAGGAAAAAAATAAAAATAGGTGTGATAAGTTACTATGGCAGTGTGAAAACATGAATGATTTGCTATAATGAGTTGAGTCTAGATCACTCAAACTGTACAAATGGAATTTCTATGTGCTCTGAAGGAGCATTTTAGAGTAGCACCTATATTCTCGTTAGGTCTTCCTTTAAGGATGTAGCTTGAACTTTAGTAGTTTACATGTTAACTCCCCCCCCCAAAGTGCTGAAGAATGCAGCAGAATAAAAACACTGGGCATTTTTGGTTTAAGTGATGCACTTTTTAGTTCCTTTTTCACATCTTCTAACAAATGAAAAGGAATCTTGATCTTCCAGTGATTTGGGATCATGCCTGGATTCAGCTGGACTGTCTGAGCATCTCTGGGGCTCTGAGTCGACCATTGGCCACAACTCTGTATCCTTGATCTCTTTTCCCATCATTTTTGATTCAGAAATTGAGCCCTGTTCACTCGCAAAGCAGCTGTCTCTGGTCTGTTCTCAGCGGTATCAGAGGCATTATCTTGTGCTTGAAAGAACTGCGTGACTACGTGATGGAAACTTCCAAAAGAACCTTGTGTCACCACACTTGCCACTTCCAAGTGGAGCCTGAGAGGCTCTGAGTCAGAAGGAAGGCCAGGATGGAGAAGGTGAGAAGAGCGTCAGGTCAGGGCGACCTCCTGAGCTGCTTGCTCTCTTTTGAATACCAGCCCCGCTCAGCTGCCTTCCCAAGATCCCTCTCCCAGAAGCACACACAGCATTTTGTAAATAATACCTGCCTTGTTGGTTTAGATAATACTTTAGGCCAGAATAGGAATGATCGAAGATACTTTTGCAAAAGAATCAACCCTAAAACACATGGTTTGAGCTAAGCAAGGGCAAACTTACTAAAGAATAGTAAGCTTTTTTAGTGAAATTGTTTTCTATTTTTGTTCTCCACTTCTGTTCCCATCTATCTCATTCCTCTCATTCCTTAGGTACTTATATTAACTATTTCTATAACCCTCTGTGTGTCTTGTTGTGGATGCAATAATAAATAATCAATACGACTATCTAGATTATCATCTCCCCTTCCTTTTCTTATATAAAAGAAGGCAGAACAACATCCTTGTTTACACTGTGCTTTTATCACTGAACGTTATATCCTGGATTTCTTTCTGTTTTTAGGCCTTAAAAAGTTTTCTCATCTTTTTTTTATTTAGTTGCATGGTATGCTATCCTACGGATGTTCTCAGTTTATTTTTCCAAAATATGGATCTTTAAGTTTTTCTCAGTATTTTACAGTTGTAGACAAGAATGCATTGAGTCTTTGGAGCATTTTAAAGAGTCAGTAAATGCACAGAGATTCTGTTACTGTACCTTCTGTGTTGTAAGAAGTAGGGATGTGTCTGCATCTTATTTGTCCCCCACTTGTGCTGTAACTATAGGTGGAACCACATGAAATTTCTCTTTTGTGTGGTTCACTAAGACTTGGAAGAATACAGTAAAGCAGGGATGAAAATAAGAATTAGTCTCTCACCCCAAACCTAAAATGTCATTGTGCTTATTTAGTCCCAAGTCCTCATTAGTGAGCCTAGTGGAAGGCATGATGATCCCGTTTTCAGTAGTTTTCTGATGTTGTTTTTCTTCAGATTTTGTCAGTTTTAACAACTGTAAAGTTATGTTCATCCTATTCTCAGTAACATTGGAAGTTTAAAGGGAATCTTTTTTAAAAAAATGAACCCTTACGTATGTCATTTTTAATAGCATTAAGAAATGCTATTTCTTTTGGGGTTAAGAAAACTAGATATTATTTATACAATTTGAACTGCCAGTTTTATTTATTTGCATTGCACCCTGGTGTTGAGTAAATGGTACTAGCTGGTGTGGAGACCCACATCTGGGCTTCTAGGAGCAGAACATTTACTTCAGAGACAGGCAAGAGTCTGTGCTGGGCACAGGCCAAAAGGCCAGCAATCAGTCTTACAAAATGACCCCACTGTGTAGGTTTCAAATCAGAAAATTGGAAGGCGGAAAAAGGAAAATATTCTTTAACCACATTGAGAAAAAAACAAAGGGAAGGCTAATGCCGTCTCTTTTTTTAAGTAGGAGGATGTTGAGAAGACAGAGATTTTTAATGGTTTTACTCTTCAGACTCGGGCAGAAGGCCAAGCGTGATCTGAATACAGAAAAAATGGAATGAAATGCCAGAAAGGGAAGTGGAAAGTAGTGGGTTATGGAAACGACCAAATGTGTCAGAATTTCCAGGCTCCTCAAGGAATTGGTTGAATTGTGGCAGACTTGCTGAAACATTTTTTAAAGTTCAGTTGAATGTCCTTCCGTATGCCACCCCTCCCCATAATTCTAGAGCATATCACCCAAAACTCAATTTTAAATAATAGGCAGAGCCTAGGCTGCTACCCCATTATGGTTTCATGTTGGCCAGAATAATCTTTTTTTCGGTGACATCCATGGGAGGCAAGCAATGGACAAAAATATTTTTATTAGCATGGCAAATTTATTTTTTTATCTCTAAAGGGCAGTTATTTTAGTGGGAACAGAATTATATAAGCCATAAGCCCCTGCACTGTTTGTGCAAACACACACACAGACACACACACACATGCACAAAATACAAGCATTCAGCCTGTTGACTTCCCTGGTAGTTATTTCCTATAGATACACACAGAATACAGTGATCCCCACACTGATTTGTCAGGACAGTCATTACTTAAGGAGAACAGACAAAAAAAAAATCACAGAAGGGCTGAGAGGCTCAGGGAGTGCAGTGAGGGGAGCTGCTGGTCATTTGTGTCACCATTCCCATCGAGAAGGACCCTTGCACCCCTTTAAGGATGTTGTGATCTTGTTAGAAGCTGAAGCAGCAACTGGAGAGTCATTTTTCTTGTGCTTCTAATGGATGCCTGATTTAATGGGAAATAAACTTGTGCTTGTCTAGTCTCTAAGGCCAAGGGAAGTGACTCTTCATAAAGGAAAATTATAAGTTCTTTTTTATAGCTAACCTTTGCTCCTCTTGGCTTCAATAATACACCTTCTCTCGTGGCTTAACTCTAGCAGCAGAATAGCTAGTCGCTCCCATGCTGAATAATGGGTGCCTTATTGCTTGTTTGCTTTGTTAATAAACCTTCCAGCTTTTGTTTTTCTAGGCTAGATTAATCCCAACAGTTTGGAGTTCCTCTTCATAGTTTTTATTTTCCTTTTCTTTAATCATCTCATTTGCTTTCTTCTGGGTCACTTTCTAGTTTTCTTCATCACTTAGAAGGTGAAAAGTCCAAAACCAGGCACAGGAAGCTGCAAAGGTGTCTTCATGGTGAACTTAGAATCCATTTATGGAGCTCTTAACCGCAGGCACAGCATAGTGTTGAGGACATTTCATATGTTGTCCCATCTAAGCATTACAACCTGTACAGGGTAGAGGCTATTATAACTGGCATTTTGTAGATGAAGAAACTGAGAAAAGAGTAGGTCTGTGTCTTGCCCGTCTTCCAAGTGACACAGCTGAACCTCAACACCCGTCTCTGACTGTGAAGCCTGTAATCAGAACCACTTCTCTCTGGTGCCATGATTTCATTCACCAGTCCCAGATTCTTATATTTAACTCTTAACTGTGCCGGGTAGCTGACTCGCTTTCCATTTAAAGATCATTACTGCTCCTTTTTACTACTTATTAACACATGGTTAGTCATTCCTTACTTCAAACTGGTCTGCATGTGTTCCTCCTGGAAATTCATTTTATTTAACCATTTTTCCAAGTTCTTTGATTCTCACTGAATTATCATTCAGCCCTTTAAGAGGCTGTTAACTCCTCTGAGCTTGATTCCCTGGAAAGATCTAATGAGGTCCTTAACTGGTAAGTCCCCCCCAGAGAGTCCTAGGTGTCCAGTGCCCTCCCCGATGTCATCCCACATACTTAACCGGCCCTCCCTTGACTTTCTGTGGCAGACTGAATGGAAGGAGATATAGAGTGAGCAACAGTGTTAGCTGTTCAGTGACTGAATTTTTAGGTGCTATGTATTTATTCAAATTTGGAGAATTCACCAGAATTTCACAGTAACTTCAGAACCAGGGAACTCTAACTTGGATATTGTTTCAAGGCCAGAGTTATTGTGTAGTCGTTGCTCTCATTGAGAATCTAGGGCACTGCCAAGTTATCGTTTTATGGAAGCCATGCCTTTGGAATGAAAACAACATCATCTATGAAAATTTTCACCTGATACTGAATTGTATCAGAACAGCATACTACACAGTACCAGGCATGCAGATGACATTCAGTTACTATTTATAAAGTGATGGAAAGAATGAATATAGGAATAGTAGTGACGATGAAAGTCATTTCACTTTTTGCCAAAAATATCTAATGTGATTTCCCCAGTGTATGGACACCAGTTTAAGCAGGGGCGAGTAAGACAGAAATCATTATAATAATAAAATATAATAACAATAAAATATAATAATAACCATTACTGTTATCCTCAAAATTAAAATTAAAAAAATTTCTCATAACACATTTTTTAAGAATAGCAAGAACAACAACAAAAATCAGTGTTCTAGAACTTCATTAATCCTCTAAAAAAGAATCTTCAGTCTTTTAGCTTTCTTTTCCTTTCCTCTCCTTTTCTCATTTCTTGCCCAAAGGTGTTAAAATCAGCTGAGGATGACTTGTGACTATATCAATCATTGCAAGTAAAGCTTGGCGTCTACTGTACTTAAGAACCCAGAGGTACCGGGAAACGCCCCTGGGAATAGCCCTTCACTTTTAAGTGGAGCCAGAATGTAAACAGTGTTTGCCTCTCTTTTGCAGTTCCAACCATTTGTCAAAATTCAGCTCAAAATGGAATCTTGAGTATAGAGTATTTTTTTCTGGTTGCCGCATAGCTCAGTTAATCTGTGAAACGCGGGAGTATGTTATTGAGAGCATTCATAGACGGGTGGAACCAGGGGCTCATGGCTTGAGCAAGAAGGTGGCTGGTTATCTACAGTGCAAGAGAATGAAACCCCTGAGACTTGAATTCCACATTTCCTTGAGGGAATTATGGATGCATTCCTTTACCTTGATGGAAGAAAATAATTAAATAGAGAAAACAGCCATCCTTTTACATTTCTTTTTCCTCTTTCAATTTTGCTCTCTAGTTCTTGTAATACCCTTCTCAAAGTCTTGAAAATACAACTGCTTCCCATTTGGTGAGCTATTTTCTCCCCCTTTTCCATTTGGCAACAGCATTTTCCTGTGTTTTCAATGGCACCAAAATTAACATGGCTGTTTTTATTTAACAGGAACGACTTCAAGTTTTATATTACACGCCCAGCCAAAGAATCTTTGATTCTGCCCTGGCGTTTCCCAAGATGTTAGTGTGGCTTTGAAAACAGGGCTGTTTAACTGCTGTTGCAAGGACAGCAGGGGGAGCACGGCAGATGGGGAGGAGGGAATGAGAGAATGAAGGGGCCGAGGGAAACTGGCCTCCCCCAAGTTACTATTTTTAAAGTTTGCTTGCCTACTGAATAGCTCAATTTACAAATCCTACTGGATATTGGTTTGACCTTCCCCAGTTTTCTTTCCTGTTGAAAGAGTGATGGATGTGTTGGTGGGAGACAAACCATTTGTTCCAGAGTTTTGCCATGTGCAGGCTCCCTTATGAACACCAGACCTTCCACTCCCTCAATATGGGATCCCCACGTTGTCAAAGGCATCATGTGGGAGGTATCAAGGCCCAGAATTTCTTAGGAGGTGGGATCTCAGATCCCAATTAGAAACACTCCAGGAAACACACATCTTTATTTGTTAAACAAATAGTCTTATGTGAGCCTTGGCAAAGACACTCAGTTATTTTAAATAAGTGAAGTAAACATTATGTGCAGGGGAGCGCCTCCTTATGCAGACTAACTTTGAAGCCCAGTTTCAAGGTTTTAAGTTGGAACACGCACTGTTCTTTTTTCCTTGGCTTGGGTTCTAGAGAATGTTGTTTCCTCATTTAGTAATTGGAGAGTTAATGGGGTTCTTTGTGATGATACTGTAGAAGACAGCTGTCTTTTATTCAATTCTGGGACTGTAATTAAATTGGCGCCTATTGGCATGGTTAGAGTTAAGGTTGCTTCAGCTTCTCCAATATAAACTCATATTTCAGGGTTTATAACCAGCTATAAAAATTTGCTTCTAGCTACAGACCTGGCATATGCAGTGTCAACCTAGGAATAACCTTTACATTTTTAAAAGTCTTTTAAAAAGGACAATTAAAAATTCAGTTTAGCTGTTTTATAACTGTTAAGTTACAAGGATGCAAGGAAATAAAAACAGCTATTTTATAAAAAAAAATCTTTGCGATCCATTTAAAAAAATATGGACAGGGTTATTAGGTATTATTTGTGTCTTCAAAGGAAAATATAGCAAAATCTCTGTGAAAGCTTTTCAAAAGGATATTGTTTCAGTTACCTCATGGCGACAGGCTGGGCACTCATAAATGTCCCCCTTATTTTCCCAAGACATGAGCCTCCCATAGGACTGCTGGCAAAGCAGTTTTGTCAGTGAGTTTCCAAGTTCGTTGTAACAAAACTCCTGGCTAAGGCGTGCACAGCAGCCTCTTCCTGGCAGAAAGAAGTATGGACAGCCCTTCCGGTTACAAGGCCATGGTTAGTCACTTATCCCTCTCAGTCCTAACCTTCTGGGCCCTGTGTGTTGGGATACAATAAGCAGCCCAGGTAAAAAGCCGTGTTAGAGACCCGCCTGGGAACCCCGAGAGACTTTCCCCAGCCCTGGCTGAGCCCCATGCGGGGTGGGGAGGGGGGGAGACAGGGTGGGGAGGGGAGAGGCGGGGTGGGGAGGGGAGGAGGCAGTCCGCCTTTCCACAGGCCTTGTTGCAGCAAGTGGCTTTAGGCAGGGCCCTGTTGTTTTTGTGGCTTAAAAGGAAAGAAAAAAAATTTTTTTTTCTTTTCCTGCTTTATTGAAACATAATAGACAATGTTGCTCATATTTACATTGTACAATTCAATGAGTTTTTTTTCAATTATAGTTGGCATACAGAAATATCCCAGTTTCAGTTGTACAGCATAGTGATCAGAGTCACATAACTCACAAAGCGATCACCCCACTAAATCTCCTTTCCCCCTTACATATTTATTATGTTAACCATCTTCCTCATGCTACACTGTACATCTCCATGTCTTTTCTGCAACTAACCTCTTTGCCCTTTTTGTCTGCCATCCCCCCAATCCCCCTCCCCTCTAGTAGCCCTCAAATTATCCCCTGTATCTATGAGTTTACTTCCACTTTTGTCGTTGTTGTTTATTTTGTTTTTTAGATTCTACATATATGTGAATCATGATATTTGTCTTTCTCTATTCAACTCCTCTTATTCAGCATAATACCCTCTAGATCCATCACGGCAGTATCTTTTTCCATCCCTTTCCTTTTAGTCTGTGTGTATCTTTCAACCTGAAGTGAGTCTCTTGTAGACAGCACATATAGGGGTCTTGTCTTATCCATTCAGCCATGTATCCTTTGGTTGGGGCACTTAATTCTTTTCTATTTGAAGTACACGTTGATAGATATATAGTTATTATCATTTTTTTATTCATGATTTTGATACATGTTTTTTTCTTTTTAAAGAAGTTCCTCCAACATTTCCTGTAATAGTGGCTTTGTGGTGATGAATCCATTTTGCTTATTTTTGTCTGCGAAGCTCTTTATCTGCCCTTCGACTCTAAATGATAGCCTTGCTGGATACAGTATTCTTGGTTGTAGATCCTGGGTTTTCATCACGTTGAATATTTTGTGCCAAGTCCCTCTGTCCTGCATAGTTTCTTTTGAGAAATCAGCTGCCAGTCTCAAGGGAGCATTAGCTGGGTGCTCCCTTGTAAGTAACTAACTGATTTTCTCTTGCTGCTTTTAGAATTCTCTCTTTGTATTTAACTTTGGCATTTTAATTATGATGTGTCTTGGTATGGGCCTCTTTGGGTTTCTGGTTTTTAGGATTCTCTGAGGTTCCTGGGGTTGTATGTCTATTTCCTTCACCAAGTGAGGGAAGTTTTCCAACATTATTCCTCAAATAGCTCTTCAGTATCTTGTTTTCCTTCAGGTACCCCTATGACACAGATATTTTTGCATTTAATAGTGTCCCATAGGGTCCTTAAATTATTATTATAGTCTTTTGCTTTTTTTTTTTTTTTTGCATTCTGATTGAGTGTCCTTGGCTTCCCGTCCCCTATATTTGTGATTTGATCCTCTTCTTTATCCACTCTGTTTATTCCATCTAATATACTCTTCATCTCAGGTAATGTGTTCTTCATTTCTGACTGGGTCCTTTTTCCATTTTTACGATTTTTATCTCTTTGTTAAAGTTCTCACTAAATTCATCTGCATTCCCCTAAGTTCATTGAGCATCTTTATAACCAGTGTTTTGAACTCTGTATCTGTTAGATTGCTTGACTCCATTATTCCTGGATCTCTGTTCTGTTCTCTCATATGGTTTCTGCTTCTTTGTCTTCCCATTTTGGCTGCCTTTCTGTGTCTGTTTCTATGTACTAAGCAAAGCTCCTAAGTCTCCATGTCTATTAGTGTGGATTTGTATAGTAGGTGTCCAGTGGCACAGTCCTGAGAGAGGTTCAGCTACAGGAGTTTAGCCCCAACCTGTGCCCTTACGGGGTCCACCTGTTAAGATTCAGCAAGCAATCCACAGATGCTGTGCTTATAGTTGCCTCAAAAGGCCGCATCAGAAACCAAGTCCAGCTGCTACCATTGTGAGTCTAGGCGTGCTCAGCAAGGAGCACCTGACTCGCCGAGGATATACCTGGATGTGGCTTGAGTGGGGCGCGAGTTGGAGGAGGCTGAGTTTCAGGGAATCCTCTCGTGGAGCGACCTCTGTTATCCAGTGCGATGACGTCTCAGCTATGGCAGTGCCTGTGTTCACACACTGGGAGTGGGGAGGACTCAACAGAGGAACAACATATACTGGCGGACACTTCTGTGCAGGAGAGATCCTTACCTCTGGCCCTCACTTTGACAACTCATTGTCCCTCTGTAAGTCCCTGGTTCCCCCTCGACCCCAGCAGCTGACCCGGTGCTTGTGCTTAGAATGATCAGGTCCATCACCAAAAAAGTCCTCTCATGGACTCGGCCCCTTTAAGAGGCATTTGCCGCTGCTGCAGCCACTGTTACAGCCCACTCAACTGCTCGGGACCGGGTTTGCGTCTTCGCCCCCTTCCACCTCTACCATTGCAGGTTGATTGATTATTATTTCTCTTCCTAGTTGTATTGCTTCTGTTCATCTAGATCCCAGGCGACCTTCCTCGCTGTTTGCTGTTTCTGTCATGACTTTGATTTGGTCACAAGAGGGATGAACAAAGCCTGTATCATCTACACCATTATTTTTTTCTCTCAAAGGCAGGACCATTTTTATATCTGCTGAGAGATGGGTGTGACACAGTTTGCACAGATGATTCAGAAGTTCTCCAAATAGAATCTTTAAGGCTTCATGCTAACAAGTTTACCTTTAGCCATTCTTTCTATAGCAGCCAGAGTCTTGATTGATGCCATGTGATGATAATGATGGTAATGGTGGTTATGATGGGAGAAGGAGAAAAGATGTATATTGGTGGTGGTGATGATGCCAATGATGTTACTAGCAGAGGTGGTGACGGCCACCGTGGTTGCCATGGCAGTACCAACATTAGAAGTCAGGGAAGTGACAGTGATGATGGTAGTCATGGTGGTGATGGCAACAGTGAGAGCTACAGACCTGGCCAAGCTGTTTGCAGAAGCTATTGTTCATCTCTGCAGAAGTAGAGAATCTGCTTGTTGTCTCTTTTCTACACACAGCATGCCCAGTGGAGCAAACAGCTGGCTTTTGCTTTCCGTTGAATAATGAGTTTGGTTTGTGGAAAAGTGAGCACGTACCCTCTTTTGAAAAGCAGGTCTCCATTTTAGAGTCAGAGAACAACCTGCTTTTTTTTCTGTGGCTTTCAGTTTAGGATCAAGGAGTACAGCGACCTAAAGCTCCAGAATCTTAGAGCCATCAGTAGAAAAATAGCAGGACATACCTAGTATTTCTACCAAATTGACATGCTCCTTTGTCCTAGGAACCATGCCTGGTGCTTTACGTATGTAACATCTGTATAAATCTTTTCAACAACTCTGTAAACTAGGTTTTAATTATCCCGGTTTTACAGATTAGGAAAGTGAGGTTTGGCACATACATAGCAAAACTAGGTTTTGAAAACTATAGTCTGTGAGACCTCCAACCCTTTACTTTTTTGTCCACTGCAGCCACCAGATAGCTATTTCAACCCTCCTAGAACATTCTAGAATGTTTCCTATCTTTAGGTAGGTAAAGATATGGGAAGAAATCATAAAAGAATATTCTATAATTAGTTTTCTTCTCTAACTTAGCATGGGGGCAGAGATGTCTTTTCTCTCTACATATTTCCTTACAATCATAGTGTACTCAGATGACCCTTTTAAATTCATATGGGAACTGTTTGGAGGCTTTCCCTGCATGTTTTCAAGGCTGAAACTATGGAGTGATCTTTTCCTGACCTGTCTGGGTTTTGGCCAAATAGGACGTTGAGCAAGCCAGAAACCAGGCCCCAACAGAAAAAAGCAAATAGAGATAAATATTTATCCTCATCCCAGTGGTATCCCTAGGTTTTCAGGATCAAAGGCCTACTTTGTGTGCGTCTGTCCATAAGCCTTGGCTAAGTATACAGAAGCAGGCGACCTGTGGTATAGTAAGGACTCTGTGGAACGCAGGTCTTTAACCCAAACAAATTCCCTGGTGACATTTAAAAAAAAAATTAAAAGTCAGAATTTCATTTAAAAAAATAAAAATATAAATGACATCCCCTGGCATAGAATAAGAAAAAGAAGAAGAAACAGAGTGGGAACAAAGAGAAAAGAAAGAGGATGAGAAGCAATGGAAAAGAAAGGATCAGAGACAGAAAGCAAGAAAAGGAGGGATGAATAGGCGGTGGTTCTGGCGTTGGTGCCAGAGTACTTTTATAGGATCTATGGAGGCAGATGCTGTGATCGATGTTTATTTTTCCTATTCTGTGGGTCTGTTGTCTTCTCACTTTCTTGATAGTGTCCCTTGAAGCACGAAAGTTTTTATTTTTGACCAAATCTAATTTTTCGCTGCTTGTGCTTTTGCTGTCATATCTAAGAATCCATTGCCTGATCCAAGGTCAGAAAGATTTACACTTGTGTTTTCTTCTAAGAGTGTTATAGTTTTAGCTCTTACATTAAGGTCTCTAATCAGTTTTGAGTTAATTTTTGTGTATAGTATGACAACTTCATCCTTTTGCATTTGGAAGTTTACTTGTTTCAGATTTTTATTTCTTAATTCCACAAAGATGTATGATGCGCACATTGAATGCCAGGCATTGTACTGGATGTCATGGATAGAACTATCAACAAAATAGTCATCAGTATCAGAGTGTTTCAGAACCTGGGGACAAAAACAAAAGCAATTCAAGAAATCTGGGAGGTAATGTAGACTCTTGGAAGGTTTAGACTCTTGAGCAGAGTTTTTCAAAGTGTAGTACAAGGAAACCTGCATTAGAAATACCTGGATTGCTTGTTAAGAAGGCAAGCAGCTAGGCTTGGTTACTTTTTCCTTTTAGATTGTTATCAAATATCTGAATATCACTGATTTATATTTCTCTGCATTAAAAAATAAGATCTTTTCTTTGGCCTTATTTTGAGACCCAAAGAAGGGAGACCATTGTCTAACCACATACTAGACTGCAGTTGTGGAAGTCATTCTTGCAAAAGCCTGCTGATGAAGAAACGTTTTAGATGGGAAACATGATATATCTCTGGAAAGAGAAGTAAGAAATTGTTCTCTCAATCCTAAATTGTATGTACTTCAGAAAATAGTCCATGCCTATGATGCCAGGGCACTGGGCAGAATTTCCCTGAGCAGCTGGCTGCAGCTGCTCTGTCTACTAATATTCTTCTCTCTTCCATAAAAACACCTACGAAACATCTGTTTGAGTACTCTCTATTCACACTGGCCACTTGGCAGATGCTGAAATGGCCCCAAGGAGAATCCATTACCCCCTTGCACCTAGATTTCCTTCGCTGTTTGTTCCCTGAATGGAGAGGGAACAAAATGTCTTGACTCAAGCTCTATCTTGGCATTTGGGGCACTTGGTGGCTTGGATACCATCTGACTCCATGGCTGCAGTTGGCATAGGGGAGCTCTGTAAAGGGGAAACACAATGACGCCGCACATATGACTCTGCACTTTGCCTGAACAATACAACGTTCACATGTGTGGAAGAGCAGCGATAGGAGAGTGATTGCATGAAGGACATCAGGTGTTTGACCTTTAAAATGGAAAATGAGCTACTTCTAACATGTTGAACTGACTAGATATAAGACTGCATTTCACATTATCTGAAAGAGTGAAGGGGAAAAGGTGATTATCATTAAAGATGTTATGTCGTGTCCTAGAAGAAAACTTGAGTAAATTCCTTTTTTAACCTGAAAGTAAAGAAAACTGGTTTCAAAGTCCAGAACCAATAACATGAAAAATTGATAAATTAGACACATGAAAACAAAATAACTTTTTCATGTAAAAAAAAAAAAAAAGAAAAGAAAAGAAAACGACTCATTGGGAAAAAAATATCTGCAGTTATGCCACAGATAAATAATAAACTTTTAATAACAGAATAGAAAAATAAACCCACAACCATATAGAAATGAGCTGGAGGTATAAACAAACAGTTCACAGAAAAGAAATGGAAATATCTCTTATACCTATGAAAAGATGCTCAACTTTGTTCATCGTAGGAAAAATCCAAATTTAGACTGCACTGAAATATAATTTCTTGCCTATCAGATTAGCAAAGATCCATGCATTTGAAAACATACTCTATTGGTGGAGCTGCAGGGAAACAGGCAATCTATGTTGCTGATAGAAATGCAAAAGTGATTTAACCTCCATGGAGGGGAATTTACAATATCTAGCAAAATTAGTTAGGTCTTTGATTCAGCAGTCCAATTCTAAGAAATTATTCTAAAGATACACAGGCAAAAATATAAAGATACTCACATATGTGGTTATTTATGAGGAAGCAAAAGGCTGGAAACAACCCCAATGCCCATCAACTGGGGCCTATTGGGAAAAAAAACTGTGGTACACTATGTATCTGTAGAAAGGAATGCTGACTGTCTCTAAAGCCTGTGGTAGTTTTTAGGATATATTGTTAAGTGAAAAGAGCAAGGTGGAAAAAGTGTGTATACTCTGTTAAATGTCAAGTCCATTGGTATTTGACAGAATACAAAATACAATGGAAATAGAAGGTATCAGGGACAGTGATAGGAACTAGACTTTTCCTGACTACATCTTGTTTTGTAGATTTAACTTTGAAACCAAGTAAACATTGTACATATTATAAGACTAGTAATTTTTTAAGCGATCCCTAAAAATTAAGAGCAAAATGAAACAAATGAACTTATCAATGTTTGTTGTTGGTATAACCACACAGGGTAGCTATTCCAAGTGACTTTAACGTATGGTAATTTGGTTATATACTCAGAGTGGGCTACTCTGGTCTATCATGAGTAGTAATGATGATATTATTTTGAGGCCGTTGTCTATTGTAGGATAAAGCAAATGAAAATTATGTTGGTATCTTTGAGAACTGAGATTTAAGGTATGGGAGAAAGAAAATCCAGATGTAAAATCAGTGAGGTTAAGTAAAAACTCTGTAGTCATGAATTTGAATGAAAGTGTTTGTGTGAACTTGTCATGTAGTTCATCTTGAGAAAAGTATCTCCTAGCCATGTCAACTGAAAGGCTGAGGAATAGTGTCTAACCCAGTAGCAATGAGGATTCCTGGTACACAGTTTGTGGTTTCTAAATACATTTCTCACTAAAAGGAACTAGGACTCCTTTTAGAAATGATTGTTTCCAAATTTGGGGCAAAAAATGTGTAACTTGTAACTGAACTGTCTTTTCAGACCAGAAAGCTAAGAAGCTCTCAAAGACTATTAAAGCCACAACCAAAGGACACAGAAACAAAATTGAAGAGGTTCCCAAGGGACAGTTTGAACATCAATAGGATAATATCTGCAATGGTTTAGAACACAGCAGACATGTTTAAACCCATGAATTCATAGTATTAAAAATGAACTCACATAGTTACCTCTTAAAGATACCGGAGAATGAAAATAGATAAGCATTTATACTTACTTTCCTGCATACATTGCATCTCAGCAGATGGGAATTCAAAACGCTACAACTGCTTTGGAAAACTGTTTGGCAGTTTATAAGTTAAATATACACTTACCAAATGATTCAACAGTTTCATTCCTATGTAGTCCCCCCAAAAATTAAAACTAAAGTTGTGTGTATGTATGTCCCAACGAAGACTTATATACCAATGTCCATTGCTGCTTAAGGTGGAAATAACCAAAGGTCCACTGTTAGGTGGATGGATAAACAAACTGTGGTTTCTCTATGCTACCCGTGTAATGGAATTACTCAACAATAAAAATAAGTGATATACCCAGGAACATAGTTGATACTCAAAAGTATTATGTTGAAAGAAGTCAGACATGAAAGAATACACATAGTATAGTTCTGTTAATCTAAAACACTGGAAAAAATAAGTTTTTAGTAACAGACAAGAGATCAGATGAACTGGGATGGGACGCGAGTGCTTTTTTTTGGCAAAGTGGAATGTGCTCTACATCTTGACTGCTGTGGTGGTTGCTTGTGTGTACAGTTTTGTTAAAACTCATCAAAATGTACTCTTTAAACTAGTGCATTTTACTGTATGTAAATGAAGAAGCAAAATAAATTGAATGGACAAGAGTCCAGCTAAAGGAGTTTCACCACAAGACATACAGGAGTGATTTTTTTCCTTCAACAATGTATACTTTAACTATTTATTAAGGATTGATCTAGTCAGGGTTTTGCTTTGGCTCAACTGTTGCCTGCCCTCTGGTCAGCCTTGGTCTGTGCCTTCTTATCCTTAACCAATATTTTCCTTCAATCTGTGTACATCACCAGAAACAACCAAGACACTGGGAAAATCTGGTGATTGATGGAAGAGGACATGGAAAATTTTCCACCATCAAAGAAGCCTCTCTTTTTTTTTCCTTTAAAGGAAGTCTAACTTGCTCTTATGATCTCTAACTCGGGTTCCTTCATTTCCCAGTGACTTTAAGTTAGAGGTGCAAGGCCTCTCCTAAGAAATGCCTTGAGACTCCTGTTTATATTAAAATTTTGCTCTATTTCTTTCTCTGTAAACCAGACAACAGCAAAGATTTTATAGGGTTTATGGGCAAGGGTTTGAACTTTTTTCTTTTTGCCTCAATTGGAATAATATCTATGTAAAATTCCAAAGCATAGATTAGTGGAGAGAATAGAAGGCCAATGCAGTTCTTTATTTTTGGATATTCCCAGTGTCTCCTCCAGGCTATGAGTTCAAAGACTCCTTTGATCAATTAATTGATTTTTCAGTGAGTTTTTCTGGATTCTTCTAACATTCTTTGTTTTTGTCTTTGTTCTATCCCTTCCACCCCTACCCCACTGCACCACAAATCAGTCAGTCCCGGACCTAGGCATCTTGAGGTCAGAGAAGTAGTGGCGCAGGGTGCCAGTGCAGAGCTAGGCATGTTTATCTATAGGAGAAAGAGCCTTGATGAGATTACATACATTCCTGCAAGCGTGTGTGTGTGTGTGTGTGGGTGTGTGGTGTGCACATGCACACATGCACATGCACCTTTTCCAAGGAAAATGTAATTAACATTAACAAGGCATGCATAGAACTGTAAACATTCATGTACAGATTTTTGTGTGAACATAAGTTTTCATTTCTCTAGGGTAGATATCTCTGAGTGGGATTGCAGGGTCATATGGTAAGTATGTGTTTAGCTTTATAAGTAACTACTTAACTATTTTGCAAGGCGGCATTACAATATTACATTCCTATGAGCAGTGAACAAGAGTTTCCCTTGCTCTACATCCTGGTCAACACTTAGTATTATCAGTTTTAAAAATTTTAGTTATTTTGTTTGACATGTAGTGGTATCTCATTGTGGTTTCTCATTGCATTTCCCTATAGTTAATGATGTTGAATATTTTTTTCATATGCTTATTTTCTTTGGTGTAGTATCTGTTCAAATATTTTGTCTATTATTAGTTGGGTTGTTTGTTTTCTTACTGTTGAGTTTTGAGAGTTAATTATTTATTTTGGATACAACTCCCTTGTCAGATATGTGCTTTGCAAATATTTTCTCCCAGTCTGTAGCTTGTTTTTTCATTCCTTTTACAGTATATTTCACAGAACAAATGATTTAATTTTAACAGAGTCAAATTTATCAATCTTTTGTTTTATAGATTATGTTTTTGGTGTCATGTCTAGGAATTCTTTCTCTAACCCCCAGTCATGGAAATTTTCTATGTTTAAAAAAAATGTTAAAGTTTTATGCTTCATATTTAGATCTTTGATCAATTTGAGATAATTTTATGGTAAGGTATGAAGTTTAGTTCAAGATTCATTTTATACCTCTGTATGTCCAATGATGGTTTAGCATCATTTGTTGAAATAGTACCTTTCTCCCATTGCATTGCCTTCACACCTTTGTAAAAAAAAATCAGTGATCATATTTGTGTGGATGCATTTCTGGACTTTCTAATCTCTTCCATTGATCTATGTGTGTCTCTGTTCTCAAGTAGCATACCTGCCTTGATTGCGGTGTTAAGAATTATTATAACACTTTGGTAGCATGATTCTTCCAACTATCTTCTTTTTAAAAATTGTTTTGGCTAATTTAGTTCTTTCGCCTATCCATATAAATTTTAGGATTAAATTATCTATATCTACAAAAAATTATGCTGGGATTTGTATCAGATTTGCATTAAATCTAGAGTTAAATTTGGAAAGAGCTGACATCTTTATTGCGAGTCCTTACTTTGAATCTTCTGGTCTGCGAACAGAATATGTCTCCATTTACTTAGGTCTTCTTTGATTTCCTTCATCAGTCTTTTGTGGTTTACAGCATACAAGCCCTAAACATGCTTTATTAGATCAAGACCTAAATTTTTCATTTTTCTGGAGTTACTTTAACTTGTATCCTTTTTAAATTTTTGGTTTTTAGATTTCATAGCTAATATATAGACATAAGATTTTATTTTTGTGGATTGACCTATATTGTGATCTTATTTCTCATTTATTAGTTCTAGGAGTCAATAAATGAGGAGAGTTTTACTTTTTTTCTAATTTGGATGATTTTTCTTTCTTTCTAATGCCTTATTGCTCTCTTAGGACTCCTAGTATGTTGTTGAATAGGAGTGGTTAGAGTAGACATCCTTGTCTTTTTCCTAATCTTAAGGAAAAACATTCCATCTTTCATCGTTAAGTATGATGTTAGCTATAGGTTTCTGTGAATGTCTTCCAGATTGAGGACATGTTCTTCTTCTCTTGTTTGCTGTGAAATTTTAATATGGATGGATGTTGATGCTTTTTATTGTATGCTTTTTCTGTATTAATTGATATGATCATGTGGGTTTTTTCTCTTTAGATTGTCAGTATGGTGGATTACATTGATTAATTTTCTTTAATTTTTATTTTTCAATTAGAGTTGACATTCAGTACTATTTTATATTCGTTTCATACATTAATTAATTTAAAATATTGAACAAGCTTTACATTTCCAGGATAAACTACACTTGGTTGTAGTATATTATTCTTTTTATATATTGTGGATTAAATTTGCTAATATTTTGTTGAGTGTTTTTCCACTTATTTCATGATGGATATTGGCCTACACTTTTCTTTTCTTATACTATCTTTGACTGGTTTTGATATCAAGATAATTCTAGCTTTATAAACTGAGTTGGAAGTATTCCTTCCTCTTGTGTTTTCTGGGAGATCGTATAGAATTAGTGTTATTTATTCTTTAGATATTTTCTAGAAATCATGAATGAAACCATCTGGCACTGAAGAATTTCTTTTTCTGAAGGTTTATAACTACAAATTCAGTTTCATTAAAGTTGTACTATTCGGGTTATCTGTTTCATCTTGGCGGAGTTTTGGTAGTTTGTAGTTTTTATTCAGTTGTGTTCTTTTATCTAAGTTGTTGAATTTACATGCATAGAGTTGTTTACAGTACTCCTTTATTATTCTTTTAATGTCTGCAGAGTCTATAGTGATAATTTCCTTCCTGATATTGGTAATTTGCTTCTTTTTGTTTCATCATTATACAAGCTAGAGATTTATCACTTTTATTGATCTTTTCTAAGAACGAACTTTTGTTTTCATTGATTTTCTCTGTTGTTTGTTTATTCTATTTACAGTTTAATTGATATCTGTTCTAATTTTTTTATTTGCTGCTTCTGCTTGCTTTGGATTTATTTTGCTCTTATTTTTCTAGCTCCTTAAGTTATAAATTTAGCTTATTGATTTGAAACCTTTCTTCTTTCCTCATTTAAGTACTTAATGGCATAAATTTCCCTTAAGCTTGGCTTAAGCTGTATTTCATGCTTTGATATATTCTATTTTCATTTTTTTCAATATTTTCTAATTTCTTTATAGATGGGTTGTTTAGGAGTATGTTGTTTAATTCTCAGTTGTTTGCAGATCCTCCTATTATATTTCTATTACTGATTTCCAGCTTAGTTTCTATTGTAAGAGACCACATCTTTTGTGATTTCAATTTTTTTTTTTAATTTAAGATTTTTATGACCCAGGATATGTTGTAGCTTGGTGAATGGTCTATATGCATTTTGAAAGAATTTTTATTCTGCTGTTATTACATGAGTTATTTATCAAGAATCTCATCTTTTCCACTTCTCTCTTATGTTGTAGTGTCATATATTATATCTGCAGAGATTGAAAATCTCATTATACAATGTTATGTTTACTTTCGATTGTCAAACATATTTTAAAGACTTTAATGAGAAACTAGTCTATTATTCTTACACAGATATTTACAGTATATGTCTTACACAGACATTTCCCTTGCACTTTCTTCATTCCTGAGGTTCCAAGTTTACTTCTGCATTTCATTTTTCTTGTGTTTGAAGAACTTCTTTTAACAATTCTATTCGAGCAAATCTGCTGACAAGAAATTATCTTAATTTTATTTCATTTTTGTATTTGATATAAATTTTGACATAGAATTCTGGGTAAATAGTTCTATTTTATTTTTCCACACTTAAAAAATGCAGTTACTTCCTTCTGGCCCCATAGTTTCTGATGAGAAATATAGTCATTTAAATCATCGTTCCCTTGTAAGTGATTTCTCTGGCTGCTTTCAAATGTCTTTTCTTTGTCTTTAGTTTTGAGCAGTTTGATTTCTTTTTGCTTATTTTGTTTAAGCTTTGGCCAAATTTGTGGAGTTGTCAGCCAATATATCTTTAAATATTTTTTCTCTACTATAATTTTTCTTTCCTCTATAAGACTTTAATGACAAAAATATTAGCCCTTTTAGCATTATTTCACAAGTTTTGAGGCTTTGAGCATTTAAAGAATATTTTTCTTCTCTATTATTCAGCTTGGTATCTATTACTTCCAGTTTA
Organism: Eonycteris spelaea; assembly: GCA_003508835.1. Lineage (NCBI taxonomy): Eukaryota > Metazoa > Chordata > Mammalia > Chiroptera > Pteropodidae > Eonycteris > Eonycteris spelaea. Next base: position 456,906 of record PUFA01000245.1, read on the forward strand.
CTGACACTCCCCTCTGTCACTTCTAATCTTGTTGAGTCTGTCAAATAAAGTGTTTTTTTTTTTTAAATCTTGGTTATTATATTTTTTCAGTTTTAACATTTTAATTTGGTTCTGTTTTATGTCTTCTATTTCTTTTTTTAATTGGGATATAATTGACATGTATTTTATATTACATTCGGGTGTACAACATAATGATTTGATATCTGTATATATTGTGAGATGATCATCACAATAAGTCTAGTTAACTTTATCACCACATGGATACAGTTTTTTTTTCTTGTAATCAGAACTTTTAAGATCTACTCTCTCAGCAATTTTAAAATATATAATGCAGTAGTATTAATTATAATCACCAAGTTGCACATTACATCCCCAGGACTTACTTATTTTATAACTGGAAGTTTGTACCTTTTGACCACCTTTACCCATTTTGCTGACCCCTGACTTCTGGGAACCACCAGTCTCTGCATCTGTGAGTTTGGTTTTCAATTTTGATTCCACATATAAGTGAAATCATAAGGTATTTGTCTTTCTCTGCCACACTTATTTCACTTAATGTAATGCCCTCAATGTCCATCCATGTTGTTGCAAATGGCAGGATTTCCTTTCCTTTTTCTTCATTGCTGAATAATATTCATACATATGAATATTATATTTTGCTCTTGTTTTTCTAGCTTCTTAAGGTGAAAATTTAGCTTATTAGCATATATTTGTATGCTATTTTAATATGAGTGGATAGTAAACTTTGTTGTATGCTTTTTATCTCACTGTCTCCACTGGCTGTCACCACATCCACTCAAGATTGCCTGGAGCTGGTATGCGAGCACATGGAGAAAAGGAAAAAAGAGGAAGTGGGGATTTCTTTTACTCTGTGTCTCTCTGAGCTTTAGGGGTTCTTTCTCCCCAACCTGTTTTCCCTTTAATTAGAGAATTTCTCCAGAATGCTCTCTGTCTTTGGCTTGGTGCCTATTATTGGTTTCACGATGCTTTGAGTCCAGTCTAGAGGATACTGGAGGAAAAATGGAAATTTCTGCATTGCTTCAATAGTATTTTGAATTCTGGACTTCCCCTACAACTCCACTGCTACTCTATTTTTCAGAGGGCCAGGTGAGGCAGAGCCCCTGAGGTATGAATGGAATTATTTTCAAAATAACTCCATTCATTCTGTCAATGTGTTAAACTTTCATTCATTGGGAAAGAAAGGGTGTAACTTATAACAAGAACTCCCTGGACCTATATCATTTTATTTGACGTTTGGGGACCCTGCATGGACCAAGAGTTTTCCTCGAAGGACTTTATAGTACTCTTCATTTTTGCTTGGAGTCTGCATTATAATGAGACTACTGAGAACTTATTGAATTGATTGCAGTGGTAGTTTTGAAAATAAAAGCTTACGAATCCATTTTTATGCACCAAAGCTGAATAAAATTAGAAAATATTTTCATACTGTAACTGTAATATTTATATGGAAGTAATACTACTTAAGAAAAACAAGCATAGGTGGTAACAAAATGTTGACATCTTTAAAAATTCCATGCTTGTCCCCTCCCATAAAAACTTATTTATGTGCCAGTAAACTTATATTGTTAGAAGATTGTGGGGTGCCAAGCCCTGTGGTTTTTCAGTTTCTGTCAGCAAGTGGTGTTGACTGTGTCACCTCTGCTTTATTTAATGTGGCCTTTGTGTAGTGCAACAGACATGGAGGCACAGTACCAGGGAAGCAGTGCTCCTTTCCTTGTGATTTTAGGGCTCCCCAGAGAGGCCAGAGGGTAGGGTACTCATACCTATTTTCCCCTTACTCTGGGTCTGGGAGCTTCAAAGAACAGCCTGAGTATTGTCAGCCATGACAATTGAGACCCCGCAATGCAAGGCAGACAGGTATGCAGCCATCTCTTTAATAGCTGTCACCTTCTTTCCTCCCCTCTTTTCTTCTTCTATCTCAGTTAGTGGCACTATCATCCATTCAATGACTTAAGACACAGACCTCCATGTCAGCCCGAACTCTTGCTGACCTCTCATTCACTCCATCAATCAGTTACCAAGCATTGCCTGTTTTTCCTCCAGAGTATCTCTGAAATCAGGCCTCTCCTCTCCCTTCTGCAGGTGCTTCCTGATTAGAGCCCATGTCATCTCATTTGGGCTACAGCAGAAGCTTCTCCTGGGCAACCCTGCCTCTGGCGTTGCTCCCCTCAAATTTATTCTCTGCACTACTGTCAGAAACATCCTCCTAAAATGCAAACCTGATTATTCAACCTGCTTGAAAAGCAATAGAATTGACTGCTTATCACCTTAGAATAACACACAAGGTCCTTCCCTACCTACCTCTGCCCAGGCCTCAGCATGGCACTCAACAGAAACACGATCTCTTCCATCCAAATTCTTCCACAATCCAAAGTTTTTTGTGTCTCTGCACCTTTTCACATCTTGTTCCTTTTGCCTAGCTTGCCCTCCCTGTTTTCCTACCCATTTCCTGCTGCCTGGCAAGCTTCTACTCATCTGTGAAAACCCACTTTAGCTGTTCCATCCTTGGTAGTCCATCTTTGATCCCCCAGAATAAGTTCATTTCAGCTTCCTCTTTCCTCATTGCACATTCCATATGTCTTTATTATTGTACTTTTCATAATCTTTGGTGATGGTCTGTGTCTATGTTGGCCTTCTCTTAGCCTCAGTTCTCAGGGAGCTCACAATCTACTATGTCTTACTCAAACTTTTGTCCCCAGTGCCTGGCATAGAATCTGACATCTAGAAGAGGTTCAGCCACAGGATAAATGGCTGGTTTGTTATTATCACCATTCCTTCTCTTTCAACCTACTGAGTAAGTTGGGTACCAGGCTAGAATGCCCTAGAGCCTTTGAAACCAAGTCTTTATGGAAATTACAGACAAAAATCATTCAGATTAACCAGAACTGTGTTTTTGTTTCGTCTAGTATTACTGTAATGATTATGGTTCTTGAACACTCTTACTTTTCAGAGAGGAAAAGATTGTATGGTTTCATAGTTCTTTTCTCTTATAATTCAAACTATAGTATTTGCACTTGGCTTTTTGTTTCCCTTCAATATACCTTCACGTTTTATATATATATATCTTGGTGGTGTTTTTTTTTTCTATTATTGCTTTCTCATTGTTGGTAAGATTTAAGTATGAAAAATAATGCCTGGATAAATCTAGGTACAGTTATTGCTTCATCTAACCCTATCTGGATTGTTTATTTTTCTCCGTAGAGTTGCTCAGTCATAACTGACATATTTAAATTCACAAATACATAATGAAGAGCCACATTGTGTCAGAAACCTTTAGCACTGAGGATGTAAGATAAATCCAAAATCTGTGCCCTGGAAGAACTTACAGTCCTCAGGTGGCAGATGAGCCTGCTCTGAGGGTTGCTGATGAGGCCAGAGTAGGCTAGGACAGTGCCTATGGGAGCGGCATTCAGGTGAGATACAGTGAAGTCTGTTAGGCCAGGCACAAGTTACCTTTACCAGTCAGTGAGTGCCTTGTGGAAATAAAAAAGTGTTCATTTCAGGGAAAAGTGAAGAAGCCCAAGAATTGAATCATTCATTCATCTGTCAATTAACAAATATTTATTGATTAGTTACAAGGTACCAAGTACTATTCAAAGTCCATTTCATCATGGAGCTTAAGTTTCGTTGGGGGAGACATAATAAACAAATGAATATGTAATATGTATTCAAGTAATGGAAATGCTATGTTGGATAAAGCAGGGTAAGGGAACTAAGAGTAAGGAGACCTGTTATTTTATATGGGAAGTTCAGATAAAACTTTCTGATAATGTAATATTTGTGAACAGACCTTAATGAAGCCAGGGAGCGGGCCAGGTGAGGCAGAGCCCCTGAGGTATGAATGTACTTAGCAAGTTGGAGGAACCACAAGAAGGCCAGGCTTCTGGTGTTGAATGAACAGGGGACAGAACGTGCAGTTGGAGACGTTGCTGAGGATCCAGTTGAATAGGGCCTTCGAGGTCTTTCATTCTGAGTGACGAGGAGAATCAACCTGAAGGTCTTGTGTAGTGAGTAACATGATTTCATTTATTTCTTGAAAAGATTCTGGGTGAGTCCCTGATAAATTAGATTGGGAGATAGAGACAGGTAAGAGCAGAAACAGGTATACAAATTAGAAAGCAAATAGAGAAATCCATGTGAGAGATAAATGGTACCTTGGAATAAGGTAAGAAGTTCACATTTGGGGTATTTCGGAGATAAAGCTGATGGGATTTTGGAATGGATTATATATAAGGTGTGAAAGAAAGAGGAGTCAAGGACAGTAAAATTAGGGGCCTGATGTTCAACATTTATTGAGTTATGGGTGCCATTTTATTAAGATAGAACCAGCAGGGAAGAATAAGGTTGTAGGAGAAAATCAAGATTGTTTTGAAATTTGTTGAGTTTGAAATGTCTAAGCGAAAAATGTGGCTGGAATCCATAGGGAAGCTCATGACTGGAGATATAAATTCGGAGGGGGTCTTTAGGATACAGGGGTCATTTAAGGTCATATGGAGCACATATGGAAGAGATTGAAAAAGAAGGTAAGAGGTGGGAGGACTGAGACGTGATAATCAGTGTGTCAGCCACTGAGCAGTGGAATATATGAGGCCTGAGAATGGACTATGGTTTGGTTTAATGGGGGAAACTGGTGACCTTGATTAAAAACAAAAACAAAAACAAAAAAAACAGTGATGATAGAGTGGTGGGAAGAAAAGCTAAATTGGAATTAGCTTAGGAGAGGATGCGGGGCAAGAAAGTTAAGACATTAAGTACAGTAGGCTCTTTCAAGGAGATCTACCATAAAAGAGAATAGAAGAATTGGAAATTGCTAAGAAGGATGTGAAGTCAAGTGAGGATGCATTAAGGACAATGTCAGAGCACATGTGTTTGCTGATGATAGCGATCTGAGCGGAGAGGAGAAAACTGATGAGAAAGGAGAGAATGAGAAGACAGGCAATGACTGCCGCGACCATGTGCATTACTGTGGCACGAGCAACAGGGATCTAGAGTAAGAGTGGAATGGGTCTTTGATGGGTTCACAAAGGTTTTCCCACTGCCAGAGCAGGGCAGACACACATGGAGTTGGGTGTAGATAGGGCGATAATTTGGTGTGGAAGCGTAAGGGAGTGCTATGTTGACTGCCTGTCTAGATGGGGAAAGCCTAGGGGCACAAGGACAGTCAGAGGCTATTGCTGTGGACTAGGTGACATCTCTTTTCGGTTCTTTATGCTGTCAATTTCTTGTTTACACCTACCTTTTTGAAATTGAGTAGATTCTTATAGAAGATTGAAGAAAATGAAATTCATTCAAGAAATAATGAGCAGAACTATGTTAGCTGCCAGCAAGTAGCTGATTCCCTTAATAGATTGAATCATTAGTGAGGTGGGAGATTGGGGCCTTCGTGTGCGGTAAAAGAGAAAACAGATATGAGTGGGAGAAAATTTGAGTAATGTTGGAACCGAAACAATCTCATTAGTTACTCTTAATATCCTTAGACATTCTGTAGGGACAGTTGATATCCTTTAACAAATGAAGAATGAAAGCCCACAGCCTTTCAGTAACTACCCAGAGAATCCAGCAAATTAATGATAGATCCAGGATTTAGATGATGTCCTTGAATTTCTGGTTCTTTACTTGGTCCCTAGACTGAAGCAAAGTGATAAATCTTATCTATAAACCACCTACAGGACTGAGGACATATCACTTAGTCCTTAACATTCAGGCTGTAACTGCTTCACATGATTTCTACAATTTAAAATGGGAATTATTTGGCTACTGGCTCCAGAGAAAATGTAACACTGTAATTAGTCATTCATTTCCCATTTTAAGGCCCTCTGTGAAAGAGAGCATCTAATCATTATACATTTGGTTAATGAGGGTTAATGAGTAAAACGTGGAGCTTGACTTCGTGATGGCTGTAATTGTTGAGCTTCCTCCCTCTGCGAATGCGTCATCAGCTTAATAACAATGGGATACACACACCACACACACACATTATTATAGTAAACAAAAACATTGAATGTAAGATGAATCCTGATTTCAGCAATGATAGGGAATATAGGAAGGGAAGAAAATGAGTCTTAGAACTAGAAATTAGGTAGCTAAGGTTTTCATTTGATGTTATATGGTAGAAATGTTTACACTTTAAAAACAAACCTATATTACCTTTGAAGTTAGCTTTAACAGTGTTTTACTGATAAACCTGACTCCATAGATTGTTTAGTATTAAATGAGATAATGCATGTAAGACATTTATAACAGTCTCTAGCACATAGGCTCAATAAATATTCATTGTAAATAATACTTTTATTATATTTATCTTAATATATCTTGCAGGGAGTAATAGATTTTTTTAAATATCCAATTGTAAATATTACCCTTTCATCAGTAACATTTTTTGCTGGCACTAAAAAGAAATGGACTTTTTAATTAAGTTATTAATATGGAAAAAAATAAATGAACTTATTGAATGCCTAATTGAGCATGTCACTGTGCTCAGTGCTAACCAGACACAACCCTTCTGTGGTTATTTCCACAGATCTGGTCCCTGCCCATTAGCTGTTTGTAACTTACGACAGACACTGTGGAGATGACACTAACATTTCTTAAACCCTAATATGTGCCATAGTATATTCTAAGCACTATGCATTTAACCTCCCAGCAACACTCTGAGTTATGAACTCCTTTTATTCTTTTTTCAGAAGAAAAAAAAAAACAACTGAATTCCACACACCCAGTGGTATTCGAGCCCACTGACTTATTCCAGAGTGTGTGCTCTTTAACCACTATGCCTACAGCCTGTTTCTGATATATATGGAAGCAGACCTATTGGTTGTTTGCCACAGATGCAGTCTCACTTTTTAGCGTGCTGGGAGAGCCTTGTATGTGTCTCAGAGAAGGTGAATCCTGTCCATGTTCATTTAAGCCAATCATGGTGTCCCGTTGTCCCTTGCCAAGAATCTGGTTAGGCAAGGGTATTTGACAGAATTCTGGCAAAAGGAATATGAGGGGTAACTTTCTGTGGACTTCTGAGAAAAGTTTCTTCACTGAGAAATAGGTACATAAGGAAGGACACCTCTCTTTTTTCCCTGATCTTATCACGTGTGGATGTGACGCCTAGCAATGTGCCAGCCATCTTGCTACCGGCTTAAAGAGAAAGCCAAAACTCAGAATAAAGCTCAATAAAAACAATGGCAGAGAGGCAGAGTAGAACCTGACATTCTGTGCCTGGAGGTATTCAGCCTCTGCACTTATTGTTTTGGAAATTTGAAGTGGTCTTTCTGTTAGTGGTAGCTATCCTAATTTGGAGTGTCCCCACAGATGTACCTTGGCACGTTATGAAGATATATGGTATGCTGAGATATAGGTGCTCTCTGCTCTTGGGTGGCCAAGAGGACTAGGGAGCCAGAGTCCCGGGCCTATTACCTCAGGCCACAAGCTACCTTGGTGTTTAACCCAGAGAATTTACAGCTATTTTCTATGCATATCATGACATTAAAATTTTAGGGAAGATGAAAAACGCTCCACATCGTAAGTCATCAGAGAAATGCAAATTACAACAACAGTGAGTTACCACTACACACCATATAGAATAGCCAAAATACAGGACACTGACAACATTAAATGCTGATGAGTATATGGAGCAACAAGGACTCACACTCATTGCTGGTGAGAATATGAAATGGTACAACCACTTTGGAAAGGAATTTGGTGGTTTCTCACAAAATTAAACATATTCTTACTGTAAGATCCAGTAGTTACACTTTCATTTACCCAAAGAAGTTGAAAATTTATGTCCACACAAAAACCTGCACATGTTTATAAAAGCTTTATTCATAACTACCAAAAATTGGAAGAAACCAAGATGTCTTTCAGTAGATGAATGGATCAACTATGGTATATGTATGTAATGGAATCTCATTCATCAAAAAAAATAAATTATCAAGCCATGAAAAAACGTGGAGAAACCTTAAATGCATGTTACTAAGGAAAAGAAGCCAATCTAGGATTCCAACTACATGACAATCTGTAAAAGGCAAAACTGGAAATAGTAAAAAAGATCAGTGGTTGCCAGGGGTGGAACGTAGGGAGAGATGAATAGGTAGAGCACAGAGAATTTTTAGGGTAGTGTAATTATTCTGTATGGTATTCTAATGGTGTCACTATAAATTTGTCTAAACCCATAGAATGTACAGTACCAAGAGTGACCTCCGATATAAACTGTGGACTTTGGGAGGTAATATGTCGATATCAGTTCATCAGTGGTAACAAATGTACCACTATGATGGGACATGTTGATAATGGGAGAGACTGTGCATCTGTAGTGGCAGGAGACATATGGGAAATGTCTGTGCCTTCTGCTTAACCTAAAATTGCTCTAAAAAAATCTGTTAAAAAAGAAAAATAGGGCTTCATCCCAGAGGCACAGGGATGGTTCAGCATAGCAAATCGATTAATGTGATATACCATATAAACAAATTAAAAAAATAAGAATATATGATCATATGAGTAGATGCAGAAAAAAGCCTTCGACAAGATACAGCATCCATTTAAGACCAAAACACTTAACAAAATCGATATAGAAGGAAAGTACTTAACATATAAAAGGCCATATATGACAAATCCTCGCCAACATTATACTAATGGTGAAAAACTAAAAACATTTGCTCTAAGATCAGGAACAAGGCAAGGCTGTCCATTATCACCACTCTTTATTCAATATAACATTGGAGGTCCTAGTGAGTGCAATCAGACAAGAGAAAGATATAAAAGGCATCCAAATAGGAAATGAAGAAGTCAAACTGTCACTATTTGTGGATGACATGATTCTCTATATAGAAAACCCTAAAGACTACAAGAACACTACTAGAAACAATAAGCAAATACAGTAAAGTTCTGGATACAAAAAATAACGTTCAAAAATCCATAGCTTCCTATACTCTAATAATGAAGTGTCAGAAAAAGAAGTGGAAAAAATAATTCCTTTTGCAATTGCAACAAAAAGAATAAAATACCTAGGAATAAATTTAACAAAACATGTGAAGGACCTATATAATGAAAACAAACCCTATTAAAAGAAATCAAAGAAGATACAAAGAAATGGAAAGATATTCTGTGTTCTTGGATTGGAAGAATCAACATAGTTAAAATGACCATATTACCTAAAGCATTATACAGATTTAATGCAATCCCCATCAAAATCCATCAGCATTTTTTAAAGAAATAGAACAAAAAATCATCAGATTTGTATGGAAGCACAAAAGACCCTGAATTGCCAAAGCCATCCTGAGAAAAAAGGGGCTGGAGGCATCACTCTGCCGACTTCAAATTATACTACAAAGCACAGTAATCAAAAGGCATGGTATTGGCAGCAAAAAACACAGACCAGTGGAACAGAATCGAGAGTCCAGAAGTAAACCCATATTTATATGGGCAAATAATTTTTGACAAAAAAAGCCAAAAACATACAGTGGAGAAAGGAAAGCCTCTTCAATAAATGGTGCTGGGAAAACTGGAAAGCCACCTGCAAAAGAATGAAACTAGACTGTTGTCTATCACCACACACCAAAATTAACTCAAAATGGATTAAGGACCTGAATATAAGACCTGAAACAATAAAAGCATAGAAGAAAACATAGGAACTAAACTCAAGGACCTTGGACTTAAAGAGGATTTTATGAATTTGACCTCAAAAGCAAGGGAAGTAAAAGCTAAAATAAATGAATGGGACTACATCAAACTAAAAGCTTCTGCTCAGCAAAAGAAATCATCAACAAGGTAAAGAGACAACCATCTGAATGGGAAAATATTATTTGCAAGCAAACCTCTGAATAAGGGCCTTATCCAAAATATACAAAGAACTCATACAACTCAATAACAACAAAAAAACAAATGATCCAATCAAAAAATGGGCAAGAGGACCTGAACAGACACTTCTCCCTAGAGGACATACAAATGGCCAACAAATATATGAAAAGATGCTCAACATCACTAGTATTAGGGGAATGCAAATCAAAATCACAATGAGATACCATCTCACATCTGTTAGAATCAACTATAATCAATAGGACAAAGTAATAACAAATGTTGGCGAGGATGCAGAGAAAAGGAACATTCATACAATGCTAGTGGAACTGCAAATTGGTATGCCCACTATTGGAGAACAGTATGGAGATTCCTCAAAAAACTAAGAATTGATCTACCATATGATCCAGCAATCCCTCTACTGGATTTTTACTCCAAAGACTTCAAAACCCATATCCAAAAATACATTTGCTCACCGATGTTCATAGCAGCATTATTCACAGTGGCCAAGACATGGAAGCAACTGAAGTGTCCTAAGATAGATGATTGGATAAAGAAGGTGTGGTACATATATGCAATGGAATATTAATTAGCCATAAGAAGAAATGAAATACTGCCATTTGCGACAACCTGGATGGACTTTGAGATAATCATGCTAAGCGAAAAAACCAGACAGAAAAAGATGAAAAATCACATGATATCACTTTCATGTGGGATATAAGCCTAAAAGCAACAAATGAGCAGGAGAGAGACTGGAGAACATGGAATATAGGCTAGTGGTTACCAGAGGACTATAGACTAGTGATTACTAGTGGGTGAGAGGGGGAGGTATGTGGAGTAAAGGGTCAAATATAAGGTAGCTGAAGGAGAGTGGACTTTGGGTAGTAAACGCAATAGAATATACAGATGTCAAATGATAATGTACACCTGAAAATTATATAATTGTATTAAGCAGTTACCCCCAATAAACAATTTTAAAAGAGAGAGGGGGGAAAAAAACTGCAATTCTGTACCTTGCAAAATTATGCATCAGAAGTGGAGAAATAAAGGTTTTCATCAGACAAACAAAAAAATAAAAATCAATAAAAATGTACACACACAACAAAACTTACAGGGAAGATTAAAAATGTACCTATGGCTGTGATAATTAAATTTTTTGATAAAAAATGATTGTGAAACACTGTCCCAACTAATCAAAAACATATATTAGAAACATGTGTTAGTGTCAATAATAAACATATTTTAAAAGATAAGCATTATGTTTATAAGGAAATATCTTTTGACTTTTACTGTTTGGATCTAATGTTCCCCAAGACCTTGTTCAAGTACAAGTTCCTCTGAGAAGCCCTCCCCAACTTCACAGGTCATTAATCGCTCCCTCCACTATAGCACTTCAATTGGGGTATTTTAAAGATTGGTTTTCAAGTCTTTCTTTGCCAGTGAGCTGTAAGCTCTTGAGGCAAAAAAGTTCCCTGTTGAGGATGGCTGTCAGGAAGCTCAGAACCAAGCTCAACGGTGGTAGCTAAATTAACAATATGTAGTGGTCATATAGTTAAAGATCCTGCCTGCAGAGACTCATAGACATGGACAATAGACTAGTGGTTACCAGAGGGGAGGGGAAGAGGGGAGGTAGACAGGGTAAAGGGGAGTAAATATGTGGTGACAGAAATAAATCTAACTATGGGAGGTGAACACACAATGTAAATCTCTCTCTCTCTCCTCTCTCTCTCTCTCTCTCTCTCTCTCTCTCTCTCTCTATAATATATATATATATATATAGCTGAAATGTATTGGATTTCATTAACCAATGTCACCATAAAAAATTAATTTAATAAAATAATAAATAAATAAAGATACTGCAGGTCCTAGAGTATTGATTCTCAATCTTGGCTCCTTTTTTAGCAACAGTTTGGATCCCATACCCAAAGATAATGATCGATTTGGTGTGAGGTGTTGCCCCAGTGATTCTGAAGTACAGTCAAATGAGAATTACTGTTGTGGAAGGAGAGAATAATATAGCCAGAGGAAAATGAAGACTACTTTAAGAACTCTGGTTACAGTAGATGTAAAATGTGCCAGCACCAGTGGATCCACAGATCCAGAGAATCCAGCAGAGAGCTCGTCACAATAGCCCTGATGAGAGATGATGATTCCATTAGGTGGGTACGATCAGTGACCATCATAACTGAGGAGCTAATGTAGGAGATGTTTTGTGCAGTGCCACCTTATGGCACTAGGAAATGTTTTTTAAAAATAAGTACTTTATCCCAGAGATTCTGATTAAATCAATCTGGAATGGATTCTAGGCAATTGTACTTAAAAAAAAATTTTTTTTTAAGCTCTCTAGGTGATTCTAATGAGTTGCTAAACTTGAGAACTACTGCCTTATAAGAATAGCAATAGAATTTGACCTTACTTCAATATTAGACATTGAGCAGAGATTATCCCAATATGCTCGACTTGAGATGTTGAGGAGAAGCTTGCATAAACGACGGGTGGTGAGAGAGCTGGCTGGAAGTTGGGCATAGGGTAAGGAGTGGAGGGTGAAGATAAATACTTCTTCATGAGGTTCATTTTGAGTTGACAATGGGGTCTGAAATGTATGACAATTTTTGGCTGGATGTTACACAGATATAAGTCAGGCTGGAAAGCCAAGAGCAGTTCCTCAGTGTGGCCTGTATGGATTCCCCACACCCAACCCCACCTTATTCTATCATTTTGTCTGCAGGTGCTTTGGCAATTTCGGAGGATAAATCACTGAAGTCATTTTATTCACATCTTACTAATTAGAAATAATCCATTAGTATTTAAACAGGAATCCTGTTCTTAATAATCTATACCTTCTTAAAGATTGTGCATGTGCTAGAAAGGCTGTCAGTCATGTTGTCTTGGATAATACTTGGTCAGCTAAGTGAAGTTTATTTCAGCTGACATATTTTTACATCATCTGCCATTACTGTTCACATAAATTTTCATTTATTACAGTTATACGTCAGTTTAAAAAAATGGCTCAATGGCTCAATGATAAAGAGCAAAAGCATAGGGGAATGAGTCAGGTAAATATTAGCGCTCATAATAATGTTAGAACTTTAAATAGTGAACAGGACATGAGTACAAAGATAAAATATGTATTAATTGCTGATAAAAACAAATGATTCCTTGAGGAGAATGATTTACTATAAGAAGGCAAAAAAGAAAGAATGATGATGATTGATATCCAATATTAGATTTTATTGAACCTGCAGTCCATTCAATCCCACACCTCACTGCATACTGTTCTTTCATCAAATAGTGGCATGAAGTCATTGAATCTTTTCTATCACTTTGAAATATAACATAAATAAATCTATTAATTTTTACCAGAACAAATCCAAGATTGTGCTTTTCAAAATGAGATTGTTGAATTCCACAATGAAATCAAAGAAGTCAAAACAACTGGAACAATCTTCAGAGAACAGAGAAAGGGTATTTGGCAAAATTCTTTCATCAAATGCACATTGTACAATATGGAAAAGCAGTTACTAGCATATGTACATGCTAGCAGATCTTTTACTTCACATTTGGGCAAAACTAGTGATCTGCAGATAATCAATCAACTCTTACATATGTGCAGTACTTCTTATATGAAAGAGGCTTGCTTGATGAGTTTTCGTTCAGTAAAAATCCATGCCATAGGAGAAGAATTTTTGGTTTGGTTAATGATTATAAATTGTGAGCCATGGAGGAGAATGAAAAAGGTAAATTGAGATAAATAGTGACAGGTAAGGAAGGAGAAAGGATTTTGCTGTATGAATAAAAATAAGTTGTGCTAGTAGGTGTATAACAACATTTTTATCCTCAGAGAGCAGTTTTGGTCTGCACTATGCCTCTTGATCCTGATTATAGTTGAAAGAAATAATGACAAGTGTGACGATTTGTCATAAAATGAAGAAAATGGGAGGCAAGTGGCATACGTGCTTCACAGCAGTTTTTTGGAATGTGATATAAGTTACATATCTTCATGACTCTTATTAATACCTGTAAAGACCATTTCTATTATTTAGGAGGCTTTCTCAAGTGATATGTTATTTTGGAGCTGAATATTAAGCTATTTAATGTAAAGTAGAAGAAATCCTGTTTATCTTGTCAGTCTGTGAGAACAGAGACCCTGTCTTGTTGCCTGCTGAGTCCCCAGCACTTAGCACTGTCCACAGTAACCCAATAAATATTTGCTGAATAAATCATTAGTCAGAGAAAAAAACTGATGGTAATATATAGGTTGTTTTAAAATCACATCCCAGTACTGCAGCATGTTTGCCAAATGCAACCAAAAAGTACATTAGGCATCTTATTTATTGCTCTCTTCCTTGATGGAACATTCAGCTCAACTTTCTAGCTCTTGAATCTAATGTGCTCATCAATTATGTTTACCGAGCACTGAAGGAGGTTCCTTTGTGAGAAATCACCCCATAATATCTAGTCCTATGCTGAATCTGAACATCTGAATGTATCTGATAGAGCCACCAAACACTTGTAGCTCTTTCTGACAATCCTACATATAAGGATTCACAGTTTATAATGTTATTTACAGATTTTGTCAGATATACATTAGCTAAATGCCATAAACCATGTCATCGTCTCACTAATATGAACTTATTATTTAGAATGATTTTGTAATATGTTTTAGTGTATACTTTGTGGAAAACTTATTTTTAGTTTGCTTAGAATTGGTGGTTGGCATGTGGATCAAATACCGATTAGGTTTGATAAATGATGACCTAGAGATAGACAAAATATATTTGCAAATTATTCTTATAAAAACTAGATTATAAGCTTTCCATCAAGATGGCAGAGTATGTAAACTCTATTTTTTGCCTCCCCCATGACCACATCAAAAATTACAGCTGAACTACAGAACAGCTATCATTGAAAATCACCTGAAGTCTAGCTAAACAGAAGTCCTAAACTAAGGACATACAGAAGAAGTCACATTGAGACTGGTAGGAACAGCCAAAATGTAGAACTAGCTGGTCCCACACCATGTGGTTAAAAATTGAGAGGTATATCTCAGCTGTGGAGGTCTTCCCTGAGGAGCGAGGGTCCCAACTCCACACCAAGCTCCCAGCCCAGGGTTCCAGTGCCAGGGAGAAAAATGCCCATAACTTCTGGCTGAGAAAACCAGCAGAGATTGTGGATGAGTGAGATGGAGAACTATGGAGGAGTCCCAGGTATTCCTCTTAAAGGGCCCATGCACAGGATTAACTTGTTGATGGACACATTTGCTCTGAGCACCAGCCCTGGGGCAGCAGCTCAGAAGGTACCAGGACACATGAGGAGGAAGTAAATTGTCTGGCTTCAAATGCAAGAGCTGGAGGGACAGTTTTCTCCCAGACAGAAGTTCTGGCAGAAACTATGTTTCTTTGTTGAGCTCTCCCTCAACCTAGCCTGCATGTGCAGGCAAGCGCCATACCGAGTCTCATTGACCTGGCTAATATCGTTTGTCCTGCCCTATTGATTCCCTGAGACCCGAGGCACCCAACTTGTGGGCCTACCCACGCCACTTTTGGTGGCCTTCCCATAAAAATGGCCTCTCTTGGTTCATGGTATAGACTTTTCTAAAACCTCTCAAAGGTTTCATCATAACCTCCAGACAATCAGCATCTGGTATTTGGCCTCGGCATGCCCTGTACCTCTTGCCAAGTAGTCCCAGGACCAGTACTAGCACCAGCCAGCCTCAGTTCGCAACTTAGCCTCTCCTAGGTGCCTCACAAGTGGCAACCATCTGCAGATCACTTTTTACAGGCAACAGCTGATCTTGGTCTGCATCAGAGCCCCTCCCAAAAGGCCCAGAAACAACATACCCAGTGTCCAGCTTCAGACCACACCAGCAAATGACCCAACCACCTCTATGAATGATAGAGCGAAAGGGCAGACTCCAGAGCCCTGCTAAAGTGAATCCTGCTTTGTCAGGTCAGCCCCTGCATGACAGCCTCCTCCACTGTAGCCACAGCCATTCCTCAACACCAACCAGACTGAGGCTCGGTCCATCTCACTGATGTGCCAACAGCAATCAATGCTCAACTACCTCAGGAGGCATACACAAGCCATACGAGGACACTCCTGGAGGCACCTGGCTAAGGTGACTAAGGAGACTGCGCCACTGGGCTCACAGGACACCCTACTACATAGGCTCTTTACCAAGACTAGGAGACGTCACAGCTCTACCTAATATATAGAAACAAACACAGAAAGGCAGCCAAAAGAGGAGGAAAAAAAAAAAAAAAGTCCTAAATTAAAATCAGAATAAAACTCCAGAAAAAGAGCTAAACAAAATGGAGGCAATCTACCATAGTTGCCAGAGTTCAAACACTGGTTATAAGGATACTCAGTGATCTCAGTGAGTACTTCAACAAAGAGATAGGAAACATCAAAATGGAAATAGAAAACATAAAAGAACCAGTCAGAAATAATACAGTAACTGAAAATGAAGAGTCATTAGAAGAAATCATCAGCAGAAGATCGAATCAGTGATTTGGAAGACAAAGTAGCAGAAAACACCCAATCAGAATAGCAAAAAGAAAAAAGAATTTAAAAAAATGAGGATAGTTTTGAGGGAACCTTGGGACAACATCAAGTTAGCAACATTTGCATCATAGTGGTACCAGAAGGAGAAAGAGAGACAGCAAGGAATTGGAAACCTATTTGAAGAAATAATGACAGAAGACTTCCCTAACCAGAGAAGGAAATAGATGTTCAAGCCCTGACAGTGCAGAGCATCCCAAACAAGTTGAACACAAAGAGGCCACACCAAGACACATCATAATTAAAATGCCTAAATGTTAAGACAAAGAGAGAACCTAAAAGCTGCAGGAGAAAAGCAGCCAGTTACCTATAGGGAACTCCCCATAAGATTTTCAACTGATTTCTCAATAGAAACTTTGCAGGCCAGAAGGATTGGCACTAAATATTAAAAGTTGTGAAGAGTAACTAAGATTACTCTACCCAGCAAAGCTGTGATTTAGAATCAAGGACAGATAAAGAGTTTCCCATACAAGAAAAAGGTAAGGAGTTCATCACCACCAAGCCAGTATTACAGAAATTTTGGAGGGATGTCTTTAAGAAGAAGGAAAACATATGTATTAAAAATATGAATAATAAAATGGCAATAACTACCATATCAGCAATTCAAATAAAAAGAGAAGGGATTAAGAAGTACAAATCGGTAGTTACAAAGTAGTCATGGAATGTAAAGTATAGCAAAGGGAATATAGTCAATAGTACCATACTAACTATGCAGGATGTCAGATGGGTACTAGGTTATCAGGGCGATCACTTCATAAGTTATATAAATGTCTAAACGCTATGTTGTAACCTTGGAAACTAATATAATATATGTCAACTATAACGGAAAAAAATAAATTATTTTTGAAAACTACATTTTAGAAAGACACAGATGTCCTCTTCTTGATTCTGGCGTGTGACTCAAAGAATATATGATGTGCTCCTGTCATCAGATGCTGCATAAATAAATACTGAGGAAGCATTAGAATAGATCCTGGCCAAGGGACATCTATTCCATGCTTATGCCTTAGGAGTGCTCACATCCTGAGTTGTCTATCAAAGGTCAAGAAACAAACTTCTCACTTGGAAGGCTGACACCTCTGGGTACCAGCTCTGGAGTTGGGACACAGACGCAGAAAGATTAATGCCTTCAAGCACAATGGCTGGGCACATGCCACATTTGATGCATTCAATTCAGGGGCACACTTACACAGCTCCTGTGCTAAGTAAAGGTATAATGTCAACACTAGGTGCTCTCTTCAGGGCGTCTGATAATAACTCAGTTAAAAACTGGGTAGTCTCATAGAAAACAAACAAATTATTTGACCAAATAGCTATCTACCACAAAGGATCTTAAGAGGAGGCAAAGGGTAAAGGAAAAGGTAGGAAGATGATGGGGTTTTATATCTGTTAGGGTGTCATGTTGAAAGAATAGGTAAAAAAGAAATCAGCTTGAAGTGGCTTATTATAGAATAAGTTGGACAGTGCTTAAAATTAACTTGCATCTAAGAAATAAAAAGTAATTTTTCAATTATTTTTGCTGGAGACAAGACACTAACATCTGAAATAATTGTCAAGTGGCAGAGCACACAGTGGCCAAGGAGGGTAAGACATACTCTGAGTATGAGTTCCGGCTTGGCCACTGACAGCTGCTTGTCCTTGGCGAAAGTGACCTAACTAACACTTCTTGACCTCAGTTTTTTATATATAAAATGTGGCAGTTGTTTGCTAAGTGATCTCCGAAGTTCTTTCACTCTCAAAATATTATGAGTGAAGTGCTGTTAATATTTCTAACTGCTTCCAAATACGCTTTTCTGGACTTTCTGGAGGGCATCTTTACTCAGGAGATTTTCTAACTAGTGTCCTTACTTTCCTGCCTTGCCCTCTGTCAAGGCAGCAACCTTGAGTCACCTCACCTAATTCCCTCAACCATATTATCTCTCCTCTCAGCACTAGAGTTCTCTTTATGATCTCCTACAAGCCGTTCTTATGATAGTCATTTCTTCAACCAGATTTTAACTGCTGTGAATTCACCTCATGTACGTTCATCTCAGAGCCATATTGACAACAGCTTTGAAAATTTCTGATTCCTTTGGCAGGATTAATTTCCAACGATTTAATATCCTTTTCCCATCTGAAGCTCTGAATGAATAATAGCAAGATGGCTGCTCTGCGCAAGAGAGCTATTATCCCCGTCTTTTGGGTGGGAATGCTGAGAGTATATTAAAATGTATTTCTTCACGTGTGTGTCTCACCTCATAAATATTATTTAACTTCTTATGATGTGAAAATGAATCATTGAAAAATTCTAGGCATCTTGTCTTATAAAATTATAGATTGTCTTAAAATAGAAAGCATTATCATTGTGCCAAAATCTAGACCTTTAATATATGATGCAAAACCATGACCCAAAAGTAGGCTGATAGATGAACTTGAGAAGTATAAGGCTTTTAATTCATGGAATATAATTCTTTAGCTATTCTAAAGCAGTGTTTAAAATCTATTATAAATTATTTACTGTTTTGTATAAGTGAAAACAGAAGATCTCTGTGTATTTAAAAGCATTTTTAGAAGCAGTATTAAGACATTGTTTACTTTGGTTTTTATATAAGTCTTGAGCTTTTGAAGCATTTTTACCCTTCATGTCAACGTTTTTTTGCCTCATGATTTTCTCATTTCTCATTGCTAATTTTCTCGACTTAGGGAACGCGTAGTAGAGATGCAGCTTAGAATGAAGATGCCATGTTTATCTGTGGCTGAACAGTATATGCACAGTACAGATGGGGATCATAGGAAGCAAAACCTTTCTAGATATAAACCACTATGTTGTAGTTACATAATGCTATGGATTCTATATTAATTTCTTATGTGTGCTTTAACAAATTACCACAAATCTGATGGCTTAAAACAATGGAAATTGTTTCTCTCACAGTTCAGAAGGCTGGAAGTCTGAAATCAAGCATGACTGGGCTAAAATCAAGGTATCGGCAGGGCCACGCTCCCTCCAGAGGCTATAGAGGACAATCTGTTTCTTGCCTCTTTCCAACTTTTGGTAGCCTGCCAACATTCCTTGACTTGTGGCCTCATCATATTGGTCTTCAAGGACAGCATCTTTAAACTCCTCTCTGCTCTATTTTTCACATCGTTGTTTCCTCTGTGTGTCCAGTCTCCCTCTGCCTCTCTCTTGAAGGACACTTGTGATTGAATTTAGGGCTCAAACCTATAAAATTCAGGATAATTTTTTTATCTTAGGATTTTTAATCACCTCTGCAAAGAACCCCCCGCCACACACACATGCATTTTTTTTTTACCATATAAGGTAGCCTTCACAAGTTTCAGGAATTAGGATTGAGGATATCTTTTAGGAGGTCATTTTTTTCAGCCTATCACACACTCCATTTTTTTAAATGAATCAACTAAAAACATCAAAGTTCATTATGTCCTATATCTTCCTTCTCTCTTGATGTCATTGTGTAAGTGTTAAGAGGCATATATAAATTAATCAAACAAATATTTATTTAGGACCTACTATGTGCCTGCCACTAAATTCTCTAGATGCAAGGATGAACAAGTAAATATGGTCCTTGTCTTCATGGGGTTTATAGTCTGGCTGGGAAATACACATTAAACAAATTCTCCAAAAATGTAATACCACAACACTGGTAAATGCTTTGCACAAGAAGTGGCTCCCAGCAGGGTTCTTATCTGAGGAAATAATGTTTATGCTGAGATCTGAAGTGAGCCAGGCTAGGAGAAGAAAGAAGAGCATTTCGTGCAGAAAGGATAGCCTATAGTTTAGAAGAAACTTGGAACTGAAAGAAGTATTGATAGGACTTAGGGAGCTGTGTGGGAAGATTGGGATGAAACAAGATTGGAGAAGTCATTCAGGGGTCAGATACGCAGGGTCTTATAGAAATTTGAGCTTTATCCTAAGTGTATAAGGAAGACCATGGGTGTAAGCAGTGACACGTTAGGAATAGGGGTAGGCGTTTTTTCAGAATTACTCTGGCTTCTGGTTGGAGAACGGATTGCCAGAGTGGTGGCAGTGGGATGAGATCAGAGGTGACCATCATCTGCAGGAGGCAGAGGTGGCTTGGACTAGGATGAAGATAGTGTTGGTGGAGAAAATTAGAGATGTGAGATGTGCTCTAGATAAATGACAGGACTTGAGAGTTTTATGTGAGGAGTCATGAGAAGTAGGAGGTGTCAAGGATGACTCTCAAGTTCTCAGCATAAGCAGCTAGATGGGTGGGTGCGCCATTGATAAAAGGGAGGACAGGAGGAGCAGCAGATTTGAGAAAAAATCCTGAGTTCAAGTTTTGTATATGTTAACCTTTAAGAAGTCACTTAGTGCAGTGTCTGGCACACAGCACACCATAAGTAGTAGCTTCTATTTCAGTCAGACATTTCAAAATCATAATTGGCTTTTGAGTCAGCAGCCTAAGGTATTAGCTCTCCTAGGCCGCTTTAGATAAATAAACTTGTCTGGGCATCAGTGTCCTCATTGACAGATTTGAGGCAGTTGAACTGGATGCATTTTGTGGTCTCTCTTCAGCTTTAATATGCCAACAATGCTGTGCAGTCCTTTGCTGTTGACCACCTGGAATGCTACTCTGGCCATCTGGATCCACTTCAGAGAGGCTGATGCACTAGGACTCTGCATATGGGTGGCAGTTTCTGGTAGAAACTGACGCAGAGGGAGCTCCGGCCAAGGCAAACTGTGGCTGGTGAGAAGGCCTCATGATGAAGGGGAAGGATGTGGTTTGAAGAAGGTAGCAGCCATCACTGTCACCAGAAAGCACGGAATTCACCAAGCTTCAGAGGACAGTGAACTGAGGATGGCTGTTTATTAATTGGTGAATTAATCTGATTTGGGGCATATGGAGAAATGGTGATGGGCAGAAAAGGAGATGAAGAGAGAAAATCACATTTCCTTCTTGCCAGTGCACTCATCTGTTATTGGCATAGAATCTTGTTGGAGCCACAGTGGGTATCAGGGATAGATCATCTCAGTTGAAACTCCCTTCATTTACAGATAAAGAAATCAAGGTCAACAAGTTACAAGGCTGCGGAGGCAAACTAGCACTCAAGTACCTCCCATCTGATCCCCATGATTTCCTGCTCCACCAGGCTGCCGGGAACAATTCCCAGAAGCCATTATAGGCCCAAGTTTGGAAAAAGGTCAAGTTTGGTTTCGTTTGCCTTAGACCAGACCCCAGAGAGATTATTCACTGCTCCTAACCTCCAGATATAAAAACACTTTATGTAATTTGTTATACTTTGAGCTCTCTCCTAAGTCAGTGCTTATTACTCAATGGTACACCTGGCGGGACTTTGATTCCGTGGGGATCCTTCTATTTAACTGACCTCATCTGGGCTCCTCAGTGGTCATAACAACGTTTTGCTTTTCCAAAACGTGTTCTGCATTCAAAGGCTGTGCCCAGCTCTTTTATTAGATTAGACAGTGCTCTTCCTCAAGGTATTGGTTGGTTGATTTTTTAAAGCTGAACAATGGTTTTGTATATGAAGAACAGCTGAAAGGAACTTATTAGGAAATTCTGCTTCACTGTGATTGTGGTTAATTTGTGAGTAATCGAATTCCCTGGCCTCTTCTTTGGAAGCAATGACTGGTCAGTCTATGACTCTCTCTGTTATTTCCCAACATAGAGAGTAGAACACACTACTTCTGCCTAACAGTTTATTTAAAACACCTCATCAAAGATATGAGCAAGACTTCAGATGTGCCTGTTGCATAGTAGGAAGCACATTTCTCTAGAAGTCACTACTGGGCTGATCTGAGCAGGATTTTTAAAGAAAAGCGGACCTAAGGTCTAGGACATACTGCAGAGTAGGCTCAGGGGAGTCATAAGCTACATCATGCATGTGTTATATGCAAGGCAAGGAAAATCTGGAGCAGAGATTTATCTCCTAAATGTGGTGTGAATGGTGCATAAGCCATCCTTGATGAGGACTCTCTTCAAGGCTGAGAGACCACATTCTGAGAAAAGGGAGGGCTTTGTTTCCTGAGGCCACACATCTGGCTGACCTCCTTCCAGTCTCCTTGAACATGCTGTGCTCATTACTGAAACAGTGTTTTCCCTGCTGTTGGTCCCCACCTTGGGGACACCCAGCCCGTTTCCAGTGTGTCCGCAGGTTCTGCCCCTCCTACAAAGCTCACCTCAAGCACCAGCTCCTCACTGGAACCTTCCCTGAGAACTCCAGTTCTCACTGGCCCCTTGGTTTCTGAATTCCTTCTACAAATGCCATCTCACTGCACAATTTCACTTTTAGCTCTTCGCTGCCATGTGTTGTTTCCTTGTAGTTTCCGCTGGGTGGGTGTGTTCGGAAGGAGGGATGGGGAGTTCATGTGTTTTCTTTTTCACTGGCCAAATCATTAACTTCTTAAGGATAGGAACCCAGACTTTAATTTCTTTATATTCTCGTTGTATCAGGCTTAATTCTAAGGACAAAATATGTGCTCACAAATACTTGCCTACTCATTGGAAAGAGTTCTCAGTGTGTTTATCAAATATTATATTTAGAAAAACACACATAAAGTCTACTTATGCCTATTTGTCAGATTATAAACCACATAACTAAAATTTGATTTGACTACATATGACAGAAAACTAAAATAATAGTAATAATAATGACTAAGTAAGAAACATTTATTTCTTTCTCTATGTAAAAGAAAGGCAGAGGTAAAGGGTCCAAAGTAAAGTGAGACTCTACAGGGCAGGACACAATCTGCTCGCTTCTTGCTCTGCCATCTTAACATATGATTTTTATTCTCAAGCTCAGCAGTCCACAATAGCTGTTTGAACTCCAGCCATTATATGTAGCTGGGAGGAGAGAGGGAGGAAGAAGAAGGGTTTGTAAAGGGCTCACACCAGCTATCATTCAGGGAGCTTTCCAGGAAGCTGATGCACAGTGCCTTTTTTTTTTTTTTTTTTGCACCTTATTCATTCACACCTAGTTATACATAGCTGCAAGGGAGGCCTGGAGAATATAGTCTTTTTTCCAGGTGACCATGTATTCAGTGGAAACTTGGGGTACTAAGGAAGAAGGAGGAAAACAGCCAGAGACTCTGACACATGAGATATATTGATAAAGTTAGGTACATATGAGTCTTTTTAGTTTTATTTCATGAAACCATTCATGAATTCTTCAGTGAGCCACTCTTTGCATTTGCTATTTGCCTGACACCCATCCTAAATGTTAGAGACAGAGCAAAGAACAAGACAGATGTGGTCTTTACTCTCAGAAAATTTACAATTCAAATGAGAGAGATGATAATAAACAGTGGAACACATAAATGAACAAGATAATATAAGATAATAGTAAGTACTAAAAAGAAAATAAAATCACATGGCCTTAGTTTCACGAAATATCCATTTATTAGATATGCATAGAGTTGTTTATTGCATGAATGAAACATTCAGTCTTCTTCAAAGCTATTTTGGTTTTCTTTAGGATTGTGCCTGTAAACCTCTGTGAGCTTTTTAGCAGGGAAAATGTGTTGAAAATTGCTTTGCTGGACCATTCATAAGAGGATTTATTTAGACTGGAAAGTTTTAAGCTGACATTTCTAAAAAGTTTATATCTGGGTATGTTTATATTAATTAAGGTTTTATTTATATAATATAAATGCACATTTTCAGGAGCCATTTATTTAAACATGTAAAGACCATTAAGAAAAGTGTTGTCAGTAATAGAAAGACTTTTAATGGTATGTGTTTAATAAAGCTGCATAATTTTATAAAATACTTAAGAAAATGTTAAAGTTCTATACTTTTTTTCCCATGAGAGGAATTTTTATTTTCCTACATTTCATACACAATAGTATGATTCAATTATGTAAATTTTTAATAGATTGACATTAAAGTCAGATAAGTCTTTGCAAAGGAGGAATTTTTTTTTAAGTGAATAAAACACAACACAGTCATCTATCATCGACTCTTGTGTGGCTTTGATTTAATGTGCTTTCTAGTGATCCAAGTTGATTCTGGAATCTTACAGTAAAATTGTGTATGGTTAAGAGATATTTTCTGAAACTTTCATTTTATAACTTTTTCATTAACCCATACTTGACTTTCTAGTTCCTAATATTACTTTTCAGCTATTTTGATTCATGGCTTATCATTTCTTAGTTATGGTGAAGACCACAGTCTGGAGCAGAAAGAGAAACTCCAGATTGTTTAGAATATCTTTAAATAAGAAGTCCTGGAGAGCAGTTCTGGACTTTACTATAGAAACGTTAATCAACAGCAATAAACTGTGCACTGACGGCATGTTTTAAAACAAACCAGGACTTAGGAAAAAAACAGGAAATTTGACCAAAGAACTCTTCCTAGTAACAGGTTTTGTGTGTCTTTGTTAAGATCATCACAGCTTGTTTTTCTTTTTTAACTTCCTTTCCAAATTGTGGCATTTTGCAGTTTATGTTTCTTTGCAGTTTTATATACAGCTTCATTTAATAAGCACTTTTCACTTCAAACAAACTGATTCCTATAACAGAGGAATTGCAAATGAAAGGAATCTATAATGAAATTATTATGCTGCATAGGCAAATTGTGTTATAAACTGCTAATTAATGAGTCTGTTGCTATGATAGTCTTTGAATAGCCTTCAAGCCCAACTCTTAATTGGTAACGTTATCTGGCATTTTTTAGAATGGGAACACATTTTGCTTACCATCCTTATCCTTATTATATTTTAAATTTTAAACTTGACCCTTTGTTGTCATCGTAATCCAAGAAACCATTCCCATTTAATCTGGGACAGCTGCATATGTTTAGAGACTATATACATAAGTTCTCACAGAAATCTGACCTAAAACGGACAGATGTTTGAACTCTTATGTAAAAATCTATTCTAAACATTCTGGGCTACTGCTAGACAGGAATGCCAAACATTTCTAACCACAAATTATACTTGATAATAACCACCTTGATAGCAGAAAGCAGCAGCCCCCAGTTCCATTTCATGATCTGGAGGAAGATAACAAGTCTTTGGCATTTTAGCTTCGATTTGCTATATTGATAGATGATTAAGGCAGTTGCAAATTGCATCATTGTGAAAGTTAGAGTCCATTAATTCACATACAAAACTTCTCTGAGCTAAAATTTTATACTCTTTTCTCCAAGTAACTGGGCCATAGCAAAGAACTGCTCACTGAGAAGCAGAGGCAAGTTTAAAACCAGGCAGGCTGAGTACACAGAAAGCCATATGGCTCAAGAGAGGAAATGGACATGCGTTCCTTTTTAAAGTATCTGAAATCAACGTATTCCTGAAGAACCATTTAAATAAGCTCACCAGTATGTTTTATTTGATGAAATATGGGATATGCTGGTTATGAAATGGGAATCCTGAAATGTGATACATCTCTTAACCAGCTCAGAGTTTTATTCAATTCTTCAAGCTTTAATCCTATTAACTGTCATGCACAAAGGAAATTCAGGGCTCTCTGATGGTTCTGCCCAAGACTCATGACATTTGCAAACCAAGTCATGAATTTTACAGATAGCTTATTGGTTCATTAAAAATATAACAAGCATCAGTGAAGTCACTTTTCAAAAAGAATATTTTAAATTGTGTACTAGGCCTTAGAAGAGATTGATGACTTCAATCAGTGTATAGAATTTGAGGATTTTTCAAGCAGCAAATTTGAATACACAGATTTTTGGTATGAAGCACATTAAATATACAGTTTTTTAAAACCAAATGTTTGGTTTTACAACTAAAGCTCATTGGTTGATTAAAAATATAAGCATCATAAATGTAACCATGTTCAAAATGGATTTTTAGACTGTTTCCTAAAAGGTTTTAGAGAGTTTGATGATTCACAGTCAGTTTATAAAATGTGAGGATTTTTTCAAGGCAACTTTACTGAAGTCAAAATTTTGGTTTGAAATGTATCGGGCTTATTTCTGGCAACATGTCCTTTGGACATAGATCTAACCTAGCGAAATACTAAGATCTGATTATAATGCTGTTAGGAGTTAATCTCATTATAGCGAACATGAGCTAATTAGTCACATATTATATTATATTATTTTTTCAGTCTGCGGCCTGCCATTTTGATTAAATTTAGGTATTAAATTCCTACCATTCAAATTTGAAACAATAGTCTTTCTGTTACTACCTATGAAGTTCATAAAGCCTTTCTCTAAAATTTTGAACTATTTTAGATCTCCATTACT
Source organism: Eonycteris spelaea (assembly GCA_003508835.1). NCBI lineage: Eukaryota > Metazoa > Chordata > Mammalia > Chiroptera > Pteropodidae > Eonycteris > Eonycteris spelaea. The sequence continues at coordinate 483,455 of PUFA01000245.1, forward strand.
TATAAGATCTCATCCAATGTAAAATTTTATCTCTAATGTAAAATGAGAGAAAATATTTGCATCCATCCCTTCTCTGTTCAGAGATACTTGCCATTCGCAGGTGGTGGGCTGTCATTAACACAGCCTGGCCTATGCTGTGGTGGTCTGGAATGTCTAGTCATTTTAGTTTTCATAACAGTTTCACTGGGGTGTTTGCTTTCAGAGGTCACTTCAATGTCAACCTCAGCCGTCCACGCGTAAGTCTGCCTGTTCCACATGATTGGCAAAAGAAAATATTTTATCCAAGGCATTCTTTCTCCCTACTTTCTTTCTTAGCCTAACCTCTTTGAATATACATTAAAAGAGTGATAAAATTCACCTCAAATTCTGAAGAACAGGTTTATTTTTCTGTCTGATTTCCTATTCTGTCTGACTCTTTTCCTTCCTGGAAAAGGCACCTGCCTTTTGAAAGCCAGGACAGCTGAATGCTTCCTTCCAAATACCTTGGCCTGAAGTTCGGCATGACACCAGGTCAGCACCCCTTATCATCCTCACCCAGGTCCTCCATCTCTGATAGGATCTCTTCTGACTCAGAACATCCAGGAACATTCTCTTGCTGAATGAACCTAGCTTCTTCTGTACTAGTGTATTGACTTCCCTGTAGCTGGGTAATTTAAGCCAGTTGCCTTTATTTCAACCATGTCAAAGTATCAAATAAAGCTATAACATCAGACCAGCCAGGAAAATGAGAGGCTGGACGGTAACATGTTTATTAAATCTTTCCTGTTTTCTCAACCCTTGTCTCCCTGGCTGTTTTCCATTCTGACAGTCAGAACCGTCTTGGAGATTTGCCTATAGATGACGGCCACCAATTTATGGATTTGTTGATTATTTATTAAGGAAAATTGCACAGCTCAAATAAACAGACCCAGTGCTGGGTAAAACAGTTGACCAAAATCAGTAATTCCCAAGATTCATTAGCATTAATTGCTATAACAACCAGGACAGGCCAGCCTGTGACACTCATTCCCCAGGTAAGCAGTTTAGAGACTGTGGCTAGACTTCACCTTTTGAGACCCAGATGTCCCAGGTGTCCTACCGTTCTCCAGTGGGGAGGGCAGTCGGCTGGGAGCAAGAACACCTGAGTCCCTTGATCTCCAGGACCCTGCTTTCTGACCTTGGAAGAAATTCGTTTCAAAACATTGATTTTTCAGTCATTACAGTTACACTTCACATGCCTCTTAGACTTTTGAAACATTTGAGGAATGTTTGTGAAATGCCGTGAGTAGGATAAATAAAGGTAAAACCAGAGACCTGGATTCCTAACTGGGAATCCAAGGAAGAGCCCTAGGGAGTTAACAGACAGTCTGTTCAAAGCAAGGCTTCAGAGGGAGTGGTTCTATTCTAAGCTCCCATGTTGAGTATCACTCACACACACACACACACACACACACACACACGTATTCAAGGTACCTTCACCAAAACGTATAACCGTATCTAATTAATAATATTTGGGGAAAAGGTAGTTTCAGAAGACAATATGATTATCATTGCCAAATAACATTAAGAAAGGAAGTATATATTCCAGTTAGAGTACTTCCTTCTCTTCAGAATGTCACAGACTTATCAAATTTTCTTTCTTTTAAAGCATGTATTTAAAACTTACACTTTCGAAGACACTAGCCAGGAGATGCACATAAATACAAATACTATCAATTAACTGAACACTCATTTCAAACTATTAGAAACTAGACTTCCTTTGGAGAGAACTTGCTACTTAAGTATTCCCTGGACTGGCTATGTAATTGGCCGAGCACAGTACAAAATGAAAATGCAGGGCCCCTTATTCAAAGGCAGGGGAAAAGACACATTTTAGTTTTTCTCTCTTCTTCCCCAGTCTTTCTTGTCTTCTTATGGTATGCTTTATTTGCCATTTAATGTTTTAAGTAAAGAAAAAAAAATTAAATTATTAGCATGAATTTTACTCAGTTTTAAATACAAATTAAATTAATTACACAATTAGCTCATACACACATGTATTTTTTTCTTACCAGAAAAGAGAAAAATCTGCACAAAACTCACTGCTTTTATTTTACTTCTTGATATACAGACAATTTTTTTTTGGTTACATTATTTACGTTCAAATGAAATTGAATCAGTAAAAAAGGAAGCATGTAGGCATGTAGAATCAGAGCCAGATAAGGTTCATCTTACGTAGAACCAGAATGAATGATTGGGTACTCATCTATCTGTTGTAAATATCTCTCCACAAATTATTCTTTTATGTAATCGTTGCCCAGTCCTGTTAGAGTCTATAACATTGTGTCACCCTTTTGATATAGTGACATTATCAAATTAATTTCTCTCCTAATAGGAAAGATGGGGCCCAATAAGGGCTCTTAGCACTTGGGCAGAGGAAGGGATCGAGACACTGAATTTTTTTTAAAAAGGAGAGGGCATAGTCAAAACATGATTTCTTTCTTTAAGGAGAAGAGTACAAAGAATCCTTTCCGTTTTTAGACTGCCAAGCACATGCCCAACACATGCTAAGTATTTTACACACATTCAAATTATATTCACTCCTCACAACAAACAGCCCTGCAAAATAGATATTTGTTTTGTCATTTTATAGATAGAAAAGTTCAAAAACATTAAGAAAGTTCCCTCAAGGCCCAGCAATTTGTAATGGAAGGGCTGGATCAGATGTGGCCACAGAGGCAGGGCTCTTGACACACTGCAGTAAACCAGGCTTGCTGATGCCACAGTTTAGCTGCAACCTCAGCCCTGCCTTAGACAAGAGTGACCACTGGTGCCTGGCACAGCGTGATGACTGGATGTATGCTGTGACTTTTGTGGGTAGGGTGTATATAAGTTGGATATGGATCGGTTCAGTGGGAAAAGAAGTAGAATGTTAGTGGTTGTGTGGTTTCTAAGGAAGAGCCAGAAAAACTAAAAAGTCACCATAATTTGGGTTTTTATAGACCCGCTTTGGCCTCAAAGGATCACTGCCCTACTTGAGGTCTGTCTGTGGCTGGCTGGCCTTCTGAAGCATGGTCGGCCTATCACCCGTCTCTCTCTGGCCGGATTGGGTTAGGCCAGAGTCCACTGCTCCAGCAGTTAAGTAGCTCCCTTTCTCAGTGCACATGGTTGGCCCTTCCTCTTTCTCTCCATCCCTCTCAGCCTTCTGCCTTAACTCTTCTGAAACATGGGCGTAACTCCCAATTCCATTCTCGAGAAAGGTTTGTACCCTGGATTTCATTCCAGTGCCCCACCCTGACACCATATTTTTGAGCCTGTGTCAGCAGCCCTTCTACTCACTCTCATTATAGTCCTTTCATATGACCTTGATTCATCTTGCTATCTTTAGCTTTGCTCTCTTAACCATAGGCACAGGTAATGCCACAACTCAAGTGATCACTTTATCTCCAGGCCTTGGCTACTTTTCAGCCTTTCTGTTTTAAATGTGTCCTGTATTTATCGTCTACCCAGGAACCTCTCTGGGTTGATGGCATAATTTTCAAACTTCCTGACATTTGAATGGAGCACATACACACCTTCCTTAATACTGGCTGATTTTAATTTTCTTGACCACAATAAATCTGACACATACCTCAAGCCAGTGGCATGCTCATCTTGATATTTTGAGCCCTTTTCTTTTACCACAGAGACTGCTTGATTTACGAAAGTAGCTCTGGCATGTACTGTTTTTACTGACATTGGAGTAATAAGTTGGCATTCCAGCACACTTGAATTTCTGCAACCTCTTATCAACCTGATTATTCCAGACTTGAAAGTATTTTGCCTATCTGATATTTGCTGGTACTGAAGATTAGTTAGGGTTTTGTTTGTTCTTTTTGCCTTTTTGGAATCTCATAGAATAATAAGAAATATGAAGGGTTGGAGAGTTTTTTATTAATTTTCTTATAGTCCAACAAGGTAACCATAGGAAGTAAATGGTTCTGGTGATGATAAAAGTAGTACCTAGAATTTCCATATCATTTTTTTTTTCTTCTCTAGGTCTTATTTGGATGACATTTCTCTGGATACCTGAATGAGTGATCCTCCAAGCAGGACATGTGTTTAAAATAGATTGATGGCAGGGTAAATAATCATGTTTCCTGGAAAAGATATAAATGAGGATGCTAAATCTTTAGTCTGGATTTTGTTTTGTTTGGTTGGTTTTTAAAGGTCATCTATCCATGGAGGAAACTGAAGCCAAGAAGGTTGACCTAGTCATGGTTACTCAGATAACTCATGGCAGAAACGGGCTCAAATCAGGGTTCCTGAGCTCATATACTCAGAACCTCTAGGAGGGATTTTGAAACCTCACTTACACATAATATTAGGTCACTAACAGATGAAGCTATAGAAATGGCTCTTTGAGATGAAAGATCTATATTCTGTCATTTAGCCTGTTATAACCCGCATGTCTCCTATATTCTTAAGTAGAAGAGCTTAAGTATCTAAAACTTATTTATCCTCAGGTCCCATTATCCCCAAATGTGGCTATAACTTATTTCCATGAGATCTGTCCATTATCTTACTCAACCAGTAAATATTTGTTAAATTTATGCAGTATGTTTTTTAAGGCTTAGATATACTACTATTTCCTGTCCTTGAGCAGCTGCCTACTCAGTTGGAAAGAAAAGACATGAAAGATTATCTAACAGTAATAAAGTGCTAATTGTGTGATACCAGTCATTGGTGCCATAGAACTTTAAGGGAAATAAAAATCACTGGCCGTTAATGCAGTCAGGGGAGGCTTTCAGAGAGGGTTCTCACTTGCAAGGTGATTGAGACCTCTACAGGGAGGTTAAGGAGCAAGACAGGAGGATTTGTCAAAGAAGAACCTAGAGGCCAGGAATGGCAATAAGAACAGGAAATACATCCAGGGGTGGTGAGTTATAACACAAATAAATAGATTGAGAAGGATAGCAGGATAGCAGAGGTATAGGTGATCCAAAGAAAAGCTAACAAGGAAAGGGTGGGAAAAGGAAACAGCGGTGAGGGGGGGTGGGGGAGGAAGGATTGGTGAGGAGAATGGGGAGGAAAAGAGATGAAAATGAATCACCTAATTAATGGGTGGGAACGCAGACTGATGGTTTCCAGGAGCACTAATTCTAGTCCAATTATCTGTCAAAAATGCTTTGGCTTAGTGGCCAAAGGAAACTTAGGAGAAAACTCCCTGCTAAAATACTTGAATGCTTTCCCCAAACCTCTGCTTTTATTTTTCTTATTTGGAAGAATATGAAAGACAGCATTGTACCTTTGACCAAGAATATAATCTTAAAGTTCTGATTCTAGAACCCTTTGGAATTAACATATGTTTGGTGTGGTCTTCATCTTGTCACATTGGAAAGCACCTGACATCTTTGGAGCCAGAGTATAGCTTAATAAATTATAATTGCCTGAGCAGTTAGGTGATAACTCTGAGGAGGTCAGGACTTTGGCCAGTTGGAGGAAAGGATAAAGAAGAGGGGAAATCGGTGCTCTTGGTTTCACTCTTCTCTCCCTTCATGTCTGGTTTGTTCATAAGATTTCATCAGCTTGAAAAGTCTGAACAGTTATTTATGGACCAAAAGAAAAAAATTAGTTTGTTTTATTCTGTTGATTATACTTACATATTTAATACATTGACTTAATAAGGGGTAAGAAATGCTTAGTACAATTTTTTAAAAAAACTTATTTGTAATTGTTTCAAAGACAATAAGAATAATATCTTATTCTCTGTCTCATCAGCATGCTATAAAAAGTTTTAAGTAGTGAATGATATATGGTCAACATAATTCAATATAGTCACAGCCACTGTGCTCAGTAAAGTGATATGTCCTACTTTCAATGGAGGATAAATAAACTATTAGTAGTTGATTGAGACATTCTTCCTTGTGTGCAGCCTGAATGTGGAATACAACTTCTCTTAAAAAACAAACAAACAACCCCTGCCCCTCCCCAAAAAAGAATGACCCAGAGCATATAAATAATATGAGAGAATTATGAATTCTTTTGAGATAATGGAGAAATATGGATTCACCTTAAAACTAAACAGGAAAAAAAAGTGAAAAATCATGATTAGAAATGTTCATGTTATAGTTTATTAAGTATGATTGTAAAACTTTGAAGTATATTATACAGTTCTCCAGTACGACCATCCAGGCAGCACCTGGAACATTCTCAAAGGCATTGCTTAGCCACCTTCTCCCGTTTTTCAATCCCAGGAAGTACTAGTGATTTAATGTTCTTCAACAAGGATATCCTACATTTGGTGGTTCTTATTTTTATTTTTAAATTTGTTACAAAAGAACATTTTAAAAAAATAACCACAGGAAAATTTAATTATTTTAAAAATGATGATACTTTATACAGATTTGTAGTCTTTCATCTAACTTTCAAATACTTTTCAAAAGTTGACTCACCAATCCATGACACATTTAGAAGATTGGGCAATAAATCTACTTCTATTCAATTTCAAAGAATTTACTGTGTCCTAAGACATAGGGACTTCTTTTTTTTCTTTCTTTCTTTTTTCTTCCTCTCTCCCTTCCTTCCTTCTTCCTGTTTCTCTCTCTTCCTTTCCCTTCCTTTTTTTTTTTAAGACCTAAAGAAAACTGGCTTGGCCCCAACTCACTAGGAACTCAGTGTAACGAAGGAAGGAGCCATAAAAGCTCTCCAAATTCCCAGTAACACATGCTACAACTTAAAAACCAGAAACGGAAATTCTACATAGTTTTGAAGGGTCCGAAAGGCATTTAGAAGATTTTTGAGCCCTAAATAATTCCAAGATACAGAAGGCAGACTTGCTTTCTGAATTGATATTTTAATAACTATTTATTTTTTAACAGGCAGCTGTGTTACTTATATTATTCTTGCCAGGCACGAATTTGTGCCTTTTACCTGAGTAGGGAAAGAGAATCAAAGATGGATTCTTGTCTGAAAAATTCATCTGTAAATATTTACCAGGCTGAGGACAAGAAAATAGGCTGCCAGTAACTAGAAGTTTTATAAAGTATCCATTAAGATTTTGTTGATTAGTAGTCTCAAGATTTAGCCTCTATTGTCATTTTGATTTCCATTGGTAGATAAAGTTCAGTGGCCTTTCTAGCTATCCTTTGAGTTGTTAAAGTAGAAGGCTGTGTTGGGAGATATTTTTCAATTCAAGGGCCATATTTTTTCACCAAGTTGCTTTTTAATCACTTGACTTCCAGTTCAAGAATGGTATGAAAATATTGTTTAAGAGTATGGATCATTAAGTATGAACATAATGAAGTTATAGGAATAAGATAGTTACTTTTAAGTATCAGAAAAATGTGTTTCTCTCATCTGTCTAGTGTAAGTATATCTAGCATATACTAACATAAGTTTACCCCTAGCAATTAGTGTACTCCTATGAAACAGAGTTGCTAGCTGAAGACATCAATTAAAAATATTAAACATAAATTGAGGTTTGCGATAGAGATCAGAGAAATATTATCGGATACATTAAATATGGAAAAGATGAGAGTGGGGACCCCACCCAATGATGGGTATGGGGGAGCCTCTATCCCAGGCAGAGGTATGAAAACTGCAATCTGGGACAGACTTCTGGCCACCACTTTGTTCCTTAGGACTATACCCCAAGATGGAGTCACTTCATGGTGTGCCTCCACTTTGGAATTTCAAGAGAAGCATCCCTAACTCATGTTCACCTGCTTTGAAATGTGAAGCACTGCCTGTATCTTCCCTGTGCCCCTCTGTTCTCATTAGCACCAAGCAAGCCACAAACCTTCCCTCTTGGTCAGGAGAGAGATAAGGAGAGGAGGAAACCATACAATATCTTTTAACAATGCTGTTTACTTCTTCCTTTGCCTCGGATTGCCCACATATTAGCAGGTAAAATTGTTAATGAAGAACAATTAAGGATGCTTCAGTGAGGCTTTGAAATTCAAACCCAAGATAGCTGTTCTACCAGCTGAAGAGTGAATTTATTAGGAATTATCTGTGGTACCCCAACCCAACTGCTAGGAAAGCTGAAGATGAGATTCTGTTAGCCAGTAAGGACTTTCTACCATATTTAGGCTAAGTTAGAGTTATCACAAAATATGAAACACGTGCTACCAATCTGAAAAGAATTAGAGTATAATGGAGGCAGTACAGCGCAGAGCCCAGACACTGGAGTTGGGTCTGTTAACCCGAGCACTGCCTCTTGTTAGCTGTGTGATCTTGCTTAACCTCCCTGCACTTCAGTTTCATCATCTGAAAAGTGGGGACAGTATTACCTCTATCTCATAGTGTTATTAATGCATGTCTAGTCGTAAATCAGGGACTCGCACAAAGTTGATGCCATATTAATATTTGCTGTAGTTATTATTTTGTACTTAAAAATGTAAAAATGTCTTGTATTATCTGCTGATATTCAGATGGTTGAAGGGGAAAAAACATGTAAGAATACACATAGGAAGTTTTTATGAGCTGGGCTAACATCATTCTTACTCACATTCCATTGGCTGGAACTCAGTCTTCTGGCCACACCTAACTCTTGGGAAGCTGAGAAATACAGTCTAACACTGAGTCTAGCAACAAGAGAGGAGAATGTGGATTTTGCGGAGCAACAGTCTCTGTCACAACCCTAAAATTCATTCATAATTATCCTGCCGTTTCTGTCTTTTAAGAGATCAGGTGGTTAAAATACGTGTGCAATAATCATATTTTGCTACTAAACACTGTAATATGTGGCCTGAAATTCTTTTTTTCTAATTTGTGAAAACTTCTTGTGTGAAAAGTCTTAAAAAATTACAAAATTTAAATCGATGTGGTTGTACATTCAAGAAAAGAGTTACCTTTATTGAAAAGGATCTCAAAAATAAGAAGAAAAGGACCTCATTGTATGAAATCAGGGCAGTGCCAGAAGATCTGAAACACACTCTCTATTCAATAGCAAACAACTGACCCATCATTATAAAATCCATGCTCACTCTATTGGCTCAACGGCCAGGGTCAGTGTCAGTACAACCTGTGGTTAGTATAGTTGAAACGAAAAGTATTAGTGAAAATTAAAACCACAGAGCACTGTGGAAAATTGAGAAGCCTGGATGGAACACAAGTGTCAGAGCAATACAAAATTTTCTGATGAAATAGCTCACCCAAAGAGGCAGAAGTAATGTGTATCTGACAGGTGGTGAGTAATGGAATTTCCTTGGCACTTTTTAAAGTATACACAAAATATGTATATAGCCAAGGGCCAGATGTACTTTGCTGGATGTGTAAACACCCCTGAGAAGATATCATAAACTGAATTTGCAAAAGTCCAATTTAATGCTTTAGAAAAGATACGTATTATGTAATTGAGCCCTATGGAAAAAGCTAAAAATCCATTTTATTCATGTGGTCAATAAGTCTCAGCATTTACAATGTGATATTTTAAAAATCCAAAAAAGAAATGGGCTTTGTTTTTTTTTTTTAAATTTCCTATGATAATGTATTACTTTTAGAATTAAGAAAAGTAAAAAGAAAATGATATGCAAGATTTTCTTAGGAAAGAGGTTTAGATTGATTTCCTAGTGGGATTGTTCTCTGTTCCATAGTATTATTAAATTATTTTGGAACTGTGGAGTCAGTTTTATACAGGGTTTATACAACATTTTAAATTAAGTTCATGAGTCTAAAATTCTAATAGTTGCAATTATCTTTAAAATCACTTAAAGCACCCACAGAATACATTATATGTGGATTTGTTGATATAAATCTGTCACGTAATATGAATATGTAATATTAGATTAATATACAGTCAATGATGAAATATACATGCAAGCATTATGGTACTATTTAAATTATTGGTCTCTGTTTTTCATTATGAGTGGATAGAGTTTAATTCATGTAAGCTAAATTTACACAACATGGAATTTTGTGGTATAGACTGGAAAAAGCACTAAGCTTGAGCTGAATCCTGGCATTTTATTTGGGCAAGGCATTTGATCTTTCCAAGTCTTACCTCTGTTGCTTGTAAGATGAGGCTTATACTACGTACTTCATCAGTTGTATGAAAGATCAAATGAAATGATGTAAACTCTAAGTATATCAAGAGGTGACTACTAGACTGAGAGTGTCCGGAGGGCAGGCACCATGTCTTATTGCATTTCTGCTGGAAGTTAGAGTTGGATGACCAAATTGGTAAGAGTCCCAGTCTATATTTCTTGCCCAGGGACAAACACATTCAGTTGGACCTATGCACAGAGTAGTGTTACTGTATCTGAAGTAATAAAGGCAAAGGAAGTTCTCTTCTTAAACTTTAGGTACAGAGAGAAACTAGGGCTATGCACATTTTAGTAAAATAGACCCAGAGGGAAATTCAGAATAATTCGAAGTTGCCCTCACTAGGCAGTGAGCAGTGGGTTTTTATTTGGAATGGAGTAGTCATGCTATAAGTTTTCTACTTATAAGGCCATTGTTTGCTTTGACTGACCTAAAAATATGTCTGTTCACCAAACTCATCTTTTTTCCAATATTACATCTCAAAAGGGGGTTAGTTATTTTAGTATAGTAGCACATTACTAATTTAATGACAAAGAGAGGAGTGAAAATGAAAATGAGCAAGAAAATCTCTAACAGCTGAGATGGCAGTGCCAACCGATTAGCCTTTTATTCCCTTCTCTATACAATGAAACTAAATATTTTTGACCATAGTGTTCATAGAATATTAACCATCATAGAATAAATTGAGACTATGCATGTGTGTATATGTGTGATTACTTTTATTTTTAAATAATTATAGAATCAGAGGAATTTGCAAAGAAATGTACAAAGAAGTTCCCTATACCCATCACCCATTCTCCCCCCAGGGTTAGCATTTTGCATAACCACAGTACAATATCAAAACTAGGAAATCGACATTGGTACAATCCACAGAGTTTATTCAGATTTCACCAGTTATACATGCATTCATTTCTCTGTGCATTCATGTACAACTCTATGCAATTTTATCATGTGTGTGGCTTCTAGTAACCACTATCACAGTCAAGATAATTAACTATACCCCTACCACAAGACTCCCTCATCATTCCTTTAGGACTATATCTACCCCTCCCGAATCCTAACCTCTGGCACCACTAATCTGTTCTCCTTTTCTATAATTATGTATTTTCACAAATGTTATACAAAGTATATTATACAGTATGTGTCATTTTTAAATTAGCTTTTATCAATTAGCATAATTTCGTTGAGGTTCATGCAAATTATTGTATGTTTCAATAGTTTGTTCCTTTTTATGGCTGAGTAGAATTCTATGATATGGATGTACCACAGTTTTTATTTAACCATTCACCACTGAAGGATATTTGTGTGGGTTCTTTACAAATAAAGCTGCTGTGAACATTCATGTACAAATTCCTTTATGAAAATAAGGTAGTGCAACTGTTGGATCATATGCTAAGTCCATTTTTACTTTTGACAAGAACTGCCAAATTATTTCCCAGAGAGACGGTACCATTTTTCATTCTCACGTGACAGCAATATATGACTGATGTAGTTTTTCCACATCCTCACCAGCATTTAGAGTTATCCCTAGTTTAGCCAATCTGACAGGTATGTAGTAATGTTGCATTTTAGTTTTAATTTGCATTTCTCTAGTGACTGTCAATATTGAATATATTTTCATTGGTTATTTGCCATCTGTATTTCTTCTTCAATGAAATGTCAATGCATATCTTTTGTCCATTTTCTAATTGAAGTATTTCATTAGTGTTGAGTTTTGACAGTTTTCAGTTTTATTAGTTTATGTTTTTTAATACTTTTTTTCTGCTTGCTGTAGGTTTGTTTTGCTCTTCTTTTTTTGGTTTCTTGAGGTAGAAACTTAGATAATTGATTTGAGATCTTTCTTCTTTTCTAGTATAATCGTTAGTATTATAAAACTGCATCTCAGCCACTGCTTCAGCTACATCCCACAAACTTTGATATTTTCTTTCTCTTTTTTAATTTCCTTTGATACTTCCTCTTTGACCCATGGATTATTTAGAAGGGTGTTATGTAATTTCCAAGTGTTTGGAGATTTTTCTCATTGATTTCTAGTTTTATTTCATTATGGTCAGAGGATATACTTTGTACTGATTCTTTCAAATTTGTTAATATTTGTTTTGTGACCCAGGGTCCATTGTGATGAATATTTCATGGGAACTTGAAAAGAATATGTATTCTGCTATTATTGGGTAGAGTATTCTATGCATGTCAGATTAGATCTTGTTGGTTGATAGTTTTGTTCATTTCTTTCAGATGCTTACAGATTTTCTGCCTAGTAGTTCTGCTAATTGTTGAAAGAGAGATATTGTAGTGACCAACTTTGGTTGTATATTGTCCTATTTATCCTTTCAGCTTTATAGATTTTGCTTTGCGTACTTTTAATTTTAAGCTCTGTCGTTTGCTATGTACACATTTAGGGTAGCTATTTGATTATTTATAATATTTTAGAGTATATCATTTTTTTATAGTTTTCTTAGTGGTTTCTCCAAGAGATACCAACTATGTAAGTTACTTAATCATAGCCTATTGTTCACATTTTGCTCCTTCAACTGAAGCACAGAAACCTTACGTTTAAATACCTTTATCCTCCCACATTAAAAATAGATTTTGCTTAAATATTTCGTCTACATACTGAATACCATATCAGATGGGTTATAACTTTTGCTTCAGCCAGAAAATATGATTAAAGAAACCCATGAGGTAAAGGGTAGTTTTTTATGTTCACTTTTATTTTTACCCATTCTGTTCTTCTTCCCTTTTCGAATGCCCTGATTTTCTTCTGTTATCATTTTCTTTTTGTAGCAAGAGTTTCCTTTAGCCATACTTTAAGAGTAAATCTGCTAGCAAAAATTTATCTTAATTTTCCTTCATCTGAAAATGTTCTTATTTCCCCTTTATTCCCGAAAGATAGTTTCACTATATATAATATTAAGGGATACATTTCTTTTAGTACTTGAAAAATATTGTGCCACTTCTTTTAACCTTCCTGGTTTCACATGAGAAAACCACTGTCATTTGAATTGGTGTTCCCCTATAGATAATGTCTCATTTCTCTCTGTTTTCAATATTTTCCTTTTCTTTGGTTTTCAGAAGTTGAATTACAATGTGTCTTATTGTAGATTTCTTTCAGTTTATCCTATTTGGGATTTACTCAACTTCTTGAAACTATAGGTTTATATCTTTTGCCAAATTTGGGGACTTTTCAGTCATTATTTCTTGTAATACTTTTACAGTCCCACATTCAACCTCTCTCCTTCAGAGACTTTGAAGATATGAATGTTAGATCTTTTGTTATTTTCCCATAGAGCTCCAAAGCTCTATTTATTTTTTCAATCTATTTTCTTGCTGTTGTTCAAATTAAGCAAATTTTATTGATCTGCCTTTAAGTTTACTGATTCTATTCTGTTATCTCCATCCTGTGAGTTTTATTTTTTATGTCAGTTATTGATTTTCAGCTCTATAATTTCCATTGGTTCATTTTTATAACTTTCTTTTCTTTGCTCAGATTTTCTATTTTTTTCATTTGCTTCAAGAGAATATTTAATTGATTGTTGAAGCATTTTTTTTGTTATGACAGCTGCTTTAAAATCCTTGTGAGATAATTTCAGTATCTGATTCTTCTTGGAATTGGCCATCCTGAAGGGAAATTAATTATCCTAACTTTAAAAATTTTTGAAGCCAGTGGTAAACTGAGCCAAACTAAAATTGCAACAAAACCAAGCCACAGTTAGACCACAGGTTGTATTGACTTAGCCTGACAGAGAGTGGCACGTATCTTTTCCTGGGATAAATATGATCTGCTTAAGTCTTTTCTTTACCATCAGTAAGTATACAAAAAAAAAAAAAGTAAAAAGAAAAAGAAAAAGAAAGAAGGAAAGAAAGGAAGGAAGATATGTGAAGAAACAGGAACAAGTAACCCCAAATCTAGGGGAAAAAAATCAGTCATTAAAAGCAGGCCACAGAAAACCCAGATGTTGGAGTTAGCAGACAAGGACTTTAAAATAACTATGACAAATATTTAAAGGAGTAATAGAAAAAGGTGGACAACGTATATGAATAGATGGGGGGAATATCAGCAAAAAAAAAAAAAAAGAAAGAAAAGAAAGAAAATGTAACTACAAGAAAGAAACTAAATGAAAAGTCTAAAAATGAAAATATCTTAAGTGATACTTTTATAATGAGATAAAAAACAGACTAGGCACAGAGATGAAAGGATCAATGCCCTCGAAAACCAGTCAGTAGAATTTATCTGAAATAAATTAAAGACAAAAAGAATGAAACACTGAACAGAGAGCATCATAGAACTGTAGATTATCAAATGGTCTGATATATATGCAGTTGGAATCACAGAAGGAGAAGGGAGAGGAAATGCAGAAACAAAATATTTGACGAGAGAATGGCCAAGAATTTTACAAAATTTATCAAAGAAATTGACCCACAGATCTAGGATGCTTAGCAAACCCTCAGCAGGATAATAGACTACAAATAAAACTGCATCTAACTAGGCCATTTCAAAATGCTAAATATCAAAGATAAATAGAAAATCTAAAATGTAGTCAGATTAAAAAGACACATTACATTCAGGAAATAACATTGGATATGATGGCAGACTTCTCCTTAGAAACAGTGGAAGCCAAACACAGGGTGATATTGCCACAAGGATGACAAATAAATCAGTAGAGCAGAATATAGAATCTAGAAATTAACCAGTTTCAAATATGGAAAAGGCTTGAATACACACAAAAAAAGATTTTCAAATATTTAATAAGTACATGAAAAAGTATACAAAATTAGTCATTGGTTTTCAGGAAAATCAAATTCAAACCACTCTGAGATGTCATCTATACCCATAAGAATGGCTCATGGGTGAGTAAGATAGTAGCTAAGACATTATTGTATTTTACCAAATGTTAGCAAGTATGTGGAGAACCTAGAACTCATCCATTGCTGGTGGAAGTATAAAATGGTACAGCCCCTTTGAAAGTCTTTTTGGTAATCTTTTTATAAAGTTAAAAATACACCTGCCATATGACCTAGCAGTCCCACCCTGAAGAATTTATCTAAAAGAAATGAAAATACATCCACAAAAAGACTTGTACAAAAATATTTATAGCATCCTCATTTTTAATAGCCCCAAACTGGAAGCAACCTGAATGCCTACTAACAGGAAAATGAATAAGCATATTGTGGTATGTTATTAGTACAATGAATTACTCCTCAGCAATAAAAAGGAATAAACTACTTAATGACACAACAACACGGATGTCAAAAACATCTTGAGCAAGAGGAGCCAGGTACAAAAGAATACATACTGTATGATTCCATTTATATAAAATTCAAAAATATGAAAGTTAATCTATGTGCTGGAACTCAGAACAATAGTTGTCTTTAGGGTGGAGGTGGGATTGACTGAAAAAGCATGATGGGACTTCCTTGGTAATGGAAATGTCCTATATCTTGATTTGGTAAATGCAATCCAATTAAAAAATAAATAAAAACTTCACTAAGTAGACCTGAGTGCCAGGCCTCAACACCATTTACTAGTAATGGCACCTTGGACAAGGTGTATAACCTCACTGAACCTTAGTGTCTTCATCTGAAAAATGAAGATTGAAGCAATATCCACCCTTAAGAGATAGTTGAGAAGTAAAGTGATTTTATTCATACAAATCACTTAGCATAGTACCTGGCATGTATTATAAGTATTTATGAAATATTAGCCATCATTATTATTCTTATTGTTTTTTCAGTTGAAAAAACTCAGAATGGGTAACTCATTTGCCCAAGGGTACTGGTAGTACATACCAGAGGTAGGAAATGATTCCTGTTTCACTCCAGAGCAGTTTTGAAGGCAATTTCTGCTGCTGTCCTAATGACTCTAAGTCCTATATCAACTTTTTTTTGGAAAGTACATGGACTTGTGAATGATTAATTCATTGGTTAATTAAGCCAACACAGAGACACGATAGGCAGTTTTCTTGTAATGTTGAACCATACTGTAGGAAGATTCATCTGGCAGTGTTGTATCGGATAGATTGGATCATGTATAAACTGGTTAGTTATGAAGCAGTTTGAGTTGTCCTAAGAGGGGGATGGTGCAAGACATTTTTACCAGTAGAGTGGTAACAATGGGAACAGTAAAGAAAGAATGGATTCCAAATGATGGATAGGTAGATTCTTGATGACTTGACAATTGATTGAATGTGGGAGTTGAGGGAAAGGGTGGGACCAATGATGACCCAAAGAGGAGAATGGCAGGGAGTCAAGGTATGTGCTTAAGTGAATTGAATGTGAGCAACTGGCACATCAAAAGATACATTGTGTGTCTGTCAGCCCAGTGTCTGACAGATATGGCTGACAGATTTTGGCTGTGTACAGCTGCTCCAGAGGTAGGCCATGAGGGAGCAGATTAGAGAGACATGTGTCGGTGACAGTTGATGTTCTTTGAGCAGAGCAAGAAGGATAGGCGAGAGTTGATGATGGCCGCATTTGAAGGATGGAGGAGAAGGAAACCATGGAGCAGGGCAGTTGCTGACTTCTGTGTAGAATGATGATGCTATTGTTGCTTGACCAACTGAATATGTTTCCTTAATGTGGTTGCTCCTTTGTAGAATCAGATACATGGCAAAACTATTATATTCTTATGCTTTGACAGGTCTTTAGTGTTCTGGTATAGAAAAGCAAGCCCCAGAGATGTAAAATTACATAGCTAATGACAGAAGACCATGATGTGGTAGAATATTAACCAAAGTATTAGTTTCTCTCAAAAATACTCATGTTGATGCAGCAGGAATTTATTGAACACTCTTCTGGGTATATTGTAAGATAGAAAGGAATGTAAAATTCTCAACAAGCTTGTAGTTTTACCAGAAAGACATCGGGTAACAGTGCAAGGCCCTTTGGATCACATGCCAATCAGTCTGGTCAGTGAAGGATAGGACCAAAGATGACTCAAAGAGGAGAATGGCAGGGCTATTAGTACAAGTAGAAACATTAGAAACATGAGGGAACAGAATCGATTGCAGAGTGGAGGACAGGGAATCAAGGAAAGGAAAGGATCTGTGAACTCAGCCTGATTTCATGGATGAGTAAGGACTTAAAATATGAGTATGTGAACAGATGAGAAGACATTTAAGAAAAAAGAGTTTACAACCAGGTTTTTACAACCTGCACATCAAATCCTGTTTTCACATTTTTATTGACTGTGGATCCCTATGAAACGAATGACTTAGTACATCATCAATCTTGTGCTGGTGTGAGGAAAAACCATCCAGAGCCAAGTAACCCCGGAAAAATAAACCCATTGAATACATGCAGGATTCATTCATTCATTCATTCATTCATCCATTCAGCAACCACTTACTGAACAACAACCGTGTACCAGTCACAGTACCAGGTATTGGAGATACAAACATGAATAACATGGGTCTCCTGCTCTTAAGAAACCAATAATGCAGAAATAACTTTACACTGTTCTTACAAAGGAAAATGTAAGGTGTGTACTTGTCTACTTTATAAAATACAGTTTATGAAACATTTATAGAAATTAAACATCTGAGGACTAAAAATGTCAATGAGTTCCTTGAAAGTGGAAATAAAACTATGTCTGTGCTCAGGGCAATAAAATAATAAAATTAGGAAGTAAAAGAGGAATAATGCCCCACAGAAAACCTTTTAACTGTTGCATCAAAGAAGCAAACCTAAACTGCAGAATATCTAGGAAAAGAAGTGAAAACACCATATAGCTCAATCTATAGTGTCACTAAAATTGCTCTTGAAGAAAAAGTAATAGCTCAACATCACTTCTCAGGAGGTTAGAAAATAAAAATAAAATAAACCTAAAGAACACAGAAGAAATAAAAATAAAATGAATTAATTAAAAAGCATGAAAAAGAAAACCAGAAGATAAATAAATCCAAAAGTTGATATTTTGACAAACCAATAAACGAAGATAACATTGGCTAGCTTAATTAAGAAGAGATAGGGAAGAACTCACTAATATAGAAGATTAGAAGTGAAAATGAAGTGACAAACAAAAACAGATGAAGAGGAAATTAAAAGAATCATAAACGGTACTTTGTGAACTTTCTAGCAAATAATTTTGACAATCTGGGTGAAATAAATGATTTCCTAAGAACATATGAATCACCAAAAATGAATACCAGAAGAACTTTTACTAGATAAATAAATGATACCCATAGAAGAAATAGAAAGTTATCAAAAGAATTTACCCTGGAAAAACATCAGATCCAGGTGGTTTCATAGGTGAATTGGTTCAAAATTTTAATAAAGATATAAGTCCTAACCATAAAAAATATTTCCATAGGAAAAAAAGGCTTTCAAATTATGTTTATGAAGCTGGCAAACTGCTAATGCTATAACCTGACAAGTTAGCATAATATACTAGAAACTATTATTATTTCTTAATATCAATATAAAAATCATACATAGACTATTAACAAAAAGAATTCAGTAAGATT
This sequence comes from Eonycteris spelaea, assembly GCA_003508835.1. Taxonomy (NCBI): domain Eukaryota; kingdom Metazoa; phylum Chordata; class Mammalia; order Chiroptera; family Pteropodidae; genus Eonycteris; species Eonycteris spelaea. The sequence goes on from PUFA01000245.1 coordinate 501,898, forward strand.
TAACATATCAAAAGCATGATAAACCATAATTGGGTGAGTTTTATACCAAAAGTATACGAATGGTTTTATCTTAAGAAATATATTAACATAATTTACTATATTTATAAGGCAAAGATGTCAAAGCTCAGTAGCTTCAAAAAAAGGCAGTTAACATACTTCAACAATATTCCTAACAAATACCTTTAGAGAAAATAGGACAAGTGCGTATGTCCTTAACATTACTGAAGCTACGTGCATATATGTGTGTGTGTGTTTGTAATTGAAAGCTAGAATATTCTGTTTAAAGTGAAGATTTAAACAAGACAAAGTCCCCACTATCACCATCATTATATAACAATTTGCATTCTAGACCAGTGTCAATAAACTGCCATCTGTGGGCCAACTGCCTGTTTTCGTAAATAAAGTTTTATTGGACCACAGTATTGCCCATCATTTATATATCACATCTCCCTTCCCCTACTCCCACTATAGCAAAGCCGGATAGAGGTGACTGAGAAGCTTAAACCAGTGAATGCCAACAGGTGTTACTGGAAGGGGTTCAGAGCTGTGAGATCACAAACTTACCTCCTCTGTTCCACACTCCTTAGCTGAGCCTGGTAAAGAAAGCTGAGACACCCCAAGAAGCATAGCAAAAAGAAAGTACCCTACCTATCACTTACTGAATTGGTGAAACACTGTACCCGATTTAATAACCTAGAAGAAATGGACAAATTGTTAGAAATAACCTTTCTAGACTGAATCATGAAGAATTGGAAAATCTAAATAAACTTATCACTAGTAAGGAAATGGAAACAGTAATTTAAAAACCTCTCTAAAAACAAAAGCGCAGGACCAGATGTCTTCACTAGTGAATTCTACCAAACATTCAAAGGAAATTTAATACCATTCCTCAACCTCCTACAAAAAATTGAAGAGGAGAGAATACTTCCTAACATACTTTATGAGGCCAACATTACCCTGATACCTAAACTGCACAAGGACAACACACAAAAAAGAAAATTGCAGGCCAATATGTCTGATAAACATACATGGAAAATCCTCAACAAAATACTAGCAAGCTGAATACAATAAAAAGATAATACATCACTATTGAATGGGGTTAATTCCAGGCACAAGGATGATTCAACATTCACAAATCAATCAATGTGATATAACACATAAACAAAAGAAAAATTTTAATTTTATAATCATATCAGTAGATGCAGAAAAAGCATTTGATAAGATACAGCATCAATTTATGATTTAAAAAACTCAACAAAATGAGTTAGAGGAAAAGTATCTCAACATATATGGCAGATCTTCAGCTAATGTCATACTCAATCATGAAAAAAGGAAAGCTTTTCCTCTAAGATCAGGAAAAAGACAAGGATATTCACTCTCATGACTGTTACTCAACATTCTACTGGAAGTCCTAGCTGGAGCAATTAGACAAGAAAAAGAAATAAAAAGCATTCAGATTGTGAATGAAGAAGTAAAATTATCACTATTTGCAGATGACATGATTCTATACATAGAAAACCCTAAAGACTCTACCAAAATAAAAAAAAAAAAGCTATTAGAAACAATAAACAAATATAGGAAAGTTGCAGGATATAGAATCAGTACACAAAATTTGTTGCATTTCTACACATTAACAATGAAACATCAGACAGAGAAATGAAGAAAATAGTCTCATTTACAATTGCAACAAAAAAGGGTAAAAGACCTAGGAATGAACTTAACAAAAGAAGTGAAGGTGAAGAATCTGTACACTGAAAGCTACAAGACATTGTTGAAAGAGATTGGAGACACAGAGAAATGGGAAGATAGTATATGTTTATGGATTAGAAGAATTAACATTGCTAAGATGGGCATATTTCCTAAAGCAATATACAGATTTAATGTAATCTCTATCAAAATCCCAATGACATTTTTCACAGAAATAGGACAAAAGTCTTCAATTTGTATGGAATAGCCAAAGCAATCCTGAGAAAAAAGAACAAAGGTGGTCGTATCACACTCTTTGACTTCAAATGATACTACAAAGCTACAGTAGTCCACACTATGGTACTGATAGAAAAACAGACACACAGACAAATGGAACGGAATTGAGAGCCTAGAAATAAACCCATACATATGTGAGCAACTAATTTTTTGACAAAGAAGGCAAAAACATACAACAGAGAAAGGGAATTCTCTTCAATAAATGGTGTTCAGAAAACTGGAGAGCCACATGCAGAAGAATGAAACTCGACTGCTGTCTGACACCATACACAAAAATTAACTCAAAATGAATTAAAGACTTGAAACAATAAAATACACAGAAGAAAATGTAGAGACTAAAACATAGGACCTTGGTCTCAGAGGGGTTTTATGAACTTGACTCCAAGGACAAGGTAAGTAAAAGGAAAAATAAATGAATGGGACTACATCAACTTAAAAATCTGCACAGCAGAAGAAACTATCAACAAATCATAAAAGGCATCGACTAGCACTAAATCAGAGAAGACATTTGCAAGTGATACTCTGATAAGAGGCTAATATCCAAAATATATAAAGAGCTTATACAACTCAGCAACAATAACAACAACAACAACAACACAAAACCTAACAGTCCAATTAAAAAATGGGCAGAGGACCTGAACAGACAGTTCTCCAAGGAGACACAAATGGCCAACAGACATTAGAAAAGATGCTCAACATCACTAATCTATCAGGGAAGTGCAGATTAAAACTATAATGAGGTAAAATGGCTATTATCAAAGTCAGCAGATAACAAGTGCTGGTAAGAATGTGGAGAAAAGAGAATATATAAATTGGTGCAGCCACTATGCAAAACAGTGTGGTGGTTCCTCAAAAAATTAAGAATAGAGTTACCATATGACCCAGCAATCCCTCTCTAGGTACCTACCTGAAAAATTTGAAAACTGATTTGCAAAGATATATGCACCCCTATGTTCATTGCAGCATTTTTTACAATAGCCAAGACATGGAAACAGCTAAATGTTCTTTGATGGATGATTGGATAAAGATGTGGTACATATATGCAATGGAATACTCAGCCATTCAAAAAAGGTGAAGTGTTGCCATTCGTGATAACATGGATAGACCATGAAAGTATTATGCTGAGCAAAATAAGTCAGACAGAAAATGGCAAGAACCATATGATTTCATTTGTATCTGATAAATAAAACAAAAAGCAACAATAAGCAAACAAAACAAACAAAAAACTCATAGATACAGACAATAGAATGGTGGTTACCAGAAGAGAAAGGTGGGTTAGGAGAAAGGTGAAGAGGGTAAAGTTGGTCAAATATATAGTGATGGAAGGAGACTGGACTTCAGGTGGTAAGCATACAATAGAGTATACAGATGTTGTATTATAAAGTTGTACACCTAAACCTTAAATAATGTTATAACCAATATCACCCCAATAAATTTAAGAAATAATAAAATAAAACATTATTAAGAAATAATGTTTATTAACATTTATTAAGAAATAAAAATAAAACATTAAGAAATAATAAAATAAAACATAAGATATGGGTTGAGTTGATGGGAGAACTTAAAATGATAATTATATAGATATAGATATAGATATATGAATATAAAAAGATGTGTAGTATGTGCTGAGTGTAGTATGAATACATGGGTTAGTATTCACACACATATTTATTTATTCTGTAAGTTTAGACGACTTTGAAGCAAAGAAACCCCAGCAGCAAAGATCACACCTGGCATCCAGATCTAGGTTTCTAATAATATTTTCCAATAAAAGGAACCAGGATTCCTTGGGGAAATGACTGATTCTAGGCTGGGGCAGGGAATATATAAGATAAGCCTGTAGAATCCTGTAACGCCACAAGTAGGGAAGTACTAAAAGCAACAAAATCCCGTGAATGATGTGGATATGTCAAGGGGTTGCGGGAGCCAACTGAGAGTTCCCAGGGCCAAATCTGGAACAATTTGAGCAAGAAACAAATAAAGCAGTAGTAGGTTATAACCCAAAGTATAAAATAAATAATGATGAACTTATACTGATATAAACAAATGATTGAATAAATAATTGGGAGTCAGAAGAGACAAATCTCCTGTGTAGAATTCTAAATACTGTGTATAAAGATCCCCCCCCCCGCCTTAAGGAGGTGGATCATACATAACACCTTACCCGTTAAGTGTGGGCTGTGCATGGTGACCTCCTTCTCAAGGGTGCTGGGCTGTGCATGGTGACTTCCTTCTCAAGGGTGCTGTATGGACAGGGTACAAGAGTAACTTTACAGTGGAGAAATGACAAACACTACTACCACCTCAGCCCCATGATCCAGGTCAACATCACTAGTGATAAGTCACTCCGATAGCATATCCCTTGATGTGATGAGAATGGCACTTTATGTCTGTTCTTTCTCCCCCAAACCTGTAACTCTTGTCTAAGTGTAAGAAAAAATACATCACGCAATCCCAAATTGAAAGACATTCTGTAAAACACCTGACCAGTACTCCTCAAAATTGTCAGGTTCATCAAAAAACAAAGAAAGGCTGTGGAACTGTCACAAAAAGAAGAGGCCAAAAAGACATAAAGACCAAATGTAATGTGGTCCTAGGTGAGATGGGACAGAAAAGAGACATTAGTACAAAACTAAGGAAATATGAATAAACTGTAGACTTTAATAATATTGTATTAATATTGGTTCATTGTATTATTAGTATGGTACATTTCGACAGATATACTAATGAAAGATGTTAACAGTTGGAGAATCTAGATATGGGGTATATACTATCCATAGTTCTCCAAAACTCTTAAACTATTCTAAAGTAAGAAATTTAATGAAATAAAAAGATTAAAATTTTTATGTAAAATATAGATTGGTTTCAATGAATTTCCCAGGCCATGAACATGAAGTAAAAAAATAGAAAAGTAAAAAAATAAAAAATAGATAAAAGGTAGTAAAGGTCATTTGGAAAAAAATAAAATAAACATGAGAATGAATGGGATAATTCTTTTTAACGATTACTAAAGAGTTCTAGTTCTATCAAACATTAAACCATGTTCCAAAGGTACATTAATGAGAGAACAGTTTGTAACTGGAAAGGAACTAGCACTTGAAACGTGGCAAAATAGAACTCAAATGGATTCAAATACATTTAGGATTTTTTTATATGACAGAGGTAGCATTTCAGATTAGTGAGGAAAAGATGGATTGATCAATAAAAGTTATTGAACAACTGATAAGTAATTTGGAAATGTAGAGGCATACCATATCTCTTTACAAAAATCCAGATCAAACATTGAATGTAAAAAAAAAAAAATCAAACCACAGCAATAACAAATATGAATAAATTTATTTAAAATGAGGGAAACTTTCTACAGTCAGATAATAAAACCCAGAAACCATAAAGAGAATGATAAATATGTTTACATTAAATTTTAAACTTCTTTATTGAAAGAAGTGCAATAAACAAGACTAAAAGAAAGAAAACAAATTGCAACGTTTGACAAGGGGCTTCGTAATCCCTTCATTTATAAAGTGTTCTAACAAATATATTTTTAAATCTCTCTCCCCCAAATGGAAATATAATATCACCCAAAAGAAAAGTGGGCAAATGAACCTGGCATTCTCATGTTTTGTGGATGTGTTTCTAGAGAGAAGAAATTGGTATAACTTCTTTGAGGACAATTTGGAAATATTAACCAAAGTTTCTAAAGCATATTCTTTTTTGACTTAGCACTTGCACTACTAGGAATTTCACCAAAGTATAGGTGGGCAAGTGGGCAAGAATATTCACATCAGCATTGTTGTTGAAAACAAAACTCTGAAAGCCACCTAAATGTCCAGGATAAAGGCACTCTGCCATACCCTTCCTCAGACGTTTCTGCAGCCTTTAAAAGAAATAAGGTAGAACTACATGTGGGACAAGCTTCGACATACAATATCAGCTTAAACAACATGCAATGTCCATAATGCATTTGTCCTATATACCAGAAAATATTTTCTGGAAAGATTCATGAGCTTTTAACAGTAGTTATTGTGGAGAAGAAAGACTCGACATGGAAGACTGATGAGAAAATTTTCCTCTTCATGCAGTAATTTTTTACAGAATTTTTTACTATGTACGTTAACTTATTAATTAATTATTCAAATTACTAAAACAAAAGTATAGGAACAAAGTAGACAGCCTTTTCAATAAGCATCACAAAACTTTAAAACATACATTGGTTATGTCCCAAGTTACTGTTTCTCTAACTAGATTTAACACATTGAGTTAAAGTACATTTAACCAAAGCAGAGACTTCGGATTTAATCTGCATTGCCTTCCCCCCCTCCAGCAAATACATAGATTAAATTGAACTTTTTGAAATACTGAAAATAGTTCTTGATTCTCATGAACTTAGAAGACCTGAAGGAGTCAGAAGAAGCCTGGTTAGGAACCACTGTGACAGTACGAAGAGCACGAGTGTCGGCACAAATGCCACCTCTAACTACTGGCTGCCACCAACGAACTTGCTGTGGGACATTAGCAAATCCCTTACCCTTAGTTCTCACTCTGTAAAATAAAACTATAGGGTAAAAGGTGGTGGCAATACACTTTTAGCTATCAAATTATGTGATTTATGAATATTCTAATCTGTAAATTTTAAATGTCAAAGATTGTGATGATCACAGTAGCCAAGTAATATAAACATTATTCTTCAAAGTTGTACTTTCAAAGACCAAAACAATATTAGCCCTTTATGGAGATGAACTTTCCAGGTCTTTCTGTGCTTCCCTGTGCTTCCCTCCCTCTTAGGAGGCTCTCTTGTATTATTTCTTAGTGCTCCTGCCTCACGTTGCATTAGGAAAGGGTTTTATAGTACTTGGGTGGAAGATACTATGGGAAATAAACTGTCATCTCTGGAATAGTAGTCAATGTGAATAATTCTTTGAAACATTTTCCTGTATCTTAGTCAACTTTCTGTATCTTAGTCAACTTTCAGGTTTCCATCTAAATGAGGAAAGTGTAGATAATTTAAATGTCATATATATTTAGTTTTACAGTGTGTTTTCTACTTAGCTTTGAGTTCTGGTTATATCTGAAAATCTGAGAACTGACTTTAAATGAAATCACGAAGCTTCCCAGTGAGGACACATCTTACTCACAGTTAAGTGGGAAACTTTCCAGGGCCCATTTCTTAGACCTTGCACAAGTTTTTTCCTGCAATAACCCCATGCTTGTTAGCCAACTTTCTCTTGTATCTAGGCAAAACTGACCTTTCCAGTATTCTCTCGTGTCAGAAGGCCATTACCATATGGGTTTCTATTTCTAATTCATACAAGATTGAGTGAATAGTATGAAATGTCACTTTAGTCAGTGATTAGGTGGGAGACATACCCTAACAATTAAGTAGAATGCGATCCCCACTATCAATAAACAAGAAATCAAAATTTTATAATCTTCCTGACTTATATAGAGTTGACTTATATTTATGACATCTCAAATTGAAAAAAAAATTGATTGCTTTCTCCTCTGCATCCCCTTATCCTTCAGCACATTGTTTCATTGTAGTAATTTTAGTAACCTAGCTTATAGTATAGTATCGAATAATGAATGTTTTATTTTTTTACTTCTTTTTATTTTTTTAATTGACATTATGTTAATATATAACATTATGTTAATTTCAGGTGTACAACATAATGATTCAATATATGTATATATTGTAAAATGATCACAATAAGTTGTTAACATCTATCACTACACAGTTACAAATTATTTTCTTGTGATAAGAACTTTAAAGATCTACTCTCATAGCAACTTTCAAATATAAAATACAATATTATTAACTATAGTCACTATTGCTGTACATTATATCCCTAGAACTACTTATATTATAACTGGAAGTTTATTCCTTTTGACTGCCTTTACCTGTTTTGCCCATCACCCCCACCCCCATCTCTGGCAACCCCCAGTCTGTTCTCTGTATCCATGATTTTTTAAATTTCATTTATAAGTGATATCATGCAGTGTTTGTCTTTCATTTATTTTACTTAGCATAATGCTCTCAATAGCCATCCATGATGTTGCAAATAGTAGGATTTCCATTTTTGTGGCTGAATAATATTCCATTGTACGTGCAACACATTTTCTTTGTCTACTCATCTGTCAATGGACATTTAGGTTGTTTCCATGTCTTGGATATTGTAAATGTGATGCATTGAACATTGGGGTACAAATATCTTTTTGAGTTATTATTTTTGTTTCCTTCAGATAAATACCCAGAAGTAGAATTACTGGATAATATGGTAATTCTATATTTAATTTTTAAGGACTCTTCAAACTGTTTTCCATAGTGGTTGCACAAATTTGTATTTTCTCCAGCAGTGCACAAGGGATCCCTTTCTTCACAGTGCAGCCAAAGCTGGTTATCTTTTTGTCTTCTAACAGTGCGAGGTGATATCTCATTGTGGTTTTGATTTTCAATTCCCTGATAACTGGTGATGTTGAGCACCCTTCATATACCTGTTGGCCATCACTATGTCCTCTTTGGAAAAATGTCTATTCAGATACTGTGCCCGTTTTCTAATCACTTTTTTTTTTCATGTATTTTGGGTGTAAACCCCTCATCAGATATATCATTTGCAAATATCTTCTCCTATTTGGTAGGTTGCCTTTCCATTTTGTTGATGGTTCCTTTGCTGTGCAAAAGCTTTTTCGTTTGATTTAGTCCTACTTGTTTATTTTTGCTTTTGTTGCGTTTTGCTTTTGGTGTTAAATCCAAAAAACCATAGCCAAGACTGATGTCAAGGAGCTTACTGTAAGCCTGTTTTCTTGTGGAAGTTTAATGGTTTCAGGTATTATATTCAAGTCTGTAATCCATTTTGAGTTAATTTTTGTGTATAGTGTAAGATAGTGGTCCAGCTTCATTCTTTTCTACATGGCTATCCTGTTTTTCCAACACCATGTACTGAAGGTATCCTTTCTTCATTGTATATTCTTGCCTCCTTTGTCATAAATTAATCAACCACATATGTTTGGTTTTATTTCTGGGCTCTCTGTTCTGTTGCATTGATCTATGTATCTGTTTTATGCCAATGCTATAATATTTTGATTTCTGTAGCTTTGTAATATAGTATGAAATCAGGAAGCATGATGTCTCCAGCTTTTTTTTTTTTCCCCTCAAGATTGCTTTAGCTATTCAAGGTTTTTTTGTTTTTGTTTTTGTTTTTTTTTGTGGTTCCATACAAATTTTAGATTGTTCTATTTCTGTGAAAAATTCCATTGAGATTTTAATAGTTATTACTTTGAATCTGTAGATTACTTTGGGTAGTATGGACATTTTAACAATATTCTTTCAGTCTGCGAGCTCAGAATATCTTTTCATTCATTTGTATCTAATTCAACTTCTTTCATAAATGTCTTATAGTTTTCAGTGTACAGATTGTTTTCTTCATTGGTTAAATTTATTTCTAGGTATCTTATTCTTTTGGATGCAATTGTAAATGGATTGTTTTCTTAATTTCTCTTTTAGTTTTCTATTAGTATATAGAAACATAACTGATTTTTGTATGTTGATTTTGTGTACTGCAACTTTACTGAATGTGTTTATTAGTTGTAACAGAATTTTGGTGGCATCTTTGCAGATTTTTATATATAATATCATGTCATCTGCAAAGAGTGACAGTGTTATTTCTTCCTTTTCAGTTTGGATACCTTTTATTTTTTTTCTCTTGCCTAATTGCTTTGTCTAGGACTTCCAATACTACGATGAATTAAAGTGGTAAGGGTGCACATCATTGTCTTGTTTTTAAACTTAGAGAAAAAGTTTTCAGCTTTTCACCATTGAGTATGGGCTTGTCATATATGATTTTTATTATGTCAAGAGAATAATGAATATTTTATTTATTTAATTTTTAATTGAAGAAATGATTTAAAATTTTTTTCTCCCATCTACCTCCCCCTAATAAATGTTTTAAATGGAGGAACAGACCCTCTCTACCTGGCCCAATGTTCTACATATGGTCCATGCTCATCTGATAATTGTTAAATGTGGAATTTATCTCCTGAATATGGGATTAACATTGCTGCTCAATGTCCCACACACCTTTATTGTCCACAAGAGGACAAAAAAAAACAAACAAAATGCAGCTTCTTTAACCACTTTCACTTAAAATGCATATACTTTTCACTTAGGAAGGTGCTTCTAAACTTTTAACATGCATGTAAATCAACTGGGATCTTCTTAAATGTAGATTCTCATTTGGCAGTTCTGAGATGGGGCCAAGATTCTTCATGTCTAATAAGCTCCCAGGAGATGCCAGTGGTCCTGTTCCCAGACCACATTTTGAGTATCAAGAACGTAGAGTTGCCTTGTGTGTGTTGTTAATTGACTAAGTAAGCGGGGAAGAAAGACATGTGTTAGTTTCCCAGTGAATGTGTCATTTAATATTTCTTTCACATGTAGATATAGAAAGGGATGAAGGATTGAAGTGTGGGGTTCAGTGTGGATGATATTCAGAAGATGAGAAAGGAAAATAATGAAGCTGGCTGGATCTTGCTTTTGTGTGCTGTGCTCAGCTCACAAATGGATCCAGAGTGGCAGTAGGGTGAAACACAACGGCTCTTTAATGTCTCCTCCAACAGCACACCCCCATTTAGGACTGGAAGCCTAGGAGTGTATTGTATCCAAAAGAAATGACAAGGCCTGGCGTTTGAGATAGGCAGGTAGCAATTGGCCAACTGGGAATTTACCAAAGATATCAGCAGTGTGAATTGTGTGATTTATCTCTACAAAGATGTGTTTTTCCACCTCTTTTGTCGCAATTCAGGTACATCTTCTGGCCCTCAATTTCCTAGTATTTTCTTAGATAGAAGGATGTGTGTGTGTTTGTGTGCATGTGTGCGAGCCATTTAAAGAAGAAAATGAGAAACTCATGTTTATCTTTCTGTGATAGCTTTTTGCATTTCAAGTTCCTTGAAATGGCCTAGCTTGCTTTCTTCTGTTTTAAAGAAGGGCAGCAGGTAAGCAGGTACCCATGATAGGGGAAATCATAATGAATAGCTCTGAGGATGTACTCAGCAGGTGTCTTCCTCACCCTCTCTTTACAGTAATTGAATTCATTGAAGATACATGGAAATCCAAACTGGATACACATTTTAAAATATCACTACAACACTTGTGGCTGCCATTCGATGGCCATTTGATGCCATTTGACTGCACACCATAACTACTCAGTTTCTTCTTCTTTGTTCAAAATGGTGCTCTTTGCTGCTTCTTCAGTTGAGTTCCTCACAGCCCAACTAAATTAATCTCTCTAAAAGTTAAAGAGGTGAAATAAAATGATCTGAGGAGTCTGGCCAAGACATTTATGTTTCAAAAATGTACGTGACAGTGAAAATCCTTATAGCTTCTCTGTAAAGTGGTTATGATGTTCATTTTAGAGATAGGACAGTGAGTCCCATAGAGGTAAAGAACGTGGCCTAAACACAGTTAGGTACTTAAGCCAGAAACTCAAGTATGTCTGGCTGTGAGTCCTCTAAGGCACTGGGTGTCAGTTGAAGCTGTTTTTTAAAAAATTACAGGGAAACCTTCTTCAGAGGCTTTCCATCTCACAGTGCAGATAGAGCCCTGCACCTCAGCATTGCCTACTCTCTTGTTTCTTTCAGGCTTTTAAAAAAAGTCTGGAATGTGACAGTTTCAGTTAAATATCTTTTTTTTTATCATTATCAACAATAAAAATTAGGAAGATCCTCTCATTGGATATTATATATCTTAAGAATTTCATTTTGCTATAATTGCTCATATTGGTCTGAGTTCTAAGGTCTTCTCTAGGACTTCAATTTTATTTTCAAGTTTCTTATCCACCTGAAATGCATCTATCTGGTTATACTGCTACTTTTTATTAAAAATAGGTATCTTCATAGAATTTCTAGTAGTTTGGAGTTGCATGTACTAGAATCCTAGCATGCATTTCAGCTGCACTATTAGCATTCTAGCTAAGGAGAGTTTATTGTTCCAGTTTTAGTCATCATAATGCAGTCCTGTTTAATATTGCATGATCTGTGGGCTGCCATAAACTTGGTACAAATTGGAGTGCTGATATAACATGAAATGAAGCGCCTTGTCTGAATGTTGCTTTTGTTTTGCATTTAACAAATTAGTATGTTGACATTTGTCACTGATGGATTTCATTATTTGCTGAAAGGGTTTTAGGGGGTTTGACAGCATGAATGGTTTGTCCTACAGACTTTTGAGAATTGATAAAAGCATCTTTGTTCTTTGTACAAAAGCACAACAGATATCTTATTGAGGGACATACAAAAAGGGATGGCTTGTGTAGCTGCAACATAAAATAAACCAAGACAATAATTTTTGAGTTGCTACTTATGCTTTTATGTGATTTCTTCCTCTCATCCTTTTTTTCCTGTTTAAAGAATGCATTTCATTTATCTCAATAACAAGCTCAAGAGCAATCAGTGATCTTTTAGTAAATTTAAAATCTTTGTCTCTTTATACTCCACTTACATATTGTTTAAGAAAGGTATTTTGAAAACATTATAAAAGGAATTATTGTGTAGGGATTGCATTAAATAACTGTACTGAATCTCCGGTTAACAGGAGATGGAGAAGTCAGCCTGTGGATCAAGAAACTAAGACAAAAAGAAAAAAAATAAAAATTTGATGTAAAATTCAAGTTTAATCAAAACAGTAAAAATACATGTTCTTCTGCAATTTCTTTTTTGTAGTCATGTTTAGAGGGACAGCCTTGTCATTCAAATGTACCTTTCCTATACATATCATTGAGTCCTTATTGGAAAGTTGCTTACTTCAAGCCTTTGCCCCAACCTGGGACAGAGTACTCTAGGACACACACACACACACACACACACACACACAACTTCCAGTAAAAGCCATAATAGAAAGCTACAAATAATGAAATCTATCACTGATCAGATAATAACACCCATCACGAACAACTGCCAACACTCAGACTAAGGCAGTCAGACACTGTGCAGAACCATCCATCACTCCTGTCATTTCTTCAGGGAGGGAAAGTGGGGCCTTGGGGGGAGGGGCTGTAGAGTCTGTGAGTGAGCAGAATGTAAAGCAGGGAGGTGCAGATCCAAACATGACCCAAAGTCTCTACTATGAAAACACAAGAACCAAGAGAGAGTAAGAAGTGAATTACTTAATGTAGGAGTAAACATTTTGTTTATTGACTGTCTCCCCCTGCTAGACTGTGATCTCCATGAGGACCCCAGTCCCTGTCCCTTTTGTTCATTAATATATTCTAAGCATCGAGCACAGGGCCTGGCACTTAGCAGGCTCTGAGTATAAAGATTTGCTGAGTGAATTAACGAATGGCTCAGCGTCAGTATCCACCTTTGATGTCCCGTTTGTCCAACCCAATCTTGGACCAAGAACTTATGGTCCCTGCATGAAATCACTTGCTGTACCACAGAACCAAAGCTGGTCCCACTGCGTGCATGTTCACAGTGATGGAAATAGAGCTGGCCTTCAGTTCCAGCTCTGCCACTCCTGAGCGTTCTGTTCCAGGTCAGTCTTTTCCCCTCTCTCAGCCTCCATTTTCTCACCCAAAAGGAAAAAATCCAAAACTCTCACAAAGCTGTTGCAGTTCAATTAAAAAGAGAAAGAAAAAAATGAATGTGAAGAGCCTTTAAAATATAAAATAATAAAAATTATAAAATACGAGGGTGATAATTTTGTAAGTTATAAAATTATGAGTATCACTTTATTAACTGAAGGAGTTTTTGGGGAGGAGGTCACCAATGGGAGAGTTAATTTACTAAGGAAAATACAAAGTTTTATGGGTGACATAATAGTATTTTTAAATCGGGCTTAACTGGGTTCCTGAAGACACAGAGAAGAGCCGAACGTGCATCTGTACATGGAACATGTGGACAGCCCTGCTTTGTGACTCCTTAGTTGTCACCTAGCCTCAGGGTCCTTTCTGCAGAGGAGAAGACTGAAAAGCCGAGAGACCCAGTAGTTGACCTCGGTCTCCTTGCATTGTGGCTCCCAGAGTTCCAGGGTGCAGGGTTCACTGCCAGGTGTGCTCAGTCCCACACATCGGCTGTTTTCTATGGGCAAAGGTATAAGAGGAAACAGGCTGCCTAGTTTTGTGCCTCTTACACACACACACACACACACACACACACACACACACACACAGCTTCTTCAGAGTGTCTTCCCAAGGAAGATCTATGGTCTGAGAGTGTCAGTGAGACAGGACAGTTCTCCCCTCAGCCATCCAGGAATCTCCATTGAAACAACCCCTCTGCAAACTGGAATACGACGTACTTTCTCCTCTGAGCTCAGAGGAGACAAAGGTGCAGGCAGTTGGCTTTGTGACAGCAGTATGGCTGTCCTGGAAATCCAGGGGTGAAACTCATCCCCCAACCTGCTGGAGCTTCAGTTTCCTTATTTGTTATTTGAAAGTGAAGTTTACACCGAATAACCATCAAGTGTCTTTCCAGCTCTAAGACTCGTGAACTGTAGGTTTCTTCCTTTCCAACTTATGGAAATTATTTTCCCCACTTTTCCTGAAAGGGGAAGTATAAGACCCCAGGCTGTCTCCTACAACTGCCAAAGCGGCTGTTTTTTATTGGAAAGTCAGCTTCCTTCTCAGGTTGCTTAACATAGCAGAAGCTTCTTGAGAACAGAGAAGCCCAATGTTTCCCTCTAGCTTTTTGACGTCATTTGCCTGTGGGTGGGTTCCCATCCACCCCGCCTCTCCAACCACACCAAATTTTATTGCACAGATTTAAAAAACACACATCAGTGTGGCAGGCCACCTAAAGAAGCACTTTAGCTCAGGAGCCCTGCAATGAAGCTGTGGCCTAGAGAACTAGTTTCGGTCCAGCTCCGACTGTGCCAAGATCCTGTCTGGAGGAGTAAATTAGCCCTCATTCCCCTCCCAGCCCCCCGACAATAAAAGCGGAATGCTCACTTTATACTCTCTCGTGGGGGATTTGAAGAATCAATTCTAAACATGGACTTGAAAGCACTTAGCAATCTAAGAAAGCGTAAGAGGGAGGAACTAACATTTGTGGCATGTTTATTGTGTGCCAGGTACTAGGGTGGGCACTTGATTTTCATTCACTATTTAACTCAGCTGTAATCATCATACACAAAACTGTCAAACAGTTGGATTTTAAGGACTTAAGCTTATCAAGAAGACAGTGGACAGATAGAGAGACAGAAGGGGAAACCAGAGCTACTATAAGCTACTGAAAAGCTGAATGTCTTTGGTATACATCACACTGCCACACAAAGTTTAAAAATCTAATTATGTCCACTTGAAGTACACTAATATGAGGCATTGAAAATACATTCTTGAACGCAAACGTTTTGGTGCTTTCTAATGTCATAAAGTTCAGCCGAGTGATTGTAAATCTAGCCACTGATAGATTACAGAGATATTAATCTTATTCCACTATTTTCCTTTCGTAGTTAAAAATAATTTTGCCAACCCTCCTAGTATGTGCTTAGGTGATTAGTATTAAAATGTGTAATAGGTAATCATTTCAGGAGAACTGAACTTGGTCGCCAAAATAAGCAATGTTGCTCATGACATTATGGAATAAAAACACACACTGGGCTTGGTCTCGCCTGCTTTGAGGCTTCCATCGCCTAGTAACGTGAGCAGTGTTCACAGTGAGGGAGATGTGTGGAAATCACACCACACGACAACTGTGACTCAGGTCTGTTCTCAGAAGAACTGAGGTAATGGCTATTAATATTTTATTTCATACATTATAGCATTTGCAAAAGCAAACACTGTAGTTAAGGTTACCTGCACCGACACTCCAGCATAACCCAGTTTTTCTTTGTGCCAGCTTGCTTTCTACAGATGCGTTCAACCTAAAGGTGAATTTTCAGAGCCTTAAAAAAAGAAAAAAAGAAGAAACGAGAGGAAATTTGTAAACAATTAGTTAAACCACTACTGTTACACAACTGTGAAACATATAACACTTTTTATACTTAGAAAATAGTATGAAATGTTTTCTTTTTCTTGTTTGTTGTTATTTCTCTCCCTCCCCCCACGTGAAACCGTTGAATAACAATAACAAACCAATGTGATTGAAACTCTCAAGGGTGGCCCTTTGTGAGTGGAAGAAATAGCCGAGTCTTACCAGAGTGAACATCTTAGTAATCAGCTGCTGTACGTGCTGTAACGTCCATCTCAGAAGTATTTGGTGACTGTGGCTACAGAGGATGGCATATGCCAATTTCTGCCCTCTGTTGCCACTCTGTCTTTGAGCGAGTCACCAGTTTGAGGCAAGGGGGCTCCTCTGGTTCTGCTGTGACTGGGATTTTGTAACACGGTTTTGAATAAAATGTCCTGCAGACTAGGTCTGACGTGATCCCCTGAGAGGCAGCTCCCACCATGTGGCACAGGAACTCTGGCTTTCTGGGTCTTTGTTTTCCTACATGTAGAATAGAGAGGGGTGGACAGCCAAGATCCCTTTTGGATCAAGTGTCCAGAGATTCCAGAACCAGTCTCACACCTTCCCCAACTTCAGTGTTAGCGCATCTCTCCACCCCAAGGCATCTCGCCTGTTACGGCAGATTCTGTGCAGGCCTTGGCATCCGCATGGCCTGCCCCAGCTTTGCTCATCTTTCCCTATCATGGACTAATTTTCTTCTCCTTGACAATGCTTCTTACACTCTCATCTTTCCTCCTCACCTCCAGTCCTCCATCAAAATGAACCCGTTCTCTTTCCCAGGTTGGCAGCTGGCTAATGCATGTGGCATGCATGTTCACCCTGTGCAGAGCAGCTATGAAACAGTATGCTGCCTCCTGCAGGGCCCTGGGACCACGTAATGTCTGAACCCGCTGGGGGTTGGTTCCATTGTGGAAGGGTCAGGTATCTGCAACAGGTGGTTGGTTGAAGTCACCCCACTGAGATTCCAGCTTCTCCGCAGTGATGTCCCTGCCTGATTCCCTCGGGCATAGAGGTGCAGACATGAGTCTTGGGTTGCCTTGTAGCACACAGCACGTCAGCTACAGATCCACGCCATCTCCCTCAAGGCTTGGGGCTAATTGCTCCTCCAGTCTTTTTGCTTTGGCCACTCCTTCTGCTGCTGACTTGTGGACCTGCTTCTAACCCAAGCACATGGCTTTCCATTGAGCTGGCAAAGCACAGAGGGGGCACTGACCTAGGGTCCAGCCCTTCCTGAGGACAGCTCAGGACCTGGCCTCTGCACTTTTCCACAGTGGGATACAATGGCATCTCTGATTCTCCTCTGCTTCAGTATGAGAATTCTCCTAGGTCTTGTAGTAGCTCCTGACATTTTTGCGGAGAAGGGTCTTGGGTCAGGGAGGACAGTCTGTCAGGATGTGCCATATGAAGTTGCCTACTTTAGGGGGTTGAAAAGAGTCAAATATCAGGAATTTCATTTGGTCATCCTAAAAGCTGAAAAGATGGAGGAGGGTGAGGGCCTTAGCCTGAAGTTATCTTTATATAATAAGCATCCTGGGTTTTGCCTCGAATATTATGTTACAGAACATTGATATGCTATATCAAAGAATATCACCATAGTATTCTAGTTACTACTATTATTACGATTACTACTACTAGTTGTGCCATTATGGCAACCACTACTTGAGATCACTTTAGAAACAATTAACAGAGACAAAAGGAACTCTGAGCCATCCCCTGGGAGCCACCACTGGGACTAGTTATTTAAAATGAGCTCTCCCCTACTTCCATTCTTGTCCTGTTTTGACCAATGCAGTTAGTTTCAGCGGTAAGGGATGTTGAATGATCAATGGCCTACGACGATGTAGCTGCCTTGGTTTCATTTTCAAAATGTCATGGCAGTAAAAAAGCCATTTGCTAATAAAAAGGGCGCGAGTCATTGCCGAGTGGCTATCGCATCCATGCTGTCGCTGCCTCACCCAGATTTCTCAGAGCAGCTGTTGGCTCGGTGGCGTAGCCGAATGATGTCATTTCAGTCATACGTAATTTTCCAGCTGCCCAGGATGGAAAAGGGTTTATTATTATGGCATGTTTTCCACTGTGTCTGAAAGAAAATGAAACAGACAGGGATATATGACAGTATCGGTTCTGTTTTTACAGGTGTGTCTGAAGGTTACAAGGTACCTTTCATTTGCAATAGAAATGTGACTCTATGGCAAAAGCAAATGAAAACAAAACTTTTCTTGAAGAGATTTTAAAAAATATAATATATATATATATATATATATGTATATATATATATATATATAATTAACATTGGGAACTGGCCTCGAGTATATTCAACTTGAAGGACAGTGGGCATGCTGCCCGGTCTCTGGTCTCATTTCTATTCCAATGGATGGGTTCTGGCTTAATCTTTGCCTTGATTTCTCCAAGGAGAAATTAGAGACCTCCCAAAATATTTGTTTACATGTTTGTTTTCAACTTCTCGTGGAAGCAAAACGTGCAGGAAAGTACATGCATTCTTAAGTGCACAGCTCATCAAATGTTCACAAACTGTATGCATCTCTGTAACCAGCACCCTGATCAAGAACAGAACATGATCAACACCCTAGAAGACACCGTTGCTCCCTTCCAGTTAACTCCCACGTAGTGCACACAAGGACCTGACTTTGAACAGCATAGATTTTCACCCAGTGAGACCCGTGTCAGACTTCTGACCCACAGAACTGTAAAATGATAAACTAGTGTTGTTTGAAGCTACTAAGTGTGTGGTAATTTGTTACAGCTGCCATCGAAAACTGCTATGTGATGCAGCTGCTAAGTGAGAGAGCCAGGAGTCAAACTCAGGGCTCCGTTCCCAAAGCCTGAGCTCTTAAAAACCACCATAACGTATAGTCTTGCCTTTAGCTTTAATAGGTTTTTGGTCTTCCATGAAGAGTGAGAAGGTAAAATGAAAGTCTCGATGTCGGCCGCCATCACTTTAAATTGGGAAATAGGTAGACTGTGTCCTTGATGTACCTTTATTTACCTATCTCATGTTCAGTATGCCTCCGGTCTAGCAAAAGAATGTGTGATATAGGCTGCTAACACTTCAGTGTGAATTATCTTAGTGTATTATCCCTTCCAAAAGTATTTGAATTCTAAAGATGACCCGAGGAATGATTCTAATATTTATGGGAAAACACTACGTTAGAGTGCTGTGGCCAGCCCTGTGCGTTGATGAGCCCAACACCCCTGAGCAGACCCATTCTTCCTGCCCTCTTGCACCAGAGAATCAGAAAAGGCCGCGGGTCCTCTTTGCCATGCTAAGGGAGTATTAGCCGGGAGTGACCGATGAGTGGAAATCTGCTGTGGGCTTTCTAGGAAGAGTTGTGCTTTCCTGATGAGAGGGGTAGTGGTTGCTGGCACAGCACCCCTTTTATTTTGTGTTGAACATGAAGGTGATGCCTGAAACTGTCATGGCCAACTTGTGACCATGAGGTCACAAGCATGAGGGCAAGAGTACACATAGTAAGGGTGGCAAAGTTGGAAGATAGAAAGGTCTAGAGTTCTGACTACATTGCTGAGTTCCTGAACCAAGCCCAGCGACTGCCCTCCTCTAGGGGCCTTGTTACAAGAAAGAAAACTCCTCCCTGTGTGCCAGCATTAGCAGCTGTCTTTTCTGTTACCTGCAGCTGAATACATTCCAAATGGGTCCAAGTACCTTCCAAGTCACAAGACAGCAACCACCCAGGAATGGGGACATGGGCAACAGTTATTTAGGCGAGGACTTTTGTGACCCTCCCCCACATTTTCATGGTGAACACATTCAAGAATGACAGATCAGGGGAACCATCCAGGAGGAATGGGATTTAACTATAGATATCCAGTAAACCTGATGCATTCCACTTGGAGAGAAGAAATGTAGGGCTCGTAATTTTAAATGAAAGGTTAGTTAAAACCAGGAAACTCTGGAGAACAAAAGCTTTTATTTGTTTATTTTTGTTCCTGGTGAGTTTATTACCTTTCAAAAGAAAGTGCTGTTAAGTTGAATACCTCTGAGAATGACCATCTGTCCCCTACTTTCTAGGACCACCCTGGAAAATGTGAGGCATCTTGTCTCTTTTTCTCCAAAATCATGTGGAATTGGTCTATTCATGGAATCACAATTTGAGATTAAGAAATATAGCTTTTGTTCCTAAAAGATCTGTTATTTATGAACCCCCAATAGCCAGGTGATCACTTATCCTTAATGGCACTTATTGATGCAGACCAGTACTTTAAGAAATTCAGAGAGACCTTCACTTTGTAAGTGACTACTAAGATCTCTGACTGGATGAAGATAACTGGAGCAGGCTAATCCTTTTAACAAAGGTGGTAATATATATTGTGGCAGGTGAATGCTCCTTTACAGCCCAGGGAGAATAATCAAGGATTCATTCATTTAATTCATGAATTTTCCTTCTGTTTACACTTTAAACAGACTTGCCAGTTGTTTGCTTAGCTAACAAGCTCTGCCTTCATTATAAGCCATTAGCGGCTAGTAATAATTGAAACTGTGTTTGGATTTCAGAAATACAATCAACCTAATTAATTGTACTCTTAATAATATGGAATTTGTATGACTGACTTGAACTAGGCCAAAATTTGTGTCTTTGCCTCTCTAAGAAACAGGAGTTTGTTAAACCATTTTATAGCCATAAACAAGGCGATAGTAGAATTGTTCATAAGGAAAACTAAACAAGAGGTTAAATCCAAGTGCCTAAAAGGAATCAGGCAGCAAAATATAAATGACTGCAAAAGGGGGGCAGAGCCAAAAATTTCCCCTCTAAGGAAACACTTGGTCTTCTCTGCCTACTTGTAATAGAGACTTGGATAGAAGAAATTTTTAACTTTTCTCTTAATCCTGCTATAGAGAAGGGGGAAAGAAGCACACACATGATTATAAATGACAAGTGGACTCAGCCAGCACCGGGGAGACAAGAAGGAATGGTGGAGAGATGGGAGCTGAGCCCCCTCTAAAAGGGCCAGCTGCTATTCAGCTGCAGTTGCTACATGGGGTTGTTGTTGACTTAGTATGGCCAAATTTTTCAGATTTTTGGTATAATTTGAAAATCTGGATTTCTGGGTGAAATCTTCCCATTTATAGACTTTGGCAGTGGATTTTTCTTTTTCTTTTTTCTTTTTTTTTTTTTTAAGTTAATGCTGTGCAGCCACCACAGTGCAAACGGGTGGCTCTCTCTGAGTATGGTCCCTAAACCAGCAACTTCAGCCTCTTCTGGGAATTTAATAATAATGCATACTCTTAGACGCCACTCTGGCCTAAGAATTAGACTCTCTGGAGGTGGGGGCCCAGTGATCTGTTTTAACAAGTAAGTGCCCCAAGTAGGTTTGCCAGGTTTAGCAAATATTACATTGGACGTATACTAAAAAAGTTTTCGTTGTTTATCTGAAATTCAGATTGAGTTGGGTGTCTAAAGACGCCCAGAGGGCCAGACTGGAACATGGATGCTTGCTCTCAGCGGCGGGAGCAACTGATGTTCTCTCACCAATTAAATTCCAAGGACTCTGGGAAATCTCCACATTTTCTTTAGACAAGGAACATGGGAAGACTTGATTTGTGGATTGAAAGATCCACACCCTCTTACTCCAGAGAAAACCCATAACCACACTGTTCTTACTGAGGGATGTGCAAGTTGCCCGAGCATGTCCCTCCATGAAGCAGCTTTCTAAGCTTCCACATGACCACAAATGACAGACTTGTACGCACAGTGAAAACCAACTGGATGAGCTATTATGGTTCTCAGTAGCACCATTTTATTACTGTTCTGGGAGTGAAGCAAAATGGATTGTTTTATTAAATAAAGATTTCTCCTGTATCACAGTGGAGGCTAATTTTATTAGCTCTTTTTATGGGAACAACAACACCCTGGTTGGGGAAGACGTGAGTAGGGGTTGAAGGAATGGAGAGAATCATATTTTGTCATCCATGCACTCCAAAGAAGGCTGCCAGCATGTTTTAATTGGTAATTACTTACCAGAGAGTTCTCCAGATCCTGCAGAAATGTACAGTAATTTAGAGATGATTCAAAAGACATGCTCAACTACAATTAATATAGTTTGGGTTTGGATGTGGGTGTGTCCCTGGTGTCCAAAACACCAGAGTGTTCAGTATCTTCAAAAATAGTATTTCTTTGTTTTCTTCTGTGAGAATCCAGAGACTCCATAGTTTGAACGCTTACCTTAAGATTCAGAAGGAAAGGAGTCCATAGCATGTTGGAAAGCTCAATCAGATACTGTTTTTGCCTCTGATTCTTTAACTTTAAAACCTGAGGCATTCACTTGCAGCTTTATTTAGCTTTTTAGATGAGCATAACCAGTAGATACTAACCCCTACCACCTTCCTCCGGAAGGGTAGCCAGAGTTAGGTGTGGCCAATTCCTAATGATTTAGTGCTAGCCCTGCCTCTACCTAGTGTGCGAGTCTGAGGGGGCTGCACAGTATTGTCTATGGACAAATTTCCTGGTGGCGCAGAAGTAAAGTGTCTAGTGCTCGGTGTATCCATTGCTAAGCACTCTGCCAAAGGTGATCCCAGTTTTCTAGAGTCAGAGGTGATCTCTGTGTTTTGTTGTTGTGTGATTTTTTTCCCATTAGCAATAAATAAATAAATCATGAAGCTGATGGGAATGTTTTGGTGTCTCCAGCACTCCTTTTTCCCTCCTTGTGCCTCACTAGGAAACACACCGTGCTCCCCACTGTCATCTATGCTCTGCCTTTGAGCCTTTCCCGGTCATCCATGAGCACCCATGTGGAAGCCTGTAGGATGCAAGCACCGGTCCTTACACCTTAATGTGCAGTGAAACTATAAGCTTCTTCTAAGGTCACTACTTCACCCAGAGGTTATAAACGTGCAGCCCTGTCCACAGGTTTGTTTGCTTCAGCTGAGTGTTTGTTTTTTTAATTGTCTCCTTCCCTTTCATAGTTACCTATTTCCCTATATTGTTATCACTTCCCTAATCTCATCTATCTGCTTCCTTCATCTTGTTGTCCACTTCCTATCTTGTCTTCTTCTTTCCTTTTATCAGGCTTTCCTGGGTTCACCTGTTGAACACCTCTCATTATCTGCTTCCACCATCTCCTTGTCTGCTTCCCCCACCTCCTTGTCTACTTTCCCCATCAACTTGTCTGCTTTCCTCATCTCCTTGTCTGCTTCCCTCAGTTTATCTGCTTCCCTCATCTCATTATCTAATTCCCCTTGTTCTTATCTGCTTTCCTCATTTTGTTTTCTTGGCTCCTATAGCCCTCTGAATTTGTAACCTGCTTTAAACCATCTCTTCTTGAAAAGAATGGAAGAGGATTTTCAGGGCAGTGAAACTACTCTGTATGATACTATAATGGTGGATACATGTCATTACGTATTGACTTGAGATCATAGAATACACAACACTGAGAGTGAACCCTCATGTAAACTATGTACTCCAGGTAATAATGATGCATCAGTGTGGGTACTTCGGTTTTAACACATGTACCACTCTGGCAAGTGATGTTGGTAGTGAGGGAGCCTGCGCATGTGTGGGGCGTGGAATATATGGGACATCTCTGTACTTTCTGTTCAGTTTTGCTGTGAATCTAAAACTGCTCTACAAAATAAAGTCTATTTAGAAAAATAAAATAAAGGACTATCAGGCTTTAGTAAAAGTGGGTTGGAAGTAAAGGCCAGGGATAGGGAATAGGCAGTAGACAGTCTAGTGTGTTTTCTTTCCTGGGTTCCTGGAATCATATACTAGGCACAGACCTAAGCACTCTTGTCACCTGCTTGTCTAGGCTTCCCCTTGCATTGACCCGTGAGGGACCCCTGGCATAGGACAGGGTTAGGAAGAGCCAGTGTTGTGTTTGAGAATTTAGCTACTTTGGGGGCATCAGCAGTGGCGTAGAGATGCTACTACCCTTTTCTTGCTCCCTCTCCCTCCCTTTCCTATCCGAGTTCTTACCAGAAGAGATTGAAGTTTGCTGTTCAAAGGCCTGGTAACCTCAAGACAGCTCTGGCTGTGATGTAGATTTAAGGAACAGAGGTCTCAGGGTATGGCTGGTAGCTTCCCTTGGGTGAACTCTGAAG
Source organism: Eonycteris spelaea (assembly GCA_003508835.1). Classification (NCBI taxonomy): domain Eukaryota; kingdom Metazoa; phylum Chordata; class Mammalia; order Chiroptera; family Pteropodidae; genus Eonycteris; species Eonycteris spelaea. The sequence continues at coordinate 525,893 of PUFA01000245.1, forward strand.
ATGTGGCTCCTAGGAGAACAATGATCATTGCGCCACTGGGCTTGAGCTGGCATAGAGGGATGGGAACCCGGAAGTCAAAGGTCTAAACCCAGTGACCCTGGGCAGAGTGGGTCAGAATAAGCTTCAGGGTCAAGACCGTTTGAATTAAAATACTGGTTCCATTACTTGCCAGCTGTATGATCTTGATTTACCTCTCTTTGTCTCATTTTTATCATCTGTAAAATTACAATCATAAAAATCTATCTTCTGAGGTCATAGGGTAGATTAAATGAGTTTAAGTGCATAGCAAAGAGACTTTAAGAAAATATGAGTCTCTAGATTGTAGCTCTGGGGCTTCCCTCTATTACTCTCTGCTGTAGTCACATTTAGCAATTGGAACCAAAATTCATTTACATAAATGAGTGGATATTTTACTGCCTATTTTCTATTCAGAATTTTTAATGGAAAACTTATACTGACTAAAGTTATCTTTTTCTCTTAAACCGAGATCCTTGTGTTGATCAAATGTAGTATGTTTTTCTCAAGTTTTTAGAACTGGTTTCACCTCAGGCTACCGAAAGTCCCATATCCCCCAAAATAGCATTCCCTCATCTCCTAAGCCTATATTTCAAGACTATACCGTGTGGCCACAGTGGGATGCCAGATGGGGCAAAAGAAGGTGACTAGTGCCTACAGAGCAGTCTCAGGGCCAGAGGGCAGCAGGGACCCGGCCAGGTCATCCAGGCCACCCTTTTGCCTTTGGGACAACAGATGCATCTCCTATATTAGACTATATCCAGCAGAGAAGGACTAAGAGATTTCATTGCAGAGGTGAAGGGGCAGGCGCTGAGCATTTGATTTGAAGCGCTGGCGTATATCATGTCACACCTTGTGAAGGAAAGAGAAACCTGTTCTTAACCTAAGGGCAGGGTAGTGACATTTGTCCTCCCTTTCAGATTGCCCGGGCTACTTACTGTGAGTTTGCTTTTCTGTTGTCCAAATTAAATTAGCAGCTAATTAAGTCATGCAAGTAAAAGTAGCTTTCATGTGCTTCTGAGACCCTCAAAACTATCCAGTTTGATTTTGGAGGGACGGAGCCTCAGTTTCCCTCTTTCTTGGTTCTTCCTTCCCCTCTATAATGGGAAATTGGGCTCTGCGTGTCACTATAACTGAAAAACTCTGAACCCACAAGAAGTTCAGGCTTGATGAATATAAATGTGTTTCCTGGAAGCAGGCACCTCCCAGGGATCTGTATAAAAAGTGAATCTGCTTCCCCTTAGGGGAATTGGGATCTGCTCCAGTCTAGGAGGCGTGGCCTGAGGCTTTTCTTGTCTGTAACCAAAAGCAATTTCCTGTCCTTTCCGTCCCGGGTAGCCTGCTCTGACCAGTTGCGGTAGCAGTGCGGAGCTGGAGCCGGTAAGTGCTGAGCAGCAAGATGGCTTACGCTGGTCACATCTCCCTGGACAAAGCAAAAATAAATCACACACCATCGCCTGCTTAAGATCTGATGAAATTCTCCATTTCCGCTCCAAATTGAATTCCTCCCAAAGGATTGGACCGGCTCCTGAGAGTAATGAAGGCACTCCTTCCTCCTCTGCTAGAAGCATGTTTCAAATTAGCAGACACAGCCTTCTAATCTGGGTGGGGAGGTAGCTTTTAGGAGCAGCCTTGAGAAACTGTTTTCAGACCAGAAATGATATTTTTAATCTCAGAGGGGCAGGGCGGCAATACCATGCGGCCTTTGTGGGGAGGCAGCCCTGCTGGTGGTCTCTTGGGAAAATATGGGAACACGTGTCCTACTGTCACTCTTTGCCCAGTCTCCCTGCTCTGCTTCTCTGTTGTCCTCCTCTGTCACTTGTAGTGAAAGATAATTTATTATGGAGAATACAAGCAAGAGGGCTTGTGCTTTTTGAGAGTTAAAAATATTACTTTCCTGCCCATCTCTTACTTGGAAAAAATGATAAACTGATTTTAAAAAGGAAAAAATACATTTTTAGGATGAAGATATCATTGAAGTGATTATCTTCCATTCCATGTAATGATGATGAATCGACAATTTGGCATTTGTAGAAGCAGTTGACACAGGCCTTTTCAGGGGGAGGAAAAGAAAAAAGGAAACCAATTTCAAATGGGCCCTGTCAGAGTGAAGACTGATGACCTGCTGGCTGATTAGGATCATGAATAAGAGTCTGAGAAAGGGGAATGTGTGAGGAGCCCAGGGGTGAAACTTATAAATCAAAGTTAAGGTAGGAGTAGAAAATTCTAAACAATCGTTCTGTTTTGAAGGTGGACATAAAGTGGAATATCTGTTGGTAAAGGAATATTTAATATTACTCCTTGAAGTGAATTTAAGAACATTACATTTTTCTCCACTAACTTGAAAAAAAGCAGTTTAAAAATTCTACTTAAGATGAGAATTTCTGATTTTGAGAGTCAAAAGAAAAAGAGGAAATTCTCCTTGAAAGAAAATTCCTTTTATGTCCTTTTATGTCAGAATTTTGTTAACAACCCTTGGAAAAGGTTATCAAAACCTCACTCCATGTTTTAATTTAGTTTTAAGAAAGAAGCCATTTCCTCCATAAGGATATATAATCCCAGAATACCCCACAGATAAAACTCAACCTTAGAAAACAAACTTCACTGTAGGAGGATTTGGGATCTGGTTCCCAACTGGAAAATTTCTTTTCAGAGAGAAGTTTTCCACTGGTCATAGGGTGGGTCATTTATATCCAGTGAACCGCCCTTCCTTCCTATCCAAGAGGATGTTTAAGCTTTTTCAGAGGACAATGGGAAATACATTTATCCCTGGCCAGGAAGAAAGGATTGAGGATGGGAAGTGGGAATGTAGGTGGGATTCCAGCAATGTCAGGGCCTGTCTGAACCCAGGCAAGATGTGCCAGGGCCTGGGTGGTGTCTCCCCAGTACAGGCAGCTTGGGAAGGAGGTCGGCTGGAGAGGACAAACTGCCAGAGGAGAAAAATTAAAGGGCAGCAAAACACAATGTCACCCCCCACACATCTGCTTTTCTACATTCCTTCAGGCCCTCTCAGACTTTGATATTTGCATAAATGGGCCTTGAATTGGCTTCCCCACTGGGACAAAACAGCTAGTGGGTCACTGAGGACAGGGCAGGCTTTTTCTTCATGAACAGTCATCAGCTTGTGTAACCTTCCTGGGTGGAACAGAGGGGTCAGCCTTAGAAAGTCTCTGTAACTATGGTGGGTGCACCGTCTGAGTCTTTGGCCCGCGGTCCCTCCTGATGCAGGCTTGTCTTTGAGCCTGTTTATAAGGCCTGATGTTACTTGTGTTTTGTTTTAGCCAAAAGGGTGAAGTGCTGCCAACAGTATGTCTGGAATGTTATTTACTTGGTACATTTCTGTGGCTTTTCTTTGTAGCACTACGCATGCCAGAGCAAGGGGTCATTTACTTAAAAAATGCCAGGTTGCACTGTCTGTCTTCTCCACGGGCTTTCTCAGTAAGCTCCCATGACTCTCAGTTCCCTCCCTCTATCCTTTCTTCTCCTTCCTTCCCCCCCCACCTCCCTCCCTCCCTCCCTCCCACCCTCTCTTCCTTCCTTCCTTCCTTCCTTCCTTCCTTCCTTCCTTCCTTCCTTCCTTCCTTCCTTCCTTCCTTCCTTCCTCTTTTTCTTTTTTCCCCCTGAGTTAGTGCTCTAAACTACCATTGGTACCTGGTATTTCATCCTGTGTCCTAAATGCCCCCAATGCACTTTTAATATCTGGAGTTTCTGGTTGACTCTGCCAAGAGCCTGGCAGACGCTTTTTCATTTGCGTGTCTGCCCTGTTATTATTTCACATAAAAGCTGTCTATTTTGGCACAAGACTCCTGTGATTTCAGTTGGGCTCTCTGAGCTGAATGGGTGGTGTTGTGCAAGGGAAATACAGGTGGGGTTTTCTCTACTGGTGGCCATGGGGGTGGAGGACGAATCTGCAAGCAGTCCCAGCCTGTGCAGAGCTGACATGATGGCTAACAAGTGGCTTTTGAAGGAAGAAACCAGTGTGAACAGTTCTTAATTTGGAAGGTTTCACAACTTTTCTGTTCAATTGATAGAGGAGAGATTATTTTTTAAAGAGCAAATTCTACATTAATAAGACTGTAAACAAGTCCTGGATAATGAGAAAAGCTGAAGGAGGAAGCATAGGCAGTACATTGTTTGTTTGCCTCTTCTCTCTTCCGCCTCCCTCCCCTCCCATGTCATGGTGCAGTTCTAATCATGGTATTTTGCATTTTAAAACAAAGTATGGAAAATAAGATTAGATAAATCTCCCAAGCTGGTGCCAGCCCTGGGGCTATTTGCATACCTGGGTGAGTTAAACCCATTCCCCCTCTCTCTCTCTCTCTCTCTCTCTCTCTCTCTCTCTCTCTCTCTCTCTCTCTCTCTCTCTCGTTTTCTCTCTCTGTATAGTTTTCTTATGCCCTCTGAACGTGCAAGCATCTACAGAAAGAAAATGATGGTATTGAAAATATTTGCCTTACAGAAACTCAACTTTTATCAGAGTCTCTTGGAAAGTCACCCATCCATGGCACCTGTTTGTTAACTCTGGAACCAGCCCCAGTCTGAAGTGGAAAATTTTTGGTTCCATTCTTCTTGGCTTTTCCTGTCCTTCTGCATGACTTCTCAATTTGTTCGTAAGCCGCTTGGATTTTTGGCTGAAGGGTCTTCTTTGATCATCTTCTGACAGCATGGGCTTCACATTCTCACACCTGCTCTTCTTTTACAGTCCGATTTCCACAGTAAATGCTTCCATTGCCTTGTAATTTCTTCAGTGTAAAACTGGGGTACAGGTTACTTATTACAGGTAATAGCTGTTTGATGACGGAGACAACTGCTTGGCAGAAACGGCGACCTGAACCGCTGCCAGAAATGTAAACTGCCACTTTATGTATTTCCAACAGCATCTAAGCTTCCAGCCTATCGGTCATGATCTAGCATGCACATGATAATAACAGGCTCACCAGGCCGAGAACGCCTCCCCATGGGGCAAGCCACAGAGGACAGGCTCTAACAAGACTCCTGTGTGTTTCTCTCCTATTATCCACAGCCCACACATCATCTTCCTCTCTCAGAGCACCTTGACTGGAAGGAGCCATCTCTGTGGGACCCGTCTCTGCCATGAAATTGCTCATTCCTGGTTTGGCCTCGCCATTGGGGCCCGTGACTGGACAGAAGAGTGGCTGAGTGAAGGGTTTGCCACTCACTTGGAAGATGTGTTCTGGGCCAAAGCACAGCAGGTGGGTTTAAAGTGACCCTAAGCATTCTACTCCCTGGAGTCAAATTCTATTCCTAGTCATTTGTTCATTCAACAGCTGTGTACTGAGTGCTTATGCATGAAGCACTGTCCTTTTTCACTGGGGAGAGAGAAGAGTCCCTGCACCCTATGGGTTCACAATCTAGAATAGGACAGAGAATCAGTCGACAAAGGCACACATCTAGCACGTCAGGTGATCATGAGTCTAAAAAGAAAAATGAAGCCAGGTAAAGAGTGGTGGGGGAAGTGCTGTTTTAGAAGCCCTCTCTGATAAGGGCACATTTGAGCAAAGACTTACAGAAAAGGTCATGCTAAGGCTACTCAAGTATTCCTTTGTAGTTACTGGTTGTGGTGACATTGACTGTGGTTTTATTTATTTATTTACTTTTTAAAACAATGAGATTTAGTAAGTCAGGAGTAGGAATCTCAAATGCCTGCTGGCAAGTAATGAAGAGTAAAGCACTTGGTGTTAGAGATTAAGGAATGGTAAGGGCTATGGCAAACTGGCAGCCGCTCCTTAATTCTGACCAATTGTTGTCACGTTGGAAGGAGGGCTCAAGATAGCCTAGACTCTTAGTTTTTTAAAGAAAGTTATAAATCTAGATTTTTTATGTGAAATTTACTAATTTAAAAAATACTGTGCAAACCAAACATACCCAGAGGCCAGACCTGGTCAACAGACTCCCAATACAACCTCTACTTTAAAGAACTGACCCCAAACTCTAATGAGGATATAGCAGCTAAACTGCTTCCTGCTTATTTTCCAGTTGCTAATATTTGGTCACTTGTTTTCTCTACTCCCCCTACCCCTTACACACTTGACTGTTTAACATTTTTTGAAGCTCCCAAGTTTGTGCATACCTCTGTGATTTTGTCAAGTTCCTTCCGCCTGTTGAAGTCCTATTTATTTTTCACCAACCAGCTCAAGGTCACCTCTGCATAGCCCAGACTGATCATTCCACTCACGATTCAATACTACTCTTCTAGAAACTGAACTCCCACAGTTTTTGGTACTTACCTCTTTTTTCCCTCATTTTTTTCTTCTTTCTTCTCTCCTCACCACTACTAGACTCTGACCTCTTTCAAAGCAGAGCTGTATCTTACTCAGCTTCCCACCCCCATAGAGCTAGCAGTGTGCATATCTGTGTCCCCTGCCACATGGAGTCCCATGAAGGGAGGCCGCATGGAGGATTTGTGGAAAGTGGCTGTGCTCAGGGTCTGACCAGGCTTGGAATCCCAGCTCTGCTGTTTACCAGCCTCCTTGAGCCTCAGTTTCCTCATTTGTAAAATGGGTGTGAGAATGCTTACCTTTGCAGGCTGAATAGGATAATGTGTAGATGAGCTTAGCACAGTGCCTGACACACAGTAGGCATTCAGCAAAGGTAAATAGGTTTGCTATAAATGTGCTGCTATCACCATCCCTTTTCTAGGGTGCTTCCATCCTGAGACAATCAGATTTGTGCTGTTCTTAGAGATTATGAATGTATTTCAGGCATTTGATGATGGTTTTTCTGTCCTTTGTCTCCTGTGTCTCCAGAGAGCACTCCTCCTTTACCCTCCCCCCTGCCTGAGCTTCCAGGGTGTCACTCCTGACTCTCTTTGCATGGGTCCTGCCTCTAACTGCCCTGAATATGTCTGTCTCCACCAACAGAGGCACAAAGCTGGCCTCGTTGCCACTCATAGCTGAAAACCTCCTGTGTGTTCATTTTGTGCTAGATCTGTAGGGATAGAAGGGTGAATAAGAAAGACAGCCCTGCTCTGAAAGAGGTCATAGTCTAATCATAGAGATAAGAAAAACACACAGTGGCAGGAAGAAGAAAATAAGTTAGAAGAGAGGGCAACATCAAATGTTGCACAAGTTCAAAGGTACTAGAGGCCAAGTCTGAGAAGATCAAGAAAGTCTTAATGGAGAAGGCGACTTCTGACATAGACTCAAAAGGAAAGTAGAAGCTGAGGTTTCTCTATCCCTCCTTTTCTCCTAACCTGGCATCAGGGGACAGCCTGGCTCATCATCCTTCAAGGTTCATGCAGTAACTCTTCAATATGTGAAACATGAACACCCCTGAAGCAGAGTGGCAGTTCTAGAACCAGCACAAAGTTTAGAAGTATCCCAGAGCATGTCCATCACTCAGACCCCTTCCTGAAGGACGAGTGAGACTCAGCTGCTGCTGGTCCCTGAGAAGTGCCCACAGACTTTCCAGGCAGGAGAGAAACGCTCTTTGGGCAGGTAAGGGTGGGCCACCTAATGGCACCCTCCTGATCAGCCACAGGCTCCCTCGGTGAGGAGGACGTGAGAGCACATTGGTCACTCTGTAGCATGGAGCATAAACAAGCATGGCAGAGTTGGGGGAGTGAGAAATCATTGAATAAGGAGATGGAGATCAGCATTCTGTTTGGAGTTGCATTCTGTAGGGAGAAGTGTTTTGAGTTGCAAGATTGAGTTGTGTAACTTGTCATCAATATGGATAAAGTCTAAAGTCTTTCACAGGTGTCTTAATCAGTACGGGCTGCCATAACAAAATGCCACAGACTGGGAGGCTTAAACAGACATTTGTTTTTCACAGTTCCGGAGGTTAGAAGTCCAACATCAAGGTGCTGACAGGCTTGGTTTCTCTCTTCCCTGGCTTGGCGATGGCCACCTTCTCACTGTGTCTTCACATGGCTTCTCCTCTGTGCACATGGGGAGAGACTGCTCTGATATCTCTTACCCCTTCTTAGAACGGCACTAGTCCTGTTGGGTTAGGACCCCTCCCTGATGATCTTCCTACTCTTAATTACCTCCTTCAAGGCCGCATTTCCAACAGTCACATATGGGGGATAGAACTTCAACTTATGAATTTGGAGGGGGCATAACTCATTTCATAACAATAGGACACACAAGTGTGTTGGCTTCTCGACATCTCTGTCCCTCTCCGGATGGCAGCCTGCTCCTCACCTGACCACATCCTTTGCCATTCTCTAAACACATCATGCTCTTTCCAGGCCCCCTGAGCCTTGCACATGATTTCCTTCTTCTGAAATTTCTCCTCCCCTGGCTGACTCCTGCTTTCCCTGGTGACCAGCTTAGACCCTGCCACCTTCTCAGGAAAGCCTTCTGAGCACCGTCATTGGTCTTTCACCTCTATCATCAGGAACTCTGATGTCAGTGTTCTTATCTCCCCCTCCTCCTTCTCCTCCCCCTACCCCCACCCAGACCCCATGGGGTAGGGGCTGTGTTCCTAACGTCCTCAGGGCCCAGCAGAGACTTGGTAAGTATCTGTTGAATGAGCTATTAGAAATCTTTAATTTCAAGAAATGCCTCTAGATACTGACATCTCCATCCCCAGTGGGTGTCTGGCTGCCCTGCCTTAAGGAGGCTATAGCCAGGGGGCTTGGTGAGCACAGCTAGTGACAGCAGCTGATTCTGACCAGTAGGGCTGGGTGCAGTGGCCTTCTCCCTCCCGCAGAGTGAGCCCAGGCAGTACACTGTTTCTGGTTATATGCAAACAGAATCATCTGGGTTGCATTAGCAGGCTCCACTGTAAACAGCCTTTAACAAAACTGAGGGCTGGGAAAATAGGAGGCAAATGGGGGGACCTTCTTCACCCTGTGCAGAAAGACAAAGCAGGAAAGGGCTGGATGGAATCAGAGTGGAAATGGCCCCCTAGGGAAGCCTGCTTTCTTCAGGGCGGGGTTGGTTCTGGAACCAGGGGGCACCTCCCAAACAGGCAGCAAGAGTAAGCAGCTGGTTCTTTGTTTGAGGACCTAAGAGGCCCCTTTGGCTCCCCAACTTTTCTGATGGAGCACAAGGTGCAACAGGGAGGCACACCGTGCCATCCTCCCCGAAACAAAGCCAGCTGCTCCGTCGTAGGCTCTGACCTTGCAGGAGGACAACAGTGACCGTGTTTTGTGCGTGTGTGTTTATGTGTCGTGGCCCAAGCAGCTGGCCCCCAGTGAGGCTCAGGAGCAGCAGGAGCTGCGGGCTGTCCTGCGCTGGCGTCGCCTCCAGGACGAGGTACGGAACTCCCCGGAGGAGATGCAGGTGTTGAGGTAAAGCTCCCCGCCACCCCTTTACCTGCTCTACTCTCCCTCCCACGTCTCCTTCCCTGCTGGACACATCCGAGCCATCTATTAGATCTGCTGTGTTTCCTTTTTAAATTAAATTGGACTAGGTTACTCATCCTCCCAGGGACATGATTGTTAGGTTTTAAGTCCTTCAGGGTGTGGGTATGGATTTGCCTTCTGACATTTTCCTGGTGTCTCTATTCAGGAAAAAACTAGCGCAAGGCCATTTCTGGGCCAGATTCTTTTGAAGTTCTAATAGTCACTCCATGTGGTGGCTGTGGGTCTGGGAGAAGGTTGGGTTTGGTAGCCTGGCAGACAGTAAAAGGAAAGCCAAAAGGAAAAAAAAAAAAACTTTAGGAAAATATTGATTCCTAAGTGTTTAGTAGTAACAGATGTTTGTGTCATGGGGCCTTTTGTTCCGGATAAGTCCCAGCAGGAGGCCACTCCTGTGGGAGGGTTCTGCTCCCAGCTCCTGCACTTTGTTTTCAGACTGTATCTTGCAGCACTTGTAGGATTACTTCTCGCCATTTTTCCATTTTTGTCCCTCTCTGCTTTGCTCGTTTTCTTCATTTCTCTGAATAGTTGTTTATCTGAAACCTCAAGCCTAGGCCCCAGGAGCACTGTGGTTGCTGTGGCAACAGAAGCTTTCATCCTGCCCCCTTTCGACTATAGCCAAGTCTTTGGAATCCACAATCAGACAGGTGGGAAGGCAGCCGTCCAGGAATCATCTCCACTTTAGATAGCAGCCTTGAAGTCTAGTTCATCTCCTGAGGAGAAGCCTGCCTGAAACGGTTCTGTGTTGTCGCTGTTTTTAACTAAATGCCCCCCACTCCTCAGGAACTGCCCACTGAGGTTCACGTCTGAGGGAACTGCTGAGTCTGGCCCGAACCGGAGGCTGGCTGGCGCTTTCGTGCAGCCCTGCAGCATGGGCTGGCCTCCCTTCCCACGGAGAAGTCCCCACTCACACACTAACTGCTGGCATCAGCGCTGATTCATCTATTGTTCGGGAGAGCCAGAGCCTGGAGCCCTGCAGTCCCCACCCAATGCCAACGTTCTTGCATTTGTTCACTCAGCTAGTGAGACAGCTGCATCCGCAGCCCACACGCACAGGGGCCCTGCTCTCACAAAGCTTCCACTTAGCGGAGACCCTGTTGCGTGTATAGCTAGTTAACAGGTGGTGAGAAGTATGAAGAGGACACAGTGATTTATAGTGAGGAGGTTGGGGAATGCCTCTCAGAGGAGCACAGAGGCCCCAAGGCAGGAAAGAGCTTGGCTTGCAGGTGCAGAGCAACAGAAAGGGCAGTGTGCTGGAAGGGCGGGGAGAGCAGGCAGGAGCCAGGCAGGAGCCGGGTCCTTGAGTCTTACTCCAAGAGCAATGGAAGATGCCCCAGGGCCTTCAGCAGAAAAGGCTTTTGGTCTGTCTTGTAGTTTTGCGGTGCTGCTCTGGCTGCTGTGTGGGATGGACCACAGGCAGCACACTGAAAGCAAGCAGAAGTGTTGGAATATTGCAGTCATCCATTAAAGAGGTCCTGGTAGTAGCAGTGACAGACTCAAGAAGCAGACCTATTTGAGACGTGGAACTGGCAGATCTTTGGTCGACTGAATGTGGAGAAGAGGGAAATGAGTGTCCAGAATGATTTCTAGGCTTTGGACTTGAGCAGCTGGTTAGTTAGTGAGATAGCACAGACTTTGAGAGGAGCAGGCTTTGGAGGGAAAAATAAAGATTCCAGTTTCACATGCATTAAGTTTGAGATGTCAAATAGCTATGCAGTATTGAGAACTCAGTGGGGTCTATAAATCAGGTGCTCATTGGAACATTTGACCTATAAATACTTAAAATTCTGAGCACATTGAAATCGCCAGGGAGAGAGGAAAGTGAGAGAAGAGGTGGAGAGGAAACCGAGGAGCCAGCAGAGGAGCTGGGGAAATCGGTATAAGAGAAAACCCGGACACCGGGGCTCATGGATGCCAGGAAAGAAAGTCAAGAGGGTGGGGATAGGGTGTTGGATGCTTCTGAGGGGTGTATAAAAGGAGGGCAAGAAGTGCCTTTGGGTTGGACCACATGAAGATGTTGTGCCCTTGACATGCATGCATATTTATTCATGAGTGAAGGAGGAAGCCAGATTGAAGTGGGTAGGAGAGTGAATGGGTGGTCAAGAAGTGGAGATGGTGAGTGTGGACTTTGTGAGGGAGTTTGTGTTCAGCGGGGGAGGCAGGTGGAGGTCAGAGACATTTGTTTTAGGGTGGCTGATGCAGGTACATGCTTATGTGGGAGCTGTATAACTGTGCCTATTCTGTCACCTGTCAAGACTCAGGTTCTCCATTTTCCAAGTCTCTTAAGTTCCTCCGATGCCTCCAATTCTGCATGGCCATCATCCTTCAGTGGGGTAGAAGCATAATAATTAATGTAAGTTGATGAAATGTGTTTCCAGTTTATAAGCAGTCAGTGTGCACACTGGAAAGTCTACACAGGTGCGGAGAGCCTGATCTGTGGACTCAGTGGGGCTTGGTCAACCCCGCTGCTGGGGACCAACAGCTTTTCCTGTGTATATGGAGCCTCGAGAAAGATACCATTATTAGATCTGTGTGCTAGAAGACTAATGATGGCATTTTTTTTCTTTGTGTTAGTATTCAGTGATTATATTTGCCTAAATTTAGGCTAACTATGAAATGACTGCTTTTAAAAGATTTGTTGCACATCGCTACAGAAAATATTGTTTTCAGATGTGCTTACGATGAAGCGGAAATTTTTCTGAACCTGCCCCGAATTATATAGTCTAGGTTTAGTTTACTCCTATCTCTTAGCATTTTCTCTTAAGCAGGCACAGAGAACCTGGAAATTACTAGAAGTGAAAAGAGGAACCAGGGTTGTAAAAATTTGTTCTCAGATTTTGTTTTGTTTTAATATGCAGTAAAACCTTAGGAGAGAAGTCTCTTAAAACAATACCATGATCAAAGATGCTATCTTTTTTTTTTTCTTTTAAGATACCCCCTGGTCTTGAAATAATGGACCAAGAACAATTTAGATGTCTTGGTTTGGTCAGAATAATTTCTTCACTTGGCCAGATGCAGTGGAAACTTTTTACCCATCTTTGCAGCCCCTTTCAACATGGGCGACCACTCCCTTTTAACAGCACTTTCTTCTCTTGGCTTCTGTGTCCCACACTCTCTTTGATTTCCTTCTGCTTCGTGGGCCAGCCCTGCTCTACCTCTCCTGCTGACTATTTAACATTTTCACTGAGATGTCTCAAGGCTCAGAAAGGCTACAAGGTGTCCAACATCGTGCAGCTGATAAAGAGCAGAGCAGGGGGTTGAAACTACCCTCTTTTCCCTACACCATCTTCCCACCTTCAAGGGAGTCAATATCACATTTAGCTGCATTAAAATAAAAATACTCTGTGTGTCTTGAACTGAGGAAGGACATGAAGGTCAAGGTAAAAAAAAGTAACCTTGGGTCAAGCAACCTTGTGCCCGATTTTAAGAGCATGTGCCTGATTTTTTCAGTAGACATTGGAAAGAAAGAAAACTTAACATTGTATTGATTATAGATACTGGAGTATTAACAAGCTGAGGAGAAAAAACCTAAAATTTTGTTTGGCTCTGACTTACTAATTTTAGTAATTTATAAGAACTGGTTTTCCATTTGTGCCTTCCGTGCAGCCAGTGTTGAATCATGGCTCTCATCAAACATGTCTTAGATCAACGTGGTTGTAAGTTTTCTTTGGTTACAACAGTTCTTCATGTTCTCCCAGTCTCCTCGGCTTTCCTCTGCCAGGGAGCCTGTAATGTGGCTACAGGCTGTTGAAGCGATTTGCTCAGAGTTTCGAAAGGCTGGGGGTCACATTACTGACTCCGTCCATTTTCTCACTTGTTAATTATTAAAGCTGCCTTTCCCGTAGACAGATCCCAGTGGCTCTCTCCAGACTCTCCCTCACTGCGCCCAGCCCTCGGCAGCTCTGTGTGCCAGGTGAAGCCTGCTCTTGATGCCGTTCTACTCTGTGCGGCCTAGCCACCACCTCTTCAATTTCTCCTGTTGCTCCCCGCCCCGCACCTCCCCCGCCCCCACAACCTCCAGCCACCTAAAATCTTCCCTCTTGAGCAGTGCTGCGGTACTGACTCCTGCCAAGGAAGAGGCTGGGGGGGCTTCCGAAAGGCTCTGGTACCATTGTCTCTGGGGCACAGCCAGATTCTGCATTTTCTCTCTAGGTGCATTTGGTTAGATATTCTGACAGGCTGATGGGAGTGGAAGAGCTGCAGAGTGGGGTCAGAAGAAATCTCCATTGGTTGCATTGTTTATGATTTATTGCCATGCCCCCTTTTTTCCTGGATTCATTGTTAAAGTCAAGCTCATGCTGAGAAAAACATCAAAATATATCACGTTAAGGAGACTCTGACAAGCCTGAAGTGGCTCTTTCTCCTAGCTGCCGCCTCCACAGTCGATACAATTCTAGAGAAATGCAGACGTCTTTTCCTACCTTCCTCATAAATGCCTCATCCCCCTGGGCACAAAGACATCCATAATAATAAGGAAACCCTGAATATGTAACTCGGTCCGTAGCCAAAATGACATGTGTGTGCCGCGAGTTCTGTGAGGTGCACCACGCCTAAGCACTGCATGTTCCATTTAAATCAGTAAGACTTTTAAAGTTAAAAGCCCATGTGTAAACCTGCTCTAAAATGCATGAAGCTTTCACCTCTGAAGTTTTTCCCAAGATTTTTATTTCTAGTCCTTGAGTAACATGGCAATCTTTCCCCACACGTAGGTGTCCACTGGCAGCCGCTCGAGTCTGCCTTAGGAAAGGCTCTTCTCTCTCCTTCAAAAGTCCCTTGCTGCTGTCACACCCCCACCTCTAGCACAGTCTTCTCCACTGCTCCTCCAGCCTGGGGCTGAGAGCTCCCCAGGGCCTTACTTAAGTCTCCACTGGCCCCGCTGGACCCAGTAAACCTTTTCGCTCCTCCTTGGACAGCCCCCCTTTCCCTTGCCTTGGGCGTTTATTCCAGACCTTCCCCACTCTCTCTTTCTCTTTTGCTTCCTGCTCCACAGGGAAAACTGAGGCCATCAGCCTGTTCTCCCTTCAATTATATAAATGCATCAGCATCTACATCTACCCTCATCTCTCAGATGCCAGAGTGCCCACTTGTCAGTCTTGATACAGTTAAAGATACATTTCTAATTTCAGAGGTGGAACTAGAAATGAGTGTGCCTAACACAGATCCTAGAATAAGGAAAAATATTAAAAAGAAAAAAAAAAACATTTAAAACCATGTGCCCATGAGGAAGAGGGAAGAGAGGGCCATACACCAAGGGGGAATGATGCTCTCATCGCTTTGAACCAGAGAGCAGGGTCATAAGTGTAGGGAAACTGTTTTTTCCTAAGGTCATTGTGCCCCGTGATCACCAGACTCTGTAAACATACTTCAATTACTGTCTTATTGGACTCCTCTGCTTTTTTGGTACCATTGATAGCTCTTGCTTTCGGGGAGTTTCTCCCAGTCACTGGCTTTCATGGCAATCCCTCTTCTAGTTCTCCTTGTCCCCGAATGCCATCGTTCCTTCAGCTCCTTCACAGTCGCTCTTCGTTTGCCTGGTTCTCCAGAGTTGGTGTCCCCAGGAGACTCCCCTCTTTGGCTGTACGTTCTCTTGGAGTGTGGTTTCATTTATACCACCTGTCTTAGCTAGCTGGGGTTTCCCAGAAGCAGACCCTCAGACAAGATTCATGTGAAAGGGGTTATTAGGAAGTAGTCCCGGGTATGTGGGGTGGGGAACAGAAGAGGAAGTAGAAATAAGGAGAGAAGGAGACCAAGCTGGAGTGCCATGGTGTTGAGTCAGTTCACACAGGATCGCTCTGGAGGCAGTGTGGGTTAGCCTCAGAGTTGTCCCCATCAGGGGCAAGGGGCCCAGAGCATGTATACCCCTGCCCCTGTTGTCATTGCCTGGAGAGATGTACATTCCCAAGTACTTCCTACTCTTATGTTCACAGGCAAAACAGGCTCAAGCAACCTGAGAGCCACATCTGGCAGAGTCACAGAGAACAACATACCAAGAGGTGATGTGCATACAGATGATAAAAGTCCCACGGATGTGAGCGGGGCACAGGCACTGCTGGCCACACCTCCCGTCCCTGCTGGAGGCTCCCAAGTGTCCAGGCCAGCCCTGCCCGGCTCTTTTAAAGATCAGATGTGAACGCTTAACCACCCATTTGACATCATCTCTTCTTGGCCGCTGTATAGGCATCTCACACTGGCAATCCCCTTTTTCCACCCCAACTGCTAACCTCCTGTAGTGTCGAGCTCCAAGATGGAAACCTGGGAGCCTTCCAGCTCCTCCCTCTCCTTCTCTTTCTCCTGAGAGGGCTTGAGTATCACTCTGAACTCACTTCATAAGTATTCCTCATTTCTCAACACCTAACACCACTGTCTCCCTGTTTAGAACTTGATGGCTCATGCGCACTAATCCAACAGCCTCTGAATTGTTTTTTCTGCCTCTAGTCTTGCCCCAATCAAATCATCTTCCTCACTTCCATTAGGGAGCTCTACTTAAAACACCTTATGGTTCTACCACCTCCTAGCTTACAACCTTCTAAAAGCTTCCCCTCACCTCCATCTTAGCTCCTTGATTTATTGTGGAAATGAGCATTAAATGAGAATGGGTTTACTGGAGAGGATAGCCATTAAGAACCTGTGAGACTGAAGGTGGACCAGGGAAGGACATGCTGGAGTAAGTACTGGAGTTCCTTAGCTGCTGAATTCAAGAGTCCATGTGACTGTCCAGGCAATGGGGTGCTATTTTCAGTTCCAAGAATGACACAATAAAAATGGAGTTCTGGGAAGATCACCCAGACTTTGGGTTGACACATGATCAGAGAGACACAGTCTAGAGGCCAGATAAAATTAAGTGGCTGTTTCAGGAACACAGGCCTGAGTTAAGAAGAGCTGGGGATCCTCTTTCTTTGTTGGCCTAAGGCTCTGATTGAGGGAATCGCTCATTTGAGGCTATTCAAAACTGATTGAAATGTCAATACATCTTCAGAGAAGGCTTCTAATAATGTGATATAAAGCTATCCCTGCCTGCAGGTAAAGGTTGACTCACTAAAGGAACTGGTTGAGTATGTAAGCTTTGTGAAATTTGTTATGACTTTGAACAAAGTGAAACACAATCCCAGTTTTTTCTTGACCAAGGCCTGATCGATTCTGCCTCATTTTAGAGAAACATCATCTGAGGATGCAGGCCTGAACTCTCTCCAGGGCTTGTCAGTCTTCAGTCTCAACCCAGGAAAGTAGAATAGGGTTTGTGGGGGTAAGCCTAGAAGCCCAGTTGGTCTGGACTCGAGTCCAGTTATGACTCTACTATAAATTGTATAACCTTGAGAGGGTTTCACGACCACATCGAGCTTTAGTCTCCTCTCTGCAAAATAATTCTACCTGATAGGTGAGTGTGAGAAATACAGGAGATGAAAATGTGCAAGTCATTTAGAACACTTGTATTAGATTGAATCATAGGAAATTGCCATTTGGGTGCTTCTAAAATGGCTGAAAATTGTCAATTCCCTATTGTTCAGTCTATAGTAAATACTTAAAATGTGTTGGATACTATCATCTAGACTCTCTGGCATTTGGTAAATGTTTGCCCAAGAAGTGACACAAGGACACAAGGATGCAGCCTCACAGCCAGCCCCACTCTCCCGCTTAGCTTAACCTGCTTTTCTCATTCTTCCTCATTCCCTCTGCTCCCCAAGACTCTGAGTGGGCCAGTCACTTCTCTCACTTATGCCACCTTCTCCTGGCAACTACAAAGGGCATCCTATCCCTGTCTCTACCATCCAGGGCCTGCAAACACCTGCCTTTCCTCCTGACAAACTAATGATTGGTTGGAGGGTTCACAAAGTTAATTTTACCAAGAAATGAAGATGACATTAAAAAAAAAAAAAGTGCAAGGATGCTTGGTTACAAGTGAAAAGGGTGGGATTAAAAGCAAAAACTAAAATAAATCTGAATGTCAAACAAAAATGTTCAAACTAATAACTTGAGGTAAGAAATTAAATTAGCAACATTTCTAAGATGAATAGGATTCTCATACTCTCCCAACTTCTGGTCTAATCTCTTGCTAAGGGCCATTCTGGTGTCCTCTCTGGCTATGCTCTGTACAGCTGCCCTGGCTTCTGTACAGACTCTGACCCTGAGAAGAAAAAAGTTCTTGCTTCTGTGTCCTTTAAGAGTTCTTACCCACACTCAGACCACCAGCACTGGCCTGTGCAGTTTTTAAAGTCTCTATATCTGTCTCTTGGAATTCCAGCCCTCCATCCTCCATTCCTCAGGCTTGGGATCCTCTCCACCTTCTCCCTGTCCAGTTTTCTTTATTTGAATCACACACATTAAGCAGCTAGCTGTGTAGACCGTTTCTCCCCTTTCGTGACAAGAGGGTGCTATACCTATGCCAGTATTTTCTGAAAAATGGTAAGGCTTTCAGCCAGCCAGAAACCGCCTCTGCCTTTTCCTTTTTGAAAGGCCAGCTCCACCCCTCTGAGCTCCCCACTCAGTTCCTGTTTCCTGTTGGAGGGACACCCTTAGCTCACACTTCTTTTACCCAACAAAGACAACTGACATGCCCTGAATAGTTGAACTCAAGTAACCCTCCCTATTCATTTTTCTAGATCATTCCCTGGTTACTCATCACTCAGGTATTTCCAAGGGAGGGATAGAATTCTCCTCTATAGGCCCTTAATTACATACTTACTATACAGGATGTTTAAATTTTCAATAACATTTAGTGGCTTTTTTTAAAATATAGGAAAACGTAAATAAGGAACAAAGTAGTTTATAATCACTGCTTAGTTAACCATGATTTTTTGAAAAAGTAAAAGTATATAACAGGAAAATTCAACAGTTTAGAAAGATATAAAATTCTATCTATACCACTATAGTCCTCGCCCTAAAATAATCACTGCTAGCATTTTCTTGTGAACCTTTCTGAAAATAAATTTTATTTTATGAGTATATATGTATATTTTTTGTGTATTGCTGCCCTGTGTGGTGCTGATTCACTATAACACTATTTGCCTATGAAATATTTTCCTAAAAAATAATTCATAAACCAATCCATAATAGTTTCCTCTCATGTTGCCCATCCTCTAAGGATATCACATGCGCTCAGCCAGTCCTAGCACTCTGTACATTTTATTCTTGGCTAATTAGTGTTAGATTCCCATTCAGAAACACACCCAGGGAGTGAGTGCTTTCTCATGTAATCCTAAATTGACTTTGTTCTACAAAGTACTTGCTTGCCCCTCCAACCCAGCCTCACTGCCCCATTTAGTCTGTTTTGGCCAATGGTTTTTACCCAGAATGGCTGACAGAAACTGTTACAAGTTCTTGTGTGTACCTGCTGCAAAGACATGAAAGAAGAATAACCTTCTAACATGCGAAAATCCAGTTTTCTAGGGCTTCTTCCCCCCTTTCAAATCAGTAGTTGAAGTAAGAAAAGATTTAAAAAAAGAAGGACTGTACTTCTGCTCAACATTGGAGGTTCTAGCCAAGCCAATTAGGCAATAAAGTGGAATAAAAGTCAACCAGGTTGGAAAGGAAGAAGTAAAACTATCATTCTCTTTTTGCAGATGACATGATCTTATACATATAAAATCCTAAGGAATCCTCTCCCCCTCCAAAAAAACTATTAGAACTAATAAACTAGTTCAGTAAAGTTGCAGGATACATCAATATGCAAAAGTCAGGTATGTTTCTATATGCTAGTTATAAATAATCTGAAAATTAAATTAAGAAAAAATCATGTATAATAACATCAAAAATGATAAACTACTAAGGAATAAATATAACAAAAGAAGTGGAACACATGTACTTGGTACTACAAAACATTGTTGAAAGAAATTAAAGAATTAAACAGCAAGACATCTGCCTTCATAAATTAGAAGACTGAAAATTGTTAAAATGACAATACTCCCTAAAGTGATCTATGAATCCACTGTAATCCGTGTCAAAATTTCAGCTGCCTTTTTGTTGTTGCAAAAATGGGCAAGCTGATCCTAAAATTCATACAAAAATTCAAGAGACCTAGAATGGCCAAAACAGTCTTGAAAACAGCAAAGTCTGAGGATTCACACTTTTCAATTTCAATACTTAACTACAAAGACAATGTGATACTGGCATAAGGATAGAAATATAGGTCAATGGAATAAAACTGAACGTGTAGAAACAAACCCTTTCATTTATGATCAGTTGGTTTTGACAAATGTGCCAGAGCCATTCGATGGGAGAAGGAATAGTCATTTCAACAAATGATCATGGGATTGCTGGTTATCCACATGTAGAAGAATGAAGTTAGACCCTCTGCTTCATACCACATACAAAAATTAACTCAACATGGATCAAAGACCTAAATGTAAGAGCTGAAACTATAGAACTATTAGGGGGGAAAAAAACCCATAGGTATAAATCTTCATGATCTGGGATTAGGCAACTTTTTTTTTTTAGATAGAATACCTATAGCACAGGCAACCAAAGGGTGGGGAAGGGCAGACCAAGAAGTTGGACTTCATCAAAATTAAAACTTGTGTTTCAAAAGACTTAGTCAAGAAAGTGAAAAGACAACCCACAGAATGAGCAAAAATATATCTGAGGGAATTGTATCCTGGATATGTAAAGAACTCTTATAACTCAACAATAAAAAGGCAACCAAATTTAAAAATGGGCAAAGGATCTAAATAGACATTTCTCAAAAAAATACATGTACAAATGGCCAATAAGTACACAAAAAAAATGGTTGACATTATTAGCCATCAAGGAAATGCCAATCAAAACCTCAGCGACATACCACTTCATACCTGCTAAGATAAATATAATGAAAAAGACAGCCAAGAACAAGTGTAAATGAGGATTTAGAGAAATTAGAACCCTCCTACACCATCGATGGGAATGTAAAAATGGTACAGCTCCTTTAGAAAGCAACCTGGCAGATCCTCAGAAGGCTAAACATAATTACCATACAACTCAGCAATTCCACTCCTAATATATACCCAAGAGAAATGAAAACATAAATACATACAACAGCATGTACTCAGGTGTTCATAGAAGCATTGCTCTTTTTTCTTCTTTTTTTAAATTAATTTTTTGAGGTAACTAACATTGGTTAATATATTATGTAAATTTGAGATGTATAACATTCTAATTTGATATCTGTACACTCTATTATGTGCTCTCCATCAAAAGTCTAGTTTTCCTCTGTTACCATATATTTGACTCCTTTTACCCATTTTACTCACCCCCTGTGCTTCTGGTAACCACCATTCTGTTGTCTGTATCTATGAGTTTGTTATTGATTTATTTTGTTCCTTCGTTTGTTACTTTTTTGTTTTATATTTTGCATGTGAATGAAATGATATGGTTTTTGTCCTTTTCCCTCTGACTTATTTCACTTAGCATTATACCCTTAAGATCCATCCATGTTGTCCCAAATAACAGTATTTAATTATATATATTATAGATTCACACACACATATTTATACCTGCATATATATATATATATATATACACCACATCTTGTTTATTCATTTATGGGTCATGTACACTTAGGTTGTTTCCATATCTTTGCTATTGTAAACAATGTTACAATGAACATAAGGGTACATATATCTTTTCAAATTAGCGTATTCATATTCTAGAAACATTATTCTTCATAGCTAAAAAGTGGAGACAACACTAATGTCCATCAATAGATGAATGAATAAATGTGTTACATCTATACAAGGGAATAATCAGCCATAAAAGGAATGAAGTACTGATGTGTGCTACAAAAATAGAAAAATCTTGAAAATATTATGCTAAGTGAAAGAAGCCAGACACAAAAAACCACATATTATATGATTTCATTTACTTCAGATATTCAGAATAGGCAAATCCATAGAGACAAGAAGTAGATTAATGGTTATCAGGGGCTGAGGGGAGGGGAAAATGGGAAGTGACGCCAATGGGTCTGAGGATTCTTTTGGGAGTGATGAAGATGTTCTGGAATTAGGTGCTTGTGATGGTTACACAACCTTATAAATATACTAAAAACCACTGATCCTTCCTTCCTTTCTTCCTTCTTTCCTTCCTTCCTTCCTTCCTTCCTTCTTCCTTCCTTCCTTCCTTCCTTCCTTCCTTCCTTCCTTTCTTCCTTTCTTTTTCACATAGAATTATTCATTTCTTTAAATATTGAATACAATTTTATAATATAGAATAATTATAACAAGAATTTCATTATCATTGAACATTTATAGGTATTAGTTTTTGAGTTTGGGGATGATATAAGAGAAAGTTTTCTCCTTATGCTTTAGTAGGCCCATAAATTACATATTCAAAAATTATTTTTGCTGCTTTTGATTATTACTATTGGTGGTACTCATTATTTCATTAACATCTTTTATCATTAGTCATTGGATCGTATATTTTATTATTATTATTTATTATTATTATTTATGCCTACAGCACCTGATTTTTCTAGGTAATCTCCCATCCAAGTACTAACCAGGCCCGACCCTGTTTAGTTCCCAAAATCAGACATTGGGCTTGTTCAGGGTGGTATGGCCATAGACCATGGACCGTGGCTCCACTGGGGCACAAACCCAGGACCTTCTGCATGTAAAGCAGACATCCTAACTGCTACGCTATGGAACCACATCCAGATCGTACATTTTTAAATGGTGCATTTTATGATATGTGAATTATATCTCGATTTTTTTTTTTTAAAGAGAGGGATTGATGGAAATCAGTGGATGTTTTATAACATCTCTTAACAGCACTGTAGCTTTAGTGGGGTTGACCAGCAATTGCCTAAAAGAAAAGTAGAAGAAGAAATTATGGCATTAGGCAGCTGGTGTCTTCAGGGCATTGGATGAAACCCAAGAGGCCATTTCCAGTGCTGGGTGCCAGGAGGATATCTCCATAGTGTCTGTGGGATGACAACCCCACACAGAGATGATTCATAGCCAAGAAAGTGTCCCTCAAGTACAAGTATCTAGGCACAAGTATGTGTTTCAATTTTTTTCACCCCATACTGGACCTTCTGTTTTCTCTTAACAATGTAATACTGACTGTTATTCTGTTATCAGCACTGTAGGTCTTTTATTTTCAACTGCTGCAGAATATCTCAGGATATGAACATTTCTAACTATAGTCTACAGCTATACCACCCCAAACATGCCCAATCTCGTCATAACTATCTAACCATTTGTTAACCATCGGATATTTTGGCAATTTCTCATTTTTTTCTTTCACAAACAAAGCTGTAGTTAATGGTCTCACACTTACTGTTGGTGCACAGCATGTTGAGTATAAGACCTCAGTAGTACACAGTTGTCCATAAGAATAAGAAGGGGAGTTGTTCTCCTGACGACTCATCCTGTTTTACATCCTGATGTATGCTGGGCTTCAAACCCAGGCAAGCCACTGAGGAGGGAAAAGTCCTTCTTCAGCTCCCACAGACCATCTGCTCCTCTTTGAGTCATAAGAGGAGACAAGCCTTCCCATTATCTTGGCACACAGCACCACATATGCTGTTAGTGTTCAAAACGTGCTTCTGGTCTCCCTTGTAAAATGAAACTGGTGTTTGTCTCATTTGCCTTTTTCTGGGATGAAGTCATGGTTTTTTTGGTTATATATATGTATATAACACAAAAAAAGTTTTCCATTTTTATCCTTTCTACTTTTGCTTTCTGGAATTTTCAGGTTCTCTATATTCCTGTGTTCTGAATGCATGTAGCAGACTGACAGCCTGTTTTATTATGGTCACTGTAGCACTGAATAGAGTGAGAGGCCGCTTTTAAGCTGGCTAATGAGGATACCAGGTCAGATATAGTGTACCTCTCTTTCCTCCACCCTCTACCCAAGAATACAGCACTATAAAGGTATAATGAAAGCCTCGTGCTTGGCTCCTATACTCTCAAGCTAAATCTATCTCCAAATATATACAGTTGAATAAAATTCAGTTAAGTTTTCTCTAATTCATTTAGTTTTTTTTTTTTCCCTAATCATAATTACTCTAGATGTTGATTTAGGAAGGCCAAGGCTACATAGCAAACCTACTGACTCCACCACAGCAGATAAACAAAGCTTTACTTCTAAATGCTGCAGCGTAAACATATTCCAGGTTATTTCATCTTCTAAAATCATAGAATACTAGGGTCTGAAAAGACCTTAAAAGTGATTTTGCTTAACCTTCTGTATCCCTGACAGTCAGCCACCCAGCTTCTGCCTGAGTATGTCCAAGATCCAGATCTCATTGCTGCAGCAAGGAGCAGCATCCCTGTGGGAACAGCCTGTCTGAGAATGGCTCTCTGAGATCAGCCGGAACCTGCCTGTTCAGTAGGGCCTGCCTGGTCCTCTCAGTCCTGACCTCCAGAGTTTCACAAGATTCATGTTGTTTTCACCTAGACAATCCACATATTTAAAGACCATCTTCTTTCCTGCCCTGGTCACTAGGTCACAGGTTTTAGTATTTTGTCATACTGCAGGTTGGAAGAATGTTTGCCTGCTTGGGCTTGGTCCTGTGTTGTTACTTTCTCTGAATATAACACCTGAACGAAAACAGCACTCAGGTCACGCCTGTGAAGAATGCAGTGGGACAAGACTGCTTCCCTTGATCTGGATTGTCTAGAAAAGAAAGGGCAAGAGCTAAGCAAGTTGAATGCACTCACATATATACCATATTTCTTTTTTAAACCCAGTGTCATGCCCCGTCTCATGGCAGCCTTACCATTCCAACTCCCATACGTTTTTTTTCTCCTTAGTAACATTCACTGAGTGCTTCTCTTGTGCCAAACACTGTTTAAGCACTCTAGATACTTCATCTCATCTAATCGTCAAAATGGCTCTGTGAGATAGGTACTAGTATCATCTTCCTTCCCATTTGATAGGTGAGGAAACATGCCTGAAGATGATAAGCAGTTGACCATGTTTCCATAGCTAGTAAGTGGCAGGGCTGGGATGAAACAGAGGTAAGGCAGGCTCCAGAGCCCAGTTTTTAAGCACAGTTCTCTACTCTGTCTGACACCAACCCAGCAGTACTTCCCGCTGCATCCTCATTACTCCTCCATCTCACCTACCATCATGTTTATTGTTTTAGAAGCCACATCAGTCACCTCTTGCTGCATGTTGAGTTTACAGACAATTTAATATACTCAATCTTTTTCCTAGGTGAATACTTAATTTTAAAAACCTCTTTGTTCTTATTAACTATTGTTTTGTGTGTAATGTTGAATGCTCATTCCAGCCTATGGTTTCTGTTCTTGAAGGTGGAATACTGTCAGTCAACCAGTTAGACTCCCAGCTTTGACTCTTATTCAAATCTATCAGACCAATAAGCCATCATTCCTTGGGTATAGCCCTAAGTACTCTCTCCTGGTTATATAATAAGTAATTAATCAGTAGCCTTGGTGTGCTGCTTTTTAACCTTCCGTAAAGCCATGAAACAACCACCATGCACTCACCACCACATCCATTCTGCCAGCCCTCTTGTAGAAGTCAGGATGCCTGATGCCCACAGTGAATTTCTGGAAGCAGCTCTTGAGATCCCATGCTAACTATAGTTCATTATTTTCTAAGTGCTCACAAACTGTTCAATAACCAAATCACAAATTTTGCCTCCCCTTCTCTTATCCCCTCTTCCTATACAAATGAGAATAACATCTGTCTATCTCCATCAGCCCCTTTCCCAGTTTCCATGATTCCCAGATCCCCAAAAAGGTCTGTGATCACACCTGGGCCTGGAGTCGAGACACCTTTAAAAGATGAAGGAGTCCTCTCCAGCTGTACCAAGCATCATTTCCCGCATATGGAGCATTGGCTCCCACATACCAGTGCTTGTTCTACCATGTACAGTTCGAAAACCTTTCTCCTTGGCAAAAAAAAAAAAAGTTGAAGCAGAGTGGAAGTCAAGTATTTCTATTCATTCTGTCACCTCTTAACACCTGGTCTTCCTTATGTTCCAGACATTATTAAAAAGCTTCTCCCCTCCCCCGCTTTTTTTGTCCTGGGCATTCTCCATTAGCAATTGGCTTATTCTGAATTTTTGCCTTCCTGACAACTATTTTACAGCTTCCTGGCTCTTGGGTTTTTTTCTTTCACCTTATTGGGAACCTCCGGTGCAGTCATAGTGCTGTCTTTGCTCTCCATTTTCTTCTTTGTCTCCTTTGAAAATGTGTCCATATTATTCCTTGCTTTGTTCAATGTAGCAATATGCTGCTCAGACCATTGTGTTAATCTGTTCCTTGTTTCCTCTCTGGGATTTCGTTTCTTAGAGAGGAATTCCTAAAACCTGAGGACTAGTTTGATTTTGTTTGATGCTCATTATTTTCTGTTGTTTTTACATTTCATCTTTTATTTTCCAACACTGCTTATCAAAATTTGTGAAGTTTGATAGTGTTTTCCACAGTTCTGCTAACTACGGGGTCTTTCCTCGTTGCCCTCCTCAGCAGCTGACCTCTCCTTCTATAGATATCGACTACTGGCTCCCTTCACTATCAGGGCACAGAATATACCTTCTTCACTTTCCCCTGACTCCTCAGAGAGATGCCCCCTCTGTCTTATATCATTTTAGCCTTTTTCAGCACCACAGTAGTGTCCTCCTGTGTCCACTACAGGATAGTGGTCCCTGATAGGAAAAAAACCTTTATGCTGGATAGCTGTTAAATCCACTGTGAAAAGCACACAACCAGTCAAACTTGCCAAACGCCAGTAGCTTCAATACAATACAACTTCATCAGTTAAAGGTGTACACCTTTTGTCCAATTCTCTTTGCTACGTAGCACTGTCCAAAGGCAAGTCAGTTTGCAATGTTCCTCGTGTATACTTTTTAAGATAGAAAAATAGTTGTAAAAACAAATGGAGGATATAACATTCCTGTACTTTCAATTTTCTGCTTCCATTTTTCACCCAAGATTTTAATAATTACTTCACAGAGTAGTGTAGACTGTAGTGTGTGTGTAAGGAATTTGCCCAGACCTATCTTACTGGAACTTTAAGCAACACGTGAACTTTGTTGTTTCTTTTTCTTTTTCTAATGATGATGTGGCATGGAGCAGGCTTAAAGAGCAGCCCCTAAAGGATTTACATTTAAAATCGGGGGTCTCACAAATGAAAGGTATAAGACTACATTTATGTGTCATCTTTTTTTTTTTTTAATGTTTTATTTTGGAATAATTTTAGACTCATATGAAGTTACCAAAATCATAGACAGAGTTCCTTTGTACCCTTCACCCAGCGTCCCCCAATAACATTGTATATACATTACAGGGTGATATCTTCTTAATGTCTATGCTTGCCAGAGAAAGAGCTGGCATTCCTGGAACCCTAATCAGAGTGCATTATGATAATAATAGTACATTTATATTATGTACTAAATGCCAACAAGAGCTCTGGATAAGCACTCTTAGATACCACAACAGCCTGATAAGGTGCCATGGTCACTATCCTGGTCCCCCTTTTACATACCAAGGAACTGGGCTTCATGGGGTTGTGTAACTCGCTCAAGATCATGTGGCCCAAACTCTTAACCAGTGTGTTATGCTGCTTACCCTATAGATCTCACTTGTGCATTTGGGGCTCAGATCAGTACTGTGGGGCCAATGTATACACAAAAGTAAGTTTTAACTTCCTTTGTTATTGTGCGTGAGTGAGGCCCTGCTCCCGGACCATCAAATCTGTGGGGCAGCTGCAAGTGTTATGCAGACAGCAATGATGAAATACTGATTCGTTCCTTCCAGTCTTATTTCTGGGATGCTTAGTCCCGGGCTCAAGCACTCTAGCAGTTAGTTTATAGATGAACATATCTTGTGCCAAGGAGTGTGAGATGGATAACTCTGGCAGATGGCCCATCTGGGCTGTGGCTGAGAAGTAGGTATTTGGACCAAACCTGACACACATGAGCACCTTTCAGAGGCATTTTCCCAATTCCCACCCTTTGTTGATAGTCCTGCAGAATCAGTCCTTTCTGCAAGAGCTTTGATTCCAAATCAAATCACTGTATATCAAGTATTACCGCCATCTGACAGCTCTTTAAATGTTCATATTGCTTCTGGGAGTGCAGTGGAAAATGAAGGAGGTGTGCGGGGGAAGGTCATGCTAATCTCAGTTGTTATATTTGGTGCCAGGTACAACAGAAACCAAGGGCATTTCAGCCCAAATGACCTTTGTAACTTGATCTCTTGCATTCCATGTATTCCAGCCAAGGAAATAAACACTGGCGTATAATGCCTAAGAAATGCTTAAAACTTTTGGTTGGCAAAGTGCTTTCATATTATTTGAGTCTCCTCATACTCTTTACAGGTGAGAAAACTGAGCTTCAGGGAGGATAAGCAGTGTGTCTAAGGTTCCCCACTTAGTATTTAGAACAACCGGGGGGGGGGGTGGATCTTGGGGAGGCCCCAGCAAGGACTTTGGTGTTCTGTAGATCTGGGTTCCAGCCTCCGTCACTGATTAGCTTGGTAGTTATCTGCAGGCCTCACTTTCCTCCACCTTTAAATGGACATAATCATAGTACCTGCCCTGTCGGGGTCTTGTGAAAGTAGGAGGGCGTGATACACAAGAAGAGTTTGGCAGGGTACCTTGCCCAGGGGGATTACAGGAAATAATAGCTGTTAGTATGAGTTTAATTCTCCGTTCAATAGAAATGAATGTAGCTGCAATTAATAGAATAGTAAGCAGCGCTGACTTAAACAAATGGGGGTTAATTTTCTCATATGAGAAGAAGTTTGAAGGCAGGGAGGCTTGGGCAGTCAGCAACGGATGATACCATCAAAAACGATTTGCCTTCTTCCCTTCTTTCTGGTCTCCATAGCACACTGATTCCCTGCTTCATAGTTGCAAGGTGGCTGCTGCAGCTCCATCCACCATGTTTGCGGGGAAGAGGTGCAGTACCAATCATATTTCCCCCGTGTGTAAGGAAAGATGAAGCTTTCCCAGGACCCCGTCCTCAACCACAGCAGACTTCTGCTTTTGTCTCATTGACCAGGACATGTCTTCTGACTATTCGTAGCTGCAAGGACACTTGGAAAGTGAACATTTAACTTTTTCAGATTTGGTTGTATAAGTGGCAAGGAAGAAGGTGGATGAAAATGGGAGTAGATTGGGCCAGTTGTATTCACCACAGTTCTTCCTGTCTCTCACACTGTTATTAAAAAAATATATATATATATATATTTCATTGGTCCTCAGGTATAGAGAAAGGGCTAATTAGGCTCTTGTAGACTGATTCCCTTTTACTCTTATGAAATATATACTGTTTCATGTAAATCTATTTTTCATAATTTTTTATTAAAATATGCATACACTGAAGTACACATATTTCTCGATGGCTCGATAGATTTTTACTCTTTATCCTCATGAAAGCACCACTCATTGATATATGGAACATTCTCAGCATCCCAGAAACCTTCCTCTGTTTCCCAATCTGTCAATATTCCCTCCTAAAGGTAAACATTCTTCTGATCTCTATCCCCATAGCTCTTTTTGCGTGTTCTTTGACTCCATCTAAATGGAACTGTACATTTGCATGTACAGTAGTCTCTTCCCATTCCATCCATGGAGTATATGTTCCAAGACCCCCAGTGGATGCCTGAAACCATGGAGAGTACCAAACTCCTATGTGTAGTATGGCTTTTCCTATATATACATTCTTTTCACTTAAAGGAAGCATTTTATGGCTTCTCTGTGGTATATCCAACTTGCTAGCATCACTATTCTTGTGCTTTGGGGCGATTATGAAGTAAAATAAGGGTTACTTGAAAACAAGTACTGCAATACCATGACAGCCGATCTGATCAGTAAGAAGGCCACCAAATGAATAACAGGCCAAAAAGCATGTAACAATGTGGATGCACTGGACAAAGGGATGATTCACGTCCCAGTGGGACAGAGCGGAAAGGCGTGAGATTTCATCACGCTACTCAAAATGGCATGCAGTTTAAAACTTATAAATTGTTTATTCTGGAATTTGCCATTTGGTATTTTCAGACCTTGGTCTACAGCAGGTAACTGAAACCGTGGAAAGCAAAACTATGTGATAGGGGGGACTACCATATTTATTTGAGGTGTGACTTCTTTACTCACCTGTGAGAGTTGTCTGTTCTTACATATAGTGGGAGTTCGTTTGTTTCCTGCTTTCTCTGTGCATTGTCTCTGTATAGACCTGAGATAAGTGGCATTATGAGAACCGGCGTAGCACAGAAATGGAAGTCAGCCCTTTTTCACTTGTGGAGTGTCTTTTCCTCATAAAACTCACCCCTTTTGATTTCTCGCAAAGCTTGCCTGGGAACTGCTCCCTCCAGCACCACATCTACTTTAAAAGGAATATCTTAGGAACTTGTACATTTGCCTTCGATGCTGTCAGCATAAAAGAATTTCCTTGAACACTTCTTCATTTGGAGAGGGTGGAAAAAGAGAATAAAAGAGGGATGCTTTCTGGAAGGACATTTTTAGGCAAAGGAAAAAAGCACCAACTAAAAGCGTCATTGGGAACTCGAGCCTGGAAGCCAGGCTTCAGTGCCGAGATCCACATTGGTCTTCTGCGTCCCCCACCCCTCTCCTTCTAGTAGTCTAACTCAGAGCTCAGGGCTTGAGAAACTTACTTACAGCAAGTCTTTCTCTCTTGGGGCTGGGAAAACTAGTCTGAAGTTAGGCTTACTTTAGAAGCCTTCCTCCCTGTGAGGCTGTGGGTGGTGGGCTTTCCCTATCAAAGCCAGTGCGGTTTTCTTTGTAAAAGCGCTCAACCCCAGGACAAACTTGAGAACAGGAATAAAGCTGATGCTTTTCAATAGAGTTTTAAGTATAGATGAAAGGGACTCGTTATTCCTGCAAGTATGGTCATGTAGGTAAATTGGGGATAAGTAGAAAAATTGCAACTATGCAGTTTGCTCTAGCGGCTGGTCGTCGTCTTTCCTTTAGGTATCTGCTGGTTCTGGCCTTGTGTCTAATGAGATCATGTACTGGAATATTCGGCAGAGACTTACTCTTTGCTTGGCAGCTAGAGCACACCGCAAAGGGACTGATTAGACAGCTGAGTCCTCCTCAGTCACTTCCGTTTGGGTCCCACATTCTTACATGTTGTGTCTGGACATAGGGGATTAAGTGAAAGAACAGCCTCAATCCCCCAACATCAGATACCCATCCTTGAATTTAGCAATATTTATTGCTAACAAGTTTAGAATATTTTATTGTGTATTGAGTAATTTCTGTATCCTTGGTCCTTGGTAGAGATTTTGCATATATTATTTCAGTTATTCCCCCACAGGACCTGAGGAGATAGGATTATTCCCATTTTGCAGTGAATAAATTGAAGATCAGAGAATTTAACTAACCCGCTAATAAGTAAGAGGTCTAAGAAGTAGGGTTGAGATTCAACACTAGGTCTCTTGGATTCTAAAGGCCATGTCCCTTGTACTGTACCAGACAACCTTTTAAATAGCACCACCACCACCAGCCTTCCTGACATGCTAGTCCTCTCGTCGGCCCTTGCCTTCCGCTCACACCCACATGCACTCTTCGGTGTTGGTCTAATAAGGAACTGGCTTAGAACAGCTGGAAACTGCAGATTCCTTGTCACATATTTTCATTTTAGCTAGTTGTTAAAGCTTCACAGTAACACGATGATATTTTATTAAAGGAATTTAAAAAATATTTAAAACCATAGCGCATAATGGAAAACACTGATAATGAGACGTAGGTTTCAGAGGCCTCAGATGCAGACTTAATTCCTGTGTGCCTCAGTTTCTCTTGTTTATAAAATAAGGAGGTTGAAGTATGTGGTTATTGCCTGTTCAAAAAACTTGGGCTTCTATGACTTTTTGTTTTTACAATTCTAAAATGGCTTCAGAGTACAAATATTTCTTAAAGGAGCCTTATTTACTAAATGCAAATCAAGAAAAGTGGATTAACATTGGGGCTTTCAAATTTTTTTGAAAAAACTATGTTCTTTACTCTTCCAAGTAGAGCTAGATTTTCCATTTCATTTTCCAACCCATCATTCCCACCAAAAGAAAAGCACATAGGTTCTTAAATAATTCATATTGCAGCTTAGATTCCTTGAGGGTCTGGCAAGCTTTAATTTTGGATAAGATGATATAAAACATGCCAATAGTCAACCCCAGGTTGCCAACCCAAATATAAATCCCCCCTTGTTCAGTATATGAATTTATAATGTAAACAGTTTAAAATTATATCTGGTACTATTGAATAGAATTAAGACGCTGTTAAGCAACTCTGAAAATAAGAACTAAGACGATATTATGGTCTAGTCAGTTAAGAATGTGCTATACTTAAAGAAACTTTTACTGCATCATTTTAGACCCAATAAAGAGAAAACTGGCCACGTAAGTGACTCAGGATCATCTCTCATCAAACATGGGCTCAATCCGGAGAAGGTCTTCATGCAAGTTCATTATTTAAAGGTAAGAACATCTAAGTGGCAGAAGCCAGCTATTATGGTACAACATTTTTTAGGTTATACATATAAAAATAAATTATCAACATTGTAATGACAGTTGACTGAGCAGAGATATCTGATTGCCCAATAATTAAAGCACTTCATACCCCCCAAATGAAGCACGAGTGAAAGGAAGCTGAACTATTTCCTGCCCTGTACATTTCTTCTTCCTGCTTCATGACAGCTTAGAGGAGCAGGATCTTAAATTACTGTCAGGGTTCAACTAGAAGATGGGAGTAAGAAGGAAGTATTTTAAGTTGTTCAGGCCTTTTCTGACAGCTGAGGGAGGGGGAAACTGGGCCCCTCTTCCCTTTTGGTCCATGATGGACAACCAATCTTCGTGTAAACGAAGGAAAGACAAGATGGTGATGTCATTAACAGATGAACTGAAAGCAAAGTAGTTGATCCTTAATTCCTAGGTCCAACCTTACTGCTCCAAATATAAAGGACAGCCTGGGACACATCAGATGGAACATTCTAGATGTGCATAAAGTACTGGCGGATGAGTTAGAATTGACTGTGTAAACATTTTTCTGATGAACCCATGGTGGACATCTTTTTCTTCTTCCTTCCTTCCTTCTAGGGCTATTTTCTTCTCCGGTTCCTTGCCAGAAAACTTGGAGATGACACCTATTTTTCCTTTTTAAGAAAATTTGTGCATACATGTCATGGGCAGTTGATTCTTTCCCAGGTAATTTATGAGTCTGTGATATACAGTTGGGGGGGGGTGTGGCATATGGGGACTAGATAATGTGTGTATTAAAAAATAGGGAAGAGATTTACAATTTAATGCATTGGGAAAAATGAGAAGTTGATGAAGTGAGAGCAGGGAAGTGTTGTTTCATAGAGGGTGATCCCCCTGTAGTTTGGGGACAGTCTGTGACCCAAAGCTGTCATGTGTACAGTGATATAGATAGTTGCAACTAAAGTGACCTTATAAACAAAACAAAACAATTCTGCTGTTCCTCTACCTGGAATGATCTTTGCAAGGTTGATGCCTTCTTATTCTTTTGTCTCAGCTTGAATGCCACAATCTCAGAGTCACTCAGCTAAACAGATATGCATCTACCCTGTTATTCTCTACTATTTGCCATTTTTATTGCCTTCATTGTTATTGCCTTCATTTATAATTACATTTTCATTTATGGGTGCATTTGTTTTTTTCTAACACCTCTATTCTATATATAAGCTCATCAAGGCCAGGCTGTTCTCTTTATTTCACCAGTACTCAATCCATATTTGGCATACAGTATATACACCATACTTATTTGATAAACAGATAGATTAATGACAAGATGCACTGAAACATTCAGACAGCCTGACCACAAAACTATCAGAGAAATACTCTGTCAGCTCATGCGGACGTGGGGCCAAGCTGAGCATAGCAAGAAAGTTAACAAAGAGGGAACAGCTCTGAAAACAGTGCTCGTAACTGTAGATATTAGAGGATACAGCCTCAGCGCAGATTGAACTGATGGATATTTTTAATATTTGTCGGTTGTGCTTCTATACAGTTTCGAGGTCACATTGTTGGGTCTACGACGTTAGATGTAAAGGATGTGCATCTATGATTTGAATACATGGAGGCAAGAGCATGAGTAGAACAGGACTAGATGGCTGTTTCACATCTCTACATTCTTCTCATTCTTTTGGTTGGGGGAGGAGGCGAGTTTCCTAAACGCGCATTTGGAAAGGCAACTTGAAAACTGGCTCAGAAGTTTTATATGCTTTGTTGACTGATTAGCGGAAATTCCTACTGCTAAACACCATTCTTTCAGTGAAATTATCTTAATTTTTTCTTCAAACACATTTTTTTTTTCTTGGAGGTGACCAGTTAGCCTTATTATGTTTTCGTCTTTTTGTTCTTCATGGCATGTGTTTATCTCAAACATTATTATTTTTATTATTATTAATATCATTATAATATAATATCGTTAATAATGTTTTTTCTTTTAATATCTATTCTTTTCCTTGCTGTTTCTATTTGGTTAATGCTCCTACGCTGGTATTATTTTGGTCCTTAATTTATTTCCTTTGCTTTGAAATCTCTCTTTTTATCTCATTTTGTTTCGTGATCTTATCTTTGAGCTTTCATTTTACTGAATTTATGTTCTTCTTATGATCCTCTGCTAATTTATTTGATAGTGTAACACATTCACGGAGAATTTTCTTCTGATCCTTGGATTATATTTTGTTCAAGACTGGATTCTTAGCCTTTTATGTTATGCTTTTTATTTCACTCTCTCTCTTTCGGTGGGTTTTCCCTGTATTAGTTTGCATACTTTTCTTTTTGCTCATTCTCAGCATGAGTAGCACTGTCCTGACCTTTTATTTATTCTTATACTCTTTGGAATATTATCCTAGATTTCTCTCCCAACTCATCATAAACATGTTTTTCTTCCCTTCTGAGCTACAGTTTGAAGCTTGGATATTACGCATGGAGGGGACGGAGAGGAAGAGCTCCATGGAGATGTACACAGTCTTTGTTGCAAGAATTTGGCTCCACTAACTCTTGAGATTTTGTTAATTGTCACCAGCCAAGATTCTTTTTACCTAATTTGGGTGTAACTTTTTCCCACTGCAGCTACTCTCTCAATATTGTTCCACCAATTCAGCTCGGAGCTGTAGAACTTACGTAGTTTGTCAGTTGTTTATTTCCCAGGTATTGCTCATTTTTTCCAGCAAACATTTCCAGTCGCTCCAGTCAAAAGAAAAAAAAAAATAGGAACGATAAAGATATTTCCTGTTTCTTTCCTAAATGTGTGGGTATTTGTGGGAATTTGCAGGGTTTGGGCAATTCACTACTACTACAGTCCCACTACTGCTAGGCATAAGAGGGAGGGTTGGAAACTGTCTTGGAATCTTACATTTCTTTCCTTAGTTGTCTCTGAAGTTTATAACATAAGGTTGTACTTCTTGCCTTGTTTGGTTATTGCTGGTGAAGTTTTTGCTGATTTTTTAAAATGGATTGTGCTATTGCTAGATAGTTATTGATGACAAGGCTATAATCAGTTTCTTTCAGAAATCCTTCATTTTCTTCTTTTTCCAATTTAGTTTTAATCCTTTTCTTTCTGAACACACAAACTGTCCAGCATTTTAATTATCATCTTTCTGGCCCCAACTAAACTGCTCTCTTGAGCTAGGCAATGACTTCTTCCTGGCCATTTAGTTTCTTCTCTGTTCTTACCCTGCCGACACTGTTCTTGCTTCCACATTTTGATTTTTTGTTTTGCGTCTCCTATCTCCCCCTTCCCATGACCATGGTAATCATTCATAAAATATCTGACAGAAACTGCTAATCCTGTGTAACTATCAAACCAATGACAGTTTGTCCAGTAGTATTTATATTCACCTACTTTTCATTGAATACTTTCACTAAGAAATATCACCAAATTAGCCATGTACCAAAATCAATGTATTTTTTTTTATCATGATGCTTAATTTAGTCTTGTTAGGTATTAATCAAAATAAGCTCTCTGGGACTGATCTAATTAGCACACAGATTATTGGGAGAGTAGAAAATGAAAAAAAAAAAATCCTGAAGAATGTATTTTTGACTAGGGTGTGGGCTTGAAACAATGACCAGGATTCTAGGTAAAATTTCATCCCAGCCCAGTCAGAACAGCAGGGTTTTTGTTGTTGTTATTTTGCCTTTGGTTTTAATTATTTTTTTTTTTGGGCATACTGTAGAAGTGGCATTGTTTGCTAGCTGACTTTGTCAGTGATTCTAGATCAATTTCAGTGTCCTAGATCCTATCAATGATCCTAGAATCAGCCTTGAAGGAAAGTCTCCTTGTCCAATTAAGATTTGTAAGTTACTTATATAAAAGTGGTCAACACACTGAAGGAAAAGAGTGAAGCCAGAGAATAGAATTGAAGAGAGGCGGTGAGGGAAAGAATAACCATGAGAGATATCTTTCTTTTTATGTCATTCTGTTGTGGAGAGTGGGGAAAAGTCCCTATGATGAGTCTACTCCAGGGGTATATGCCAATTTACAGAAACAAACAGGTAAAACAAACAAAAACAGGAAAACTAGCATTTCGTGGTTAAAAATTAGATCTATGAAAGAAGTAAGAAAGGCCAGTTGGGCTGATAACATTGCTAGACAGTGCGATGACTGCCTAGACGAGACCAAGTGACTTCGTGGATTGGATGGGTCCCAGGACAGGAGGACATCTACCAGTGCAGATGGACATTCATGTAGCATGTCTTAGAGATGCTCGAGTTGTTGGGTTTTTGTGACACAATGTGATTCCCTAAACCTGTTATTCTCAGCACTGGTTGGCAGCTTCCAACTAGCTGCTATGTGGCTTGCAGGTCTCAGCTCTGAGGCAGGAAGAAGCCAATGGCCACTTGCTAGGAGGTGCGATAGGTATCTTTCTTTAAAAATTAATATGGGTTCCTTGGGGACCTCCTGGACATTTATGATCTTTATACAAAATTCTGAAACATTGTGCTCTGCAGTCCTGTAGAGAAAGATCCAATTGTAATTGGAAAATGCAAAGGGGCAGAATTAGGATTGGCTCTGCCCTTCCTGCTTCTTATGCAATTAAATTCTTTTCTTTGCCACTGAGTTAATATAATCTCCCCTCACATAACTAAGCATAAATTATGGATAAATATGGGATGAGCTGATACAGTCTAAAAGGAAATAATGAAATGAAATTAGTAAGAAATTATATTTACAGGAATTGGATTTTTAAGAACCAAGAATACTACCATTTAGCCAATGAAAAATCTGCAAAGTAATCTATTAATAGATCAGATTGTGATAAATTAATAACTATAAAATAATAAAAATGATGGCTTTAAGAATCTCAAGTAAATGTATTTCTTCACATTCTAAATATTGCTCTTATTTCCTTTGGTATTTTTCTCCATATACTGTATCACTGCAGGTGCAAGAAGGAACTTCAGATGTGAGGCATTATTCTGTATGGGGTTGTCCCCTTCCGTCTTGACTTCATGATCCATGCTTTACATATTAGTTTTGGTATTCTTTGTACCATTTATTTTGGATGAAGCAGCAATAAACTCATAAAGCTTTAGAAATAGGAGTGAGGCTACAAGAAATAAATTTTTCATTAGTACTCTTAATAAGGAGACTTTGCCTCTGGAAGAAAAGGATCTAACCACCCTTAAACTCATAGAAAAGGGACTGCTGGCTTCGCCAGTGTAGTAATGGCTATGCTTAGTACGATGATAGAAAAAGAACACCTTGTCATACAAATTGTTTGCAGATTTCCATTCCTCTGTAATTCCATCTGTTTATGATCTGAAGTTCTGCACTGCTGTGTCCATCACACACTCTGAGTTAATGGATCTCACCAGAGAGAGCCCTGTGCTGACCTTGGATCTGCAGGCTTAGTTCTGGGGTGGGTGTGGGGGGAGGGGCGTCAATCTGAAGGAACGCTCATTTGGTGGTATCATAGTTGGTCATCTGACCTTATACGCATGCGCCCTTTTGAAAGGACCCATTTTAAAAGATTTTCAAAAAATATA
Organism: Eonycteris spelaea; assembly: GCA_003508835.1. Lineage (NCBI taxonomy): Eukaryota > Metazoa > Chordata > Mammalia > Chiroptera > Pteropodidae > Eonycteris > Eonycteris spelaea. Next base: position 563,150 of record PUFA01000245.1, read on the forward strand.
TATATATATTTTCAGTTTATTAAAACAAAAACTTCAGGTAGATCCCAAGATTGTGCTTGTTTGTTTCATGTTCTGTAATTTTCCAAAAATATATTTCAGCAAACCTTCATATGTTAGAGGGTTAACACTAATTTAGCAAATAAAAATGTACAACTTACAGTTAAATTTGAATTTCAGAGAAACAACAAATAATTTTTTAGTGTAAGTAAGCCCCCAATTTAACTGGACATCCTTTTATTTTATATGACAAACTAGTTGAGACCAAATCAGGATTCCAGAATTAGATGGAAAAGAAAGATTGGTCACAATATTCAAAGTGCAAATTAAATATAAAAGTGATTTTGAAAATCCATATGTGAAGGTTTTTTTTAGGCCTAGGGTATTGTGGTTATATTTTAAGAGTCTATGTTTTAGAGATATTTACTGAAACATTGATTGATGGAATTATGTAACGTTTGGGATTCATTCTAAATAACACAGGAGGCAGATAGATGGGGCAGATTGGCTGTGGGTTGGTGGGTACATGAAGGATAATTATACTCTTTTGTCTACTTTTGAATGTATTTGAAATTTTTCATAGTAAAGGAAACAATAGATGTGTGTGCTAAATCATGCCTTTAGGTTTAGAAAATCTGTTATTGAAACATTCTAAAAGTCAAACAGTTGAGGAGTTGCACAGTGGCACTAGAAGAGGCTGTGCGTGGATCAGGGACTGTGAACCATTTCTGGAATTGTGACATCTTTGTTCCTCCATTGGGATATTAACTGTCTGGCCAGTCATTAGCCTTTTAGAACTGAAATTGTTCAGTTTGTAACAAGATCTCTAGGGAAAGTTCATGAACATGAGAACGTAGTTAAGAAGAGAGAGACAGCCTTTAGAAAATAGTTAAATGCAAAATGAAATAAACTATTGGGTTAGGTCAAAATAACAAACATTACATTTTTCAATTTGTTTGTGGTTTTTACAAAACAAATCTTTTTAACTGGTTGGCTCGAAGCCCTGATAAATTAATAAATTGACTGTATAGTCTAATGATTCAGCATCGGCCTAGCTTCTCTAGCAGGTGAGCTGTCAGCAGCTGGGAACTCTCGGTCTCTGGCACGACTCCTGGAAGTCATTCACTGATAGACATCTTTAATGGTTTGCTTTTGTCTTATGCCAGGATTTCCTTCAAATGCTTTTGGAGAACATCCCAGAAGAAAAAAGGTAAGGATCAATTTAGGAATTAAGAGCCCAGTTTTACTTTTAACGTTAAAAATGACCCCGCCATTGTTTGGCTCGTTACAACTGAGAAGTTCAGTCTTCCTCTCAATAGCAGTGGGGACCTAGACCAGTCAGCAGGAGTCCTAGTGCCATCAGCCAGACTTAGAAGTGGGCCCATGTGTATATTGGGAACCAGCAGGCACAGTGGGGAGCCCCAGAATCAGGAGCCCCCAAAGTGGTATATGAGGCGAGCCAAGGACAGACACTCTGCGACCTTGGCCGCTGTGGAAAAGAATGGAGAAGAAAGTTCTAAAATTTAGGGTGGCTCTGGTTAACATGCCTTAACATAAGGAAACTATTTAATTGAAGGTAAAAATGTGGTGTAGTAATAAGAGCCTGGGATTTGAAGTCAGGTTCTTCGAGGTTCTATCCCCAGCTCTGCCCCTTCCCAGCTGTAACATTTGGAGCAGGTCACTTCATCCCTCAAAATTTCAGTTGTCCACACTGTCTGGCTGGGTTTCACGGAGGATTGCAGCAGATAATGTATATGAAAAGTCAGTGCTCATTTAATGATTGACACAGTTATAGTAATCATCATCTTCTGTATGTCAGGCACATATACAAGATCTGCGTACAGTAGACCATTGGATCTTCTACAGCACTTCTCCCCCTTGCCCTCTTCCTTCATGATTATTACACGCCAACACTCTGGAGAGGTTACTATATGCAGGTACCCAGTAAATCCTCCGGATGACACTATGTAGTGCATTGTGTTTCCATCCCTGTTTTACCAGTAGGAGGACTGAGGTACCGAGGTGCTGAGTGAGCAGCCGGGGCTCTCACAGCTATGTGTGGCAGGGCTGGGGTTTGCTCCCAGGCAGCCTGTCTCTGCAACCTCTCCTCTTATCCACAGTTTTCCAGATGAGGAAGCTGAGGCTACCAGTGGTTAAGTAACTTTCCAAGATCTCTTAGTTAGCAAGGGAGCTAGCGCAGATTGTAATGCAGTCTGCCTGGCCCTCATGCTCTTCGCAGCGTGAGCTCGCTGACCTAAAAGAAGGAGAGCCTCTTCCTTGGAGGTGTGCACTTTTATTCTGGCTGACCACCTACAGGGATTCATGGAGGAGGTTTAAGACCGACATCAAAGTTGAGATTAGATTCATTCCAACCCTTTCCTTCTCATTTTCTATCTTAATTTAGGTGCTAAAAGTGAACACCCTGAAACATAATTTCTAATAGCAAAGTTAGTATTCAAACAATAAAGGAACATCTTGAGAAATTAAACATTTCTTTGAAGAAGAGCCGATATTACTCTCCTTTCTAGCCCACAGTTTTAGCCATGTTTTTATGCTCAGAACAGATTTTCAAATGTGGAAGTGAATTATTTCACATAATCCACTTAGAGCCATACAAGGCCAGACATGCCCATTTCAATGAGCCTGTCTTATAGGCAGTCAAATTTGGGGTTTTTAAGGGTAAGGTGTCAGGGCTTATGCTACCAGGAGGTGACATGATATTCAGGGGAGGATCCAGGGGCCATGAGGATGTGGAGATTTTTTTCTAAGCATTAGTTTTTTTTCTTGGTCTTTTTTGTTTAAGCTTCTTATCTTTCACCTTCCACCTTCTACCCCCAGTTCTTGCTTCAGTAGTTGGGAGTGTTATGGTTAGGCGGCTACGGCGGCGGCGGCTGCTGCTGCTTCTTCCTCTTCCTCTTCTTCTTCTCTCCTTCTCCTTCTCCTCCCCCTCCTCCTCCTCCTCCTCCTCCTCCTCCTCCCTCTTCCTCCTTCTCTTCTTCTATCAGATGGGAACACACACACACAGAGAGAGCAAACCACTGCATTATATAGAATTAACATAGCCATATTATTTGAGAATTTCCTTGATTTCTACCTTGTTCATGACTTTTGATGCTGAAGGAAGCCCTATCCAGGGAGATTGCATGGGGCTGTAGTAATTGGCCAAGATAATTAGCTTTTTCAGGAGGCTGCTCGAAGGAAGTGTGGCTTGTTTTAAGAGGCCTGAAATGTTGCAGGTTTACCAGCTTTTCTTTTTAGCAGAAATACAGGTTTTCTTCACGAAAAAATCACATTGGATGTGGTCATTATTCCTAAGGTCAAGAACAATCGTTTACTTCCAGGATTTTTTTTTCCCTTTTCTTTTGTACCTGCCCTGGCATAACTTTTTGGGTCCCCTGATAGAATGGAGGCATTTCCTTAGGAACTAGTGTAGCGGGGAAAAAAGAAGAAAATAAAATTAGTAGAAATGGTATATTACCTCCTGATACCAAGGGCTGTTTCTGAGTAATGACTGTGCGTTCTTTCAGAATAACTTCTTAGGGCATAGATACAGTAATTTTCATGGAAGGAACTAATTGAGTTTGTAGTTTGGGAAGTCTTCTTTCTTTTTATCCTCTTCCTAATAAGTTTATGGAGTTCATTTGATGGCCCCAAGCCCTCCGGCTCTGGGGGACCTGGATTTTATCATTGTGAATATTTATTGAGGTGACACACTGTGGGCCACAAAGAGACTTTTATGGTGATTGTAGAAGTTAAGAGCAGCATCTCTGTTTAATGGTGGCCAACAACCACCAACCTTCCCTCTTTGAGAGGTTCCCTCTCTCAGGATCATGTTTTGACTAGCAGGTTTAAGTTTCTTTTAAAAATTCTCCTTAAAAGTTAAGGCAGTTTCATTCCCACAGTAAACTCTTTCAGCAAGTAGATTGGGATATTTTTGAAATTCAAACATCTTCTTTCCTGCTAACTAACCTCAGAATCTAATTCAGCTATTGAAACAGACTGTTTACCCATTTACCTGTGTAGCATATTGTACCAATTTTATCTAGGTCTCCAAAGGCCCCACACCTATCCCTGGAGCCTCTAATGTTTGGCCCTGTTGCAAAATGATCCTCAGGTACATCTGTTAGGCACATGAGCTGTTCTGAAGAGGGCAAGGTTTTTCAGATTAGACCAGCCAGTCAGTATTCAGGGGCCAGTACCCTCTGTGTCATAATGCCTTAGCATGTTCTCTTGCTTCGATTAATTTAACATTCTCTCTTGAGCACCTCCCATACCAGGCTCTAGGCTAGACGCTAGGGCAGCGGTCCCCAACCTTTTTGGCACCAGGGACTGGTGCTCTAGGAGAATCTAATGCCTGATGATCTGAGGTGGAGCTGAGACAGTGATGCTAGCCCTGGGGAACAGCTGCAAATACAGGTGAAGCTTTGCTTGCTCGCCTCTTGCTATGTGGCCCAGTAACCTGCACTAGGGAACAGAAAGGAATAAATTTCATGCCTAGCTCTTAGGGAGCTCAGAGTCTACTGCTGAAAACATACATAAAACAGATCATTATGACCCAGTGTAGGAAGTGTTCTGGGGAGCTTCGCAGTCCTGGGTACACAGCGGAAGGTGTACCTCCAGCCTTCAGGCAAAAAGGTACCGCTGAAGGTTTTAAGTAGGGGAGTGCCATCGGCAGACTGGTAGTGTGGAAGGTAGATGGGGGCAGGGAGAACTAGAAGTCAAGAGCCCAATTAGAAATCAATATAGCAGTTCACTCAAGAGATGAAGAGCTGGAACCCCGTGGATGGTGGTGGTGGCCATGGGTAATAAGCAGACCTGAGAGATATTGCAGAGAGGTGCCACAGAAAAGACTTAATTAATGGGTTGTGGAAATTGAGTGACGGAATCCAGCAAGAGCCTGACCTTCCCTTCTTGGCCGCTTGGTCATACTCTGAAGTTGACCTATAAGTACAGGGGCGGCTGTTTTGTCTTGGGAATCGATGTGGCACAGAGGAAGTGAGTGGGAGGGGAAGTATTTGAAAATGGAAGTGCGAAGATGAGGAATTGTGTTTTCGACATATTCAGTGAGAGGTTCCGTTTAAAAGCTGATGTTTTATGAGACCAAGGAAGGAAAAGCTAGAAGTGCTTAGAAAGAAATCCAGACAAATCCTGGATTGCTGGCTGCCCTGGCAAAAGAGTGCTTTAGGGAGTACCTTAACCAGTGAACCTGCCACCTGATATTCCAACAGTATCAACAGCCACCAGTTCTTTCTTTGCTCGTCACTTCTTCTGTTTGTGTGTGTGTGTTCCTATGCTGGTTTAATTCCATACTTTTCCACCCCTGCAGAGCTAGGCAGTACTCGTTTCTAAATGTTACATCTCGCAGCCTTCATTATTTACCCAAGCACAAATAACTTTTTTTGATTAGTAAAATAAATAACCATGTGCAAAGCGTTGAGATATACGCTATTTGTATCCACGTGTAGAGAGGACACTTAAAAACATAAAATTACTAAAATTTAAAACCCACGCAGAAGGTGAGTTGCACTCCAGGACAAGAGCATTTTTCATTTCAGACCTGAGCACTGAAGTTCCCAGAGCTTGCCTCCATTCAGTACCCGCGTTCCCATCTGTCCTTTAGCTCATGTGGGGAGTTGCTAGGGCCATGTGCTCTCCTCTAGAGGCGTGGATAGCATGTGACCTTTAGAATCTCAAAGGGCTGAAGACGGGACTCAAGGAAGGATAAAGACATTTCTCCTGGTTAGCGACCAGGTGATACACACAAGTAGCAGATATGGCCGATACTCAACTCCCCATCCTCATCACTCCACCCTCAAGGATCAACCGAATGATGGAACGGCATGTGCAACGCCATTTTCACACAAGCCTGGGTCTATTTCTATGTACTTTAACATCACAAAGAGAGGAGCAATTGATCACTTTCTTGGCTTCTAACCAGCATCCTGCCAGGGCATCCAGCATATTTTCTCCTCTGCTCCATTAACTATGTGTGGCCACGTTTATAGCCCACAGGGACTAGAGAGGGACCTCTAAAACATGGAGTTGCCTTACAGGATGTAGGAGTCCAGCAAGGGAACTCTCTGGCCAGAGGTTTGACCCAGCTGCTGCTCCAGAGACCCCAGGGTTTCAGGCAAGAGGCAGAAGTGCCACTCATGGGCACCAGTCTTTGTAGGGTATGCAGCCACAGTCTGTGCACTTTTAGCCGGCTGTAGAAAATCAATTTTCATAGTGATCAGACACGCAGAAGAGTATTCCTCTATAAGTCCTGGGTCCCAGGGAGGTGGAAATGTGTCTGTTTTTCTGTCATGATGATTTAAGCTACATGATCTCAGGGGGAAATGCCCACCATTGGCTTAGACCCTGAATGTCTTGATTTGAAAAAAAGTCAACTTTCACTTTTACCACTGCTGTATAGCCACATCCAGACCTAAAAATTTACTCATGCTGTCATCTCAATGGTTATGACCAAAAAGCAAAAACTACATACATATTCTCTTTTTCCTAAAACATACACGTTTCTTCCTTGAAAATTAAGCATTTTCGCACACTCTCTCATAATTTCCTTGGAAGTAAGGCCACTTCTAGTATCCTAAAGCAATTTTTTAGCAGCTGGCGTTAATGCTTTCATCTTCTCAGAGTTTAACACCTTGTGCCATGTGAGCAGTCCGCAGACAGGCGTAGGTGTGGTGCTATGTCTGCGCCGATGCCAGGAGTCCAGAAACCCCGTCTTGTCTTCAGCCCTTTGTCTTGGTTGACGTTGGCCAGTCTTCTTATGCTGCAGTTTCTCCATCTGCTAAAAAGCCCGATAACAATTGACACCCACTTCATAAGGATATTAGGAGGAATGAAGTGATAATGATTATAAGATGCTTTGAACCTTTCCAAAGGAAAGTGATCTGAAAACACATGTTCTCTTCCCTCAAGGGGGAGTGTCTTTTGCTTCTGGATGCAGCTGAATGATGAACTCTCCTGCCCTCACACTTCCGCCCCTCCCAAGGGTCTCCCCATCTCTTCAGAACTCCAATCCAAGGCTAGAGGAACAGGGCAACTACAGCAGGGACCAGGCCATATTTCGCAGGAGAAGATGTGAGCAAGAAGGAGGGGTCAGCGTTGCTTGGAGCAGGCTTGTCTGCACCATAAATCACAAAGCTATGTATTGCGACACTTGAATTTGGCACAGAAAGAAAAGGGGGAGCTTTGCAGACAGACAACATAGTTTAGTTTTGAATACCAATTTTGTAGCCTTGGATAAGTCCCCTAACCTCTCAGAACCTATATTTGCGCATCACTCGGATGGGGATAATAACATTGGTCTTGCACAGATATTGTAACATTTAAATGAGATTTTGATTGTTGTGTGTGGTATGTAGTAGGTGTTCAGTAAGCAACAGGTACTCCTTTTAAACCTTTACTTGGTGGTGGATAGAGGAGTTTTGTTTGTTTTGTTTTTAGTGCCACTATATAATAATAATTATGTGTGCAAATATGAAACATGGCAAAGCAAAATTTGTCTTAATACTTTCCAATGAAATAATCCTCACAGTTGGCCTTGCCAGTGTCCAGGTTGTAGACTGTACGTGAGCACATATGTTCTATGGAAGGTCGTCCTGCAGAGAGCAACGGGCTCGTTATCCACACACCATCTCTCACCCCTCCAACAGAACTCACCCAGGATTGCCCTCCACTTTCAAACCCTGCATCCCACCTCCATTTAGATCTCCTCTCATTACCTATTATTTGAACACATTCACAGCCTCTCGCTTGGTCTCCCTGCCTCCAGCTTCTTTTCTCTTAATTATTCTCTTCCTCAGCTCCATTCCATTCATGCCATTCTGTAGCTTTGATTCAGAGTTTCCTTGATGTTGCCAAGGCTTCTTTGCAGGACCTTGGGATCCTCACAGGACACCCATTTCCTTTCTCATCTCATTCTGTGTGCCAGCCCAGCTGACCATGGCTCTGAGCTCCTGCCTCTGCTGAGTTCCTTATCCTGCCTGTGCTTGCATTCCATTTCCACTGGTCTTGCCCCATCGTTTAGGACAACACAGTCTTCCTCCATGACAATTCAAGCCTGCCTACTTTATGAAGACTCTCCTAATGCCCTTCCTGTTGTCCTCCTTCCTGGCGTTCCACCTGAAGCAGTGAAAGCCCCTTACACACACATAGAGTGAAGCGCAGGCAGCATTCTGACTCGTATCCTCCTATGTCCCTGTCAGACAGTGTGGCCGTGGGGTTTCCCATCTCAGCCTCCCACAGAACCTTGTACCCAGTAGGTATCCACCGAATGTTTGCCGTGCAGAGAAGGCTCGGTGAAGGCTTGGATCTCACTCAGTAACTCCAGCACTCACTCCCCAGCTCCTCCCCATGCCACTCCTACAGGGGTCTTCCAGCTAAAATTCCCCAAAGGAAATTTATGTCCATGTCCTCTTATGCACTCTTTCACGGGGATGCACAACAGCTGTTCACCATCTTTTGTAAAATCACTTGGAAATGGCTATGAAGTCACTCTCCAGACTTCTCTACTTCAGGATATTTAATTCCAGTTCCCCTGACCTCCCTCTTGGATCCAGTGTGCTTACCTCTTTGATCATCTCTCCTGTTCATTTCTAAATTCTTTCTAAAATCTTCCTCGTAAGTCGAGGAAGGTTTAAGAATGCCATTTTCTCAGAATGCTACAGCACAGTAAAGCTGAGGTCAGAGTCAGCCTCCTCTTGCTAAAGCTTTCCTGAGTATCTTTTGAAGGACAGGTGACTGGAGCTTTTGGCCCCAGGGCCCGGACACAGGAGTGTCCCTCTCTGGCTGGAAAGGAAGTAAACGAATAGGCCACTTAGAGAGAAGCAGCAGTGAAGGAAGGACAGGGAAAATAAGGGGCCTTGTCTCTAAATCAAGCTAGACAATATAGAGGCCTGCAGGACCTCCACAGCTGCTCAAGCCCTGGGGAGGAACTTGACCCCAACAAAAGACTGCAACCCTTCCCCCGCCCCCCCCCACACACACACACACACACACACACACACACACACACACACACACACACACGCCAGACTAGGTGGGAGATGATCTGCATTCATTTCAAATAAGACTAGGCCTTCATTGAGCATCTGTCCTCAATGAAAATTATGAAATTTATCTTATCTTCCAGCTTTATACTTGCCACAAAAAAACAACTTCAGTCTCCTTGGACGTGTATCTAAGTGTCCCCTTCAGTCTGACTTTCCTTCTCCTGGCAGAGCAGTTATGCCAGCCTTTAAGGCTATTTCCAGCTCCCCTCCCCCTGCGGCAAACCAAATAAATCAAGTCCAAGAAAGAGTCAATTATCTCAATGTAAGGTGCCCTGAGAGCTGCCTCTTCTTGTCCAGTCACCCCCATGCCAACCCCCTGCCACCTGTGTGTGCACACACTCTCACAGGCACATGAGTGCACACGCACACCTCATACTCTCATAACTTACAAAGGGGTTGGCCATTCACATTGAGTTTGTGTGTTAAATGAAAAAAAGTAATGGGGAAAGGCCCAGGGATGGTGGGACCTGGCCTTTTATATGAGGCATATCCAGTACCATCTTTGAATCTGGGAACCTGGACCAGCGGCCTTGGGAGGGAGGTCGCCATCTTCTCCAGAGATTCACTTCTGCCTCTCTTTTTGGCATGTCATCTCACAGATGGGCATCATCTTGAACATGAATCCAAATCATTTTCCTTGCATAGTCTCTCTTTCCCTCTGTGTATTTTTTGTTTTGAAATAGCAACAGTCACTTCTTTCAGCAGCCAGAGAGGATAAAATGTACCAGTGACATGCTTTTCCCTGGGGAAGAAAAGGAAGGGAAAGTACCAGTCAGTCCCCTCCTTCCAGTCCCCACCTAGACCAGCTCTTTGCTTCCCTTTTTCCCTGTACCCAGCAAGGCAAGGCAAGCACTGGTCCTTCCGCACCTTGACAAATGCAAACAGGGCCCATCTTTCCACAACTTCTTTTACAATTTCAGAAGGAAGGGAAGGAGAGAATATTATACATAGAAAGTGTACTATATAAAATACAAAATAGAAAAGATACACATTTTAACAATTTGGGAATATTTTACTGGGAAAGGTGATTATTGTCTTTAAAAAAGGAACATTTTTTATTGCATTAACAGTAAAATGTGTTCTCATTCATTCAAATAAGAAGATCCACTGGGATCCTGTTTTATACAAAGAACTGTTTCAGGTGCTGGGTTATGAAGTGAGTAAGACAGGGGTGGACCCTGATCTCAGAGAACTTCAATCTAATGAGGGGACAGTTAAAAGTCAAGTGACCAAAAAAATCACAGTCAGAAACCATGCTGGATGCCATGGCATGGAGGACGGGGAGCATGGTGGATATGACACAGCCTCAAGGAAGGCCTCTGTGAGTGGGGAGACTGGGGACGAGTGCGAGTTATTCAGAAATGAGAGAGGGATTGCTTTAAACTTCAGGAAGACACAACCTAAAGGCCATTGACCCTAAATACCCTGGATACTTAGTACATCTAAGGAGACTTCGAATCACAGGGCACGAAACCAAAATTATTTCAGCTGACTTTGGACCAGATGTAACAAGCAATTATAATATTTCAAATAAAGTGGAATGTGGGCCTGTTTGAAAACAGAGGCCCTGGAATCCTCATATGTTCCGTAGTGATTTGTATCGTTTTTACTTGTCATAGCTCATCGTCAGTATAAAGTTCGAATTCCATTTGGATGCACTAAATGTTGTAATGTTCAGGGTTCACTTTGCTGCACCATCTCAGGAAGCCGTCAAGCCTGATGTGTCTTAGGAACATGACCTAGCCTCCTCAAATTGGCTCCCAGCCGAAAAGTCCCTCTCAGGGCAGGAAAGGCACCTATCATGGTCCTCCTCTGAGCTTTAGATTCCATCCTACTGACTGACGATAAGCTGTACTAGTGTGACCAGGTCCCCTTCCACACTTTAACCTGTGACAGTGGTGCTCTTTCTCCAGAGAACAGATACTTCTCCAGAAGATCAGTGCTGTGCTGTGCCCGAATAGTTAGAGAGACCATTCTATGTCGTCAGTGCTCTGTAGCTTTTAACCCTTGTTGTTCTTGTTTTATTTTTAAAGGCTTGAGTTGTCTGTTGAAAGCATCTTTCGAGACTGGCTTGAGAGTTCCGGAATACCACAGGTGAGCTGCAGATAACTGCTACAAGGGAGGCAATGGAGAAAAGTTTGCCATTTAGTGTATTAGTCATGACAATGATTGACTTATATATATTTATAACTATAAAAGTAATCATCTTTCTGAGTTGAAATAGCCCTAAGTCAGGAAAATGATGGTCTCCCACCCTTCTCAGCCTGCCTCGGGCCTCTACCTCAAGTGGCCTTGTGTCCTAGGTGGACATGCTGCTCTCCCCTGAACTGTGTATAAATGAGCTCTTGCAAAATGCGGTGTATATTTTGGGTGGCATTACCAGGCCACAGTTCAGTGCTGCCAGTGGGTTTGTAGCTGGCCTCCAGCTCGACTCATTGGATGCAGCCAGTGAGCTGGCTGCCTATAGCTTGCCACTGACCTGGACTGCTCATGGTTTCTCTTATCATTTCCTGGTGCTGCTGCCTCTCGACTTGAGTTCTATATCCCTGCCTCAGGCTGGTTTCTCATACGAATGAGCTTTCTAGATTCATTTCTGTCTCAAGGACTAGGACCTTCCCTACTGATGGTTTTGCTTTCCCCCTTCCTTTCGGCCCCTGGGCAAAGCTGCAGGAGACAGTTCCCAGCCAGCCCGAGGGCTCCGGCTCTGTGTCTGTGGGAATCACCTGGCCTGGAGTCTTCTCTCCTCTCTACCTCTCCACCCCTTTTGCCTATACTTCCTGAATCCTAGAGGGTCTCCCTCGCCCCTCACCAGCCTGAGTGCTATCCTTCTTTAGAGCCTGGGCCCTGGGAAGTCCCAGGGTAGCATCCCGGATGGGGCTGGTCAAAGGACCCTGCAGGCCTGGAGCTTTTCTAGTTGGGGCCACCCCCAGTGTGGCTGCAGACCCATCATAGTAGGCCCCCCTGTCTGAGTGAACTCCCACACCGGTGAGAAACTGCCCTGGACCCAGGCAAGCAGCCTCGTTAGCCTGCTCGTTTCTGGTTTCATGGCTGGTTATATGAGCTTCCCCTTGGGAGTGTCTAAATGTCAATGAATGTCTGTGAACCATGAAATTAAGAAACAGGAGGGACTGTTCTCCATTACCTTTTCATCCCCCTCCTCAAATCTTTGTCCTGTTCTACACAGGACAATGTCGGCCACCAGCCACCATGGCTCATTCCTAAGAAAGACTTTGGTTCAGGAATGTGTATCACCTGTTACAAGTTACTTGTTTGGCCCAGTTCTTCTTGGAGAAAAAAAAAAAAAAAAAAAAGAATGAAATCCTGAGCCCAAGAAAGGCCAAACAAAGCAAGGGTGGGTAAGGCAGCACCTGGTCCTAGAAGGGTGTGCTTTCAACTCATATGTATTATAATGAGCTCCTGCGCTTTCTACGATGGTGGCTTCCAAACCAGGCTGCTTGCTAAGTATAAAAATATTGGGGAAACAAGGTTTCAGTCCATCTGATCCTAAAGAGCCCAGCCTCGCCCTTGTTTAGATGGGGACAGGGGCATCCCCTGAAGCCATATGCCTGGTGTTTACTGGGCCAGGTTGTAGCATGGCTCCTAGACATTCTTATGGTGGCCTGGGCTAGGAAGAGCTGGGAGCTCAGAGAGCAGAATCCCAAATTTCCTGGCTGCAAACAACAAGGCTGCTGTGTTCGGCAGTTAGCCCTGAGGGAAGAGAACAAAAGAGTCCTTAATCTATGCCCAGAAGCAGGCGCACCCCACTCGGCTATAGCACTGGGGCTGACCCTCTCAGTCCCAGGAGGCTCGTAATTTCCCCTGAAGAAGCGGAGGCTTTGCCATGAGGAAGAGGCTTTTGCTTTTCATTAAAGGAGGAGGAGAACGTGGAGGGGAGAGATTTGCCTCTGAGCGGAATGTTTTTTCCAAAGGTCTAGTTGCATTAGTGACAGCTTAGAGTGTAGACAAGAATCTCTGCTATAAACTGATGAAACCTGCTGTCAAAACACAGCCAGGTGCAACAAGGCCAACCCAGCTATAAATTGTCTTTAAGACCCAACTGGTATTTCCTTGGGTGCTTAACTGTTCGGTAAAAACAACAGCCTCAGACAGAAAAGACCCTGATTTAGTGCATATCTTTTCATTGGTGAATGATCAGATGGCATCTTTTCATCTCTTCACCCTTTTCTGCTATTATTTATATGGCTGATGATGATTTACCTGCTTGCAGCCTTTTCACGCTCCTTGCGAATTCCAAGGCTCTGCAAGGGCTGGGACCCTCTGGTTGCAGGAGCCTGGCAGTGAATAGGACACCTTGTTCTTTGTTTTCATCATTATAATATAAAGTTACTAGTGTGCTTAGCCTGGATTGACAACCAGAGCACTGAAATCATTCCAGTGCTCTTTGTTCTCGTTAAAAATTTCTGTCCACCAGCAATTGATTGAAGTCATTCATGACAAAAGAGTCACGTTCTACCAGTGAAGTTTTCATTCCACAGGTTACAGAAGCTTTTTGTCTTCTCTCAGGAAGGCTTGCCTTATGGTTGGCCTCGATTTTCCTTTTTGGCCACATTGCATGGAAATCATTTTTTTAAATGTGGAAATAGCTTCAGCGGCAATAAAAGTAAGCATGAACCCCAAAGAAGTAAAATAAATTAGATCCAAAGAACACCCAACTCTCTATAACCTTTGGCATTGCAAACAGATTTAAAATTGATCATAGCATTGCATTATAGATTATTTCCTTTAAGACTTTTTTTATTATAGAAGTATTATATGTTTTAGAATATTTAAAAGTTTATAATAAAATAAAAATGACCCAAAGATAATTTTTAAAATAAATCCTTTCAGTCATTTTTCTGTATGAATATGTAGTTTACCCTTTTCTTTGTCTCACTTTTTAAAAATAATATGTTCTCGATAGCAAGTTCAAGCAATAGCAAAAATATAAAACAAAGCCCTTGCACCCTTCCGTCTTACCCCCAGCAATAATCCATGCCTGTTAACAGTTTGGTATTCTTCCTCCCATACATTTTCTGTGTTGTATAGCAAGTAAGTGCATTTTCCTTTAAACAAAACTGGGATTTTATTATCCAAACTTAAAGTCTTCATTTAAAAATATATCCTAAGCAAGTGGTGTTGGGAAAATTAGGCAGATACATGCGAAAGGAAGGATGGAAGGAAGGAAGGAAGGAAAGAGAGGAGGGAGGCGGGGAGGGGGAGGAGGAGGAGGAGGAAGGAAGGAAGGAAGGAAGGAAGACGAACGAACGAACGAACGAAAGAAAGAAAGAAAAAGAAATTGGATCACCTTCTTGCACCATATACAAATATAAACTCAAAATGGATTAAAGATTCAAATGTAAGGCCTGAAACCATGAAACTCCTAGAAGGAAACAGGTGGTAAAGTCTGGCATTGCTCTTAGCAATATCTTATTGAAAATGTCTCCTCAGGCAAGGGCAACAAAAGAAAAAATAAACACATGAGACTACATCAAATTAAAGAGTTTTTGCATAGCAACGGAAACCATCAACAAAAGGAAAAGACAACCCACTGAATGGGAGAAGATATTTGCTAATGATACATCCAATAAGGGGTTAATGTCCAAAATATATAAAGAACTCATACAACCTAACACACACACACACACACACACACACACACACACACACACACACACACACACACACACACACTCCTATTTAAAAATAAGCAGAGGACCTGAATAGACATTTCTCCAAAGAGGACATGCAGATGGCCAATAGACACACAAAGCGCTCAACATCACAAACCATCAGAGAAATGCAAAAAAATCACAATGAGATGTCACCTCCCACCCGTCAGAATGGCTATCATCAATACATCAGCAAATAACAAGTGCTGGAGAGGATGCGGAAAGAAGGGAACCCTGGGCACTCTCGGTGATGCTTCGATGGATTGTGCAGCCACTATAGAAAACAGTATAGAGATTCCTCAAAAAATTAAAAATAAAGCTGCCATATGATCCAGCAATTCACTTTTGGATATTTATCCAAAGAAACATAACACTAGTTTTGAGAGATATATGTACCCCTATGTTCATTGCAGCATTATTTATAATAGCCAGGATATGGAAGCATCCTAAGTGTCCATCTTTAGACAAATGGCTAAAGAAGTTGTGCTATATTGTGTACAATAGAATGTCACTCAAAAATAAAAAAAGAATGAAATCTTGCCACTTGGGACAACATGGATGGACCTAGAGGGTATTATGCTAAGTGAAATAAGTCAGAGAAAGACAAATACCATATGATTTCACTTATATGTGGAATCTAAAAAACAAAACAGAGAATAAACAGAACAAAACAGAAACAGACTCATAGAGAACAAACTGATGATTACCAAAGGGAAGAGGGGTAGGAGGATGGGAATAAAAAATAGTCCATAGTTTACTTTGTTCTTTACCAGCTGTGTGAATTCCAGCAAATTTAACAACAAAAAAAGGCAACTGTTAAACTTTTATATTTCTCAGAAAAAAATCAGTGTTTTCTACTTGTGTTATCATAATTATTATACAAAAAAATGGATTTTATTCTATTGTGCTCTCGATTATGATGGTTATTATATTTGCCTGATTACCCAAAATGCTAACTAGCTGAAGAATTAACATTATATTTAGTACCTAGCCAATTTTATAAGTAAGAAATTATAAATCACCATATTAGTCTGTATAAAAGGGAGTCTTACATCTAATAGTCTATAATATATATTCACCCAAGAAAGCATGCATTAAAAGAACAGTAAGAGGTGAATATTCAGTGTGCCATGTGGGGACTTTGCTATGTGATTTCCATTACAGGTAATGGGTGTTTGGTAACTAGGTCCCTGTGCCTCTCTAACCCGTGTGTGCTCCTAAGGACTAGACATAAAACCGGAGTGATTCAGGAACTTCTAAGCTTTCTGAATTAGTGCTCTTCTTCAAAAAATAAATGAAAGCAAAACACAAAGGGGGAAAAAAAAAGCCGTTTTCCATATCCCTTGATATAATTCAAGAGCAATAATTTTTAACAGCTGCATAGCTTTCTAATGAATAGTGCCATAATTTAATTTACTCAGACCCTGGCTGTTGGAATAGCAAACATTATTTGTAAGAAAGATGCCCATTCTGCTAATTTGACAGATCTATAAACAGATCTTGATTTCTTTTCATCTCTGCCCAAAGGTCTCCACCATCCAACCCGTATGTATATATATTCTAATCTTCTTTTAAAACTTTTATATGCATATATATAAGAAGTATATATTTTCCCATCTAGCCTTTTTTTTCCTGTGCTTCCTTATTTTCATTGCTGCAGAACTCTGATTCCTCCTTTGCTTCATTTCCCTGCCCATATTATCAGGTCCTGATATCCTTTTGTACATACTTACAAATTTTTAAATTTTCTTTCCTTTCCTAGCACCTCCCTCAGTTTTTTTATTATATTTTTGCTTGGGCTAGCGCAGTAGCTAATTGGTCTTTTAGCCACCAAACTGTCCCCTTTTCCATCATCGTCAAAATCAGTAAAAGTGAACCTGTCGTAAACGCAGCTGAGATCCATCCTCACCAGAAACCTTTCCCCATTAGCAATACATTTAGAACAAACTTTGGCCTGCTTTTTCAGGCCGTCAGCAGAACTGCCCCAAGCTACCTTTTTAAACTTTATTTGCTACTACTCCTACCATAATTACCAGTCTCCAAATATTGGTGAGCTTTACCACTAGCTTTTCTTTGTGCATATCCTTTTCTCTTCCTTGGACTGCTTTCTTTTCTCTGCATTTAGCAAGTATCATAACTTGTCTTACATTGTTGCTATTTGTATTTGTCTCATACATCCCCTCCCCTACCCCTGGAAACAAGGGTTGTATCTGACTCATCCTTGTCGTACCTGCTATGGTGTACTTGGTAGAGATGCTCAGGGGCTCACTGTCCAATACAGTAGATATTAGCCACACATTGATGTTAAGCACTTGAAAAATAATCTAGTGCATCTGGAGGGTTGAATTTTTAATTTAATTTAATCTAAATGTAAATTTGAAATCTAATCAGTTATTATTTGGAGTAACTTAGGTATGTGAATGAATGAATCTATTTTTTCAGCATAAATTTTATGAAATCAGAATACAGACCAAGCATTTCTGATTAAAATTCAGCATCCAAATTTTGGACTGTGAAAACACATCAGTACAAAAAAAAAGAAGGTAAAGTATCTCATTAATCATTTTTTAAATATTGCTCACATGTTGAAATAATATTTTAGAAACTTCATAACCCAATGTATATATACCAGTAAAATGAATTATTATAAATTAATTTTAGTTGCTACATTTTACTTTTTTAATATGGCACCTAGAAAATTTTAAATGATAAATATGGCTTGCATATATCCTACTGAATGATGCTGCTGTAAAGCTGTTAGTTGAATTAAAGTCTGAATGTATAATGCTTAAAATCCCTCACCTAATAGGCATTATTTTGTCAAATATATGGAGAAAGATAGAGCTGACCAATCCATAAACACCCTTCAATCTTCTGTGACGGCACAGATGATCGTAATCAGTCTATGGGAGAGCTGGTTCACAGTGGGCATTCAGAAGAGCAGCAACAAATTAGCTTCACTTTGGGTCTTAATTTTTATTCCAGAGCAACCTGTTTCCCAAGGTACTAACAAGTAGCCCACAGACGCCCAGGACTCTCACAGCCCTTCTGTGGTTCCTCCTACTACTCTTTGGGGAAAATGCTCAGCAGCCATCAAATGGCAAAATCATAGGCAGCAGTGGCAGCAACAAGGGAAGAGACAGCAGGTAACAGCTGACCACATATAGTGTCCTGGAAATAGACAGAAATCCACTCAACTCCCAGTCTGTTCCTGAATCCCAGAATCCAGAACAGCAGCTTATTGTGCCATACTTTCCAAGATGTCCTTTCTTCTTTTCTCTTCCTTCCAAAACCTGATTTCAGAAAGAATTTGAGCCTCATTTACAATAGTTAAGATGAGACTCCAAATGAATAATGAAAATGAAAGGTGTTTCCTTTTCCTTGAAGAGTTTCTTTGTAACTATGGAGAGAAATCCAATGTTTGCTTGGTGGACTGAGAATGAACTTGTTCTGCCCTGTGGGAAAGAAGGAAAAGGAAGCAGGAACCACAGCTTTGAAGTGTGTTTTTGGCTCAGTCCAGTCGATGGAGACAGTTGGTAGTGGCCTATGCAAACATGGGTTTTACGAAAGAGATAAGGCTGGGTACTTTCCAGAATCATGGCTTTGTAGGCTTGGGTTAGAGGCCCTCAGGGCCACTTAGCTCAGTTATGGTAAGATCCGGTATCAGAATCATCCAGAAACCTGTTTAAAATAACAGATCCTGGACTCGGCCCATACCTGCTGAAGATGGATCGCCATGCTTAGAGCTGAGACCAGTATTCTGTCAAAAGAAGTTTCCTCCTTTTCTGAGTATAATTTAAACTCTTAGAGTCCCTAAATTTTATATTCTTCCCGAGAAAACCAAATATTTGGCATAGTGGTTTAGTTTATAGGTTCAACCAATATGGTAAGAGTTGTGCTGGGCAGTAAGCATACAAAGCCCTGCCCATGAGCTCATGGTCCATGGGGGCGTCTACAAACCAACCTCTGTCCAAGGGGCCTGCACAAGGGGCCTCTGCTTGGAGTTGGGACCGGGGAGGAGAAATAGAGGTCAGCTTCCTGTGTTTGCCATGCTCAGCAGAGCCAGAGACTGGGCGCATTAGAAGACAGCGTGCTTTGCAGGCTAGGGACCTGGCTGCACCCCACTTGGTCACAAGCCAGACAGCTCATTGTGCAAGGAAGCCAGTGTGATTGTCCTCAAGGTGCAAAGTTCAGAGGGACACATTCAGCCATATGGGCATTACCTGTTTTTCAGGTTCATATATACTATGGGGCTGCAGAGAGTATCCCTCAAGTAAGGACATTGTAGCTCTTGTAAAGAGTGATACTGTTTAATAAGCTCTTGCTGTAACAGTGCTTTATCTATTTTGTAGAGAGATCTTCAGAAAGCAGAAGCAACATAAACTCTAAGAATTAGGACGCAGATGTCAGCTTTGGACTGTAAACTTTGTGTCAATAAAAAACATCTCATTCTACTTTTTAAGAGGAGCCACCCCCATTCTCTCTTTTATTAGGCTGAAGACATACATTGGTAGACTTCATCAAAGGCAGATTGCTCTCTATCTGCATTATGCTCTTGCCATGCCTGGAGGTGGGAGGGTGGCACCCTGGGACCCAGTAGTGCATTAGCTATGCACGTGGGCGCAGGCACACATTGCGCAGCTGCTGGTGGTCAGGTCTGCACTCTAGGCTTTGGGCAGTGGCTCCAACCGTGGCCCTCTGTGATGCTCTTGGAGACTTTCGCCACATCTGCTACCTGAGCCCCTGTTGACAAGGAAAGCTATTAGGGACACTAGGCTGCTTTGTTATGGAGAGCCATTATGTCGTACAAAATAGACATACAATGTATTTAATATCTGTGTGGTAGATGTTTCTTGGGCATGGCCTGTATTGCTTTATAGTTAAATATTAGTCTTTTCTGGTGTTGCACGACTTTCAGTATGCTTTAGAATCCTAGGTAGGGGTGAGTTTTGGAGAAGAATTTGTCCCTTTAGCAGTCGGGGAGCTGCACCCCAGGGCAGGTGGACTCATCTGTCCAAGGTCACCGCCCTAGTTAGCAGCAGAGCTGGGGCTCTTATACAGGACCCTCAGTCTTCAGTACATCCAACTAAGGCGTTTTATGTTTTTAGCAAATTTCTTTTTATTCCAAATCAGCTTGGTCCCGTCCTTGCCTTAGTTTTTATAAGCCCTATGAAGAGATAATAAATGAATACAGCAGAGAGCCCTAAGCAGTGATGATTCTTAATCTAATCAATGACTGTTCTTTTTCCTGAAACTGTTCTTTAATGAACAAAATAGTGCTTTGTGCATGCAGTAATGTGAAACTCACTTTCTAGGGCTTTTCATAAATATGTGTCATGGGAATACACGTCCTTCTTCCATTTAGGTATTTTTAAATGGCCGCCCTGTGATTCTGACTGAATATTTTGCATAGTAAACACTGGACTTTATTGCATCAAATAGCTGGTATATTTTTTTGGTCTGAATGAATGTGAGCATGTGTAGAGATTAGTGTAGGTCTTTACCTTGGGAGAGATGCAGCTTTTTTCTCTCTTGAGATGGAAACTAAATTAGACAATAGATACCAGGTCACCAAAACAGTAAAGGAAAAAAAGCAATTAGTTGAACAAAACAGTTGTCTATGTACCTTCTAAAGCATTTCAAGGATGTTTCCCATATCCTCTTGTTTGCTTTCAGAAGCAAACTCCAACTAGAGTCCCTGGCTTTTGCCCTCGTTTTGTCCCCTCTGCTGATCCCGAGCAGGAGAGTGTCAGGAGCACAGCCCAGTGGCAGCCAGCCCGCAAGTATGTCACAGGTCAGGTAACAGTCAGTGATTGTCAAACTGCCCAAGTCCAAATGAGTGTTTAAAAAGGGCAGCATTTGTGTCATACATGTATCTCTGTATGGCCGTTGTCCACACTTTATTGGCACTCAGTAATGAGTGTGTTCAACTCACACAGCAGAAGACACCATCTTTCCAGGTCAGTCCTCTGGCTTGGGCCTTTAGGAGTTCAGTGATCCTGTAAAGTTATAACCACCATCATCACACTCTATGTGGGGTCTAGACAATTTGATGCATAAAATGCAAAGCTGCTTCATTTTGAGGTTAATGGGCAAGAGTGGAGGCTGGGTGGAGTAGAGTCAATTGTGTTAGACCCGCTTGGCTGTTTTCACAGGGCAGTGTGTCGTGGAGTATTTTCCTGCAAGCTCAATACTATATTGCAGCGGTCCCCCACCTTTTTGGCACCCGGGACCAGTGCTCCTATGAGAATCTAATGCCTGATGATCTGAGGTGGAGCTGAGGTGGTGAAGCTAGTGCTGGGGAGTGCTTACAAACACAGATGAAGCTTTGCTTGTTGGCCTGCTGCTCACCTCCTGCTGTGCAACCTGGTTCCTAACAGGTCACTGATGGATGCCAGTCTGTGGCCTGGGGGTTGGGGACCCCTGTTGTATTGGATGAAGGAGGAATTGATACAGTAGATGAAGCTTTGGAGGTAGCCCTACACCAGTAAGCTGTGTGGCTATGGGTGAGCCACTTGCCTTCTCAAAGTCCTCACTACCTCCTTGTGGGGTGAAGGGAGCTTGCCAGGGTGAAGACCAGACCAGCTTTGCACTTCATGTCACTACATGCTGTGGCTGGTACTTCACTGAGACCTGAGCTGCAGGTGTGCCTGAGCACCTCTGAGGGGAGGGAAGTCTGGGTTTACTTTTCCTTTAAGTGTCTTCCTTTCCTCCCTGAGAACCTGGTGAATTTGCCCTCAGACTGAAAACTACCCTTAGTTTGGTGTGATATTGGAGAGTTTTCATGTTTCATCCAGAGTTGTTTTTTACAAATGTACACTAACAAGAAACCCTGTTTGTGTGTTTCTTTTTTCTCCCACTGGAAAATTGCTGTTTGAAAGATTATTGAGAGAGATCTTAAGTGATAATCAATCTGCAAGAGTATTTATACTGGTTGATCATTGAAGAATAGGCCTGCTTGTAATTCAAATCAATTATTCACAGATATTGACCTGTCTTGACCAGCAGGAGATGAAATAAATTTCTCTAGGGTTGTTAACATCTTAAAATTCCTGCAAATAAATAAGAACTGCAGGTGACTTTTACCTTGAATAGTGGCAACTGTTATTCCTGGGATCTATTTGGATATGTAAAAATAAGTACTTGTTTTTGTCTGTTGCCTAAATGACCTTGAGGGAAAAATGCCCAGTGAGTTCTAGGTTGCTGTTTGAAGGAGGGGAAAACATGGGAGCCAAATGCTCCAGAAGGAGAACCTCATTTTTTATGCTGCTTTTATATTTAAATCATTAGGATATTCGCTGCTTTAGAAAATAAAAACAAGCCAGTAATGAAATGTTTATGAGAAATCCCTACAGTGGTTACAGCATAGCTTGCAGCAGACTGGTGCCATGTTCTTTATATTGAGAAAGTAGAACCTATTTGGGGGGTGAGGTATAACAAGAAATGATCAAACCCAGATGCTTTTCTAAAATTATATTTTCAGTGCATTTATATGTCTGTTACAAAGTGTGCTGCATGCTAAAAATATTTTCCTTTGTAGGTCGAGAGAAATTTCAAACTGCATTGAGGGCTACATAGATCAGATGGTTTTCCTTAAGAGCGTTAAGGGGCATCCTGGTTGTTATTAGCCCTGACTTTCCAATATGACTTTATTTATGCCAAAAAAGCTTCACAATCCAATTCCTCTTTAATTTCAGCAACTTTATTGGCATTAAAATGCATGGACGGGAGGCCAGAGTCAGTGCGTTAGAAATGGGGACTAAGACTCCACAGCGAAGGGCGGTAGTGGGGTCGGACTGGAGAGAGCGCCTTCATCCCTGTGGCCCGCTTCCCTGAGGAGAAGTTGCCTCCCATGTCTCCATCCTTCCCTCTGAGTGTTCTGTCTCCCTTTCTCTCTATGCTCTCTTCCTTTTTTCTCACTTGTGCATGCATCACTTTTCATTATTCCATGCGGCCACGCAAAAAATTCGCTCTCTGACTCTTCTTGGTCGTATTTATTACAAAGTGGACTTTTTCTGAGTTCTCAATAGGTCTCTTCTCCTCAAATTATATTCTTCATCAATGACATTGATTTTGTAATTGAAGGATGTCTGATTGGGTTTAGCATAAATGCTTCTAGTGAATTAAGCTGTAAATGTGTCGATTCCAGAATGTACAGGTTTTGTATATCATTTTTTTTTTCTTTTTTTTTTTTCTTTATTCTTCTTTCTAACATACTGGGTAAATTATTTTATGCATTAGAATATCTAGGATAAAAAAAACAACTATTGTTTTATCAAGTAACATTGGTTTAAAATGCATGTAGTTACTATTAGGATTTTAGATGTGTTTGCATCTAGCGCATAATCATGCTGGTACCTGCAGAGAACAATGTAGAAATGTCAAATTTCATTTAATGATCTTTTTGAAACAATAGTGGGCTTATTTATTTGAGTGAATGGGACTGGAAAGGGAATAGTCTCCTCTATGATAAGGCAGACATGAAAGAGAACTGCTTCCTTATGTCTACCAGTCCTTTGAGCGGGGAACAGGCACTTGTTGGCCGTGCCCCAGATGTGCCATATCTCTGCAGGTTCCATCCAACAGCCACATGTCTATGTGGTGGTCAGGTGAGGCTTTTTATTACATGTCACAACCCAGTAATTTGAAACCTTTGAAAGTTTACTTAAGTTCAAAATACCATTCGGGCTTTTGTTTTGGAAGGAATGAACATTTACTGGTGTACATGTGTCTGGCTTCAGGTGCCGTCTCATTTCGTCCTCACCACAGCTCTGTGAAGCAGACAGCATTATCTCCATTTCATAGGCACAGAGAGGTTGTGTAACATGCTCAAGGTCATACGGCTTCTAGGTGGCAAGGACAGAGGGTGCCTAAGTCTGAGTTCTCATCACACATTGCTTTGTGCAGTGACAGGTCAGTCACATTCATTGGACAGCACTTAAAAACAACAACAGCACATTTGGTTGTACAATAGCAAGATTTCCAATGCCCTGGAACCTCAAAGAGCAAGGCAGTGAAATAGAAATGTTTAAATAGCAAGCAACACTAAAACAGACCATAGTATTTACACTACAAATTGAAATCCATAATTATAAAAACAGTCAGGAAGGACCAGAAGATTTTAGGTTTAAGAGAAGCTAATATGCCTAATGTTGATATGAATGTAAATTAACTGGGAGGATTCTTAAATTTGGCATATTTGGTGTTTATGTTGGGTCTAATAATGCACTAATGTACTGGGTTCTTTTCCATCTCTCACACTACTGAGCACAAAAGTGTGTTGTGTGCAGAATGGCTGGGTTTATCCCTGGTAGAGAGAAGTTATGTTTGGTATCTAAAGAACAATAAGAGTTTGCTGCTTGGCTGATCAATGCTGGATCAAGTTCACATTCCCGGCTCCTACTCTCCCACCTACACATGTGGAGGGTAGAGGGGCGGAGGGGGGGGGGGGGGGGGGGGGGGGGAGTGGAAGCAGAGCAAAGGGAGGGAGGACAGATCCTTTTTCACAAAGAGGGGGAAGGATGGGAAGGGAGAAAGAGTGAGAGGGAGGGAGGGAGGGAGGGATGGGGGAGGAGGAGAGAGAGAGAGAGAGAGAGAAGAAGAGAGAAGTGTGTGGGAAGGGCCTGTTCAAATATGGAGGACAGCTGGGCCTGGGTAGCCTTAAACACAGATTTAATCCACTGCTGGGGGAAACAGCCTACAAAGGGTAAAGAGATGAAGAGCCAATCGATTCTGGCCCTTCCCGTTGTTTTTCTGGAATGCCTCGTATGGATCTAAATGTCTGGTGAACAAACATTCTGGAAAAGAGCTTTCTCATGTATCATTTATATTTGGGACAGCCACCCCACCCCTAACTGTGATAGATTTTACTTTTATTTTTCTGTGTGTGTGATCTTACTTCTGAATAGAGGTAGAATGATTCAGACCCATTCTTCTTACTTGCAGATTGTGACTAAATTGTGTACCTTTGGGAGGCCAGATGACGGGCAACCCAGTCTGAGTGCCAAAGTTTTAAAAAATAGACATTCTGGGAAAAGAAAATTAGACATGCCAGGGATCACAGACTCTTGATGCCTAACCTCCTTGAACGGCACTGTGGAGCACAGGTTCTCCATATGCATAGACTCACAGATACCATACCCATTCCATTTTACAGAATAACCGAAGGGACACGACAGACGTGTTTGCTTTTCAAGCTCGTGAAATGTCAACATATATGTTTGTGCTTCTAGTTAATTAGTAATATCTTTTATAAGGTATTTCTAGAGTAGTTTTCCTATAGCATCGATGTAGTGTGTCTTTTCTAAACAAGGAGGCCCATTTGGTGAGAACACGGTGCCCATGACTCAAAAGACCTGGGTTGCTTCCTGTTTGCAACAGTAGCTTTTATACACAGCAAGGGGTCTTTTGCATTGGGACACACTGTCCCCTAATCCTAGCCATCAATCTTCCAAATGCAAATGTTTGTTTCCGGGGTATGAGTGGCAGACTTCGATATAATCAGAACATTGTTTGCAGCGGATAAGTGGGCATTACTACCTCATGTATACAGCTTCCAGGTCAGCACTAAATTTAGGTTCCCTGAAGACAAGTATCTATCCTCTTTTCACTCAGGACCCAGAATCCTATTAACCATGAACGCGGAAAAAACTCTAAAAAATCAAATATCCATTCATTCTTACCTCCCCTTTGGGTTTTGGGTTTGTCTTGAAAGATTTTTTTCTTTTTTCTTCTAAAACTTTCTTTTAAAAAATGCATGCACACGCGTGCTTAACTAATCTTGCCAAGAAGTTTAGGCATAAGTGTAAGGTATAAGAAATGCTGTCCTGGGTCAGCCTGACAGCCTAGCACACCCAGCATTGTGTCTCCTATCTGCCCGAAGGCACTTAGTGTAATAGAACATAAGGGGTGGCTATCCTTTGTGGCAGTAACCTGGAAATTTTGATGTATCCCAAACATCTGAAATTTCTTTATAGTAGCTTTTTAGAGATGGATCATCATTAACGTGATCTAAACCAGTAGTTCTCAATACTGGCTGAGAAATGGAATCCCTGGAGGATGGGGAGTTGGGTTGGGGGAGAGTTTTTAAAAATGACTGATGCCTGGTTCCCACTCTCAGAGGTGAGACTCTAAGTGGTCTGGAGTGCCACCTGGGCATTGGGATTTATAAACCCCCCAGGTGATTCCAATAAGCAGTCAGGGGCAGGAATCACTGATCTGCAGCCACTCCTACATAATTTCATATTTCACCTGTGAATCTCTTTAAGTTTATAGTGTCCACGAATCTTAATCTCCTGTAAAGAATTGCAGTCATACAGGTGTTGAGGGGGATATACTGACATCTGTTTTCTAAAATGGCTGTTTCAATAGACTTTTGTGGTATGGGATTATATTTTATGGGCTGTGTTTTGGTCTGAGGTTGAGCTGATCTACATAATAAGCAAATATTTAAAAGCAAGATGGTCATGCTATATGTTCCCTAAGCTCTGGCGCTAGAGTAGAAAGAGCACTACGTTTTCAGCCAGGACACATAAGTGACAATTTGAAATCCTAAAGGTACTAAAATTTCCTGAGACTCGGTTTCTTCATCCTGAAGATGCAGCCATGTGAGATGTAATTAGAGCAGTTTGTACTGGAAGTGCTTTGTAAACTGTTGAGTCCTGTACCAAATTGGCCACTCTGGTTCTTTGTACCTGTTCTGAGGTTCAGTGGCCTCAGATATATGTAGCACTTAAGTACTTTTTTTGTCTTTAGGCCACTCCCTTCATATTCTATGATGTTTGCTTCTTAGTGCCAGTAGCTTGAATTTGATAAATAACAACTGCTTTCTCTTGTAAGAACATCCCATGTGTCATTTGATCTTCACAATTCTATGAGAAAGGAGGCTCAGAAAGCGAATATATGGCAGAGCCTGGATTCAAACCCAGACAGGCTGTCTGTGTGCTCCTTATACTGTGCCTCGCTACCGCCTGGTCATACGAGTCTCCTGAGGACAGGGATGGTGCCTTATTCATCTTCGTGTTGACAAGTCGAGTGCTCTATTTTGCAGAAGGCACTAGTATGTTCGTTAAGTGAATAACCCATCTATATGTCCAATTTACATTCCTCTTCCTGCAATCTAAGCCCATGTTCTCTGGTTTTGATATCAAAAAGAGATAAAATACTTGGTTAACATTTGTGTATCATATTATAGTTTTAAAATAGTTCTTGTTCTTGAATTTTATAAGTAGGGTATAATCATATGTTCTTACCTTCTATGCTTCACTTCTAAATGTTGTTAATGGAAAGATTTATTAGATCCAGAAAATTTTTCTAGACTCTCTACCACTAAAAAAGAAAAAGAAAGTTAAAGAAAGAAAAAATAAACCCAGTATATTTTATTTATTCGTACTCCTCTTTGTCCAAAATGGACTTAAGGCAGCTTCCAAAGCAAAATATAGCATAATCAAAAATAAAATAAGAAAATGAAGCGACGTGAAAATAATTGTAGGAAATAAGTTGAAGCAGGAATTAAATTAGTATGTAATATGCATCCCTAAAGTTCCTACACTTGGCTTAAAGTAGGGTAATAGAGCTTTCTAGAATTGGGAAAAGGGAACAATCGCAGGGTCCATGAGGTAAAACAAACCAGTTGCCTAAGTCCAACTATTGCTGATGTTGATACCAGAGAGAAGTTTCTCCTGTATGTCCTCACAGAAAACTACTATTAAATGTAATAAACAACCCTCTAAAACCATCCTTACAGTAAATGTTGTGATGGATTTTATGCAGCTGTTTCTTATAAGGCTCTGCTATAAAGGTTGATGGCTCCTTACTAGAACATAATGCATTAAAAGGAATTTCATAGAGCACCAGTAAGACGCAGTGCAGCTCTAGCTGTATTGTGGTCTGCCCTGATCAGAGAGGATCTCAGGTAGGAGTTTGGGCATCAGAAAAATCTGTGAACCTCCTGACAACTGATGTGTGTGAGGAATGATGGGGGACAGCATGTGATGTAGCTGTGTTTTTCTGTAGGGGGCTAATAGCTGACAGCTAATGTTTCATCAGGTTCTAAGGGCAAGGGGGAGGGGCGGGAATGGTCAAGATACTAAAGAACTGAGCATGCCCCCTCGGACAAGCTCCGTAGAAGCAACAGTGAGCTCAGGGTTATGGTTACTGAGAGAAAGAGGTTCAGTTAGCCAGGTCAATGCAGAGCAAAAGTGGGATGGATTTCCTTTTTAGAAAACCATGTTTTAAAGGACTTCCACTAAGAGGTCCATTTCACAGGGCCAAAATCCTCTTTAAAAAGGAATTAGGTTTTCATTCTAACACAGAGGCAACATGGGCAGTGATATAAATTATACACAATTTTTCTAAAATCAACTAAAAAGATAGCATAAAGGAATGTTACATTTAAAAAAATTATAGAGCAAAATTTAAAGACATTGATGTTTGATAACTTTGCCCCTAATCTTTACTTGTTATTATTTGCAACTTAAATTAACCTTGAGTTTATTCCCAGACCTGTGTAGACTCTTACTTTGTAATTCACTGCAAATCTATGTTGGCTATAGAGCCCTTCTGAAGCCTGCCACAGCTTCAGGACCTCTCTATCTTGTTTGGTATTAAAAGGTCTTTTGACTTCTTAGAGTGGACAGTGTCCAAGGGCGTGTCCTTTGCCATCTGATGTAGTTTGGTCTAATTAAAGGGCTCTCCTTGTCTGCCCTTCTGGCCTTCTGGTTGACTAGTAAGGTATGCTGCTCCTTTTCATTCTGTTGTACCTCATCACAAGGCAGAAGCACACATCCATATGAACAATACGAAATTGGCATCACTATCGTTTTCCAGTGAAAGAGGTAATTTCTTCTCTAAAAGAAATCAGAAGAAAACAGAAAAAAAGTTTTCCCTAGGAAAGTAATTTCCAGCTGCTAGGTTAAGTAATGCTTTTATTTTAGAGCAATGGTATTTTCCTCAGCCTCTGAAATTGTCTTCAGCTATTACAAACTGCTTTGACAAGAAAGTTTCTTAGAACAGCTTCCTTTCAAAACTTGCATCTCTACTGGACAAAGCATTTTTATAGACATAATTCAAATAGAAAACATCTGTTTTTGAAAGATAGTTTTAAAGTGCTTTCACCACATTCTCAAAGGTAGTTATTAGAGTATCCATCCTTGACTACAGAATTCCAGTTTTAAAAAAGTCACCTTCGTCCAGTTTCTCCACACCCTATCTTCACTGGGGTCACCCTGAAGAAAGGGAGGTTCAGGTAGACAAAAAGAAGAAATATGTTGAGGTTATATTGAGTACAACAAGAATTAATATTTTTCCAGTGTCATGCAATATGTTAAATTTTTATTCTGGGTTACGTTCAGCTCCTAACACCAATTTGCAATATAATTTTAGTGATTACTATATGAGGGAATTGGGAATCTTTATGTCTCATTTCCTTTTTTTTACTAAAAAATGTCATTTGAGAAGTACACTGGCAATAACTGATGTCCCATGGTCTCTTTCAAAAATTGCACAACTCTCTGCTCTTTATTAATTAAGACTTTTTAGTGGAAAACTAACAGAGTTAATTAGAAAAATCTTCATCTTAAGACTCCTCTTCTTGAAATTTTACATGCCTTTCATTCAATCCTTTGTTTCTTTCCCTTTATATTTAGTAGTTAACATATTTATTGAGCATTTACTATGAGCATTTAGTGATTGGACAAAAATCAAGACCAAAAGACAGAATCTCTTTCTTCCTGGATCTTAAAGTCCAGTCAGGAAAATAGACATTCAAAAATTAATTTAAAAAATAGCTATGAGAAATGTACAACACAGAGAGTGAACCCTCATGTAAACTATGGATTTTAATTAATAATAATGTATCAAATATTGGTTCATAAGTTGTAACAAATGCCCCACAGGAATGCAAGATGTTAACAATAAAGGAAACTGTGTTATGTTGGCATATCAGAACTCTGCCTTCAGTGCAAATTTTTTTAACTGCTGTAAAAGCTAAAGTCTCTTCATTAAAAAAAATGTTAAATAGCTATAAAAGATAAGCACTTTATAGGAAATAAACAGGATGCTCTTAGAAAGAATAGTGGGGTGACATAATTTGGATCAGGGAGTATAGAAAGTGTTGTTTAAGCCCAGACCTAGAGAAGTAGGAGCCTGCTACGCAAAGAAGAGAAGGAAATACATTCTCAGTAAAGCAAAGTGATATTTGAACTACCTTTGCAAATATTGTTCTGGTTTCTCTGTAGAGGATGGATTGTGGAAGTGGGGTTGGGGAGGCAAGAGTATAAAGGAGACAAGTTAGGAGGCACTTAGGATGCACCACAGCTTCCCCTCCCCACTCCAAGTACTAGAAGAGCAGAGTGACAGTGGGATGTTTCCTTGCCCCAGCTTATGCCAGAAATGATTAGGTTCTCATGGGTTGGGTGCTAGGAAAAAAAGGAGTCTGTCAATGGCAGCAAGGAAGTGTTCCCAGGTCTCAATTCCCAAGATCTTTCCAGTGGCTCAGCGGGATTTGTAGAATGAGGAAAGTGTGTGTGTGTGTGTGTGTGTGTGTGTGTGTGTGTGTGTGTGTGTGTGTGTGTGGTGTGTGGTCTGCAACCAGGTGAGAATTATAAAGGGTGAGGAAAGCCTTTAAGTACTAACTACCCAGCTGTAATAACAGATTTTCATAGAAGTCTATGATTTAATTTGCAATAGTTATCTTTATTCCTGCTACTGGATTTTTGGAATTAATTTGGTTTTTGTTTCTTTAAAGACTACATGTTTTAAAATTGTTGCTAAATCAACAAAGAGGACACTGAAGAAAGGTCCATTTAGTCAGGGCACTGTTTTAGTACATCAATATTTAACTATTTGTTTCAGAGTTCTTAGGGATGGTGAAGTTTCAGGGAAAACAATTCTAGTGGGTAAAAGGATATGTCAGCCTGTAATAGCTTTCTATTGAATCTGAAACTGCTATTTTATTATTAAAATTATCAGGGTGACATTGGTTAATAAAATCATGTAGGTTTCAAATGTACAACTCAATAACACATCATATGCATATTGCATTCTGTGTTCACCACCCAAAGTTAAATTTCCTTCAGTTTTTAGTAACATGGAAGCTGAAATAGTTGTTTTATTCCCATTTAAAATTAAGCAGTTTCTGCAATTAACATAATCCAGTTCCTCATTTGTCAGTTTTACCTGCTTATGTGTGTGTGCACTAGATATCTGTAAGTCCGTAACTATTTTTATGCATTTCTTTTACAGTAGAAAAATTGTATATGATGGTTGTACATTATATATAAGAACATCTTATAACATTGAAAAATCCTTAGCAAAGGAGAATGCATTTTGCTAAAGGATACGAAATGGTTAATATGTCTAACTCTATAGTTTTGTATTCCTGGAAACATTAAGAATTCCCAATTTGAGCAGACCTGTTGTTTATTTTAGGAAATAGAAGTGCATCATCAATGTAATTTAAGTAGCTCAATTGTGAATATAGGATGAAGGGATAAAATAAAGTTTTCCATTGTGATGTCTCCATTAAGAAGCTCCTCTTTGTGTAAAATACTCCATGGCAAAGTTGCTTCTGTTTAAAGTAGTGAGTTTGATCTTGGCTTTGATCTAAAGCTTTTGATCTTGAAAGAAGGATGGAGTAGCAATAAAGAGAGGGCAAAGCAGATTTTCTTTAAAGAAATGTGATAAAGTTAAAGGGATGGTCAAGATCAGCAAACACGAGTGCGACCGGACTCCTTCCTAAGCGCTCACGCCCGAATCTGTTTCCGCCAATTTCTGATGCGGATGGGAAGGAAAGCGTTTTGGGAGTCGGCAGAAAACCTTGGGGCATCACACACTTTTATAAACTAATTGGAAACTTTCCCCCTAGTTATGAAGACATTGCCCCCTTTTAAATTCTCCCCAGTCGCTCTGAGGGGACCACGGCCGGGCGAGTACGGCGCGGGCTGTGCTTAGCCAGAGCGCATTCGCTCCCGCGACTCGCGGGCAGAGCGCGGGGCTCGCCCTATTCGCGCTCCCGGCTTCTACCCCAAAGAGGTCACCTGCCACCGCCCAGGAGCCCGGAAGGGCTATTGAGAAACATCTACTTAAACATTTCATCTGCTCCCAGAGAAAACTCCATTAGGAAAGTTCCTTTCCCTCCGCGAAGGCTATGTGGACACTTAGGTTTCTGACCCGAGCGAGTTTAGGCTGGCCGCGGAGGTGAGGTCGCTTTTCGTGCTAAACCCTTTTGCTCGCGGGCGAGCAGCACTGCAGCTCCCAAGACCGCCAAGAAACGCTTTCGCGGGTACCCTGGGGCTTGCGGAGGTGGGGGTAGAAAGGTAAGGCGTGCGCGCCGGGGTCGGCCCGCGTATGGGAGCGCGGGCGCGGGCCGGACCCGGGAGAGGACGAAAGATGTTCGCAAAGAGAACAATAAAATCGCGGGCGCGCTGGCGGGGGCGGGGGCGACCTGCGGCGAGCGCGGCGCCTATACCTTTAAGGCAGGCCCCGCCCTTCGAGCGCCCGCCTGCCGCCCGCGCCGCCGCCTCGGCCCCGCGCCGCCCGCCGCCTGCGCTGCGCCTTAGGTGTTGCGGGCCCCGAGTGTCCGCTGCTCTCTGCCGGGTCGGCCGGGCGGCGGGCCCCGGGCGCTGGCCTCAGCGCCCCAACTCCCACCCTCACCTACGGCAGGCGAGGTACAGGGTCAGCGCACAGAGGTGGCGGGGCGCGGGGGAGGGCCTGGGGCGGCTCCCGGGATAAACTTGACTGTCCCCTTTCCCCGCAGCCGCTGCAGACGGAGCGCCAGGCCGGGGCGGAGTGCGTGCTCGCGCGGCAAGTGGGTGTAGAGGTGAGCGCGAGCGGCGTGGGTCCTGCGGTCCCCTCCCTCCTGGGGCGGTGGGTCCCGCGCCTCATCCCATCCGCGGAGCCCCGGGCGCCCTGTGGGCGCCAACGCGTGCTAGCGGTGGGTAAGCTGGCCCGGGTTTGGGGGCTCGGATGCGCACCGGAGCGGGGGCGGCCACCGGACCCAAGATAGGAGGGAGCGGCCCGGCAGAGGTCGCAGCCTGGGCGCGCCGCAGCCCCGCGCACCCCCAGCCGCGTGCACCGAGGTGGCCTCGCGAGCCCGGAGTGGCGCCTGTGGCTTCTCCAGGTGAAGCCTGAAAGGTTGCGTCGCGAGGCCGTCGAGCGCCTCTCACGCCGAGGGTGGCCCTTAGGACCTATGGTCCTATTTAAAGTGCTGTGTGGTTTTTGAACTTCAGGTCGCGAAATGGATTCGAGTGAACCGGAGACCCCGAAAACGGAAACGAAAGGGGACAGAAGAAGTGTTTGAAAAGGTAGGGGTCCCCGAAAGAGAGCACTGGGTAGAGTTCTTGAAAAATCTTCCTGTCTGTCCCTGAGGACTTGGTCACAGCTGTAGAGTAGCATTCTTTAAAAAGTTTTAATTAGATATACAGCAAATCGTAAATTTACGTGAATAGTTCTGTAGAAATATTGGCTGGCAATCCTAATGATTATCAACATATTATTTCTTAGGAAGTAATAATGACCCGGGGTCGAGATTTATTTCATGATCAATAAGTAGAACTGTAGGATGTAAGTGGGTTCCATTATCATATTAGGCCAGTAGTATTCATTATGGCAGTGTTAATGTACCCCTAAAAAAGGGGAGCTTCTGAATAAATCACCCAGTATCGGGTATCTTTGTTTGGTTGTGAAAGATACAATAGCACACTCACTCATTTAGACTTTAATCTCAAAAATGGAGAAGCTGAAAAAAGTAGATGACTTTGAAATGTTTAGGAGGGATTTTATCTACTGTAGAACAACTGGAAATTTGTTGTCTGAAATTTAGAGTTTCAGTGTGTTACTTTGCAGAAGTTTGGACTACATATTTTCTCCTGAAATTGTCTAAAGTTAAAACTTGATGTGTCATTGTAATATTGTGAAATAAGGTAAGTAGTCTGATATTTTCTAAAAAAAAAAAAAAAAAAACTTATTGAAAACTCTTAAAAGTGAATAGCATTTTTACAGTGTTACAGCAGATAAAATTTTGTTGCTTTAAAAATTACTTTACTGTTTTTTGGTTCTTGATAGCACCAAGGGATTAAAATAGCGGTGTGTTGTTTTTCTGCTGCTAGAATGTATGATGAATCACTCCTGTTTCTGAAGCCAAATTCTTGCTGATAGCATTGCTGCCAACTTGTGTGATGTGTTGCCTTAGTATGGGCATTGCAGCTCCGAGAATGTGCACAAAGCACATCATAATAAAGGTGATACCAAAGTTCCAGAGTGCGTTTAAGGATATCAAGAGCAGCTTCTAAGAGAATTGGAAAAGTAACTGGCTAGGAGTATAGTCATTTGTAGCTAGATGTTCCGTATGTGGAAAGTAGTGCCCTAGCTTTTCCCTGTTTAAAAAAAGTCATATATGTCCCTTTGGCTAAACAGTAGTATAGAAGAAGTCAGTTTGAACAGATTTGAGTTTTCTGACCATAACTTTTATGGTCTAGGTGTTTTTAAAAGTGTTTGTGAGGTGATGAAGGAGATCATAAAACGTCCAAAAAAGGAAGAAGAATTATGGCTTGCTTAGTATTTAAAATATTTTCTAGCTTTTTTTTTAAACTGAAAATAAGATTATCCAAGCACAGTGTATCATGCATTAAAGAAGGGGAAGCTGTCGTCTTTGTGGATTACTAGGTACCATCACTACCAAAATCTGAACTTGAAATAACCATGTTTGTGACACCCATGGTCTGATCACTACCTTCTGAGTCTGAGAAGAGATGGGTGGGGGACTAAGGATTTTACTTCCCAAGCAAAAGGGAGCCCTTCCCTGAGCCTTTTCCTTAAGAGACTGTTGTGTTAAAGCTTATGAGGAGGACACACATTTGCCTTTTCTTTTTTTGAAAATGTGGGCAGCAGTCTTAAAGAGGATATGAAAATGAAGTAGGTTGGGACCAACATGCTGAAATGAACTTCCTTTCAAGGAATGAAGCTTAAAGCTAACCAGCTTTGAGCGGGGAGGTGGGGAGTGCCAGAAGAGGGGAACTTTAAGAGAATATTGATAATTACCAGTGTCTCTAGTCTTTCCTCCTGACTCTGCAGCAGCTAAGCCCCTTGCCTACTGTTTGCCCCTGCCATGCCTAGGAGAGGTTTTGGAGCTCACTGAGGCAAAGCATGCGATATTTTCAAGGGCAAGGTTGAAAGGGAGTACGATCAGCGACCAAGAGCTGGCAGCCAGGGCGCATCCCCTGATTGCCCCAAGTGTCTGTTCCAAAATACAGATTGAATTTTGTGTGGTAATAAGTGTTCAGACCGAGGTTATGTCTTAACCTTTTGCTGGGATTTGAACCTGTTATTAGTAGGTATCTAGGTAATTAACTTACTGTTTCATTTAATATGTTTTTAAAATGTCTGCCACAAATACAAGCAGATTAGTCAGTTTCGTCTTTTTTTTATGTATCCACTGTATTTTTGTACAACATTAAAACTGACCTTTTCTGCTGGTATTCATTTTATATTGCTGTAAGATAAGAGACTGGGTTTGAGTTATTTTTATTTCTGATAGGTGTACATTTTAAATCTAGTTGTTTCCTTTAATTGCCTGCTTTGTGTCTTTGCCCTATTTCCCTTCATGCTATCCTATCCTGCATCCCCGCCCCCCCCCCCCATCTCTGCATCTTCACTTCTCAGGCAGGATTCAGCCTAGCTGAATGAACTTGGTTAACTAGTCTATATTTAACTCTGCTAGGGTAATATTTTTCCTCTGATTTTTACTGACTTATGGAAAGCAGACTTCTGCCTGAGGAAAGAAAACAAAGCAGTGGTGCAAGGCCAGGATCTGGAACAGGCATTGGATGAGCAATTACACATGAAGAATGTAATCTTACAGGAGATATTGGTATTTGCCCTTAAAGGAGATCCCAAAGGAGCTAAGTGGTAGGCACAGCCTGATGTAACTTGAAATACTGTACTAGTTGAGTTTTTCAGTGAACTCAGAAGGGGAAGCAAAACAAACTTACCCTGTGCTCAGCTGTGGGTTAAAATAACGAATAATGAAATAATGTAAACTGAGTGAGTGAGAGGTACCACCCAGGAGAGTGATTTAAAATGCTCTCCTGGTTTTTTCTGGCCTGTTGTGTTGTGTTGTGTTGTGTCGTGTTGTGTGTCATGTCATTCCCACCCACTCACCAGGTAGCTCTCCTGTTTTTCAATGCTGTTTAACAGATTTTCATATCTTTCTGAAGATACAGCATTCTCTTACATATTTTCTATTTTCTGTGATGTTTATTTTCATTTTATTTTCGTATTTTAGACCTTTTTCACCGCTATAACTGATTTTCTAATATTTTTTTCCTCCTTTATTTTAAATGACAAGACTCACCTCTTTTCTGGTTCTCAGGTACTTCTTACATTGTGAGATTCTTTTTTTTTCATTATTTCAAGTTCCTTCTATTTAGTTTGAACAATTTGTGCAACAGAAAGGCAAGAAGAACATGAACAACTACACAAAGAACAATTAGGATGAATGGATCAGCCTGTTCTGCAAGGGCTGATTAAACAATGAGGATTGCAACAGTGAGTTGTATAATGTGTGTTTTTTAAAATAATGTTAATAGATTTTACTAAATGGCTGTTGGTTTTGGAAGAACACACAATTTTTTTGCCTTTTAGTCAAAGAGAAATACAAATTATTAATCGCATTCAAAGATTAAGGAATAATGCTTTCTATACATATATGCATTTAAAGTAATATAAAATTTTTATTTAGTATTCTGAGGACTAGGGACATACTGTAGATTAATATTTTATGAAATCATATTTGAGGAAAATATATGAATGGTGTATGATTCTTTTAGAGCAAGAAAAATCCCAATTTTCAGATTCAGAAGAAGCACTTTTTCTACTTTATGTATATCTAATAATATATGAAGAACAAATTTTAGAATACTCATTCTGGTCACTGATAAGTATATATGATGATGATGTCAGAAGTATTCACTGTTATATTTTCAAAACATTGACAATTCAGCAATACTAAGGTTGGCTGTGTTATTAATAAGTGTTTGTTTCAAAGTTAGTGGTCTTATTTAGCGCAGGTGAGGTTCTCTGGCCTCTGTTTCGGTTAGTCATAAGGAGCACTAGGAGCAAGTGGTTTCCAGCAAAAGAATCCTTGAAGCTGACCTTAATTATTATTTTCTGCCAGAATCTGAAAAACCATACTCTTGAGTATAAAATTGTTTAAAATTTGGTGAAGTTTTCCTTGATAGAGCGAGTGAAACATAAAAATCTAGAAAGATAGTTCTAAAAAAGTGGGCTTTGTAATATTTAGCAGCCATTTTAGTTCAAGGCAAATGATAAATTCTGTTTTCTGAGTCTTTGAGAAAAAATACGCTGGAACTGTTTTCTTTGTGCTAATATCCTTCCTAAGTTCTGAAGCACTTTCACTCAACTTTTATTTGTTCTTTTCACACACTTGATTCTGAACTGAGATCAATAATAATCTTCGTATGAATAATAGCTCACAGATTATTAAAATTATGTCTAAAGCCCAACTTGTGCATTTTGCCACATTTATTTCTCCTTTAAAAATTTTATACATTCTAGGAGAATGCTTTTATCACAGTTCTAATATTGAAATATTCAATATGATAAAGGTAGGTACAAATTTTAAACTATTTAACAAAGTGCTTTACTGTTGTTTGTCCTTGTTGCCAAGGTGTGTTTTGTATTTGGTTTACGATCTCTGGAAAACAGTATTTAAGACTAATAAAAATTATCTGGCTCTTTCTTGGACCCAAAACTGCAGCTAGGGACTGTGTTGGGCTTGACTCCTGAGCCGTCAGATGGCGAAGCTTGGTAAAATGGCACACTATGAATTTAGGGAGTGCTGAACCAAGGGTCCCGTCACCTTACAGGAGCTACCCCATGGGCAGCCACTGTTATGCAACTCAGGCAGCATTTGTGTTTAGTGGTTTCCCAGGCATTGGTGCCCTTGCCTCTTTTCGAAAGTACTCTTGCCCTGTGAGAATTCATAACTAGCCTACATTTATATAGCTGTAATCTCTTACAATAGCTTCATTGATACTTGATCTCCATAGAAAAGCTTTATGGATTCTAGTGAGTCAGAGCTCTTGAGGCACCAGCCACCCTCTCTTCTTGCTCCCTCCCTATCTGTGAGTGGCTTTGTGTCCTGAGTTGTACTGATTGTGCCTTTGGATGACAACTTAACTTGAGTGATGGGGGAAGGCAGAGTAATTTATTAGAAGTAATTACAAAGAAACCAAACAAAAGGAGTAATTACAGTGCCGTTAATATGCAATTTGTTATTTTATTGTTGAAATATTTGGAACTTGGTCTTATGAGTGGGTCTCCCTTTATGCCCTGTAAACCCCTAGCAAATGCATAATTTATTAAATTCCCTGTATCCAGGTCTCAAGTTAGATCCGGTTTCACAAGATCTTGGTCTTTTTTTTTCCCCACCTTTTTTTTTTTCAAGCTGGACCAAAGAAAAATTAATTATAAAATGTGTTTTTGGTAGCCTCAGAAGGAAATCTGATCTGCATAATTTTTATCATTAAATTTTCATCTGTACATTTTTTTAAAGAAATATTCTGAAAATTCTGAGTGTACCAAAATTTTTTCCCATTTTCAACTAGAATAACAGGAAAATTAAAGGATAGTCACCCACTTATCCTCACATACTTATTTACATATTTTAAAAAGAATCTTTGAATGGAACTATTCATATAATAATAGCTGACACTTATCATGTGTCAAGCGCTCTGCTGAGTGCTTTCCATGTATCAGCTCATGTAAATGTACATTAAAGTAGTGTCACAAACCAGCAGTGTGGTATGAGAATGGCGTAGACTGAGTCAAATGCTTTATTGAAAGTAGATGAGGTACAAATCAAATGATCCCTGTAGAAAAGAATGCTTCAGGCCAGATGTAAAATTTCTTTTTAGTCCAGGCTATTGATAGCCCTAGACCACCAGCATAAAGCACACATTTCTAAGTTAGGAAAATCCCAACTGGCATGTATTTTGAAAGCACTTGGAAGTGTGCAAGTAATTACCCTATTGTCGATTTTAGCAGATTTGATGCCAGCAGCCAACAACTCTTCTGTGCCATGGAAGATGAAAGCCATTTTAATATAAAGCTTAAGAGTTTAGCTGGAAAAGTGAGGTGGGCAGAGAAAATTCTGTCACCTTTTAGTTACTTTTATAGGAAGCATTAGTCCGTTCTTGTGACAGAATGCTTGACTTGGCAATCATTCTCATCTTTGGCATTTTAATGAGCTTCAGTTTTGTGCTGGTATCATATGGCACTAATAAGATGCATTATTTTACTAGCACCTACTGGTGTCAGTATAGTTTAGGGACTTTAGGGCCTGTTATTGTTTCCATTAATCTTCTATTTTAGGAGGCTGACACTAGCATGTATCTTAAAATTCAGCAACATGTATTTTATTTATATTTCTGGTTCACTGCACACAGGAAAAATGACACTCAAACCTCGGATCTCCACTACTTGGAAAATGACCTGATCACATGTGGCCTTGATAAATATTTGTTGCATGAATTAAATAAATGAATTATAAAAATACCACTTACCTTATAAATTCATACTTGGCTATTGCATTTAAAAGTTTTAATGTTCATATTTTTATTTAATTATTTTGTTCTTTAAAGCATATTTAGTAGAGCTTTCTTGACTTGTGGGTCATTGTTTTCATCGCTTCTATGAAAAGAGTTCAGAGTCAGGAAGACCTGACACTGATCCCAACTCTGCCACCTACTATGTGCTCCTTGAGTTTGTCACTTGACTTTTGCTTTCATCTGAAAAATCCTTTTATTTAATAGTCTAGTTAAGCCAATTTATATTAATTGTAAAATTAATATTTTGCCTTGGTTCTTTAGTATAGTTTTATGATATATTTTTTTCTTGTCCACTTTTTGATATTTAGGAAGGCTTATATTTTTGTTTTAATGGTTATTTTGACATAACACATTTTTGCCTTGTCCACTTTTTTTGCTCTTGTGTATTGATTCCTTGCTGTGAGGAATAGTGGGATTAGATATTGACCTTTTCTTGCCCTTTACCTCTTTATTTTCTGTCATGTGACTTGAAATGTTATCTTTTTACTTTTAGATAAATATCTTTAACACAGTCAACCAGTTCATTGTATTTCTCACATATTCCTACCCTGTCCCGCACGCACACACACAATTTGTGGTAGCTGTACTCTATTTACAACGTCAGAGCATGTAGACAGTACATACCATGTTGTATCTTTTATAAAATCACTTAGTTTTAACTCTGCGAGTAAATCTATATTTAATGCTCATCATCCCCCTTTTATTGATCTTCAGTCATTTTGGTTTTTTGAAGCTAGTAGATTTCTCAGAAAGAGCTTGGAGCAGCTGTTCCCTGAGTTCTTGCATTTTTATAAGTTTGTGTTTTTTATAGGTGGAGGTCAGTTCAACTAGACATAAAATCCTTGTTCATTTTCTTTTTCAAGTATCTTAACTATGTTGATTCGTTATCTTGCATAAAGTCTGATGCAGGTCTCATTTCTTTCCCTCACAGTGACCTGGTCTTTTCTCCTGGATGCCCACATTTTTTCCAAAATTTTTTCTCATACTATGTGGATCAATTTTCTAGTTGTCACTTGGCTTTTGAGCTTTATTTTCCTCATTTGTAAAACAAGAATAGTGATAACCTTTTTGCCTGCTCACAGAGCAAATTTAAAGACCAAATGAGATAATATATACAAAGTGCTTTAAATGTATTTTCTTGTTGTTAGGAGCTTTAAAATTTAGAGTACTTCATTTTATGGGTAGCTGGATTTGAGTTAGCTTTATATTTGTGAGACATCTAAAGTGGACGGTCTGAAGATTTTTGTCTGTACCCTGGTGGTAAGTAAACTCACCCTGATTCCATGTGGCAAGCTGTCTGTGTGGTTGACTACTGGCCTGAAAGCAGTGGTCCTTTTTGAAAGTATTTTATTTAGAAAACTCCATCTTGTTTTATTCTGCTTATACTCTTGTTAGTTTGTCATGTATTAGTTTACCACACAAAATTCTGGATTTACATAATCTTAGTTTATATGTGCATAGAACAATACACAGAAAAAAAAAAAGACTCTTATTTTTCAGTCTAGTCAGCCAACATGTTTTCGTGGATTTGTTGTACATAAGACCCTGTGTAAGACGCTGCTGGAAAATACCAAAGAAACAGGAGATGTCATTTCTGGCCATTGGAGATAAAACACACAACATATCAAAGATCATTAACAAAGAAGCATGTGATAAATAAATCCAAACCAGTGTAGCACAAACTAAGGACATGCCTATATGATGCATTTTTACCTGAGGCTACCCTGCACTAGAGTTTCCATGCCTGGGCCTTGTTTTGATAAAACGACCCTTTAAGCATGCAGGCTGGAAGTTATGGTGGGAAATTGGGTAATTGAATCAACCGAATCCATTTTA
Source organism: Eonycteris spelaea (assembly GCA_003508835.1). Classification (NCBI taxonomy): domain Eukaryota; kingdom Metazoa; phylum Chordata; class Mammalia; order Chiroptera; family Pteropodidae; genus Eonycteris; species Eonycteris spelaea. The sequence continues at coordinate 604,337 of PUFA01000245.1, forward strand.
ATGCTTTTACCTGATTTGTAAGCACAGATAGGGGTTTGATTGATGTACATATAAATTATGTTAGTGTTTTTATATGAATATGTGATTTCTAAAAATAAATTCATCCATGTTTTGCACGTAAAGCTGGAACCCATCATAGAATTTCTGTTCACACTAATAAACCAGGATGATTTGGAAACTCAAGGCTAGAAATGTAATACTGTCTATAATTCTGTGTATAACACATTCCTTATTAAATTCTACATTTATTTAAACTATTTACTAACTTCATTGCACATCCTCAGCATACAAAACACTCAGTAAGGAGTAGTGTACAAAAATGAATGGAAAACAGTCCTCAAAGTGTTCATAGTTGAGAAGTAAAAACTGTAGGGTAGAAAATAGAATTGAACCAAACCTGTATCAGAGGCGCAATTTAGATTTCTATAAGGAAAGGAAGTTAGAGCGCCTGGGCTTTTTGCATTATCTGTAAGCCTTGTTCAGGTTGATAGCAGGATACAAATGTTTGTTTCAGTTCATTCCGTTTGTAAAATTGAGGATGCCATGAATTCAGAATTCAGATTGATTTCATGAGAACATACTGAAACAGTGAAATGAGTATTTCTCTTTGGCTCACTAATGCAAAATCAAAGTTCTGCAGCCAGTTTTTAGGCTCCCTCTGAACTTGGGAACATAAAGTTTTCAGTCTGTTTCACACTTCATTTTTTTCCCTTTTATTTGCATTAAGTTTTGGGTGTTTTTTTTTCTTTTACTAAACATTTAGTTTTATGGCATAGTAAGAGACGATCTCTTCAGAGTTTTTCTCTTGTGATTTTTGCATGTTGTGTTCTGTCATTAAAAAAGGATCCCACGTCTTCATCACCACAGCTACAGCATTTATAGTTATATGCCCCTTTTATATTCTGATGATGAGAACCAATGTACTTGTCAAGTGAGCCGCAAAAATGACATTAAATATATATTCAGATCGTTGAACATTTTATATATTTTTCTGTAAATCAAGAAACATTGGTTTTTCAGAGTGAAGATTCATCTTTGAAGATTCATATTTTATATATATGAAAGCAGGAAAACAAACTGGTACATGACAGTACCAGGGAAACCATATAAAATGAGAAAATGGTCTTAGAATATATGTTTTTACTTTCCTGGCATTTTCATAGGAAAGGCAACAGTAGTCATTTTATGTGGCCTCATTTATAACTGAAAGTCATAAAGCGCATGCTTCTAAATTTCTGTGGCAATTTTCGTTTGGTGTCCAAGAAAAATTCATGATATCCTTGAAGGGCATGAGATATTAAAGAGACACAGCAGAAAGAATTTAGAAGAGAAACAGAACATAATGTCTGGATTGTGTTCATATATAGTTTGATTTCTGATTTCTTTTCTCAATTGTTACACAAGGTTTAGTTTTCAGTGTTAAAGGTACACTCTTAACATTCGTAACAATAAAAGTAAAGGCTGCTGGGCACTCCTGTAGACAGCAGCAGACAGTGGTTCTGATTCAGCAACTTTAGTTATATGTCATGTATATCTTATATACCATAAAATTCACCCGTATACAGTTTGTTGAGTTTTAAGATATGGATACAGTTGTGAACCATCACCACAATTCAGTGTTAGTTCATTTCCATCACCAAAAAGTTCCCTTCTGTCCATCTGTGGTCAAGTCCCATCTCCACACCTAGCCGCTGGCAACTGCTAATCTGCTTTTCATCTTTATAGTTTTGCCTTTTCTAAAAATTTCATGTAAATGGAATCATATAGCACTTTAGTTTTGGATCTGGCTTCTTTCATTGAGCGTCGTGCTTTGAGGTTCAACAGTGTTGTATGTATCATAAAGTTATATTTTGTTGCGTGGATGTACTGCATTTTGTTTAGCCATTTGTTAGCTGACAGATGTTTGTTTGTTTTTTGGCAACTATAAATAGCAGTTTAACGATCTTTGTGTAGACATAATTCTCGGATAGATTCCTAGGACTGACATGGCTCGGCCATAAGGTAGGTCTGTGTTTAACTTTTTAAGAAACTGCTAAACTGTTTTCCACTTTACATTCCCACCAGCAAAGTTTAAAGTTCCCAGTTTTTTTTCTGCCTTCTTATCAGGATTCAGTATTATCAGACTTCTTTATTTTCGCCATCCTTGTGGGCATTGAATCATACTTTTATATTTAATGCTTTTATTTCTTGAGAGGATCTGAAAGTGTCCAGATACCCTAATATGCTTCTGTCCCCCATTTTACAGATCAGAAGGTGATAATGCAGTGAGTAGAAATTCTGAGTGTCTTACCCAAGATCCCCAAATGAGTCACTGAGCCTGCAGTCTTCAGGCCTCTGTTGGAGTTGCAACAACCTGCTTTTGTTCATACTCTTGGCTCCCTGTGACTTGGGGTCCTCTGTGTCCTCATAGCCTTGTTAGGTGTGGCTTTCTTTTGATCTTTGTAGAATGATTCATTCTTATCCTCTCTGGAATTTCGCCTGATGAAATCCAGTTGTTTTCTGCAGAGGTGTCTTTGAAAGTTAACTCAGCTCCTTACTTGAAATGCACAGGCCTTGGGTGGCTCAGGCCAGGTTTCCAAAGTGGTCACATTGAATGTGCCACTGAGTGTCATGCTGTCTAAGGGGGTAGGTACGTCACCAGAGTCTTGTGGGAGTTAAGTGAAATGACTTATCTAGGACAGCTGACCCTTACTAAATATTTAATACATTTTAGAGCACCTCTTCAAAAAGATTGTGAAAGGCTGATTACCTGGTGACATGTGGATAGCAACACTATTCATTTGCGTTTTTCTCCTTAATGAGACAGGAAAATATTCTTAAAATTAATTAAAAATTAAAACTGTATTAGCCTTGGATTCTTCCTCTAACTGTTCTTTGTTTTGCAGCAAGTATAGCAGTATTACTTTTGCAAGTCTGTATTTTGTCTCTGTCTTTTGCTTTCTATTCCAGATGACCAGTTGTATTTCTCAGAGCTACTGCATTGTTTCATTTACATCTCTCTTCATTTTGTCCACGGCAGTAGAATAAATTGTCATTTTTCCTGTTCCAAATTAGAAACACCCAAAGTATGCTTCAGGCTGTTGATAAGATTTGTTTTCTAGCAGAGCTCCATTTTAGATCAATTGATACTCATTTTTTTACCCAATAAGTCATTGTTTTTATTTTTTTGCTCACACTACTTTGATTCGAATTTCTTTTGCAGGCTGGTGGAGCTTATACAGATACCTAGCTAATAAGAATCACTTAAGATCGGCCACATCTCTTCCTCCATTGTCACTTTACAATATATTTCTTGTCTGCAGGAAGGTTCCAGCCACCCTTTGCTAGACAGGGTTGTACCATTTCTTTTCATGACAAAAAGTGTAAATTCTAGTACAAGTAATTGTGAAGTGATTATTTTCTCTGAAATTCTTGGTCATGTTGAGTTTCTGTATGTTAAAGAGAACGTAGCTTTTGGATCTTTGGAAATCTCATCATGCCACACAGGACATCAGGAAGAACTACAGTCGAGGTAATTTCAGAAAACAAAATCACCACCTGCAAGGAGTTGTCCAAAATAAGGACAAATTCTAAATCAGAGCAGCTGGAGGAGTGTACTGGTGAATATAGGGTCACGACCACTACTTGACGTCCTAAATACTTGGGTGTGCTGGGCCACAGAGGAAACGGAAGGAGAACATCGCATGCAAAGTTAAACAACTTAAATCCACTTTGGCACTTTATTTGGAAGGCTGCACAGGACTAAAGTTGTTAGACCTGGAAAAGGCCTTACAGCTTTTCTAATTCCAACTCTTACATGCAAGAACATGGAGGAGGCCCTGAGTGGTTTTAGGTCCCAGGCCAGAGCCCTGGCCTGGGACTAGAGACGGGAGTGACTCCCCCCCACCCCTTTTCAACTGTCTGTGTGGGCAGCTCCCCATAGTAAGGTATGAAGGAGGGGCAGCTGTCAGTTCCAGATAAGGAGAAGCGTCAGGCTGGTCTTTGTTGTGTGGCACAGATTCTGAGGGAAGCAGGGAAAGAAGGTCTGGGAGACTCGGGATGCTCCTACAAGGCCGTCTCCGGTGGCCCAGAAACATTTGGAGTGAAGGCCTTTGCCCAGTTTACAGAGGACCTGTCCATCTTGGCTTGGTTAGATTTTGAGGGCTGTCTTTCCATAGAGTGGGCGAAGATTCAGTGGTGAGACAGCTAGGAGTCTGCAAGGCCTACCGCATTTTACTTTTCATATTAAATTAGTGAATATTACAAGGCACAGGATATTTGAAGTTAATGTTATGCTTGTCATGAACTAAGCAGCTTGTGACATGTGACATGAAAATGCTGTATATTTTTTAAATTGAACTAGTTAAGTAGGCATTTTATTTTGAAATGCAGTAAAAGAGCTCTCACAAACGCCTTTTCTTTAGTCTGTGCGGATATTTTTTAATGTATATGTTATTTTTTCTAAAATGCAAGACTACTTTCCATGTTTATACATCTTCACACCTCACCTTCATACCTCAAGGTATCTTCATACCTCAAGGTATTGCAAATTTACAGTTCAGTGAAGTTTTTCTACAGCTACTCTGGGCTGTTTGCTTACAGGCCAAGTCATGCCTCCTCCATCCCCAAAACAGTATGGATCAAACTAATGCTGAACTTGGATTATGAAAGATTTAGCTTTCTGGAGCTCTCTGTACTGTTGGCAGGGCAAAGTAAATAGGAATATATACAGTATTGTGGTTTAGGAAAAAAAGCTGCTTGTGTTTTCTCTATAATACAACTGGCACATATAGAAGGATAGTGCCTGAAATGGGCAAGTGAAAAAAAGAGGTAGTGAGCTGCTTCAGAGCAGCAAAATGAATGGTGCTGGAGAGAAGACACCAGGTGATACTCCTGTGATGCTAATCCTGGCATACTTTGAGTCTTTATTAGAGATTGAGTCAATGATATGGTCAACAATAACATTACCCAGTCGTAGAGCACCAGATAATCTAAATGATGCCGAACTGTCTTCCAACAAAGGATTACTGATGTACCACTGTGTGTGTATAGCTCGGGTGTACGTGCATGCAAACAAACACTATCTGTTTCATTGGCCTTTGACCTTCAAGCAGGAGAGGTTTGGACTGAGGCGCTCTATGTAACCACTGTCTCCCATCTTGGAGGGAAGCTGCAGGCGCTATTTCCAGAGCTGGCGCTGCTTGCATCTGACTCTGACTCATGCTCCCAGAGAACTGCCTCGTGCATAATGCAAAGTCATTGCCATCGTGAGCCATCCTGGGGAGAGGCTCAGTGGAAAAAGTGAAGGGGGAGCAAAGCAGGCTCTAGAACTTCAGCAGGCGCGGGGTATTTTTTTTTTTTTTTTTTTTAGTTTTGGGAACTCCTATAATCCTGATGGAGTTCAAGATAATACAAGAGAGGAAATCTGACTTGTTGCTACAGAACTTTTTGCTCTGTGTACAAATTCTTAAGCAGGAGGAGGGTAGGAGAGTAAAATAATCACAAGTGATTGTAGATTCTGAATGTGTATTCGTGATTTTTCAATTTTTTAATTTTTTGTCTCGAAAAAGTTAAAAACAAACAAACCTGTTTTGCAATCACGCACTGTTACAGAGAAGAGAGGGGGGCCTTATTATAAATACGTGACTTTCTGTATTCTTCATAGTTGTCTTCAGAATAATCTTCCAGCATCTGGAGGGCACATCATGAGGATTCGGTGCAAAGAAGAATTGCTATAGTATTTTTGGTGGGACGTTTTTCTGTGAAAAATTGTTACCAGCATATTTGGAAATACTTTATTTTTTTAAAGACAGTTCATTATGATAAATCTTTATATCAGAAATAAAAGTTAAAAAGGTAGCTATTTTAACAAGAGATCAGTTAGAGAGGGTTCATTTGTTGGGAGCATTTACTTCCAAGCAATTTTCCAGCTCTAATTTTCTTAGCAGGAAAATGTTAACCTCTTGTGGATGGATACTTTTTTTTGTTTTCCCCAAAACGTGTGATTTGAATTAACTTCCCTCTCCACAGAACTTTGGAGATGGCTGCAGTTGATGCCTGTGGGTCATTTGTGCTCTTAGCATTAAGTTGAAATTGTAAAGTACACTTCTTCCCTCTAGAGTCCTTCAGGACTTGGAATTCATGGTCAGATGGGCAGAGTGAAATCCCATCTTTACTCCTTACTAGCTTTTGTACCTTGGACAAACTAGCCTGTGTAAGCCTTGATTTCCGTATCTGTAAAACAGTTTCTGTAAGTATTTAGCAAGAGCTGCCAGTGAGTCATTGCTCATATTGTTAGTAATATTAATGACAGTAGTTATTAATGTTACTGGTGATGGGCTATTCATTATCAGGGTTAAAAGTCTTTTGTCACCTGTGATGTATTATAAGAACAGAAGGAACCATGAGAACCAGTAGGATAGACCAAGAAATGTGGCCACAGGAAGAGTGGCCGTAAGTGTGTGTGTTTAGAACATAAGCATGGTGTCAGTGGGCCAGCTGAAGTGTCCCCAACATTAAGACCAAGGTGGCAGCCCAATTACTTCTCCAGCAGGTCCCAGCCACTCCTGGATGTATACCTGTCTCCCAGGCTGACCCAGGGAGTCTGCTGTGTGGGGCCACTCTGTCCCTGGTAAATACTGCCTCAGGTTCTATTGGAAGTTTCCACTAGGCTCTTCCAAAGACAGTTTTAGTTGAAGTCATCAGAGCTGTTTTATCGATTTTGGTTCACGTCTTAATTAAAGTGATCTCAATTTGCAGAAGGTCTGGTCATCCAGAAATACAGTGCTTGCTGGTTTCCTGAGCTCCAGGAAGCTTTCAAAAACAAGCGCTGAGATATTCCCACCCCCACCTCTCCACCTTCCCACCCCGCCCAGCAACTGTAGAGGTCTGAGTTTACAATAACTATCATTCTTATGTGTTACTGGCTCATGGGAATCCCCAGGCTGACTCACTAATAGAAACCCACTTAGACACCAAAGAAATGGGCCTGCTGTTTGTCTCAACTATGAGTAATGCGTTATATATGATTTTAAAAGGCTTCACAGAATGTCCTTGCTTCTGTAAGTCAGGATCAATATTTTTTCAGAGAGAAATTTTTATAGGTAAGCCATAACATTATTTGATAATCAGACATAATTTTCAAATAGTTAAAAGGGTCATTGGACAAAACTCAGTGGACTGACTTTGGCCTCCTAATTTTAAGGATTGAAACGCCACGTGCTCTTTAAGTTGTGAGTGTGCTTGAATTTTTTACGGAGATTTTTTTTTTTTTAATGTCGGATAATTTTCCTGTCAAATGTTATATTAACCAGCTAGCTCTCTCAGATTCTACACGTTGCCACTTTTACTCACCTGATCTCTACTTTTCCCTCTGTGAAGTTTATTTTAAATAGAGATGGAGTGACAGGACGTGGAAAGGGACAGAGGAAAATGAATCCTGAGATATCACTACTTGTCGCTGTGCTTATTCCTTGGCATTCTGGAATATTCTTACCTCAGTTGACAGAGAGCAGCAGTTCAGCTGCAGGCCCTCAGGGACGTCAGGGCAGTGGGCATGGAGGATGTGGCTGGAACCTTCTCCCTGTTTTCTACTGGGCAGTGCTCTACCTCTCCATTTGCCATAAGAGTGACCAAAAGGATTTCATAGGCTCATAGCTGCAGCAGTGTGAGGACGTGCACTCGTGTGACCCTGTGTAAGTACTGACTGCCCTAGAGACGGTTCTGTACTCAGGGCCTGAGCATGGCGCCCGCCCTGCCAGTGGTGTCTGCTGACTAGTTTGCCTGCCAGCTTGTCTCTGAGTGGAGGGAGAATGTTGGTAGGGAGAACAGTTTTATTGCTGCCTTCTCAAAATAGAGGAAATACTCAAGGGTGGTAGGAGAGAAGGGGATAAATATAGCATTTCCGTTTTCCCTCCCATTTGACTCTTTTCTTCAGCATTTCGTTTCTCATAAGATGAATGTTTGCCCTATCAATTTCAACCAAAAATAATTCCACCCCATTTATCAGATTGGCCCGCTTACCACTTACATATTATTGTTTTTCCTACTTAGAAACTGTGGTACAGGGATGTATAAAATGATCTTAAGATGCTTGTCTTCTGGATATGGCACATAGGCTGAGGCTTCTGACTGGGACGTTCTATGAGTAAGTGGCGGGGCCAGCTTTTGTCCTGGCTGTAGATTGTCCGCCATGACCTGTTTCCCAGCAGGGGCATTCCATATGTTTGCTGCCTTGCCCCTTTCAGTCTTCCATCAATGAGTACTGTCAGCCCATAGCTCTCAGACATGGCCCCAGAGTCTGGTCTTCGTCCACAGCAACAGTGTCAGATGCTGTGCAGTCCCTTGCCCTGCTGAGAAGGGGTCTGTCATGAGTCTGCAAAGCAGACCTGGCACACTCACTGCAAGGGCCTGCCTGCCTGCCTGCCTGGGTAAAGCACTGATGAGTGTACGTAGCAGGTGCTTGGTGTAAAAGTTCTCTAACTAGGAGATGGGGAGGGGAAGGCAAGATAGGCCGGTCGTCTCAGGGAGTTGTACTTGTGCCTGCTTACCAGGTCGAGGTTTTTCATTATGCAAAATTATTAAGTTGATGTTGATTTTAACAAATAAAACCTAACCTTAAGGTTTTGGAGGTAAGTGGCTTTTATTAGATTTTAGTACATGAACTAAACAAGAATTTCCTCCTGAGTTTCTCATTTCCTGCTCATTTGGAGTGTCCGCACCAGTGTCGCTCCTGGCCTGGGTTTGCCCATGTCAAAGGGCGTATGTTCATAGGGCAGTGGACCCTCTGTTCCCAGGCCCAGCACTGCCCCTCCTGCAGCAGGCAGTAATAAGTAAGCTCCTCGTGGTTACCAGCTAATAGAGCCATGACCCGATTTGAACTCTGTAATGAGGAAAGAACAAATTTATTTGCTCCCCCCGAGTGCCTCCCTACTCCCATGTTCCTTTATTATCTTAAGAGGAAATTGAATAGCAGAATTCTGCATTCTCATAATGTTAATGGCCTGATGTCATCTTTTGTACTCTGGAGTCAAAGTAAGAGAGATAACCAAAACACAAATGTAATACTTTGTAGCTGCCCAGGGCTTCAGCTGTAGGCTGCGTGTGCGCATACGTGAGAGTGTGTGTGTGTATTAACAGGTGTAATTCACATACCTTAAAATTCAGTGTACAATTCACTGATTTTTAGTAAATTTTTCAGTTTGTGCAGTTATTACCAGAATCCAGTTTTAGAATATTTCCATCATCCCAGTAAGATCCCTGGTGCCCATTAGCAGTCACTCCTCATGTCCCCTCTCTCCCCATCCCTAGACAACCGGTAATCTACTTTCTGTTTCTATAGATTTGCCTTTTCTGGACATTTCATACTGGTGAAATATAACATGTGGTCTTTATGTGTTTGCATTCTTTCACATAGCATTACTATTTTTGAGATTCATCCATGTTATAGAATGTTTCAGTGGTTCCTCTTTATACCTGAATAATATTCCATTGCATGGATGTACCACATTTTGTCTGTTCTCCAGTTGATGGACATTTGGATGGTGTCCAGTTTGGGCCTGTCGTAAATAATGCTGTTATAAAGACTCACAAGTTTTTGTAGTTCTCTTGAGTAGATACCTAGGAGTCATATAGTAAATTTATGTTTAACTTTTTTAGAAAATGCCGGATTGTTACATTCCCAAAACTGATGTATGAGGGTTCTAGTGTCTCCACGTCCTTACCACAGTCTTTCTTCAAGGAATAATGTTAACCTTTGACTCTTATTTGATATTTTTATGAGCAAAAGAAAGCCAAGAACTACTTTAAGGCTTTTGCAACTTTTCAAGCATTGTTAACACATGCTAACTAAAATTGTAGTTCTTGGTACTCTATCCCCTCTAATCTCCGGGTTCTACCACCAGCCATGCTTGTACTAGTTTAACAACATTCTATTTAATGATTTTTTTAAATGTAAACTTGATACAAATTATGGAGGGGTGCATGCGTGCGTGGGTGAGTGTGTGTTTGTGTGTGGGGGGGTGATGTTAATTGTCTAAACATTAGTTTGAGAAATGAGTTTTTTGATTTGTTTTTTAGCTTCTCTATTCAAACCATAGGGTATAAGTTTATATTTCTAATTACGCACATCATTTTAATATAGACACACATGTCCATAGCACCATCTTTTATGAATCTTTAAATAATTAAATGGTAAATTTTCTAGTTTATAGATTAGGTACTTTTAAGGGTTCTTTATTAAAAATGCAAGCAGGGTTGTTTCCAGAGGCCTCACGAAAGCTGTACAGGAAGAATTTATCACATTTTACATGGCAGGGATTGCTGTGCATTTTCAAGATCAAATGATGAAAGTTGCTCTTTATTTTTGTTTATTCTAGGATTTGCAGGTATGTTTTATTTTGGCAATGAGCTTATCAAATAAACTTATTTCTATAAATAAGTTATATAACCAGTCATGACTGCACATTCCGGTAAGACAGCTCTTCAGGGGTGGATGAGGTCCATGACTGCTCTTTGGGGATGAACAGAAAAGCATGTGTCTCAGAGCACTCATTGAAGGCTGATTTGTCTTTTGTTATTATACTTGTCCAAAGTTGGTTTTAGTAGTGACCAGGTAAAGGTAATGTCCTTCGAGGGGCACATGACCTACTAAGAGGAAAGGATGAGGGCACCCAAGAGACAGAGGCTATGGAAGGGAAATAGCGTCACAGATGATTTTCTTACGGTCTGGTGTCTGAATAGACAAGCTCAACTGAACATAATTTGCATGAATTATTCTGGCCTTGGTCGGCACTTTGTCAAATGGGGGCAATTTGGTATGAAGGAGTGGTTCTCCATGGGGCAGAATCACCCCCATGTGGGTGTCACAGTGATTGGGAGTGCTCCTGGCCTTCAGTGGGCTGAGCCTAGGGTCATCATGCCTGCCAGGCACAGCAGCTTCCAGCTTAGTGAAGATTATACCACCTCCCGCAAAGCCTTCAGGTGCTTGCTGGAGAATTATACAGGTGAAAAACCTTTGTCTGATATTCAAGCTTAGAACCTAAACTCTTTAGTATTGCGTGGTTTTAACATGGGCTAAAATTTCTAGGAATGTGACTGCTTGGGTAAACCTTGAAAGATTGTATTTTGTTGAACATTTCTAGGAGTTTTTGAGGTATTCCAGAAAATCTTATTACTGGTGGAGATGCTTTTGTGGCTAAGTAACTACACAGCACACACCCACTTCAGTTTGTGTTAACAGCTGTGTGATCATGGGGATTCAGGTCTCTCATTGCTTCATATTATCTTCTAAGGTACTCAGGCTCGTACATACTGAAATTTATATTCATGTATTCTGACCCACTTTTCTTTCAATTCACCTTTACATTATAGATGGGGCATTGTATTAAGGTCCTTCCACCCCCATCATATGTATTATGTGTGCTAGGGTATCTAAGAATTCCATTTCAAGATAGTTTTAAAAGTGAAGCATTTTTCGATACTGTGAGAGCCGTTGGCTCCAGGTTATGATAGGCTTTAGGTCCATGTTACTGAAATATTTAATTGACCTATATGTGGAGGGAAGTGGCAGAGGTGATGGGAGGCGGTAGCAGCTCTCAGAGGATGCAGGGAGCAAAGCTTCCAGGTAATTGTGGGGGGTGAGGGGCTGCCTGTCATTGAGCTGTGCTCATGTTCTGTGAATTGATTCTCTAATGGGCTCCTTGTGATAGTATTCCCAGGACTCAGCCTTCTGTACTTGCTTGCCACCTTCTCCAGCGCAGAATCCTCCCAGCACCATGTACTACCCTCACGGGGGAAAACAGGGTATTAAGAGGCCAGCCTTGTATTTCCGAGAAGAAATGTGGCTGAGATGTACAGGGCAGAGATGAGAGTGAAGAATCAAGCTGTCCAGCCTCTTGATGAGGTTACTAAATTCCTTATAGGTGTTGCATAGATGCAGACATTAACTCATCTTACCAGTCTCAGTTTCTAGGCCTTCGCTCTTTTGTCTGTGTGTTCCTGACATGGAGCTGTGCCCCTATGCCACACCGAGTGGCCCCTTCCGAAGCCTGTGTTTCCTGTTTCCTCGGCAGGATAAAGCAACTTAGTGTCGTTCCCACATGCTGCATTTTGCCCTCCTGCGCTCTCATTGCCCTCCTGGGTTCTCAGATACCTGCTTTCTATTCATCACTCCAGGCCACTGGTGCCATGCCTGTCACTCCTTCGCTCCTGGGTTTGAAAGACATGGTGCTTTACCAGCGCCTCACAATTTTAGCACTGATAGGAAGTTGTAGATTTTCCAATTATAATTACTTTCCTCCTCCTTCCATTGTTATTGAGATTTCAGACTTCTCAGTGTTTACAAGCACCTTCTCCAGAAGCCTATCAGGGACACAGTGAAGAGGAGAAAGCGAATTCAGCCAGTTTTGAGGAGGGTTTACTCAGCAGGAGGCTGGAATGCATTTTAGTTTGGTTTCTTTTGTAATAACCAACTCCGCTGTTAATATTAAAACTTGAGTTTCAACTAGGCGTTGGCATATATCTTTGAAAGTCTTTTAGCAGAACCTGGGTAATGCAGGGTGACATTGGCTACAGCATGCCCAGCAGGCTGATCTGGCAGACTCCCTGGGGACTTAGTTTGTATTGCTCAAATTGTTGAACTCTAGATTGAGTATTGAGTTGATTGTTGCAGCTTTGTAGCACATTCCCAGTTTCTACAAAAAGTAACCAAATTTTGCTTTCTGTCATGGCACCTTTCCTATATTTTTCTTTTAGTTAAGCTTATTTTGCCCCTTTCTAGTTTTAAATAAACCAACTTGAGCCAAGAAAATTAACATTTTTTTCTCATTATAAAAATGATACTATCTAGTAGAGAAAATTTAGAAGATGAAAGTATAATGAATATTGAAAACTACCAGTAGTCATCCAGTCATCCAGAGAGCTGCTTACTCCTAATATTTTTGTTTGTCCTTTAAGTCTTGCAGAAAATAATTATTAAAAAACAAAGGGAGTGTATTTTATATTTGTGACATCTACTTTGTGACTCCTCAGGTGGTTTATTCAGGCCATTTTTTTTTAATTAATTGAATTTATTGATTTTTGAAATCATCTTTTTGGAAATATCTGTGTGTACTTTCCATAAAAAGTAACTCGATTGAAGATGAATACTGGAAGTCAGCATTTATCTGTAGCTGTAGTCCTGGCTTTTCTGAGGTCTTGTACACCTTACTTAACTCAGTGGTCCCCAGCCTTTCTCGTACCAGGGACTAGTGCTCCTATGAGAATCTAATGCGTGATGATCTGAGGTGGAGCTGAGGCGGTGATGCTAGTGTTGGCGAGCGGCTGCAAATACAGATGAAGCTTTACTTGCTTGCCCGCTGCTCACCTTCTGCTGTGTGGCCTGGTTCCCGTCTACGGCCAGGGAGATGGGGATCCCTGCGTTAACTAAATCCATTTAAAATCCATCCCCTGTGTACTGGAGTAGACTTTTGTAAATGCAGGTTGCTATCTGATCTCATAATCTCATAAATGGATGGCACATCTCAGAAATATTACGGGTTTAGTTCCACACCGCAGTGAAGAGAGTTGTGATGGTTTTGTTGGTGGAGGGTTTTGCCTCACTTTGTAAACAACATGTCTGTGAGGTGCAATAAAATGAAGCACAATAAAATGAGGTATGCCCGTAGTCCTTTTCGTGTGTGATCATTGATGTAAAAAGTGGCAGCAGCCCTGCTGTGTTTCCTCTTCCTGTCCCAATGTGATTCAAACTGACATCCATTTCAAGATCTTAGGGTATACTACCAGTTCACCTCATGACTTGTGTATGGAGTTTGTAGTCACAATATGGAAATTATAGATGAGGCTCCATTTAGCAATTAACTGTGAGGCTATATCTGTTCTACTTTAAGAGTAAGGGCTGAAACTGATACTCTCCTAATTTATTTCTAAGGAATATGCAGCTACACAGCTGTCTCCTGTTTTCTGGCTTTTATTGAAATGAAAGTAGACTTGACTTCAAAGTAGTATAATCAAATTTAAAGAGGTTATAACACTGATGCTTTAACTCTTTTTTGGTATTTTTGTTTTATTGTCAGCCTGGCTGGATTTTCTGATCATCTTGCTCTCTATATTGGTGAGAACCAGTATATTGTTCCTGGCAAGCATGGTCGCAGGCTACTGGGAAGTATAGTGTTTGAAGTGCCCAGTTCATCCTTGGGCACTTCCACCCATACACAGAGTGCACGTCAAATACAAATTTGGGTGACAGGCATTAATTTTTTTGGTAATTAACAGATTTCTCTGCATTGGCCTGTATTAAATGAAATAGACTCAGTGCATTTCTCTGCTTTCACTCTTCATGAATCGTCTTTTGATTTAAAAAAGAATGTCATGAAACTTAAGTGGGCTCCCTTTTCTCAGAAACATCCAGTAGCAGAACATATTCTGATTGGGTGTGCTACACATGCTCCCAGAATGTCAGAACATGATGTCATGATGTCATGTCATTTTAATGTGAGAAGGAAATAAGTCTCTCAGAGCAATTTTTTATAGAAACTGATAACCAGTTGAAATGTCACCATCCCTCAAAGTCCAGGGGCACAGCTCTTTGCCAATACCTTGGCAGTGGCCAGCTGGTGGAGCATGAGGTCAGAACTGCACGCCCCTAAAGATGAAAGGGTCTTTTGTGTTATACCCCGACAGAGAACCAAACAATTGCTAAAGCTCACCTGTGCACCTCAGATCTTGTTCCAGCCCAACTCCCAGAGGGTGAGAGAGTGAAAACATACGCTTCCTAAACATTGCTAGATCGTGTCATTTTAGTTTCACTCTTGGAAATGTATCTCAGTTCAGATAAGTGAATGCTGTTTGCTGCCTGGTATGTCAGCATGTCCCCGATATCTGGAGGATTTTCCTGTTTGATGTTCCGTAGCCCCCACCCCTTCTTTGGATTACATGTGTTTCTGCTAAAGACATCTTTTCCCAGTGCTTACAGGGGACATGAATAAATTGCTTGGTCCTCTGTAGTTTTTTGTACCTTTTGGTTTCTCTCATCCTGTTGTATTAACCGTAACATGGAAAGGGGCTGACCCAAACGCACATGTCCCAGATCATCAGACTTATGTGTGGTGGCCCAGAAACCAGCATGACCTGGAGTGGGCCTGGAAACACATGTTATAGTGTGTGTCCAAGAAAACCCCACTGGCCTCACCTAACCAAGGCCAGCTGCTGGGAGTGTGCCTTCCTTTCCAGGGCTTCCCTCCCACGTCCCAGCCCTCATGGGGTGCTGGGGCTGCGTAGGCCTTCCGTAGGTACAGGGGAACCGATCTGGGCCTCTGGCACCCATCGGAAGGCCTATCCCTTTAGGACCAGAGCAGGCTTCGGCCCCAGGAAAAGAAGGTGGGTCCTGCAGCACTGTTTTTGAAAGGTCCTTCTCAGGTATGTTTTCAGTTAAGAAAGCCCTGCCATTCTAAGGTGTTTCTATTGACACAGAAGCCACAGGGTGAAATTGGAGATGTTTTCCTGTGTCCTTTGGTGGGGGGGGGGGGGCGTCATCAGAAGACAAGTGTTATTCACCCTCACCACAGCTGTCCCATGGAAATAGTCTGAAGATCTGACATTTTCTCAGCATGCTCTCCACTCTGTAGGTCACTTCGAGGCACACGACTTCATTTTGGTATATTTTATTAGCTCCAGAGACTAGTTTATAACTTGTAAATAATAGGCATTCTTGAGGAATAAATAACATGTTCACTGAAACAAACCGTGACTACATGACTGAAAAAAGGCAGAGCAGGGTGATTTGTAGTTCCCACTTCCATGCCTTTATTCTATGATGAAATAGCCGACTGCCGATTTTATAGGTTGTGCTTCCCCGAGAGATCCCCAAGGTCTCTACTGATGAGGGATGTGTGTGAGCGTGTTTGCGTGTATAATGGGGATAAAGATTTTCCTAATATTGTGCCAGGGGTTAGAACACTGGAGTTTCATTTAGGATGGCTGTTTGTAGGGAACCCATGTAACTTCCAAGGAGGTTTCAGCTGGAAACAGTGCAGTGGGAGGCACATCTGACCTGTGGTCTAAGGGAAGGAGCCGGCAACTTCAGCCAACATAGATAGCTAAGAATAGCCCTGCCGCTGGGTGCTGTTAATCTCTGAGGCAGTCCTTTACCACTGGGGCACGGCTGGCACAGCTGAGGTGCCCGCCTGGTGTGTCCTCATTTCACCTCTTCTTTTGATACCCTTGCTTCCTTTTCTGGTGCTAGTCTCTTCCCCGACCTGTAAATTCAGGTGCCGCATGTCCTCCAAGTGCCCAGCGTGTCTCTCCGTTCTCATCTCTTACTCTGTAATGCCCCCCCATGGTGCCTCCTTCCCTCCCACAGAACCCTCTCACCCAGGCCCCCTCTCCATCCACTCCCCAGTGTGTTGCTCTAGTTTGCCTTTCTTCCACAGGTGCTATGATAAACCAAAAGAAATAATGGGTTTACGTGTGTGTGTGGTCCTCTCTCCATCGGTCAGTGATTCTTCATGTTAGGAGATATTTGCTGAAGGTACAGTTCCATAACTAAGAGTTTGCCCTTTCTTGAAAATGAAATACTAGTCAATAATGTGATGCTATAATTAGTAATAAATTTAATCTACTTAATATGCCTTTCACCAAAAAAGTCACATGGGAGATTTTTGACATTTAAAAACATGAGGTTTACATTGAGTCTTTGGCAAGATTCAGTGAATCACAGTACTGTTTTGTTTTGTTTTTGTTTTGTTTTGTTTGTATTTATTTTGTGACATTTCAGAAATGGAAATAGAGTATGAAATACATAATGATTCTACAGATAGAAAGTGAAAGTCATACTGTATAGCCAGAAGTTAAATGTCCAAAATTCTATGTGTGAGCAATTCAATTTGATATACTATAAATAGGAATTTATAATATCACATTACATTATTTTCTTAACCAAATGGGAATTAAAATTTTTTGTATGTTCTGTTCCATTTTGCTGTCAGCCGTGTTAGTATGGTGAAGCCAATGAGAGAATTGCCTTCTAAATGGCATGTCAAGGACATGCCCCCACTTTGTCTCCTACTAGAAGTTTCCGAGTGCTGGCATTTATAGTGCTTTGTTTTGGGGGTGCACATTTGAAGGTCAGGGATTTTTCAGTTATATTTGAAATATAATCATATTCTGATTCTTACTCAAAGCCAACGTGTAGGCAGTAATTATTTCAACTTTATTCTTATTATACTTTTGGATAACGGCTTGTATAGGCATCTTCATAAAAGATCCTTGACAAAGAAAATAGATCCAGACACCCACTAAAACATACTGTTTTCTCCTTCCTTGCAACTTTGGTCAATTTAATAGCATAGTGTCAGGATGCCAGAGGACAAAACTGGTTTATCAAACTGAGTTCTCTGACATGGACCATAGATACGAGAGACCACACTTGTAATAGTTTGAGAATTATAAATGGAGCAGAAATGGCCAGAGGGGTAAGGTCAAAACAGTTTTAAACATAAAGATAAGCTAATCTTTAAACTCGAGTATTGATAATTTTGCCCTTAAATCACATACTGTGGCCTGTGAGGCCTCATTTGTCATCAGTTTTTATGTGGACTAATAAAGGCATTCGTTTAAAAGAGGTAAATATCCTCATGTTTTAAATGGAGAAAGATTGTAACAGTCATTCTTTCAATTCTGATCAACTGACAGTCTTTGATTTTTTTACGCGATCCATACTGAGATAAGTAGATACTATTTTGATAATAATATGATGATGAAATATGGTGATGATGTGATACGATAAAAAAGGAGTTGGACAAGCAGGCCTTCCTGTGGATTGGGTTGGTGGATACGATTCTGGTTTTGTTATGAACCTGCGAGAGAAGTGGGAAGACACCCTACATACCTGGCATTTCATATAATAACTGGGAGGAAAACCATTTTTCACAATAATCACACCCCAATTTTCTCCTGGAACTCATGATTAATTACTGGCATATTTGAAAAATCTGCCCTTATAATGCATTCTGCAGGAGTTGTCGGTAACCAGAGCTAACAGTTTTACTCAAGTTGAGGACCAGTTGAAATATCTTGAAAATCTAAGCGGAAATAAATCTCTAAGGAATTTCATCATACCAGTGATTTGCTATTTCTTAAATGAATCCCTTCAACACCAGATTCAGATAATATTTTTAAAGAAATTGCTTCGTGGCATACATAGCTCATCTCAGTAAAAGCAGGCATGCACCCCTCCCCCATCATTCTCTCAGACCCCTCCTACCATGTCTTTCAGGTGACTCACCCAGAAAATGGGCATAAGAGTGCTGACTACAGACCCCAACGAGAGGTTCCTGTGACACAGGAAGCACTGAGTTTCTTGAATACAAAGGATGATACAAATATCTGTGTTTAAATCTCCCCAGATTTTGCTAGCTAGTGATTGAGGTGTTTTAAAGAATTTCTGCTGGGTTTTAAGGCTTCCTTTATGAGAATGTACATGTAATCCTCTTCTCTAAGCCTGAGCTTGAGGGCAGTTAGAATCTTCCTGTGACCTTGCTTCCTTTTTCCAAGATCTTACCACTGATTTCTCAGGAATTTTTAAAAAATTATTTGAAAATATAGAAATAAAATATTTTGATTTTGCATTTTGAAGTTGTAATTCATGAAGACAGAATTTATCTGGTAGGTTTTACTTGCTTTTAATCTTTACCTATGGAAAAATAATTCTAAATTTTAAATAAATTTCTAAGAGTAGCAATCCTTAAAGTGACAAGAATCATAATGGAGTTGGTGGGGAGGTCTTTCATTCCCTATAAAGGAATTTAATCCTTTTTTGAAAAGCTTTCCTTACTTCCTAATTATATAAGTAAATATTGAATATAAAATATGTATTTACTTGCTTTTTAAAAGCAGGAGTAGGGGCATTTCATTATTTTCAGCAGATGTCAGAATGGTGGGAAGTCTTTTTTTTTTTTTTTTAACTTGGAGCAAACACTGTAGTTTGTTACGCATGTCACCAGTCATGACCTAGTGAGAGATGGAGGAGAGCTGTCGCCATGGGCTCCCCGTCTGACCTTCAGACGCTGGGCTCGAAGTCTGCCTGTGGGGCTGCAGGTTTTAGAGCCCTGTGATCTTGTTCTTTAGCCTGGCCACAAGCTTGCCTTAGCAGTCAGTGTCGTGAGTGTCATCTCTTGCCCATTGAGTTGTTACGGGATCAGATGCTCACTGCAGTTTTGGCAGGATGTGCATTCTGAATGTGCCACTTGCAGAAAGTGTTAACATCCGTGAAACTTCTGAAGCAGGTATTCCGCTACTTAGTTTGAACATCACAGTGGTAGGAAGTATATTCAGCGTAAGAGTGGGCATGAAAACTGTAGAGATCCATAGAGGCTTTTGAAAGTTTTTACCAAAGAGGCCTCAGAGCACTATTGATAGTTTGGTTATGAGTACTGTTTTAAGAAGTTTCAGAAATAGTATTTTTTGTCCACCTTTTAGCCTTTATTATGACTTTAAAAAAAATTTTCTTTTATTAATCTCTAACCATTTTATCTTAAGAATTCTTTCAGAAGTCATCCTTTGTTTATTTAAACCAGAAAACTGAATCGGAGTTCATTGTTAGAAAATGACAGGCTGAACAAATAACCATGAAAAATATTTTTGTCCTTGGCACCTAAAAGTCATCCAGAATATTGCCACATTTGGTTGTAAAGGATGTGCAGGGCTTTATTATTTGAGATTATGGTCTAAAAAGCATAGCATCTAGGGCACCAAACCTCAATGAATTCGGGTGTTTTTCTTGAAGTCTTAACTTGCATTTTTTTCCCCTAGGATATTCACATTTCTCTTCCACCCCTCACTGTGTGAAGTATATAAGGCATAACATTCGTTCTGAGCACAGTTTCTTCTACAGAAAGAGGATTTTAGGAGTAGTACACAGTCCAGCCTGATAAACTAAGAAGGAAAGCCTGGAGCAGTGTTCATTCCCCTTCAGCTGTCTGCAAGCCCTCAGACACACTCTTGGAGAAGGGAAGCTCTTAGTCCTGAGAAATATGGCAACATTACAATTACAAGCTATTTATCTAACTAATGTGGCGCATTACCTGGTGGAACAAGCTAATAAGCTCCTAAGGGTTGATCTGGCTTCACTTTCTGATTGACAGTGATCTGACCAGCTTTCTGACTGAGCCCACATTTATAAAAATGTGACCAGGAGTGTGATGACATGGTGGGGAGTGGTGGCACCTCAGTCACATATGAAAAACCATGAAGCTCTTTAGATGAAAGTTGCTCAGTGTGGGAAATGGCTTTAATGTGGGAAACCAACCTACCTTCCTTCCACTCTTCCTTCTTTCCACCTAGCCATCCATCTGTCCATCCATCCTTCCATTCATCCTTTGTGCAAAGCAAGTTCTCTGCCACTTAGGCCTGTATCACCCAAATTTAAAGTTACATACACTGTCTTGACACAGGGGAAGATATGTAATTTTCTTGAAGAATAAAGTGTACTCAAGCAGGGTTAAAAAAAAAACAAACTGATTTCTCTCCAGTTTTACCAAAATGATGGTATAACTAAACCAACTCCCTGGAAAGCTAGATATCATCAACCTTGAATGATGGGGTAGATAGGAATGAGCCCAGCCCAGAGTGTATTTGGGAAACATACTGTTTGTAGCAGCTGCAATTTAACATGCATTAGGTTGTGAATTATTCTGCGCCATGGTTTCTAGGCAACTTGCACACATTTTAAATCTGAATATAAACATACGCAGCCCCTCCCACCCCCCAAAAAGTACCTGGATAAAATGTCAGCCTAATGATACAGTCCCTGCTTGTTACAACCTTTGGTAACACAGCAAACACATCCAGGCCACTACCCGGCTATTTAGAGATTCTGGTGGTTAAACTTAGGAAATGAAGACAAAGCAGTTGTAAAGAACCCCTTTTGTTGAAAAATGATTACTATTTCTACAGTGCAAGCAGATCATGGGTACTCTGCCTCCAGGGTCCCCTGCAAGAGAAGGGATTCCACATGGGTATAGTTTTTATTGTTAGGGAGATTTCTTTTCCTGTACTTTTAATTAGTCCTGCCTTAAGATTCTGAGAAGTTGTAGCTCTTGTTATTGCCAGCAGCAAGCTCTGTTTGTGAAAGAGCACGCGATGGTTTCCTGAATGTTGACTTTATTGGTCTCCCCCAGTCATTGCTTCTGGGTGGGCAGGTGCTCATCAGTGCCGCCTCTGCCACTAGGGAGGGGATGACAGGAGCAATCCCAGAGTCACTGTGGCTTAATACTGCTATTGGAGATTTGGACTTGAAGATAACCTTGGTGAGTTTATCGACAGGGCAGGTTTAATAAGGTTGCCAGTACATTTGGTAACGTAAGTGCTCTTGTACAACCAGGCACTATTTAGAGCTGGGGAACTGACCAGCTCTAGATTTGAAAGAAGGGTTATTGTGGACCTCCTGGATGGACAGAAGTCAGATGGAACACCTGTGGGTATGTGTTCAGTGCCTTTAAATATTAATTATATAATGTCAGGGAGGGTTAAGAGGGGATCAGCCAGGCTTTTGGAGTCTGCATCTTGAGCAACTTGGATCAGTTGAGACAGGCCCAAATAAAAGTAATATTGTGGGGATAAAAAAAATAAGACCTAGAAGAATCGTTTTTAAAATTGAATTTGTTCTCTCTAGTGATAGCACCATTCAGGGCTTTGGAGATGAGCTGGCACCAGGCTTCTAACCTTATGCCTCCAGACAAGTCATTCAGGACCTCTCGGCTTAAAATAAAACTCCTGTAAAGAGGAAGCCAGACATCCTGCCATCGTTATCTTTATTCCAATATTCAAAGGAGGTGATCACGAGTTACAAAAATTAAGGAACTTAAATTACATTGGCAGGTGTAAGAATAATTTTGCAAATAATAAGTCAGTAATATACTGTGCTAATAGAAACATTATAAATTTATGTATTTTTACACGGCTGTCTTCAATGTTAATTGTTGGTAGTTTTGCTAAAAACTGGATCACAATTTTAAGTCATTCCCATTCTGCCAGCAAAGCACAACATTTTACTTTGAGAGAATACTTTTTCAAAAGCTTTAGGGCATCTTGCACAAACTTTAAATTGGAATTAAATTGTGTACAAACAACTTAGGAGTTTGCTGTTTTGTTTATTCCTGCTACAAGCATCACATTTTTTTATTCAGTCAGTCATTCATTTTTCATGTTAATTTAAGAAATCTTTAAAGTAGCCACTGATATTATTTACTGTCAAGAATAAGGATCTGAGATGCTGACATTACTTTTTATTCTTCAGAGTTTGTAAAAACAGTTTTGGGGGATGTTAAGTTTATATAGTTACTACACAATGATATAGTTCCTTTTCCCACAGAACTAAAGCATGTTAAAAATTTCTTTAATTCTGGGAATAAAATAAGAATAGCATTAGGGGCTTGTAAGAGGAACTTAAAGAGGGTGCAGGCCTTGTTAGCCCTGCCTCATACAGAGCAGCAGGAGGTAGCTGCCTAATTTCTCCTCAGTCCCAGAGGACCTTAATCAGAGAGAATGGAGCGCAGGGCCAGGCAGCTTTGAGGCCACAGCCTCACTAGGGGTTTGCACATACATTGATAGCAACAATTGCCCACACAAAATCAAACAGTCATTACTTCCTGTATTTTATAAAATTCAATGTGCAGCCTCTTTATGCTGCATTTTTATTTCCCCCTTTAAAATTGCATTGCTGCTAGGAATGGTTTTCTGAGAACTAGAGACAAGGAGGGCTGTGTTGCAATTCTGCTAATAAAAAAGATGATCAAACACCAAGCCATATTTAGCTTCTAGCATTAGACCTTTGTAAAGCCACATGATAAGCACCTTTTTCTAAAAAAATGTCCAGGCCTGGGTCCAGGTGTGTTTCATCTTGGGCTGCTTCCCACTGCCTGAGGCTTCATATTATCCAGTTCTTTCCCAGAACCTGTCTCCATCCCTGAGATTAAAGTGGGGAGCAGGAAGATCTGTCTTCCTTATGCTACTTTCCTTCACTTATTTCTAACATGGTGCTCCAAGGATGCTTAATGGTGATCCACACTTACCTGTTCCCTCCAGGTTGCATGTTCATGGAGGTGGGGCCACACACAGCAGAACCACCCCCACTTCAGCCTCCCTCTTGCAGTGGGACAGGGTCTTAATTTTCAGTGATCCCAACTCTTCTTATGCCAGTTCAGTTCCACAGACAGCAATGCCAAATAAGAACCAATGGTAGAAAAAGCACTAAGTGAGAAATGATTTTTTTTAATTGTTTTTCTAATGTAAGACGCAGTAAAGAATTGCATGTCATTCTTCAGTGAAGAGTTTACCTAGGGGAGGGAGGGAGGGAGGGAGGGAAGAAAGGAAGGAAGGAAGGAAGGAAGGAAGGAAGGAAGGAAGGAAGGAAGGAAGGAAGGAAGGAAGAGAAAAGAAAAGAAAAGAAAAGAAAAGAAAAGAAAAAGGCTGGTTGATTCTTTCCCTTTGGAAGATACAACAGTGTGAACTTTGGAAAATGTCATTATCAGGCAGTTCAATGACAGAGCCGCTACGTCACAGCAAAGGAAAACAGTGGCGTTGATCTTGCGGCATGTGAGTTGCTCCAGCCTCTTACCCATTCCTTTTATTACTTAGACATTTTGTCAGGCTTCTCAAACCAAAATGTCCTATGCCATTCAGGAACTTACCAGGTTTAACACAGGTAAATGAATTATTTGGGGGCAAAGGCAGACCCTGTTAGGAGCCCTTTATGTTACCCAAGGGTAACATGCCCTTTGAACAGTATAGGAAATGGCCTCATGAAAAGACCAATTTATGCTTAAAAAAAAAAAAAAGTAGTAATAATACTAATAAAATAGAAAGTAAGGGAAACCATTCAGAAATAAGATTGTCTTTTAAATTGATATATAAAATCGATACAGTCATATGTAATTGCAGTGCTTTGTACACAGTGTGTGTGTAAGAGAGAGGGAAAGAGATTGATTGATTGATTGATTGATTGATTGAAGGGAGGGGGGAGTGACACATCAAAAACCTACAATAAACCAGGCTGTGATCTCACCATATGTGTTGAATTGAACACAACTCTTCTGCATTTAATGAAGACTTTAGCCTTTAGGGGTAAATAAAACAGGGATGGCCTGAATATTTTTTACTGGCTGTAATAATTAAAGCCATGAAAAGGTGGTGGGGTGTGTTACTTATTAACTTGAATCACTCTTAGATTTGATCAAGACGTGGTTGCCCATGGCGTTTTGTTTCATGCTTGTCCTTTGTTTCATTGACATGCTCTGCCCTGGCCTTTTTGGCACTTATAAAAGCAGCCAAGCAGTTGGGAACCAAACCCAACAGGGCTTTAGACCTCCTATTCAGCTTTCTTCTCATCCGCCATCCCACCAACAGCAAATGTTCAGCCACTAGAATTGAGCCTGAAATCCCCTATAAAGCTGTGTACTTGGTGGGGAGGTGAACAGAGGGACCTGGACGAACCCTTCCCCCCTTAGGAGAAAAAAAAACTTATCAGAGTTCAGTATAACTGAGAGCTTTTAAAAGGTATTTTTATTTTCCTCACAGGTTGAGCCAAACATTAAGAAGCAGTGAGGCTGATTGTAAGAGGGGCTTGGAACCCAGATGTATTGGTTTCCTATTGCTGCTGTATCATTACCGCAAGTCTGGTGACTTACAAAACAGATTTATTATCTTACAATATCTGGAGGTCAGATGGCCACAGTTATTAGTCTCAGTAGGCTAAAATCAAGGTGTAAGCAGGCCTTTGTTCCTCTCTGGAGGTTCTAGTGGAGAATCCGTTTCCTTGCCTTCTCCAGCTTTCAGAGGTCCCTGCATTCCTTGGCCCATGACCCCTTCCTCCATCTTCAAAGTCAGCAAGGTCAGGTAGGGGAGTCCTTCACACATTGCTATCCGGTTTCTTAATTTACAAGGACCTTGTTATTGCCTTGGGTTCACCTGGATAATCCAGGATCCTCTCCCCATCGCCAGGGTAGCTGATAAGCAACGTTAACTCTCCTGTGCCATGTAACTTCACATATTCACAGGTTTCAGGGGCTAGGATGTGGCTGTTGTCATGCTTACCGTGTCAGAGAATGTCGATACTCTAAAGGATAGTGAACAGGGGAGTTCATAGGATTGGAGAGTAGATACAGGGTGCACTATTAGAAGTGAATTTTTGTAGCTTTTTATACCTTCCTATAACTGCTGTCAGAAAATATATGTATATACACACATACACTGTAACATAGAAAAAGTCATTTGTAATTTTAGTTTATATAGGATTTCTATATTACGGTATTATCTAATGTCAGCTACTGAATATAAAGAGATTTTAAGTGACAAATAATTCTTAATTTTAATTTGGAGGAAATTGGCAGTTCTTTATTCAAAAGAATGGTCCAGCTGTCAAGTTTTATTGACCTAAGAATATTTGTATTAATCATGTTTTGTCTTATGAATTTTTTGTGCTATAATTTGTGTTTTTACTAACACTTAACTTCAGAGGGGAACCTCCAATAAAAATACTATATTTTTAACACTATAAACATCCTTTTTGGCACTCACATCTGTAAAATTTTTACATAGTTTTAACTGCCGTGTATGTGTTCTTTGTGCTAAGTGGCTTGATTTTTCTGTCTCCTCTTTCCCAGTCATCTCTTTTAAGACTGTGGGTAGTGTGTGCCCCTGTCTGCACAGCCCTGGCAGAGTCCACTTAAAAACAGATGTGAGAAGTTCTCTGGGGAAAAGCACCACCTGCATTTGTATAAGCAGAGCTACAGGAGTTAAGCTGTCAACAGCTTCTTAGTAGAAAATGTCCCTGAAATAGATGACATTTACCTGTAATGGCTTTGCCTGCGAAAATAATGGTGTAAGGCTTAAAAAAAAAAAAAAAAAAAAACTACTTTTGAATTTCTCTTTTACAGTCAATCCTGCTTTAACAAATTTTTATCATTCAGTTGCTAAAAATCAGTGCTAATGGGCACCAGATTGAAACTTGCTACAAAGCTATTAATCTAAAATGGGTTGTG
Organism: Eonycteris spelaea; assembly: GCA_003508835.1. Taxonomy (NCBI): domain Eukaryota; kingdom Metazoa; phylum Chordata; class Mammalia; order Chiroptera; family Pteropodidae; genus Eonycteris; species Eonycteris spelaea. The sequence continues at coordinate 630,349 of PUFA01000245.1, forward strand.
CTGGGTACTTGGAGGTGGGGAGATTATTTTAAAAAGACATCCCAGGACTTCAGGGAGCTCAGAAATTTGAGCATATGACAGTGGCATGCTAATATTGTTATATGGCAGAATAGAACTGTCCACGTGGGAATGAATGAGAGGATAAAACCCAGAAAGCAAAAACAGTTCCTGGAAAGGGTTTTGGAAAAGGTAGCCTTTGAAAAGTGTGTGGGGGTGGGGGATTCCCAGCAGAGGGACTGGTGTTAGCAATTCCTATCAGTTTGCAGAAAAAGTTTGTTGACCGACTGAGGAGAGATTGGAACTGGAAATGAGCATATTGAGCGACACACATTGGGGCATCTAGGTCATTGTTTCAGTCAGAGGACAGAGAAGGATCAAGTTGTGCTTTAGCGAAACTCACCTGGCAACGATGGTGGGCAAAGTCCACCATCTGGGTCCTTAGGAAAATTCAGGGTCAGCACCGAAGAGGGGCACTGGAAACCAGGAAGGGAGAAAAATGGAGAACTTCTTTGGCCACCTGGTTTACATTTGGTGGTTAGTTGTGTAGGGAGGGACACCTTACCCCACGCTATTTGTACCATTAGTGTTTAAGGCAAGTGGGTCATTCTAAATTCAGGCCCAGGAGCAAAGTGGGCCTTTAGTGCCAAAACTGTTTCCTGACACCCTTGAGAGCTGTGTTGAGTTTTTACCAAAGTTGCAGAGCTAGTGCCCAAGGTCAGTCTGTAAGTAGGTGAGTAGCCGGGCAGGATTAGACCTGGGTTCCAAGCGACTCTGCAGTTGAAGGTGCCCCTGGGTGCCTCCTGTTTGTGTTAGGAGGCAAGGACACCAGCTTTTAGAGAAGCGGGAGTTTCATCGCCTTCACTAAGCAAGAACAGTCTCCAGGCGGTGCTGGTTGCCGGGAGGGCTCCTCAAATGCCAGGACACTGCGGGGCGGGGGAGGGGGCAGGGTGGGGCCGGGACACCACCTTTGGTGGGTGCCCCATGTTCCCGCCCCATGTCCCCGCCCACCACCGACTCCCTCCCTCCCCCACACTAGCCGCCAGGTTAGGCGCTGGGACCACGAGGCCACCCTGGGCACTGGCACAACCGCAGACTTTGGCCAGGGCCTGAAGGCTGGTGCCAGGTGAGGGTCCCAGGCGTGGAGGACAAACCGTGTGCGTGCGGCCCGTTGGGCCCCGGGACTGATTTGACTTGTTCGATTAAAACTTCTTGTATTAGGCTACTCCTGGCTTGGCAGCCAGGCTTTTGGGCATACATGAGATTCCCTAAATCCCTTTCATCCTCCGTCTTTCCTGCGGGGACCCGCTGCGCCTTCCTGGTGTTTGCGGGTGGCTTGGACCTTCTGGCGAAGGGCTTCGGTTCTAATGTTGAGGGATCCCCAGCAGCCTCCCGGGGCCTGGGCTTCGGACCTGGAGAGAGGTGCACCCCTCAAACAACGCTGCACAGCAGTGTACCTCTTCTAAGGGCTAGGTAATTTACTTTTGTTTTTAGTCTTTGTGCTTCTAATTTAGGTCATTCTTTGCTTTCAGAAAAGAATGTGCTGCAGGGACATTTCTCAGTGTAGTTCCCGTCATTAAACTTAGGAGATGGTAGTTGAGACCGAGGAGCAAGATTTAGGACAGCATCGCCCAGTGGGCCCTGTGGACCCTGTGGAATTGATAGTGGCATTTGGGGACTTGCCTTTGAAAAGCCTTGGAAAGGTGTCACCGCCCCGCTTTGAGGAGAGGTGGAGCACAGGATGATAAGCAGGGGGGCTCTTGCACTGCTGGCTAGCAGAGGATTGCGCTCTGCTTAAAAAGAAAAGAGGATACGTTTCCCAGATGCTGTTTCTTAGAGGGAAAAAAAATTATGGGGTAGGGCTACTACTGATTTGACTTCCAAAAGGAGAAATGGTCATAAAAATATGGATAAATGAATAGTATTGGAATCAACGAGAAATTGTATCTGCAGTGTTGATGAGAACTCTTTAAGTGAAGATACTCTCAGGACAGTAGGGGATTTTATCTTAATTTTTGCTCTCTACCTTTCAATTTAAAGTAAAATTGCAGATTTGACCAACAACTTAATCGGCAATGGCTTTTTGCTTTTAAAAGTAAATGCAAAAGAAGCTTGTGTTAGCGATAAGACTAACTGTATGGGTACTATTAAATGTTTACTTTTTACAAGAACATTCGGTATATTTTGTAAAACTTATTTTCATCTGTTACCACAGAGTATTTGTTTATTATGTAAAGGTAGATATCACAGATTTTTCTAATGAAAATTGTTCTATTATATTGAATGATTTTAATGTTCTCATATACTTCAAAACATGCATAACGTTTATAAATGTTAAGGGAGGTGTCCTGTCTTGTACACCGAGATTGACTTTAAAGCTACTTTAAAAATTTAAACCTTGACTCAGGAATTTTGGAAGTATATGTTTTTTGGGAATATTGTATTTTCTCTAAAGGAGCTTTCTCTCTATGTTGTCACTTATTCATTGTGTTTATTTCATCTGCAGAACAAGTGTTTGGGAGTCTTTTCTATATTTTTATTTCTCACGCACCTGGTTTTCTTAGTTTAAGCATTTAAGAATGTCTTCTTTTCAGGGCATTAGAGTTTTAAGCAAGATGGGCACATTAGCATTTGAAACTGTTTGCATTTGAATTTGTTTCTTACTTTCTACTTGTTTTAACTTGAAATTAGTTGATGTTTCTGTTTAAAAGATTAGCTTTTAAAATGGTGACCCCAACGAAAGTCTAAATTGTATGAGAAGCAAACTTAGCTTCTAAACAAAAATAGCGTTTTCTAACAAAACAAGGTACTAAATTAATTTTCCATACTGTGAACAGGTACGATTTCTTACATTTAAAGATTAAGAAATTTTAGAGGATATCCTAGTTAAATGCACAGAGTGAAACTGAGACTGAAAACTATGCTTAACTGAAATTTTTAAAAAGTTAAAAATGTTTTTGAAAAAATATCGTAAAATAAGAAGATATCTGAGTCACATAAGCTATTTTAGGCAACATTTTTGTAGTGGTTGTTTTTATTTCCTACTCCATTTAATAGTTGATTGCCTGTGTGTTTTTTTTAATCTTTAACGTAAACTTCTAGGTTGTTCAGTAATTCTTCTAAAATGGATACAGATTGCTTTAAAGATCAAACCGGTACTGGAAAATAAAGTGTAAAAGGGTTTTTGTTTGTTTGTTTTTGGTGTTATGTTGTATTTTTCCAAGCACGTATTTACAGTTGTAATTTTGCTCATTTTGAAAATTCCACTCTACATTTAAAATTAGATTGAAGAGTTTAATCCTCAGAACTGTGAATGGACTATTTTAATTCTCTGGGGAAATCAGGCCTGATCACTTCCCTTTCTGAGTTTTCCTCTCACTTATTCCCAATAAATAAATTTTCCCATAATCTTTGATAGAGTTATTCTAGTTGATAATTGCAGTTTTCTAACCTTGTTTTCGGAATCTATTCTGGTCACCTTTATCTACTGGGATTGCTCTAGGATTGGAAACAAGACTGGCCTGTGGTGTGCTTTTGGAATGTTCTGGTGGTTTTTGGTGATGGTCAGACAGTCATAAGGCATGAAAGCTGTCCTTGCACCCGGGAAACAATTCTAGCATTTGGTGTTTTATTCTTTGGACGGACAAGTGGCCATCCAGCTGATATTAGTATGAACAATTAGCAACGTCCACCAGTACTAATTAAGAATTATGCAGATTGTTCACTAGAAAGATGGTACAGTTTTTCTGGGTAGTTTCCCTTTTATTCACACAATCTAAACTAAGAGAATGCATCCCTCCCGCACAGATCTCTGTACATTTTGCTCATTTCCAGCAGGTGATCCAGGAACATTTGTTCTTCAGAAGGGACCAAACTTTCAAGTTTAAATTTTTGTTTTGTTTTGTTTTTTTGAAACAGTGGCCTTTCTTTTTTTCTTTATTAGTTGCGTGGTCTGGCGTTTTTCCACAGAAATGCTAATATCCTTATGAAATGGTGTGTACCTTAGAGGTTAAACTTTTAAAAAATTTTAAGTACAATGTGCAGTGAGAGAAAGTCTTCACATTCTATAAATTAGAGGAAAAATTGCAACAGCTTTGATTGCCTTTGTTCTCAAAGCCATATGAATTGCAGGCTCTGTTGGGACTGGTTCGTAGGTACATCGTTTATCTGCTGAGACTAAAACTTCTAATTAGAGTAATTACTGGGTGGGAGCTGACAGGCGGGGCGGGGGCCAGGGGTGTGGCTGGGAAGGGGCGCCGCGCGGTGGGAAACCCGGCCCCGACTGGCCGCGCGGGGCGGGGCGGGGCGGGGCGGCCTCTGCGGGGATTGGCCGCGAGAAGGAGGCGGGGCGCGGGCGGCCGCGGGACTTAGCAGCCGGCGCCCGGGACAGATCCGGCGGACTCCAGGCTCTTGTCCGCGCCACGCGCTGCAACGGGAGCCTCAGTAAGTAAGACCCTTTCCCCCTCCAGGTCGGGCCCGACTGCCGCAGCGCGGCCTGTCTGACAGCTGCGGCGCCCAGGGCCGTCAGCTGGTGTTAGTTAGGAGAATTAGGGTGGTTTCTTCTCTGTCTACCAAATCCCTTCTCATTCTCCTCCCTTTAACTCAATCTTTCCACCAAATGAGATTTTAGCAGGAAAGAAAGCCAAGCTTGCCTCACGATTATTCGTTCCACTCTATCCTGTCCTTATTTGCTCACAGCTAACAGCCCATTTTGTGGCGTTGTCGTGTCCACTACTATGACGATATCATTTGATGTGAATGGGAGTTCTAGTTGCCTTCAAAAATACTGTATAGTGTGCTTCTGACAGGCTGTTGTCTTTGTGTTCACGCTTTTGTACTTGTAAACATATAAAACTTTCAGAGTGCATTCAAGGGCATAGGCTTCGATATTGTAATTTTGGTGTTGTATCTACCAAGCCTTAAAGGAAGTAGACTAGGTAAATACATTTTGATGCTCTCAAGAAAGCTCATTTAAAAAGGACAAATGCAACAGAAAAAGTAACAAAAAGGACTGCTTCGGGCTGAAGCCTTTTTTAGAAATGTTCTACAAGTTAACTCTAGTCTCTAGAGAACCGTTCTCCTCTTTCCTCTTCTATCGAGGGGTGTGTGCTGACCCAGAGGGTTCTGATCTTGGGTCTTAATTCCTAGCAAATATTCTTTGATAGAAACGTGGAGCTAATGCCAGACAGCTAACCACAGACAGTAAAAGAAGCTGTATTTTAAACTGTGGCTCTAAATAGAAGTTTGAATTGCCCTGTCTCAGATGTTACTTGTAAAGGTCTGAGATGGGACCCTGCTTTGTGAAAGCAGTGGAAAACTGGTTCTCAACCTGTGAGGTTGCATTTAGTAATTTTGAAATCTGTCTGCTTTTCCTTTTGGGGGGACCTGTGATTACTGGTTATTCAAGTTAAATTTTTTGAAAAAGCTTCACTTTTGGGATACAATGTGTAAGGTTATAGTTGGTGTGTTGTACTTTGATATGTTAAAAAGCAAAGTAGCTGAAATTCCGTTAAAAGATGGAGAGTAAACATTGTGTTTTAAGGTTTTTTAGTTTTAAGTATGTGAGAAAAATTTCTAAAAACCTATGTAAAGAAAACTCAATTTTTTAAAAGATAAATTGCAAGTTAAGCTGGAATGCAGAGGAGAGGAAAAGTTTGGTTTTCCAGACTATTTTCTATTAAACTCTAATGAACAATCAGAAAATTTAGAAATCCAGACACATTTTCTATAATTTATAAAGGTTTTGCACTGTTAAAACATGCCAATAAAATAATTCTGACTTTCTGTAACATGAGCACATTATGCATACACAAAGGCAGATATGAAAGGAATAGAAATGCTAAAACTTAACTACAGTTTTTACGAAATTTCTTTAGGCGTCTGTTAGGAATAACTAAATAGAATCCCAAGCGTTGAGATTTTAGATTGCAACTAAAAAACACATCTTAGGTTTAATCATGGTTGTGCCAACACCTTTAGATCATGGTTAAAAAGTATGTGTTTTATATCTTTGAAGACTTACTTCTGTTGGTTGACTTTCAAGTATTGAACTCACATGAGAAAATATTCCATGACAGCAAACAAGGCCGCATTTCAGATTTCCTGCACCAGTATCAGCTTCAGGCTGCTCTGGGGCCCAGTCCAAGTTAGTAAACATAAGATTATAAAGTCTGAACTCTCATAGCAGTAAAGTGGATGTTTTGTTTCAAAAGAACACTTTTATAACACTATTTTAGTCTCCTTGTTTAGTTGGAAATAGTTCCTATTGTTATGGGAAGTACGTTAATTTATGAATTATTCAGCCATTTGTACATAGCATGCAGCCTTGGGGTAAACAAACCTGGCATCATTCATGTCCATGTAGTTTTATTGTTACGTTTCCCATTCACCTGTTTGTTTCACCTCATGTGATATGCATCCACAAGATAGCCATTTTTCTTTCCATGCAGAATGCCCACCCACTAAAAGCTTTCATTTTCTTCAGATGAGCTGCTATTGAGGTTGGAAGAGGGAGAAAAGTTAAAAATGAAGTAAACACTTCTTAAGAGTATGCGAAGCTTGTTTTCTGCATTTCTTTTTCTTGAAGTTAAGTCCATATCTTAAAAAAAAAAAAAATTTATGTGTTGAAGTAGCCCGTAAATTAATCCTTTGCTTTATTACTCAAAAAAACTTTTCAAAGTTAATCCAGAATATAAGATGTCTGAATTAGACTCCAAAAGTATACAGGATTTGATTGAAACCCAACTCCTGTGCCTTATATACATTAAACCATTCTGTGAAAAAAAAAAAAAACTGAGACATTGGATAGTAATATATACAGTACTCCCAAACATTTTTATTAAATAAAAACAACTTCATTCCGATATTTTTCGAGCAGTAGTTCATGGAGTTTGACTCCTTACTCACTTCCACCTCATACCCCCTCCCCATAATTCCTCTTTAGTTGTGGTTGGTTATACATATATTAAAGGATATGTTTCTTTGTGGACTTTATGGCAGAAACCACAACAAATTGTGGACACGTGCCCAAAATTTATGTTTCGATTTGGTAGAAAATATAAAGAGTATTAGAAAATAAAATCTAACCAAAAAGATATTTCTGTTGTTTCGACTATGAGCCTATGAAGAAGGAAGGACAGGAACTAGGAGTAATGGAATGTCAGTATTTTAGACCGGAATAAATACCCAAGAGTGAAATTTGTTTATAAATTATGTTTTTTCCTTAAAAATATGTTCAGTGTATGCGAGTGTGCCCACACCTGGGTGGTTTGTCTAAGTGGTTGACGTGATCTCCCTCCTCCTGTTTGTCTTTTTCTCACCTTGTAACTCTTGTTAATATCGTTGTGTTCAAATGCTCTTGGGGCTCGCTTTTTTTTTCAGCTGTTAATTTCGATAATTTGGGGGGAAAAAAACAAATTTTTAATGACAAGTTTAAACAAGGAGATGGAAAGCAAAGAAACATCTCTCTTAGAGATACTATTGAATTTTTGCACTTAGAGCAAAATGGGTTGTTATTAACACAATCTAAGTTATTTATTAGCTTTTTAAAAACACTGCAGAGCCATCATTTTATTGATTATAGTCAATTACAGTTAAAGAGACATTTCAGTTTTGTTACCATTAGCTATTAAAATAAGAATCACCTACCACATCTGTTGTTTTACAGGATGTTTATAAAACTTTTTAAGTTGATATATTTGTGTATATATTATAGATTTGTTTTAGTTTCAAAGTGAGAATCTTCTGATCTGAATTTTCATGTAGAGCTATATAAATTTTTTAATAGACTTATTTAAATCACCAAATTGTTGATTGACAGCTATCTTGCAGTCATTTTTACTGTTATTACTCCATTTTAACAAAATATCGGACATTAAGGACATTAAGCCCTTTATTTAAATTCGATAAACTTGTGAGAGTTTCAGACATGGTGTAGGAGGCACATGAAATGAGCAAGACCGGGTTCCATTATTTAAGGAGTTTCCTTGAAAATGTACATTCTTTTTATAGAAGTTTTGTTTGAACTCAGTTATTCTTTGTTTAAACTTAAAATAAGAGGATTCTGTTTTTGTCCATAGATCCTGAAGAACCTATTTTCAGTAAGACCTTAGCTTTTTTCCCATTTGCTGATCACTTGTAATTTAGAGGGAAATCTGTTTTCAGATTGAGTGTTCTTAAGGATTGCATATTTGTGAATATGAACACCTTAGTTTTGTACATGCTATAGATCACTTTAAGGAGGAACACAGGACTGTAACAAAGAACAATCTAATATTGATACAGTTACTAATAGTGTTAAATTTTAATAATACCACACAGACTCCCTGATTTTGACATGGGGCAATATAGGAAGTTAGAGAAAGATAGGAAAAAAATTTCAGGGTTTGAGTGAAATTACAGTTACTGTGTTTTCTCTGGCAAAATTCTGAAAATATTCGATAGTTCCTTTATATTATAAGTGACAACATAAAAGTCTGAGCATGCAACTGATACAATACTTTTATACATATTTGCAAAGCCCTTGGAAAATTTAAAATCCTTCTAACATTTGTGTATTGCTCACACAGGACTTAATGTCTTATAGTTGGTGATATTAGCATTCATCTCTTTGTAAAAGTGTGGAAATCAGAAATGTTGAGATCTGTGTTATCTTCGAATATTATGACTAAGGAGAGAGACACTGATAGGTTTCTTGGCTCACACTAATGCTGAAGAGTACCTGCCTGTAACTCACTGGACCTGCTTTATTAGAATAGAAGCCCCTGGTTTCACTCAGCACCCATTAGAGTATGTGCTTAAACATTTATGAATTTCAGTGCCCTTAGATTAGATTGCAGTTAATACTTTATTTTTTCATAAAGTAGATCTTCTCTCCATTTAAGTAAAATTTTGGAAAATATTCTTTAACATGATTTAAGAAAAATAGTTCAGCTTGAGTTGGAGGCAAGGAAAAAAAGAAAGAAGAAAAAACCGGACAGCTCATATATAGGTTACCCAAAAAAAGTTGACTTAAAGAGTTACTTAATTTCTTTTTATATATTTTTGGGAAGTTACTTACACAAATTCAGACTCATTCCACATTCTGCTATTAACTTTGTCCTTCACCTAATAACATTTCTTGATATCTTAACCAACTTATAGAAACAGTTCCATTTCATTCTTTTTAATAGGTACGTAGTATTCCATTGTGTGGTTACATGCCGTAGCCATAATTTTGACACATAAAACCAGCTGACAATTTTCATAATAAAGGTATATTATGAGAACTGTATAGTCATTTGGTGTACCTTAAGGAGTCATAAATCAGTATGCATTACAGTTTTGAGTTAGAATATATCACACTATAAGGTAAAAACTCGGGTTCATAAAAATGTATGTGCTTATTCAAGATAAATAACATCAGTTATTAAGTACAATATTAACTTAGGTGAGAGCATTAATTCTAAGGACATGAGAAGCAGATTAAAAAAAAACTGTGAATACACGAAAAGTCGCAAGTATTTTCTGATATTTTCAAGTGTTCCAAATTCCGTAAAAAGCCTGAAATACGCCCAACATTGATCATGTCATTGTTGTCATGGCAGAGCGAGTAGGCTGACTCACTTAGGAATTTATAGTTTCTTACTATCTCATGAACAGTGATTTTCTTGAGAACCATAAAATTCAGATCAGAATGGTATCGCTTTGGCCACTTTGGTTATTGGCCTGGCAGGTTTCTGAGAAGAGAAACATGAAGATCTCAAGCACCTCTTGTAAGATACTTGGGAATTTTCAGTTTGAGTATTTACAATCTTTATTTCCCCAAATGTGTAATATAAACCATTTAGTGTACACATTGTTTTAAGAGATCCAGTTGCCAAGAAGATTACATTTTATGCAGTTTAAATAATATGCTTTGTGTCAAATTGCATGTAGTTTGGATGAGACCTTTCTAAAAATTAGGGAAATGTCAGCACATGAAAATTTGACCCTTACAATCTGGAAATGTTAGGATAATTTGCACCAATAAATTGTTTCAGATACTTTTTGCTAGTGATGTCTGCTGTAGTCACTGGTGGTGCCAGTTTTGCAAGCACCGTGACCAAGCCATGGTTCAGAAATGCAGTAGCCTTTTTAGATAGTAGCTTTTAGAATTGTTTTCCTAAAATAAAGTAAATATGCTTTTCTTTCCCAAATTTGCAACCATTCTCCCTAAAGGATATTTGATAATCAAAAATAACATTTTGTGGACAAATATATGCCTCGTTTTATTTTGAAGAAAATTATGTTCACTTTTAATTAATTTGGTGCCTTTCATCTCCTGGCAACTGAAATTTGTGTCCCCAAAATAGTGTGAACTATAGACGTTTATACTTGGCAGTTTTTTTTTTTTAAATGTATTAAGGTTTCGCTTCAACACATAAAGGATAGTCTTTTTTTTTGTTTTCAGTAGCAATTGTTTTTGGTAACAATTCAAACCAATTCTGTTTTTCCTCTATACAAGTTACCAGTTTAGAAATATTTTAATTATGTTATCCTACTGACAGCAGCTCTTGGGCACACTCTTGCCTATATACATATTATTAAATATTTCATTTTTGACACTTAAAAAGTTTTAGCATTAAGAAAGTGACAGATGAAAGAAGATTATATACTAAGGTTGATGTGAAGATCGTGGTCCTCGCCAGTGTTTGGAATAGGCAAGGTCCGCTGCAACGCCCCAGTTCTGATACTCTTGGGATTTTGTGTTTCTTTTTGGGTTTTGAGAAAGAACTCTTTTGTTTTGAGGAACTTCATCAATTATTTACCCCATTTTCAAAAATCATATGAAAATTTATACAGCTTAGAGATTTTTATTTATTTTGGTTACAGTTCTGTCTTGTGTCCTGTAGTCAGAGTTCCTTGTCGCCCCCAATGAGAAAACTTTGAATGGGGCCTGTTTGCTCTCCTGCCTGTGGACTGTGGAGACACCTGAGAGTGTATAGTGTGGTTGAGTGTGTTTTCTGAGGAGAGTCGGAAGGAACTTGTTAGTCTTTGGAGAAGTCTTATTAAGAAAACACATTTTATATCTGTGGGATTTCCTTTTTAATCCAAGGGGCAAAGGAGAACTGCTGTCTCAATTGTGCTGCTACACCAGAAAGCTTTCTGCATGTGACTTTCAAAGGTCAGCCACTTCAAGTCTGGTTTGGACCCTGCTTGTGTTGAATTTGAGCCAGCAAGTCTCCAGCATGCAGGAGAATTTGAGATTTTCTCCCTCCCCCATTTCTTCTGTTTTTGTTCAGTGTAAACAGTTCCTGCCGTAGAAACATAGACAAATATAGCAGAGAATACTTTTCTGGAAGAAGAATGCTCCCTAAGCATTTTTTAACCATTTTTGGGAAGAATTGATCTTTCTGTGTATTTCAGACAGACTGAAAGAGAGGGAGGCCATTGCCGTAAATTGAAGTGACATCATATGTATTGCCCCCATTGATCTGCTTTTAGTCTCCAGCCAGGATAAAAGGAAATGGCATCAGGGAGGAAGCATGCTTCATTTAGGCACAGATCCCAGAGTGATAATGGGGTAATAATAGAACTCACGCCACTGACAGTCCGTGGTGGTGCATTAGTCGCAGGCTCCTTCCCGGTCTGGGAGCCTCTCAGAGACTTCCTTCGTGGCTGGCTGCAGCCGCCAGCTGGGCCGCGAGGGGAGGTGCTCTCCTTTGCTTTTGGAGGGGTTCAGGCCGAGGGGCTCGGACATTCACGTGCACCAGATTCCTTGTGTTGGCGCCTGCCCGTTGAAGGTCAGTAGTGGGACACGTCCGTGACATTTTCTGTAGGAGACTGAGCTGGCCTTTTCTGCGTCCTGCTAATGAGAGAGATGGTGGAGGGTCTCAGTTGTGTGGTGGTCCTTCTGGGAGCCAGGGGTGAGTGATGTCCCCTGTGACAGCAGTAAGAGGCTTCTGGAAGAGTCAGGGTTTGTTTTTCTTTGTGCTACTTGTAGACTGGGAGAGTGGATTTGGAAAATTCGTATTTTCTTTCTAAGAGTCTATGTAGAAACTCTTTAAACCCGTTCAAAGTTGTGCGGCTTGCCTCAACTCTTTAAGTTGAACACAAAAAATACCGGGTAGACTTTTCTTTTTCTTCGTACATTTCTGGTTAGTTAGCAACTACGAAATCCTCCATGTTTAGAGCAAAAAATACAGACCTCTAAATCCTTAACAAATAGTATTTGTATTGACTGACCTCCTTTAGCATTTTGGTTTTTTGTATTTGAGTTAGTTTACAGTGTTGTGGAGTTCTCTATTTCAAGCACCCACATGACTTTGGCACCCATAGCCTTACTTTGTCTAAGTTTCCGAGGGAGATGCATTTTAAAAATACCGACTGGTTTCTGTATGGGGAAAAAAAAAATCCCATCTTGAATTCCTTGTTTTTGCAAAGGACAGGACTTTTCTATTCCTCTCACTGTTGAACTGTGCCTGTGAGCACTTGTAAGACCCTCAGAAATAAAGGCAGGTTCTTTTTTATAACGTTCAAAAGAGCTGCTTTTTCAAGAGAGAATATTCTAGAACATGTACTTTGTTTTTCTTAATCACCCTGTAGTGTGACTAAAGCCGTGTTTGTTTCCCCCAGTACCACTGTATTAAAACACAGTTGGCCTAGGAGTCATGTGAAATTTAATTTGATTTCGACGTAGGTGGGAGTGGAGTGACCCACACGTTTCCCATGGCCGCCCTGCCAGCTGCAGGGGCGAGGCGCCCGGCGCTGCGGCCAAGCTCATTTGTAGTGTATCTCTCTCAGTTGCTTTGCAAACTTTTGGTTTATTTCATAGTACTTCTTTTTCATTGTAGGGTGGTTTTACAGGGAGTAAATGTTTATTTTACAAAGAGAAATGTACTGTATTAAAGCGAACTATTCACCACATTTTTGCTTGAATATCCTCTTTTCAAGGTCTGTACTCACATGTAAAAATTATGCAACTGGTTACTTACTCATTTGTGAATGAAAGATACTGAATTAGTTGTATTCTCTGTGTTCTAAAATAGCATTTGATCATTGATTTTTCTCTCCTTTTCTCGTTGGTAAGAAACTACATTCTCCGGGAATTAGCAGACTTAACATTGAAAGGCAGATGGCTACAGGCTGTTTACTGAATGAGAGTCACGTACACAGCCCTTTCTGGAGAGTGGGCCCAGCAGCGCTCACCGCACTGGGCAGGGCGCGGGCTGCGCGCAGGCACGGCCTGGTTGTTCTGCCCCCTCTGAACAAGCCGGCTCTTGCAGCAGAGCAGTCTGCTGGCGCCGCCAAGCTGAGGAGGGCTACCTGGCGGGCCGCGTGTGTGCCTGCTCTTTACCTGTCTCCAATTAGAGTAAATTAAACTTATTAAAGAGTTGCAAAGGTTTGATTCCCTCCATTCCATCTCAGATGTTTATCTTTAGTCAGGGGGCTTAAGCTTCAAATATTTTTTCCATTGTGTAAAGTTAGGACAGGACCAAAACGAGCACTGATCCTGTTGTTTTGTTTCTGTGTGCAGATGCATGAACTTCTACTTCGAGAAAGCTACAAGAGATATATATAAAAGTATGAATCCGGATATTTTGATAGGTTCACATATTAGTAATTCTTCGATTCTAAACTGGAATTGTGTTTATTGGTTAAACCCAGTTAGGGGTAAGTTGAGGACCAAGCTCATGATCTTCCTCAAGGGTTTCTTTCCTCTCTGGGTCTCTGGTTTAACCCAAATCCCAAATGGGAGTTCCAACAATAGACCTCTTTGTGAGCGTGGCACATAATAGGGAGATGCTTTTCCTTCTTCTCTGTCCTTCCCTGTAATTCTGCAATTTGCAAATTGCCAGGCTGGTTCCTGCTGTATTTAGTTAGTGAACCAGGCCCCTACCCCCAGCCAATGGGTGTTCTGCACTGTATCAGGCTGGGCGCTTCTCCAAAAGCCGTCTTCCTGTGTCCAGAGTGGCCTCAACATTTGAGCTGTTGCTGCCCTGAGCTTGGCTGCTGACCAGTTTTGAGAGTACCCATGGGGGTAGAAGGCTGGGTGACTACTCTGACCCTGTCTGGCGCCCTCCCTTCTCCAGCCCCCATGGAGGCAGGTGGACTGCTGCATGATGGGCATTCAAGCCAGGCCACCTTGGGGTGAGGGTCGCGTGGAGAACACTAGAAAGGGATGAAGTGGGTAGGGAGAGACCATGATGGGGGAGAAAAGGCAGGCTCTGTGACGATGGTTCAAGTACAGAGAGACAGTCGGGGAGTGATTATAGGGGTGTGAGGGATGCACTCACGGCCGGGCTGAAGGCTCAACCTCCACTGGCGAAAGGCCCCCCTTAGAACTCTAGGAAGAAAGGTCCGGAGAGGGAGATTAGGCTGCAGGGCGAGATGGATAGGCAGGAGGTCCAGGGAGCCTGAGTGCTGGCCCAGCTGCTGAGTCAGAGGAGGTAAAGAACCCCACGAGTACCCACCCAGGAGCAAAGGGCTCACGGCGTAACTGGGTGAGGAAGTTCTCCAAAGGCTGGTGGCCCTGAATTTGGCCATTTTATAAAACAGATTTCTTTTAATATAACAATAGCCTCATGTATCTATAACTACAGAAAATGGAAGACCAGTGTTCTCGTTAATAGTTGTTATGTGGTAATTTGATGTCTTTAAAGCATCTTACAGGCACTTGACTTCCAAGGAAAGGAAATTAACTGTTTAGCATTGTGAGTCCTTGTGGAGAACCTCATGGGTCAGTGCTGGTTGCAACCCTCTGTTTTGGCTGAAGGCCTCTCTCGTTCCTCCTGTCAGCCTGAGAGAGGATTCACAGCACAACTCTTAAATACGTGGAGGGATGTTCTAAAGTAAAAATGCCCAAGGATCAAGAGATGTGTGTCTGTGCCTGTCTGCAGGGGAGTGGGCATTTTATTAGAAGTTAGGAGGGCAAGGTGAAGAAATAAGATGAATGGCGGCGCTGTGTGACGGATGCTGTGTGTGCCGTCCGCCCGGTGCTCCTCCACCCCCAACTCCCACCCCCCGCATTTTGGGAAAGTGTGTGTGTGTGTGTGTGTGTGTGTATGGGGGCAGGCAGTGTGCACACTTGGGAGCAGAAAGGTAAAGGTAGAGAAGCCAATGATTTAAAAAATTTCTTTGAGGTGTTCTTATGAATATCCTGTTGGCCTAGTATTGACTTGCGTACTTGTAAATTTGGGTTCGTTGACAGGAACTACTTGGGCATAAGGAGGGATAGAGAAAAGCTAAATGTAGAGAGTAGTGGAATTCATAATAATATTTTAAAACTTTAATCATAGAATATTTTTTCATTTTCCACAAGCATACATGTATTTTTCCCTTCATTTATAGTTTACGTGAGCTCTGTCTGTTCTAGGCCTGATCTAGGCGCTGCAACACAGTAGTGAATGAGATAGTTTCAGCTTTTAGATTTCACAAATCTTGTTTGTTTATAAAATAGTTTTCATTGTTTTTATACCATATAAAAACACCCTCCTCTTTGCCCTTAACTACTAGTAAGACCATTTCTTACCTATCATATATGAAAACAGGAATATGAGTGACTCCATGTGTGGGTAATCATGTGCATTTTATTTTTTTCAATGGAATAATAAACTTGTAGTTTTTTTATAATGGATTGTGAGACATGTTCTTGTTCCATTACATGCTCTTTGTTTCTTGGTGTCCATTTGCAGGGTTCAGGCGGTAAGGAAGGAAATCTGAAAGCGGCTTCTTATTTCTGTTATTCCAATATGTTTGCCTAAGATCAATGGATTTTTTAATGTTTGTCTAGGCTAAATGACATCCGTGGCATAGGCATGCCATGAAGAAAGGAATCTAATAAACCATGAGAATTTTTAATAAAATAATACAGTCTTTATCATTTCACAGTGTTGTATGTGTGTATTAAATCATCATCTTGTACACCTTAAAAAATCACGTTATACAACCTAAAAAAAGAAGATAAACACAGTTTTGAACTACTGTAAATATAGAAGTGACATGACAAGCCATAAAGAATTGGGCTTAATCAGGCCCCAGAATACATTGTCTTTGAGGGGGGGAGGAGGTACAGTGTAAACCCCAAGGTTTTACCAAAATCAAGTTTACAGTCTTCCCCTGTTTCAGACATCTGCTGAAATACCCAGGTTACCCTGGATTTGCTGGCTTTGTTCTAAATGTTTGGGTTTATTTCTTGTAAGCCGAATGGCATTTTCACTGGCTGTTTGGTTTTGTCCTTAGCTTCTTCCAGACCAGTTGGTCTTGCTTCTGGAGCATCTCTTGGAGCAGAAGACCCTGAACCCCAGAACTCTGCGGAGCCTTGAAAGGATGTACCACCTCCCCCAGGAGGATGCAGAGGTAAGCCAAGAACGCCCTGCCCTCAGTTGTGAAGAAAGGTGATCCCATCACATCCCAAACTGTTGAAACTGCTATTTCCATTAGCAGAGTCCCATGCTGTGTGCTGATGAGTGAAGAGCAAGCCCTTCCAGCCAAGTGTAAACTGCTTCCCTGGTTGTAGTCACTCCAGCAGGGGTCCCCGGAACCTGATTATTACTGGGGTATTCTAAGGTCCTAAGTTTTTCCCTCTTAGATCATAAAGGGAGGCATAAGTCTCCGAAAGGAGTGGGCAGGCAGGGTGGAGTGCTTTTGAATTGTAAGCTCGAGCGGGTCGTTTTGTGCATGACGGTGGCGCCGTCCTATTGCACATTAACGAAAACTTGACTCAGATGTACCAGAGCTTCTTGGTTGCGTTCAGTTAGGACAGGAAAGGAGCCATGTGTAAAGGAAATGAAAACTAAATCTAACAGCCGTGGTTTAAAAAGCAAAATTGGATGCTTGTGGGAAAGCAATGTGATTCTTAATATCTTTTAGCTTATGGTGAAGAATGCAATGTGAATCCTAAGATGAGTTCCAGGGATTTTTTATGTATATAAAATAATAAATATTTATTGTATTTAGTCATCTTAAGTAAAAAAAAAAAAAAAAAAAAAAAAAAACAAGCACAGTCAAAAAGAGAAAAGCTTTTTTTATATAAAACTCCTAAACTGTAAGTAAGTTTGGTTTGTTGGAAAAGACTGAACATCTTAAAACTGTACAGTCCAGTGGGGTAGCCATCGGGCACGTGTGGCTGCTGAGCACTTGATACGGGGCTGTTTTAAGTTTAGACGTGCTGTGAGTGTAAAATGCACAGTGGATACTGAAGACGTGGTATAGCAAAAAAAAAAAAAAAAGACAAAATAATTTCTTCTTATTGATTAAAATGTGAAAATGATATTTTGGATATCTTGGGTTAAAATACTATTAAAATTAGTTTTGTAGTCATTAAAATGGACTAAATGGAGAAAAGCTAACTAATTATTAGATTAAAAGGTAAGATAGATGATGTTATACATTTTTAAGCCCCCAAAATTCAAGAATTAATGGAAAAGCTTCAGAGAAGACAGTTTTTTGCCCACCTGAGCATAGATCAGATGTGCAACTGTTGCTGTTTATTTCAGCTCTTATATTTTTGTTTATAGGAGTTTCCAAATGCCAGCCGTTATTTTTAATTAGTGTTTAAAAGATGTTTCTATTTATAGGCAGGAGGTTAAGTTTTAATCAGAGCTGGATACCACCGAAATGCCAGGCCCCTGTGAGGGGCCGTGGACAGTCAAAGGCGGGAGGATCAAAGCTGGCGCCGGGCACCTGTCACTCTGCCCAGAAACCATGGGGTGGGAGACCCTTTTCGCCCCTTCCTTTTGGCATAAAACACATTGTGTTCTTAACTTACAGCCCAGTTTAGTTGTTACATATTACCTCTTTAATCTTTGAGAAGTATAACAGGTTTTAATTGGTGGTTCTTCGTTGAACGAACTACACGGTGATGCCCAAAGCCAGGACAGTCTCTTCAGCTTGGATCTCTGGTGACAGGAGACTGGGGTCTGAATATGGCTTCACTCCATTTATGTAACTGGCGTGGTCACTGTTCATATAGTTCACAAATACTCCTCCAGGCACTAGGGATACTGCAGTGGGCATGACAGGTGAGGGTCTCCCTGAGGAAAGACAGCTTTTAAGTAAATGAATAAGACAGTTTTAGGTAAGAGCTATGAAGAAGATAGACAAGTGAGGCTGGGGGAGTTGTATCTAGATAAAGTATTCAGGAAAGGCCATGCAGACAAGGTGACATTCAAGCCAGGATATAAGGACGAGTAAGAACTGATTATACAAAGCCAAGGGGCCGGGTGACTTCCATAGAGAGGCAGTAACAGCAGGTGCAAACATGAGAGCGTGGCATGTGCCAGGATAGGGGTCAGCAAACTTTTTCTGTAAAGAAACAGATTGTTAACATTTCAGGCCATATGGTTTCTGTCACAACTATTCACCTTTGCTATTGTGGCCTGAAAACTGCCATAGACAGCACGTGAGCAAACAGATGTGCCTCTACTCCAGTAAACCTGTTTATGGACCCTGAAACTTGAAATGCATGTAATTATCATGTCTCAAGATAATTCTTTTTGTTTTTGTTGTTGTTCCTTCAAACTATTTAAAAACATACATACCACTTCTAGCTGCGGGCGGATTTGGCCTGCCCCATCCAGAGTTTGTTGACCCCTGCACCGGGGCGGGCAGAGGCCAGACCAGGGGGGCGTGGGCGCCGTGTGCCCAGTGGGATTTCGTTCTAACAGTGTGCCTCCTTCCCTACTCTTGTCCTGGCATGTAGTTAGTTATACTGACAGCTAATCTCGCTGTGATGTTCCCTTGAAATGTCACTCAGAACCAGAAGAGCAATAGGATTTTGGCCAACTGGGGTGTTTTCTAGAAACTTTATTAGTTAAGTGTGATTTATTTTGACACCGATTAGCAGGAATTTAATTGAATAACCATCTGCCTTTCTTTTAAGTGACAGAACATTTCATGGAAGAAAGAGTTGTTCTTTGGTGAGAAAAGTCTTAAGGATTCTGACTTTATTCTCAGTGCTTCTCCTTGACCTTAACAAATAAGGATAGTCTCTTTCAGTTGGTATTAGGGCTTTTTAAATATTTAATAAATAGAAAGCATTTGAAAACTGTCCAAAGATCCTGGAGTGTGGCAAGTTGTATGTGGAGCATCCCTAGGGGAAAACGTTCTAGAGGTATTTTCCTGGCAAGGACCACTGTGAGTTATGGCCCTTATGCTCTTTGTGCAGGGTGCTTGCCTCTGGCCCCTGGGATCAATGGTATATGAAAAATTAGATATCTGTGCAGAAAAAACTTTCAGCACAAAGCAGGGAGTGCTTATAACTTGGGGGGGAGCTGGGGGTTGTTACCCGTATTTCCAAGAGCTATAGAAATGTTCCTTACTCTTTTTCGACTGGTGTATTCCCCATAGACCAGGGTTCTGCAACTCTGGGCTGTGGACTGATACCGGTCCGTGGCTCGTTAGAAACCAGGCTTCATGGCAGGAGCTGAGCGGCAGGCAGTGAGCGAGCAAGCGAAGCCTCATGTGTATTCACAGCCGCTCCCCCAGCACTAGCACCACTGCCTCAGCTCCACCTCGGATCATTCATTAGGCATTAGATTCTTATAGGAGCATCGATTCCTGGTGCCAGAAAGGTTGGGGACTGCTACCTTAGAGCATAAACATATGTAAAGTTTCCTTTTGAGAAGGCGAATCTGCTATTTCCATAGCTCATTTAAAGCTGTGATTTTGTTGCTTATGCCCCTGATTGTCCCAGTTCGCTGTGGCACTCTCGTTGGCAGAACCGGATATTCTTGACACATTAGACCAAAAGAATCTCAGCTGCGGAAGAAGCCTATCCTAGCACGGATCAGGCAGGGAGGGGCCCTCCATTCAGTAGTTTGCGTTAGTTTCTTTGCTGTCATTTCCCCTTGTCCCTTCCCTTCTTCATGCTCTGTGGGTGGGTAGGCCAGTGCAGTTGCACTGGGAAGTATATTTTTAAGGATTCTCTGTTTATGTAGCTCATTTTTTGTGTCACTTGTGTTGCTTCTGTGTTTTGGTTCTGTTCACAGAATGCCTCCTCTCTCGGTCAGGATTTCTGAGCATGGTTTCTAGTCTGATGTTTGTCAGCTGTGTTTGCATGTCAAGGGTGATAGGTTACATGACCCTTGGCCTTCATGCCTGCATCACGTGTGGTGTGAATCCCCAGGTATGCTCTGGGAGAAGGGATACCACACGTTCAGAATCTTAAAGGAAAAATGCACCAGAACAAACACACTGAGAAGCTGGACAGAGTAAAGCATGTCATCCTAAGCTATCTCGAGGGGGAACGTTCGCATTTCACAGCCTGAAAAATAACGCTGAGTATAGGAGTAAACCAACTTTCACATCGTGAGTCAAAGACACCACTAACCGTATGCCGGTAATTTTAACCAGAACAGAACATGAGCTGAAGGGAACCTTAGTTCATAGAAATACACTGCTTTCAGTTTTGAGCATACCAACTCAAAGAGCCATAAAAGTTTAAAAATATGTTGGACATCTGATTCTTGGAACAAAAGGTATTTTCTGAGAACTTTTTTTGAGTAATGAATTTCTGCCCTCGTTCACAGGTCTCTTAAGCCTTAGAAATAGCTGCTCCGTAGTAGCGAGGTGAAGACCCATGGAACTCGGCTCTGTGTCTCTTCCCCCAAGAGCCCACGAAACAACTTTATTTCTGTAGACTTCAGTCGAGCACTTAAAAATTGGAGGCACACCTCAAGTGAATTTTTGGAAAATTCAGAAACAGCAACTCAGTGTCTTACTGTCAAAATTGGGAGTGGTGGACATTTGTCAGAAAGGCGCCCATGGTAGCATGCCCTACTCTGATGTTTCACCTGGTGGGTTGAACCAGAGAATCAACTTTCTAGGAGAGGCCGTTACCAGCATCGGTTCATCCTCTCACTGTATTTAGAGAAACTCTGTTGGTTTAGCTGAGGAGGAAGAGGCCCCCTAGGTTAGACTGCAGTGGGAAAGTGTGGGTATCCTGTCCCTGTCTTCCCTCCAGTCCTCCAGGGGTGCCACACCCTCATGGCCGACCCCATGCGAAGAGAAGAATGATACCTGTTTATGTGCATATGAGCGGCTCGTCCATGTCTTGATCTCATGAAACACCCAAGCCAACCACCTCGTATTGCCCCAGGCATTGACTTCACAATGAATAGACTTGGGTCCCAGGGCCCCATTTTCCTCGTCTGCACAGCGGTGCGTGGACTGCTGGTTTCCCAACTTTTTGGCCATAGCCAGCTGTTAAAAAAAGTTTCATGATGCTATCTTTACTCTTAAATTTTCTATTTTATTTTCTTAAAATGTGTGTCGTGGTGCAATAAATTGAGTTTATAATGCATATATGGTTGCAGCCCACAGTTTGGAAAATGCTGGACAGTGTCACGGTCCTCGCTGGCTCTCCTGCTTCCTCCTTGTGGACTGTGACCAAGGTTCCTGCAACTCCATCTCCTCTGGATTAAAATGGAGCCATAAACCCCATCTTCACAAGATTGTTACATCCATGGTTTTAACGTAATTTCTGTTCATACAAGATTCATCATCTCATTTTGTGTGAAACAGTCCAGTTTTGTTATTTAGCCAATCTCTTTTAATTTGTCAGGACTGGCAGGGAGAAAGAGAGAAAAGTAGTATAATCTCCCCAGCTATTAGAAGACCCTAAGCTTCCAGTCAAGGAATTCTTGATCTTGAGGGGAGCTTCATGGGTTTTGGGGTGGGAGGACCTTGCTCTAAATCAGGGCGTCTTAATCTTAGTACAACTGACATTTTGGACTAGATAGTTCTCTGTCGTGGGGGCTGCCTTGTGCATTATAGGATGTTTAGCATCCCTGGTCTTTACCATGAAATGACAGTATCAATCCTACCCCAGTTTTGGCAATCAGAAATGTCTTTAGACATTGCCAAATGTCTCACGGGGGCGAAGCCACTCTGATTAAGAGCCAGTGGTCTAAAGCAGCAACTGATTCACAAAAGGCAATTTTTGCATCTCATCCAATAGTGCCTGACAACGGGTTACAGCATGTAGTGGGGTGGCTAGAAAGGTGGTTAGCAACACTGAGAGGCTCTCTCCTCTGCCAGTTTGTCTCTCCCAAGGCTCCAAAGAAGGTAACCTTGGGAGAGGTGAACACAGACTCTCTAAGAGGGAAGAAAAAGAAGGAATTGCAAACTAAAGTAGTAGTAGCAAGTAAATCTAAGGAAACAGATTAGTAAGTAAGGACAAACCCGTTTTACCACTAGTACACAGAGAGCCATGCCAGCAGCTGTCTGCATTCTGCTCTGAAAAGGACACTTTCAAGGTTGATTGCAAATGGAAAAACATCTACCTTGCAGGCCTTTTCCCTCATCACTGCCTTTCTTCTGGCTCTGGCTGAAGAGCCCTTGAAAACCACATAAAATGGCCCCCCCCAGGGTGGGCTTTACATGCAGAGAAGACATGGGTTTTAATACATTGTTGGTAAGAACTCACTGTTTGCTTGAAAACACCACAGCATTTATTTGAAATCCAGAGGTGGAAGGTGTGATCTCAGGAATGCAGTGGTCTGACAGCTCTGATGCTCATTTTTAAATTTTATTTGGGCTAAAAACATAGTTTCTGTGAATTGAGAGCATTTTGTGATTAACAGACCTCTAGAGAGGCACATTTTAAAAGATAAAGATTTAGCTACATATCATGTCTCTGAATTCTAAAATTGATCAGTCGCTGTGATTCTACCCCATTCCCTGTAATGCTAAAACTCCTCCCGTTCAGGGTGCCCAGTGTTGGGGCTTTGTTCCCCATTCTCCCTTGGTTGCTTTTTGGTAATATTCTGGCTACAAAATAAACATTTCTGTTTTCTTTCCCTCACAGAAGAGTCTATAGAGGAGGTGAGGTATAATCTCTTGGGCCCCGGTGACTCTTCAGGAAGCTCACCAGTTTCTATTTAGGAAAATGCTGTGTGCAGAATTTGGTGCCCCTGTCCTCTCTGGTCTGCCTAGATGCGGAATCAAAGCAGCGTAGAAGCAGAACCCGGCCTCGCCGACGTCAGGGCCCATCGTCGTAGTGTGTGAGAGTAGCCTGCGGGACAAGAGGACTGCGTAAGGACGCGGGGCCCAAATGAGGGAAAGGTGCCAGAGCACCGCCCCGTCTCAGTGCTGCCCCAGTGGCCCGTGCCTCTTACTCTCCCTCCTCCCGCCGTCCTGGAGGCTGCGTGCACGTCATCACCTGGTACTGTCAGGCACCGTCGTGGAGCCCACAGGCAGATTTTCAGATTGGACATCAAAAGGAACCACGTGGAGTGTCAGAGTGGTGTATGGCAGTTAGCGAAGTGGTTCTTCAGGGTAAGGTACAAAGGGCCAGATGGGATGGGAGCTTCCGGAAAGGCAGTTTGACACGTGCCATATTCAGTATGGGGCCGTTTGTCACAATTTCTTTGTAGGGACAGGGGTCAGGCTTGTTAGCCCCTTGACATGGTCAGGCTCAGGTTACAATCAGAGGTCAAATGCTGATGAATCTGAACTTTAGGATGAAAGCTATAAATAGTGTGACTTAATACTCATTTTTTAAAAAGCCAAGACAGCATTTGTGAGGGGCTCAGCTCTCCCTTTAACACGGCATTGTAATCCCTTTCCTAGAGTTTGGATTGAAAATATGGGGTATTTTTCTTTAGTTGCTTTTGTCTTAATGTCTTTTAAAACCATGTGCCTTTAATGATGTGGGGAAGAACAGAGCTCTATATAATTCTTTAGTTATATTTGTGTATTCTTTGTTTTATTCGGTTTATGAAACAGTGTTTTAGAACATCTTCAGAATCGGGACAATACCTCTCTGCATTTCTTTCTTGGAGCCTGCTCTGTTATTCAGTCCAGCGTCCCAAAAACTATTCCTTGGAACCCTGCAACAAGTCAAGTCTCCCCTGCTATATCACGATGAAGGGATTTTTCAAAAGCTGATCTAAAATGACTAAATAAAAACTCTCATCTCTCAGATCAATATTCCTCTCTTGTTCCTCTCATTTCCATAGGCCAGGGATTGTGTTTATTTACCTTGAATTGCTACCGCATGTTGGGGCTAGTCAGATGTTTGTTAAATAATGAAGATAAAGAAAAATAAGCCACTGATGGCAAAATCTGCCTGATTTTTCTTAAAAGGCTCTTTCAAATAAACTGTTATAATTAATTCATAATATTTAGAATTTGTAAATAAAAGGAAAAGAGCATGTAATATGCGGGCTTTTAGCTACAGGTTCAGTCAGACTTTATTAGAAAACCCCTTGTTGCTTATTATTCTTTGCTGTTTGCTCCTGCCGCTGTACCACTGTACCCAGCAGCAGGTCTGTTGTATAGAGGCTTTAAGGGGCCTTATGTACTCTGGCTGTATACGTTCTCCCATCCTTCCCTCCCCCGCCATCCTGTACAGATGTTCTCGAGATGGGGAGACAGACACATTTTCTGGGGTTATAAATCACTTTGCCCTGATGCTCTTCTTTCTGTGTAGCCACAAATGCAGCTCCATCTCATGTTCATTGTGTCTTAAAGGTCTCAAGGGTGAAATCAACATGTGGTGTTTTATTGGTACTTCTGGCTTTTTTATACTTCCGTCAATAGTTTACATATTTTTGTATTAGATTTCTGCGCTAAAATCCATGCCGAGAAGGCATACAGTTGTCTGTGAACACGGCCATTTTCTTTCACAGCTGCAAACCGGACCATATTCCCATGTAACGTGTGCTTTACATGCCCTAAAAAAAGAGGTCTCATTTTTCCAAAGTACTCAAATGTCTTTCCAGATGGTTCTCTTCCCTCCAGTGCCTTTTCCTGTCCACCATTCTCTACCGTCTAGTTTCACGTACTCCAGGATTTGAGAGTTCAATTTCTCAGGCCTTGGAGCTATGGAGCCCGCAAACTGCACATAAGATAAGCTCTTCTGGCAGCGTTTGCCAGCAGCTGGAGGGTGGTCCCCGAGCCTGCCCTGCAGGGAGGGGACAGTGCTCTGGAGAGCCCACGTGTTCCCTGGCAGTGCGTGCTCTTACATTGGAATGTGTGTGCTGGTGCCTGATAGCAAGGAGAAAGCAATTAGACTGGATTCAAATTGTTTAAAAAATGAAAAGACACCTATTCGTGCGCAAATGATGGCACTTTGTGTGTATGTCAGTGTATAAAATTTTAAGATCAACTGAACTTACAAGGTGGCACTATAAATGAATTTCAAGCTACTTGGTCTGCGTGTTGCTTTGCGGCAGCCTTGAAACACCTGGAGCTGTGTGCCATAGACCAGCTGGTCTCGCCCAGCTTGGGTAGACGCAGACGCCCAGGCCCAGCACAGGGATTCTGCGGGCACTGGGGGACCAGCCAGCCAGCGAGCAGCGGCCGAGTCAGCTCAGCTGCCAGGACACCAGGTAGTGTCCTTATGAATGGACTATGTAAAATAGTACCCTTTCGCTCAGACACCTTTTCCCAGCCTGGCTCTTGAGTTGATTTTAGTAACTTTTATGGGAAATAATTCATACACTGTGCACGGTTCAAGAATTTTCAGTAGATTCGCAGTTGCACTGTCACCACAGTCCGTTGTAGATATTTCCTCATCCCCAGAAGAAACCTGCGTTAGCTCTCGTTGCCATCTCTCCCCTGACCTCAGCCCACGCACCCACACTAATCCTCCTGCCTCCGTAGATTTGCCTATTCTGGACTTTCATGTAAATGGAATTGCATACGGTGTGTGACTTGTGACTGGCTGCTTTTCATTTAGCATATTGTATTCAGGAATCATCCATGTTTCAGCATGTACCGGTACTTTTTTTTTTTTATCACCAGATATTTTCAGTTGTATAAGTACACAGCATCTGTTCACTCACCAGTTGAATGGATGTTTGGGTTGTTTCCACTTTTTGGCTATTATGTGTAATGCTGGCATAACACATGGGTGTACATGTTTTTGTGTGGATGTATGTTTTCACTTCTCTTGGGCCTATATCTTGGAGTGAACTGCTGGGTCATACGATAACTGTTTAACCTTTTGAGGAACTGCCAAACTGTTTTTACAAAGTTAGTGTGCCATTTTACATTCTCCCCAGGAATGTCTGAGGGTTCCAGTGTTTCTTCATCCTTGCTAACACTTATTATTGTCTTTTATTTTAGCCATCCTATTGAGTGTGAAGGACTATCTCATTGTGGTTTTGATTTTCTTTTCCCTAATAACATCATCTTGAACATTTTTTTATTGTCCATTTGTACATCTGTGGAGAAAAGTCTAGTCAGATGTTTTGCTCATTTTTAGATTGGTTTATTTGTCTTTATTATTGAGGTATAGTCATTCTTTATATATTTCAGATACAAGTCCTTTATCAAGTCTATGACTTGTAAAAGCATTCTTTTCACTTTCTTGATGGTGTCCTTTGAAACACAAAAGTCTTAATTTTGACAAAATCCAGCTTATCTTATTTTTTTTCTTTTTTTGCTTGTGCTTTCGTATCATCTAGGTAGCCATTGCCTAATTCAAGGTCTGGAAGATTTACACCTATGTCTTCTCCAAGTGTTTTATAGTTTTAGTTCTTAATTGAAGTCTTGGGGTTTATTTTTTAAAAGTCCATTTCTCTAGCTCCCGTAGGGAAGGATATTGGGAGAAATCGCCATTAAGAAGAGAGAGGAAGAGAGGGTGTGATATTTCATGGAACACATGGCATGGCTAGAAACTGGGCTTAGGACACCCTGCCCAGTAACATGTGACTTTTCCTCCTTCAGGTCTCAGTTCACATGGCCCCTTCTTAGGGAGTCTTCTGACCAATCTCCGGCCCATCCCCACTTCCCTCATTTTCCATCATGTCCGTCCATGTCATTTATCACCAACATAGGCGTCTGTCTTGCCGGCTCTACTGAATTCTTCTTAGACTTTATACTTAACTATAAGCTTCAGGAGGGCTTGTCTGGTTTATTCACCACTTTCACCTCAATACCCAGTACTTTTTTTTCCGAAGAATGAATTTCCTCGGATCTCAGGTGTTCTGGAATACAGGTACCGGTGTCTGACATGGCAAGGGGATTGGAACAACTAAGGCCGCAGCGAAACCGCCTCAGGAGAGAGTGAGCCCTTTTGCCAGACTGGGCGAGGCCCGCCACAGCCGCGTCCGCCTCTGCGAGAGCGAGGGAGAGCGAGAGAAGGCACTGGTGTCCCCTGTGAGGTTATCGGAGGAGGTACCCCATGGTCACTTTTCTGCCAACAGTAAAAAGCCTTTTTTAAGCAAAAAGTCCTTTTTCAGCAAAGGCCATGTGTCACCTGTTAATGAAATGAAGAACAAAGGTGGAGTGCATTATGTCCTAGTTACAGAATCGCATATTGGTGTATTGCCATTTGGAGCATAGTTGCGATAGGAAAGGTTATCAAACTGAGCCGTATTTCAAGGCGGACCCAATATGGGTTCCCAGGTTTTCCTTTTTGGAGCCAGCTGCGTGTAATGGAATTAATGTTACTAAATAAAATAATACCTCCATTGGAGAAGGAAGAAAGGTTAGAATTTGCCATTTGTGGTGACATGTGTCATCACGTTTGACCCTCACTGTCACTCCCCATGTACATGTCGAGTGTGATGATCCTGATAGCAGTTTCAGAAGATCCTGTTTTGCATGCTGCTGCGGCTCTGGTTATAACTGGTTAAAACAAATTATGAACAGTTAACATAGACAAGAGCTTTAGGGACTGACTGGAACAAGGTTAGTAAGAACCCCTGAAAAAGAGACTAGGGCCTCTGAGGCCTCATTTGTAGTCTTAACCCCTGGCCTAGGGAGTTATTAACCTGGCTTTGTAACAGCAAATAGAGTAACTTTTAATTTCCTGTACTTAAAAAGAAATATGTTAAGATCGCAGTCCTTTGAGTAAGGTGAGAAAGAAAATGAGAAGTCCAAGAACCAAAATACAAATGTTGAGAATCTTCATGTGACAACCACATAGTTGATGATGATTTTTATTTTTTCAGGAGAATGAACAGATAAGACACAGGGGTGCGTCGTAGATGCCCCTAAACACAGTGCTTTCTGGAAGTGCGGCCCGCCTTGGCGCTGCCTTCCCACCGCCGTGCTGCCAGGCAGGCTCCCTTACCAGCAGTAAACCCACTTTTAAAGCAAAGTTAAATCTAATTTAAGAACACAAATTGAAAAAGCAGGTTTGTTTATTGCAGTGTTAGACCTATTAACTCACAAAAGCCCTGAGCCTTGGTCTTTCTGTTTACAGATATAAAATGGAACTCTAAATGAGGTTTAATGGGCTTCTCAGATCATGTTCCCTGGACAGATTTCTTTCCCCTTCAACAGTAAATTTTGAAATCAAAAGGACTGAAAAGAAAGGGGAGTGCTTCCTGTCATAAATAGGATGGGTGGCATTCTTCAAAGCGTTTTACAGCTTCCAACTGTGCATTATAATTTCAGAGTAGCTGAAAAGCATTCTGAGTTTTTTTAAGTAGTACATTCATTCAGAAACATTTATCAAGCACGTGCTAGGCACCAGGCATCGAGATAGGGCCGGAGATGGTCTAAAGGTGCGCAGGCCCCGGCTTTCACCAAGCTTACGTCTTAGTGTAGATAAATACGTGAACAAGCGAACAAGGAAACACGAGTGTCCGAGAGCACTGTGAGCTGGAGAGATTGCAAGACACTGTGAGAGAGTGACCGATGGGGTAGCGGGGAGGGGCTGATGAGCTCTGGGCCGAAGAGGTGAGTTAAGTGGTGCTGACCTATCAGATCATTTGACTGAACATGGGTGTGGTAGCTGAGGTGCGGCACCAGCGGTGCTATCTGGTGTGACCGAAGACACCCTTGTCCCCTTGGTCTGCCGCCCCTCACAGCCTTCTAAAGGCTCTTAACACAGTGTGGGACTTCCTGAGACACGCTTCCGACTTTCTGGCCGCATCAGAGTATGGAGTGATGGAGCTCTAATATATTAACAGAAGGGAATACCTCGTCATGGGTTTTTAAGTGAAAGAATGCAGGCCGCACCAAGCTCTGAGTCCAACAGTGGTAAGTGGAGAGATGGCAGAACACAGTGTATCCATACTGACTGCTGCCGTGGTAAAGATCAGAAGTGAATTTAGCCAAATGGCTAGGATTTCACATTCATCGTGTTCTCCATTTGTGCAGAGCTACCTGTTTATAGTTGTGAAACATTTAAAAATAAAGCAAAGGAAGCAGCTACCTACAAGAGCCATAGATGCTTTTCAGGCGTGGCACTGAGGATGCACCAGATCAGGCCCTGGCTCCAGGATGGCGGTGACAGAAGCGACACGGTCGATTCACCCTCTGTGACTCTGACTGTCTCGTATACTCTGTTGGTGGCACAGTGGCTGCCAGAACAAAGCTGGGGGTACTCGCTCTTAGAAGTTATTGGAACTAAGTTGTCGTCCTCTGCCTGTAGCAGTGTCTGCCCAGCCTCTGCAATTCCGTTTGCTCCGTAGGCACAGTAATGCGTTTGTAAGATGCCCGTTTTCAGACTCCACCTCCAAGGAACCCAGGGCCCCACAGAGGGGTCTGCTGTTTAACGGTGCTTTCTGCCTGACGTGAAGATTTAAACTGCTCGAAGAACCCACGGACGTTCTTCTCTTTAATCTGTCGTTATGTGCTGGAGTTCCAGCTTACATTTTTATTAAAAGTTAGAAGAATTATGTTCAAGAAAAGTTTGAAAACCACTTCGGAAAATTATTTTACCAGATAATAAGCAGGCTATGGAGTGCATTCCCGTATAAGAATTTTTATTTCCTAGAAGCAGTTTCCATGAAAAACAATCTAAAATTGAAATTAGAAAAAAGTTTTGAGATAAAATTTTTTATAGAAGAGCATTGGGAATTGTAAAATGTTAATCAATATGGGATTTGAAGTATGTAGCGATTCACAGAGGGGAGTCGTGTTGGCATGGAGAGAATCGGAGCGAGTGACTTAGGGGTGACTCTTCTTAAAGGCTGTGTCTCACTGTCGGGGTCACTACCCACACGCGGCACCTTCTATCAGTATTTGTGCTGGGCTTGTAGGCCAGAGAGATGCTCTGCTTCAGGAGGAGGAATGCCAGAGCGTGTTTGCATGTGCAGAAGGAATTTAATCCATAGAGAAAGGGACAGGATTTGAAGGCCCCGAATTCAGTAACACTCTGTCTGTTCCTGCCAGGACAAGGCTGAAACTGGCCAGAACCAATTCATGAGGTTCTGCGTCGTGCTGGTAGGTTCGGGGCGTTAAAATTTACTGG
Source organism: Eonycteris spelaea (assembly GCA_003508835.1). Lineage (NCBI taxonomy): Eukaryota > Metazoa > Chordata > Mammalia > Chiroptera > Pteropodidae > Eonycteris > Eonycteris spelaea. The sequence goes on from PUFA01000245.1 coordinate 660,464, forward strand.
TGTACCACTGCCTGTGCCACTGGAAGCCTAGGGCAAGGGCCAGTGAACTGGAGCTGGGCCAGTCCACTCTGTAGCCTGCTTTTATAAATGAAGTTTTATCTGAAGACTGCATGCTTCATGCTCGATCCACATACTGTCTAGGGCTGCTTTTGTGATATGATGCCAATGGACTGAAAAACCGAAAGTGCTCGCTCTCTGGCCTTTGACGGAAAACATTTGCTGACTCCACTCTAGAGTCTAGTAGGAAATGGGTTCCAGGTCCATTAAAATATCTCGGGACGAGATATTTCCAGGATAGAACAGTTAATGCGAGGGAGGCCAGCATGTTCTGCTTAAGGTCATGGTTATACCACGGAGGTACCTGTCGGGTCACAGGACTTACCCTCTGAATCTGAGACATGGTTTGTGAATACAGAGACCCTCAGGGCAGGTGCCAGTTTTCAGGCACTGGTGGAAATCAGAGAAGAGGCTCCATTCATCTTGTACTGTGTATTTCTGAGCCCGAAGTCAGCTCAGCTGAGCCTTTTAGGTAGTGAGAACTTTCTTGAAATGGCAGATGCTGGTGCAAGGCCAAGTCGTCTGTCTATAAATTCCCAGGCCTCCGGACCCTTCCTTGGTGGGCACCCCCTGCTTCCTGTGCTTGGCTCGAATCTGAGGCTCAGTCCAGCCCTTTCCTGCCCCCCGAGCCCGGCCCGGCCCTGCCAGTGCCTTTTTACCGCACATCCTCTGCCCCACACATGTGCAGGGCCACCTTCAGCAGCAGCAGTCACCTGACAGCCACCTTGCTGTGTCATTTCACACTGCTTGGAATTAATACTCCCAAGGTTTTTACAAATTTAGTAAATAATGACTTTTGAAGTAGCCAAAGCCAGAAACATGCTACTCCCACAAACACTTGCTATATGTGAAGCACTATCCTAGCACTTGCCTGGGTGTCCTCGGGGGCTTCCCATTGCAGCCCAGAGGGGCTAAAGCTCTTCCAGCCCCCCATCCTGGGGAGGGGAGCGGGATCAGTGAAGAGTGCTTAGAGCAGTGAGCTGAACTTGCAGGCCCGGTGATTGACAGACCCACCAGGCCTTTAGTTTGGGGTGTCCAAACACAGTAGGTCAGAAATCAGTTTAGCAGGTCACCAACCAGCATTTAAAATACACACACACATATGTATATGCATGTGTGTGTGTACATATATATATATGTATATCAATGTTTGACTATATGGGTATAGTAAGAGAAAGTATAAAAAAAGAAACTTTGGTTTCTGTGTGTGCGCACATGAGCACGTTGTATGCATATGTGTGTTGACTGCTGTGAATGTATTTGGAATAAATGAGCCACCAGCCTTAGAGCCAGAGCCCTGTGTTTTTGTGTTCTGCAAAATGCCTTTTGGATACCCAGGTCCCCCACGTCTGCTCACGTCTCCCCGATGGCTGACACCTGTTACCATGGACACACACCGTCCTCCTGGTGGGAATCCGTGCTGTGGTTGGAGCCCCCATCCAGGAGCAGTTATATGGTTCATGGAGGGTTTTTATTCTGTCATTAAATGTGGGTCTGACGTGAATTGGCTTCCGCATACCTACGCTTTATCCGTCCCATCCGCAGTTCCAAGACCCTCCCATCTGTACGCAGCCCCGAAGATCCAGTCATAGTCTTGGGCACTCTTGGGAGAGCACTGATGTCTGTGCACTCATCACTTTCTGTTCATGGAGACTTCAGAAACCTGCAGACTTCTAGAATCCATTTGCAGTGACGTGACCTAGCACCGCTCTGTTCAAACCCACCTGTCCCCTGAGGGCAGCACCCACGTCTTTTTTCTGTTCAGTGTCCCTTAAGCAGAACACTTTGGAAAACAATTCCAAAGTGATTTTTATTAGACGAAAGTATTTATAAGTACACATCTGTACCTGCACATTGTATATCACAACGTCATTGCGACTTTGTGGGAAGAATTGGGGACCTAAATTCCTTTTCTTCTTCCTGCCTTATTTGTGTGCCAGACACTGTGCTAATCGTTCACACATGGTATGGAATCCTCAGCACTGCTGCGCGCGGTGGGGGCACGTGTCCCCGGCCCTGGCTGGCAGGGGGTGGGGCCTGGTCCAGCAGCTGTTTGCTCTGAAGTCTCGGGAAGAAAAGCTGGGCGTGTGCTCAGGAGGCAAGCAGGCTCCGCCCCGCGCCACAGCTCTGCTCTTCCCATGCCCGCAGGGCCTGCTTCTGATGTTCTCCAGCGCTTTTACTCTCTTCCTGCCTGCCTGCCGCCATCTGCCCCTTGTCTCTCCCTGCCTCCTTGCCCTTTCTCGTCCTTGCCCCTTATTTCTTGTCTGCCCAACCTGACCGTGTTGCTGGTGTTCAGCTAACATGTTTGCCGACTCCAGGCTTCCAATGATTTCTAGAGTTTAGAGTGACTTTGTGAATTTGAGCCATTGAAAAGTCATTAAATCTTATCTCTATTGAGACACAGTTGAAATATAATAAAATGTGAACATTTAAAGTGTGACTGATAAATCGCGGGCTGTGTGTGCACACATGAGGCGATGGACCTGAACAGACAGAACCAAGAAGCCGCAGATGGAGTGGAGGCTTGTCGTGGACGTGTGCAGTGTTTGGTTTGGTTTTCTTTAAATCTCACTGGAAGTTAAAAGACAAGGTGACCACCACCCCCATTAATTAACCTGTTGGAAAATAAAGAAGAGCACAATCTGCAGAACAGGCAGCTCTCTTTCGAGAGATCTGCTTCTGAATTTTTTGGCTCGTGCTCCCCGGCACTGAGAACTTCACTTTCCTCCACTGCCAGTGGACAAAGGAGCTTGATACAAGGATGTGACAGATTGTTAAGGATTTTTTTAAGTTTCTCAGTGACCTGGAGAAAGTGCCCACTGTGGAAATACTGCTGGGGAAAATTGAGGCAAATGTCACTTTGCCGCTGCTTTTCAGAAGACCCCCATTACATATGATGGCAGGTGGTTAAGCAGATTTCAAAGGCGATAAAAACAATTTAGAGGATAAAATAGGGATTTTCTTTGTTTCTCAGAGAAATACTAAGAGAAGTAAAAACGCTGCACTGGAGCAGAAATATCTGTTGGGCCCTCAGCCTCACACAGCATCTCTGATGTCTTTTAAACATCCTGTCATTAAAATATTGAAAGGCGTTGAGCTCTTTTGCAATGAAAAGGCTTGTTGTTTTTCTGCTCTTCGTGAAGTGGGGAGAAGGAGGTTGGTCTGTACTTCCTGGATGCCATGTCGGCCTTCAGGGGTCAGAAGACTAGCTCTCTTATTAATTGTGACAATAAACTATTTTTAACAGTAAGAGAAATGGAAATGCTGACTTCATATTGATTGTGAAAGAGCGTCTTTCACTAGGCTGTCCTGGGCGCCTTCCAGTCAGGGTAGGACCGCCCTGCCTCCTGCCCACCCCTCTGGGGCCTTATCCTACTAGGAAATAGGCTTTAATTTATGCTTTGTTATTTCTGTATGCGTGAATAAGATGAAGGAGAGCACAGGAAGGAAAAATGACCAGCTAAATCCTTCATTCTCAAAGTCAAATCTGAAAAATAAACTTGCCCCCAAGTTTTAGAGTGACAAACAGCAGTCATTGTCAGAGGCATGGTGTGCCCAGGTCACATAAATCTAAGTCGTTCAAACATTCCCATGCTGACAGTTTTGCCGTACGTGACGACACTAAAAGTTGGTGCAAAGACTGTGTTCACAGTGTGCAGTTGCGAGGGGTGAGGCTCTTCTCCGAGGGCCCAGAGCAGGGGCCGAGCAGCATCCCTGGTCACCTAACTGTCTCTCTGTGTGGTGGCCCTTGGGGCTCCCAAACACACCCCTGGGGCATGGCCAGGGGCTGGTGGTGTTTGAAGCATTTAGATGGCCGTGACTTGGGAGAAAACAAAAGGGGTAGATAGAGGCACCTAAGGGAGCCATTTGGGTTTCTCCGCCACGTGGCTTTTGGCACTGGGACCACAGGGCACCAGTGGGGGTCCGATTTTTCTGACGTCTTCCTCGGATTGGTGTGGTTTGAGGAGCTGGCTTCTCTGAGCTCTTCACTTGTTCTTTATGCTCATAATATTTCAGGGGCGACCCTTTCCCTTTTATGGTCTGCTGTTAATTTCTATTGATTGTATAGGAAAGAACATTTTATTAAAGATGGAGAGACTTTTGAGATCCGACCAGTCTGAGTGGCTTCTTCCCTTTTGCTGTTGTGATGGTCTGAGGCGATTAGCTCATTTCCATGCACCTCTGAAATTCCTTCAGGGTTGTAAAAATTGGTTGGGTACTCTGTCCTTACAAGTGTAGAGGGCCTGGCTGCCCACAAGCAAAGGGCAGGGCCACCAGAATCCCCAAATTAACACCTGTGGGGAGATCACTCTTGCCTTGGGGAAGGATTCTTTCCAAAAGATTTGTTCCTTTCCTTCATTCCTATTTGTTGGCATATAAATCCATTTAGAGCAGATTAAAGGAGAGATCTGGCCTGGTCACTGGTAGTGATATAATTTATAGGGGCCCCAACCAAAATGATGAAATCACTTATATTTTACTGTAGCCATAAATGGATTCCTTTAAAGGGTCTCCCTCTTTCAGAGGCAGTAAAAACAAAGGGTGATGGAAAGAGGCTATTTCAGACACACCTCATCACTTCCATGTATGGCTAGTGTTGAACTGACAATGGAATATAAAAGGCAGACTGCTAAAATGGGTGTAACTGAGAGGGCTTCAGTGCAAGTAGAAAATGGCCTGCAACTGGGTTCTGAAAACCAAATTCAGGTAGAATTTCCACGGAAAGAATGTGTCTCAGGTGTCGAGAGATGCTGGGGCCTCTGCGTCTGTCCTTAGAGGCAGCCAGTTCCATTTTGTCTGTCGGGGTATTTGTGTGTATGTGTGGGGCGGCTGTTCTGGCAAATAACTGCAGGTAAAGCTCCAGTAAAGTGTATCTTTACTAAACAGCATCCAGAGTTAGCTTGCCTGTTTTTAGTATGTTCTACAGACCTGCAGCAGGAGCTACTTGCATCAAGGCTGTCTTCCTTTCCCCCCTGGCAGACACCCCAAAATTCCTCAGAAGGCACACTTTGCATGGAAAGCAGTGTTTTTCCGCTTTACTGTGTGTGTTGTTAAAATGGACAGCATTGAACCATACTGGTTATTTCAGGAAATTAAGTAGTTGTGGTCGGAAACCTTCGCTGACAGCAAACTGCAGGGCACAGCACCAACTGCCTTAGGATGTGCATTTAATTTCCCAGTTACATTTTGTGTTTACCTTTATCTTTCAAATGTGCGTTTAAAAACATCAGAACAGCTATCTGAAATATGCACTTTTCTCCCCTAAAGTTGACTAACCATCCTTCTGTTATAAAGGAACTTCGTAAAAGAAAACTAAAATGAAATTTCAAAATTAAAAGTATCAGCATTGTTAATATACTTTAAAGAATACAGTAGTCCCCCCTTATCTGTGGTTTCAGTTACTCACTGTCAACTGTAGTCTGAAAACATTAAATGGAAAATTCCAGAAATAAACAATTCTTAAGTTTTATGTTGCGTGCTGTTACGAGCAGCATGATGAAATCTCGCTCCATCCCACTCGTTCCCGCCCAGGACATGACTCACTCCTTTGTCCGGTGTCTCCATGTTGTGTATGCTCCCCTCCCTTTAGTCACTCAGTAGCCGCCTCAATATCTCACAGAGCGTGTGTCCAGGTCCCCCCGATTTTACTTAATGATGGCCTAGAAGTACACAAGAGTAGTGACACTGAGAATTCGAATATACCAAAGAGAAGCCATGAAGTACTTACTTTAAGTGCAAAGGTGAACGTTCTTGACCTCTAATGAGGAAAGGAAAAATAATCCGAAGTTGCTAAAGTCTGTGGCAAGAAGGAACCTTCTGTGAAATTGTGAAGGAGAAAGTTTTGCTTGGGGGGAATTGGAATGTATCCCCTGAGGACGAGGGACCACTGTAACTTTTTCTAACGCAGAGGCGCTCGATCGTTAAACTCATTTGGCTAAGGGGACCTACAAGTTTGTTGCTTACTGGATTTTCTGTTGTTTCTTAAGGTTCGCCATCGGTGGTGTGAACTCATTGTTAAGCACAAATACACAAAAGCATACAAAAATGTGGAGAGATTCCTTCAGGAAGATCAGGTAAGTCTCACTTTTCAGCCGGCGGGCTCTCTAAATCCTGTCCCCCCACTGTCCCGTCTGCTTAATGCAGGGGCCAAGTAGTAGACATCTTTTTTAACAAATATTTAAACATTTTCCAGAGATTTTCAGGAAGTGATAGGAGCTTACCTGCCCCACTCTTGAGCTGATCTTCCCTCTCTCAGTGCCCCTTTAGCACTAAACCAAGCCCCTTCGAGGTGCCCTTGGCTTGACCTTGCTGTGGCCCATGGCTGTTACCGAGCGAAGCTCGCCGGCGACACAGCACCGCCAAACCTCAGACCGCGGTTGTGGCTTGGTGCTGCCGTGTCTCTGCCTTCACTTGGCCCCGATCTAAGAAGTATCTGTGAAGAATTGACTGGGAGCGCGCTGGTTGGCATGAACCGTCTAGTCTGTGACTGTGCCTGACCCTGCTGGCCAGGCCCCTGTGGCGAGTGTCTTTCCTGTGAGAACGTGCCTCGGTGTTCACCGGGGGAAAGCAGTCATCTTCCAAGGGGCCCGCGGGAAGCATGTGCGTGCTTGGCCGTTCAGGGGTGTCCTCTTTGCCACCTCTGCACCCACCCACGCCTGTTCCAGCGTGGCCATCGATGGCAGTGCATGTGCCATGGGTTCTGTCTGCTGCTGGAAGTCGGCCTGCAGCCCGTCCCCGCTGGCGGGACCACTGTGTGCCGTGAGCGAGCTTGCTGCCGAGCACTGTGGGCTGACAGAATGGAGCCGTGTTTCACTGGGGCGGAGAGTGGGGTGAGGGCAAACAAAAGGACTTTTGAAAGGGCCCGAGTATGGGGGGCTGCCAGCAAGTAAGGGCTCAGTTCCCACAGAGGAAAATGCATGACTTTGTACCATCTGTACCAGAAGAAATGTCACATTTGCACAGGAGAGCAGGAGGTGTTTGGAAACATGGGAGGGCATAAAAGGACAAAATGCAAGAGAAGCTTAAGATTTACTTGGAAAACCAAAATTAACTGCAATATACTTAGAACCATGGTCTTTGCCAAATAAGGGTGACTAGATCTCAGCCTTTTCAGGAAAGAATTTTTGAACTGCAACTAGACCAAGTTTTTGTCTTGCACTATCAGTGAGATCCTTCTTTTAATTTGCTCCACCAGAATGTAATCCATGGCATAAATAAGCTTGGAGCGAGAGAAGGCAGAACCAAAGGGGTCTTTTGGTCTTCCAGAACATTTTTCCTACCATTTTAACAACAGCCAGTTGTACAGATGTGAGTGTTTGCAGCGTTGTGTTTGAAACAGAGGGGCCAGTGTTCGCCGTGGGGTGGGGTGGCAGAGGGAGCTCAGTCAGGCTGGGCCGGAGCAGCAGGCAGCTCTTCCCGGGGGCGCAGTGATCCTCCCCGCCTGTGGCTGCCGTGGGGCATAGCGGTCGTCATTTCCCAGCCACGCCCAGGGACACGCTTGGCTGGGAGAAGGGCAGTGTCTTCACGACGCATGCACAGCCCCTCGGTGCTCCCTTCAGCTGCACAGGCTTCTGTGGTGGTGGTGATCGGACCCTCTCTGTCTCTGTCCAGAGTGATCCTGACATGTTGTCACCGGAGAAATGGTCACTGTATGTATCATCGTTTTGTCACCAGTTAAATCACTAGGGTTCTGTTGACGGAGCTGGTAAGAATTCCTTGGAGTTTCAATGAAAACAAGAAAGAGATGGGGATTGAAAGCTTCAGGTTCCTCAAGTACAGCTGTTCAGCTGTCTTCTCTCTTCTAGAGTCTTTGTAATTTCCAGACCAGCAAGCTTGTGTGAAACCAGCACAGACTGTGCACGTGTGGATGCATGTTTTCTTTTTTCTCACACCCTCTACCCACCCTCCGCCCCGCAGGCCATGGGCATATATCTCTACGGGGAGCTGATGGTGAGTGAGGATGCCAGGCAGCAGCAGCTTGCCCGAAGCTGCTTCGAGCTGACCAAGGAGCAGATGGATAGATGCTCAGCTCAGGTGGTGGCCGAGATGTTATTTTAAGAGGTAATCCCCTCCCTTTCCTTTCTCCAGTGTTTGTTTCTACCAGAGATTTCTCATAGGAGCCAAATAAATCAGTAACCAAATGGTGAGCCAAGAGCACCCACAGCATCAGTCCTCCGCTCCACCTCGGGTGACCTGGTGGCCTTGGAGAGCAGGGTGCCTGGTGGTGGCATGAGGCTGCGTTCCTCAGCCCTCATCTGGTGAGCGGCCACCAGAAAGCAGAGGCGGGATGGCTCTCCTCAGCGCTGTTTTGGCCGGTTTTACTCGTAGGAACAAAAGTCAGGGGAGGAGAACGTCTCGAGTCGGGTTAGAAGGTGGCCCGGGAAGCCCCGTGGGAGTGCTGACCCCTAGTCTTCAAGGCGCAGGCTGACCCGGGGACGCATTACCAGGTTACTCCAAACCCTGAGCTGCACGCAGACATTTTGTCCTCCTGGGCTTCACGAGAACTTGGGGTTCTTCAGGGTGTCCCCGCCTGCCTGAGGAGGCTGGCAGGAGGCCCTCCCGCCACAGTGCCACACGCATCTCCGCACCACGTGTCTCGGGCTGGCTTGCCGTGTTGGAGCGGAAGCACGCCTCGGCGTGGCGATGGAGGTCCTGAATTACTTCCATTGCTGCTTCCGTTAATGGCGCTTGGAATCGACCTGCTAGATTTACATCCTAGCAGTTAGGTTTTAAATGTAGGTTTCTGAGTTTTAAAAGCAATTTAGCAATGGTATATAAAGTTTTAATGAAGAACTGTGGGATTACACGTGTATTTTTTTGCTCTAACAATGATCATTTCTGTGTCTTAGCTTTTCTTCAAAGTTTTACATGCTATAATAGGGTATGTCTAATTTTGTAATTTTTTTAAGCTTAGAATCAAATTTCAAGCTATTTTTCATGTTATGTAGCTTCTCTATGAATACAATTCTGTTGGATATTTAATATTTTGTGTTGGCCTTCTTAACCTATTGTTGAACATTAGTTTGCTTTTGATATTTTACTCTAGAAAATCCACTTTTGTCTAGTATGTTTAAGTATCTTATTTATGTGAAAGAACTTTAGTACTGAGAAGAGAAAAAAAGTTTTTCTAAAGCATGATCCTGTTCTCCAGAAGAGCCAAGGAACCACACGTGCCAGGAAGAGGAAGTAGTGGCACTCGTGGCAGTGATTGTCCCTCTCGTAGTGAGGTAGCTGCGGGCAGACACTCCGCAGACCGCCCCACCTCCCAGGCCAGGCCCAGGTCCTCATCGCAGACGGGCCAGTTAAAAAACAGCGGTTGCATAGCTGCCTTGTTGCCAGTCGCACACAGTAATCAGTATAAATCATACGTCTCTTTAGATGTGTAACTTCACGGAGAGTTTGTGTTTCTTGAAGTCTGTGAAACGACGTTGAGCAGACCAGACAGCTCCGGCCGTGTGTGCCGAGTTGCGGGAACCACAGGGGCCACACGGCTCTCGTGACTCACGCGTGTTTCGCCCCAGGCAGAGGACTGGTCCTGGTGACGAGTCCGCTGTTTTCTCTCCTCCGCTCTGAAATCTTCCTGTCCCTTCCGAGTGAACTGGGGGGTCACGTGCATGCCCCCGACCCCCACTCCCATTTTCCCAATGCAGATCAGTGACTTGCACTTCCAGCAGTTGGGGATCCTTCCCAGCCTGAGAGCCCCCCACCACACGCACACACACACACGCACCCCTCAGACCACTTAGAATCTGTGCCCTAAGGGTTGAAGGCAAGGACGGCCATCTCTTCACTAATTCTGCCACAGCGTCTAGTTGGTGCATGTTTCCTGTCACGCCCCAGAACTGCACCGGCATTTGCATGGTTATCTCTGAGTCCTCTATTTGAAACGGTAGACGTCTAGGACGTAAACGAAATGAACGATAAAAGAATAAACCCCATTCGGTAGCTCAGCAGGTCTGGAGCTGGTCATCGCCTCGTGTCCGAGGACCCCGGCGCGTGCGGGTGGGCTGTGAGCGTGCAGGCACGGTGGCTCCAGAGTGCTCTGGCTGCTTGGGTTCCTGGCATGCTGATTTGTGACTTAAGATTAAAATCACATTGCCAGGGATTACCACGCAACCACGACCTTGGCTGCTCCTCCGGAAGCCATAGTCACTTTCTCTCTGCAGTGTGGAGAACAGGCGCATCGCGTAGCGCTTGCCTGGAAGCAGAAGAAGCCAGCAACCTGGAAGATGCTCACCGGCCCTTGCATTAAGCCCAGCCGACGACCTCTCTGACGAGGTGCAGAGCTTAGCTGATTGGTGAACAGTGACTGGTTTCCGCTTTGTTCACAGTGGCTAAGTTCTGCACCTGAAGAGAAGGTGAGATGGGGACAGTTAAGTTGGAGCCGCTGGGGCAGAGGCCCCTGCCGAGTGGTCGGCTCAGGGGCCGAGCCCGATGCTGGAGGAGGAGAGACCCGCTCGGCCCACGGATGCACTTTCTCCTGTCGCGAATGCAAGGAACATCCCAAAAGTCTTCGGAACCATAAATCTACTGACTAGATTTCTCTCTGTAAGGTCAAATGTGTTGAAAGCTGCAAAAAAAAAAAAATTAATCTTACAGAAAACTAAAACCAGACGCATCACAGAAGTCGAGTAAAACCATGTCAGTGGTCGGTTGCATGTGAGCTGGGCCGGGCGCTTTCACAGACAGGAGAGCCTTGTGTCCTTCCCCGAGCACCGTGACTCTCTCTTATATTTGCAGCCCAGGTTTCTGTGTCTCCTGCAGCCCCCAGCGGACAACGCCGAGCAGCTCCCAGCTGAGGCACTGCTTCTCCGGGCTGTCGATTGGACCCGCCCTCCGGTGCCTACTGAGCTGATATCAGTTCTCATTTTACACACTGGCTCAGTTCAGCAGGAACAGGAGTCGAGCCCTCGAGCAAAAAGCCTTCCTGTTTTTAAGTGCCCAGAGGCTCAGGAGCTGGGACTCTACTCGCCGGAAGACAGGCCGCAGCGCCGGCCACCAGACCCAGCGGCAGCCACGGCGTCCATCTGTATGTTGTGGCCCTGTGTTGTGGATGTTGGTAGAATCGTAAGGCTCCTCAGGAAGGAGGTTCCACCCCTGCAGGCAGGATGCGCATAGTGCCGTACAGGCGTGACGCGGGCAGTGCCAGCGTCTGTCACAGTGTAGCTGAGACCGTCTGAAAGCAGCTAGAGTGAATGCAGGTCTGAAACAGGCTCTCTTTTTCGTGTCTGTCTTGTGACTGAGGCCTAAGTTACAGCGCTGGCTTTCACAGCCATGTGTGAGCAAGGCGAATGGCTGTGGTTCAGCTGTAAACCCCATTTTCGGGGCTGTGAGAGTGGCCTGGGTCTCACCCTGTCTTCCACTCATAGTCCTCCAGAGCGGAGGGCAGAGCCCCACAAGTACTCGTTTACAGGAATTCCTCTGTTGTGACCAGGCAATAAATTTTATTGCTGTTTCCTTTGCAGGAAAGATCACAGCGAGATTCTTTCTCATAATCTCCTCGTTGCCCCGATGGGACCAGGATTGCATTGACCCTGGACATCAAAGAAGGGATTACAGGGCTGCTAAAGCCATCAGTCGACAAGGTCCGCGTCTTGGTGCTTCTCTTTCCAGAGCTGCTCTCACCAGAGCACGTGCGAAAGGCACATCCTCGTAAACGGTCTCCACAGGGCCGTTGGCCCTTTGTCCCCACCCTGAACATGCCACCTCGACACTGAACCAGAATTCAGTCTCTTCTGTGAGTTAAAGGCAGTTCTTTCACACAGATAACTAAAGGTATCTGAGATATCAAAAAACCCTGCTGAACTTCATGCATCAGTCCCATCAGCATAAGGCTACATCGGATATTTCTGTAATTCCAGAAAGTCACAGAGTTTCTAGATACTGGGACCAGTGGACACATCATTTGATGTTCTCCTCAGGGTCGTTTCAGAAAGTTTCTTCAGAATTATTTTGATTGATATGTCCATCATTTAGATTTCCCCCAAAATTTTAGTACCTTTTGGTAAAAGTATAAGATCAGATCTAAGGTGTATTAATAATAAAATGTACTGGGTTAGTATTTTTGTAAACTTGTTTGCTTCTGAATTTAATAGTTTTTGAAGTGGTTTAAAAGGTAGCCTTGATATCCCGGAAGGCCGACGGGCAGTGAGGGGCGCCCCTGCTCCGCACGGAGGCATAGGCAGCACTGGGGGGGAAGGGGGGCTGTCTATGCCGATGTCGCTTTTCCCACGAATGTTGGAAGTTAAAAAAAAAAAAAGGAAAACAGAAACTGAGCTTCCCAGTACCCGTCCAAAGGGCAGGGTGGTGTGAAATGCCACGGGAAACCACAGCGGTTGGTGCTGTCACGGCGGCATGGGCTGGGCCGCACGAGAATGAACTTGAACCCGTGCCGGCTCCGCCTGGTCCTGGGGCCGTGTTCACCTGACTCTGCATCAGACCCACGCAGAGTGAAGTGCGGCTTTAGCACATTCGGCCACGTGAAGCCTCTGGTCCTCGGGATTACTGAGCAGTGACCGCCGTTCTAGAAGGCTTTGCGCTGTGCTGTAACGCACTCTGCATGTGATCATGTGCTGTGTTTACCAAGTCGGTCAAACAATCAGAATTTTTGGATTTGAATAAGTATAAGAATGCTACTTTCCGTGAAGAATTAACGGTGCCTTCTCCTCTCTGGTCGGCGTGTGTTTGACCTTCTGTGAGGTAGAGCGGGCCAAGGACACCGCCGGCGCCGACTCCGGGGATGTGGGCACCAGCAGGCCCAGGGGTCTGGTTTGGCCTTGTTTTTCCCGACAGTTGAAGCTGCACTGTTGCCTTTAGAAACCACTGAGGCAAAGCCAAACTGCCACATTTGGGAGATTTTGTGCAAAGATGGCCGGTCATCTCCTGCGGCCTCTGGTGTGAGCACTGGTCATGGTCAGTGGGCGGCGGTCAATCATGGGAGAGCCATCAGGACCCACAGCGCGAGTCTGAGCTGGTCCCGTGGGTGGTGGGCCTGTGCTGTCAGCAGACACAGCACCTCGTGTCAGGGGTTGTCCCCACAGCAGAGGTGAGGGAGGCAGAGTGAGCCAGCCTCCGAGGAGCACCTGTCCGCACGCCAGCCGCGCCCAGTTCCTCACTGCACCTGCGTTCCCACGGACCGATTGGGTTTTCCTTGCTCGCCCCTCCACTGTCTCCTGAGTGGGCTGGAGAGGAACCTGTGGCCAGGGCTGCCAGTCAGTGAGGAGACAATAATGTAAGATGAGAACTCTGTATTTCTAAGTAATTCATCTGTTTTTATTTGTTGTTGTCGTTACTTTTTTTTAAATAAAAAAAATAAAAAACAGCTCCATGTTGGTTATTGGTGGACCGATCACCCTGGGCTTGTGATGGGGTCTGAGTCGTAAACTGGCTGTGCCCCACTGGGGTGCTTTCTCAGCACAGCCGTGGCACCTTCCAAGAGCTGCCTTGGTCCCAGCAGGAGTGTTCGCCGAGAACTCGGGAGCCCCCGGGAAGCAGGACGGGCTGCGCACAGCCAGGATGTGCTGTGCCCATGCAGGAGGGATACTGCCCTTCCCAGGCTCCCACTGGGGATCAGGCCTGGGCAGATTCAGCTCCATCCGCGGGGTCATGTACTAATTGACAGGCAGGATATAAATATGGGTCCACATGTCTCGGGGTTTTCCTCCCCACCGCCGTACCTCTCTGTGTGGGCCGTTCATTCAGTAATAAACTCAGGGCACTTCATCTTGTCACTCAGCCAAGGTTTGAGAGGCCCTCCCTCCCTCCTGATCATTTGCTATGAGGATGGCCCTGGGTAAGGCTCGGGGCCTCGTGGCCCTTGCTTTGGCAGGCATGGAAACTTGAACTTTAGTGAGCTACACAAGTCACCATGGAAAGACCACAAAGACCTGTCCTGGGAGTTTGGCACACTTCCTTAGCACAATTTCTGATCTCCGCTCCCTGGGCTGTGCATAGGGAGTACACCGATGAGAACGAGCCTGTTTACCTGCAAGTTATTTGCACCGAGCGAAGGGACAAAGAGGGTCCCACAAACCACCGGTCCCCTGGCCTAGTGAAAGCAAAGAAACTGCAGCCCCTTCTTCCTGTCACTTCAGCTTCTTGAGGCAGTGTGTGAATTTGACCCTGAGACGCTGTCAGCGACAGCATGGACCCATCGTTCACAGGGGCCCAAAGCCTCATGCCTAGTGCTGAGGCTCTGGACTCTGCGGTGGGTGACGGGCTCGCTCCTTGTGAGGCACCCTAGACCCACTGAGCCGCTCTGGGGACAGGTGGTGGCCGCCAGGCCAGACGCTCAGGCACAGAATCAGCAGCGTTTTTGCTCAGTGGGTTCTCAGGCTTATTAAAGGGGTGAGGAGAGGCAGTCATGTCCTCTGAGCAAGTTAATTGGTTAATTGCCAAGCAGCTGTCCCAGGGGAACAAAGGGCTGCGGAAGTGCAAGTTCTCTGACCCTCAGAGCCCAGGCCCTGGCCCTTCTCGGAGCAGGTTGGCCGGGACAAAGCAAACAGGCCGGGTCATCCTGTGGTCTGATCTCGGTGGGCCGGCCTCTGATGTCCACTAGGTGCCCTACATGGGGAAGTGGCTATGACCCCCTGGCCAGCTGCAGGCGGCCCCATCCCCTCTGCACCGGGTTAGCCTGAGGGGCTGGCTTTAAAAGGAGGCATCATGGGCACCCCAGGAACCCTCACCACTCTTGGGCTCCCAGCACTAGGCATGAGGCTTTGGGCAGCAGCCAGGGTTGGAGAGGCCGGGAGCTCTGGCCTGACCAAGGCAGGAAATGGAGGTGGGAGGAGACAGGAAAGAAAGGCAAGAGAAGATGGTTCACTTCTCCCTCTTGGTCTCTATTTTAAGATTAAAGGGTTTTAAAGCATTTATTTTTACTGGAATTTCAAAGAAAAACATTGAAATAATAGTCTTCACCTCGAGCAAGGTACAGAGATGTCACATTAGCAGACAGAACCCAGGGCGCCAAGTGTAGAAAGGAGAAATGTGAGCTGCTTCCGGGACATTTAGGCTTTCTCCCCTGATCCCCTGGACACTCGGCAAAGCTTCCAAGGCCCGGGGTGGGGGCAGGGGAACTGTGTATGCTGTCTGCTTGGACAGTGTTCACCCCACTGCAGCCAGTGTCACCATAGACAGCTGTAAGCACAGGTTGGCTAGAAAGCAAAGCTTAGTGACTTATGATCAAGGGTCAGTTTTTTTCAATTTTCCATTCTAGGCAGCCACCTCCTCAGCCTGCAGACGGAGCTGTCTGGGTGGGGGAATGAGGAATGTGGGAAGGAATCTGCCTAGCACTTGAGTGAGGCGGACCCGCCCTGGCAAGACAGTCTGTACCAGCATGTCTCCTGCAGAACAGAATTCTGGGTGTCGCAGACCTGTGGCCTCCACTGGCTGGCCTCCCTGAGGTGACAAGGCCCGCCACACCCCATTCCAGGGCAGTCAAGGAGGGAATGCTGCCGCTTGCCCTTCGCCAGCAGGTGACAAGTACAGCGGGGTGAGAGTCTTGACGCACCCCCTCCCAGGGCACGTTGGGCTGCATCACAAAGAGGGTGCACAGCCCTCTGTGCAGTGCCTGGCCACAGCAGGTGCCCAGGTGGCGTCAGACCCAAGCCTGGACGTCCGGAGCCATCTTAGCCTGAAGCCCCAAGGACCTGGTGGTTTGAAGGGCGGCCTGCACTTCCCACGGACAGCGCCTGGAGACCAAGCTCAGTGGAGACAGCAATGAACTCTTAACCCCCAGGCACTGGGTGACAGTAACCTTGCCTCCCCTGCCCCCATCCCACCCCCGCTGGATACTGGGGGTTTCCGAGGTGGAAGGGCGGAGAGGCCTTTTGGGGCTATTCAAAGGTGAGGTTTGATAGAATTTTTCCCACCCTATTGTGCTATCTGGGAGATCTGTTAATAAGGCATTTCTGTTCCAGCCCAATGGCTAGTGGGTGTGAAACGAGGGAGGAGGCCATCATAAAACTAGGAAAGTTCCCGGCCTGGCACTGGCCTAAGAGCCTGCCACCTGGGTGGTGGGATGGGTGTCTGGACATCTGGCATCAGAGCAGAGGCAAACCTGTCTCTTGGGAGTCCCAGCCAAAGAAGCCAGTCTTGGGGGCTGGGGCTGGGAAAGCAGAAACACCTGTGTGCGCACACGCACGTGTGCAAGGCTGAATGCAGAAATGCAGATAAAGGCCTCTGACCACACATTTCCATCTTCTCCAGACAGCTCACATAAAACAATTCTGGTCCCTGCCAAGCGTCGTTTGAGAAAAAAACAAGTTCAGGGGTTTGGCTTCAGAGCCCCAAAGACTGGGATAAGAAACAGGAAAACTGTTCCAAAGGCCGTCCTGGGCCCCTCCCACGGGCTCACCCAGCCAGTGCGGCTGCTCAGCACGTCACCCAACCAGTGTGTCACAGCCGAGGGTCCTGGGCATGGGGGCTCCGTCTGCAAAATGCACGCCTGGGTGAGCCTCATGGCCAGCTGCCCACGCAGCCCCTCTGTGGCTCCGTCTGTGAGAGTCTTCCCTCATGCTCCTCCTGCCTATAATCTTCCTCAGCTCAGGCCTTTGGGGATTGTTCTGCTGCTGAAAGCCCAGCCCAGGAGGCGTGCTTGCCATGGGGTAAGCGGGGAGGCAATTGCCCAGAGTCCCAAAGTTCTCCAGTTAGTTGTCCTCCCTTGTTGTGCAAGGTCTGGCAGAACAGTCTTGGGAAGCAGAAGTGTGTGTCCTGAGGCTGGAGAGGACACTCCTGGCAAGATTTGAAAGGCAGCCCTCGGGTTAGGACCCCAAGGCTCTTCACCGCATGCCTCGGTTTCCGCATTCTGATTGCAAGATTTAAGTCTCCCAACACTTTAACAGAAGTTCAGTTGGGAGGGAGGCTCAAGAAAAATGTGACTTATGAGGGAGAAATAAGAGATTAAGTAGGAGCCTTTTCAGTGTTTGCCAATGGCATGGTATAAGTGCATATGTCGGGTTATAAAGAAAAGGCAGATAACTAAGAGAAAGGAATTGTAGATTTATGATTGTATATGCTTTAACAAATTAAGTTATATGTCAAGGAAGAACTGCAAAATTGTGGCTTAAGTGCAGAGAAGGCTTTTGTAGAGCAAGAAAGTGATTATTCGTCATCACAGAAGGTGGACAGATTGGCATTTGCGAAGTTGGGTCATAGCCCACAAAGTGTCCCAATTGGGGGTGTTCGAGGAGCCCCAGTGCCTCAGGCCACCCTCCCTCTATGTTGGGGTGCATGGATCCAATCATAATGAGCAAGTCTTTTTCTAGAAAACTCTACATCCAATGCTGCAGTGTTAAGTCCTGCGAATAAGCTGTAAAAATGCCATCATGATGAAGACACTGCAGAGAGCACCAGTGCAGACGTCTCCTTTTAAGGTGCACATGGTGCCCAGGCCTCCCTTCCGTCATGGCGTCGTTTGACTGTAAGCCTCTCTTGGAACAGACAAACACGAATCCTTTATTTATTGATGACTACAACTTTGGGGCGGGGGGAGGAGGAGCAGGGCATACATCAGATGTGCAAACAAATATAAACATGTAAGCAAAAAGTAAGTTTTCCTCCACCTGCTCCCTTCTCCAAACCCATCATGGTTGGGGAGATTGATGGGGAAGATTAAAGATGCGTTCCAGCAAACACATGTCCAGGCCCCCTTTCCATGTAACGGAAGCGCTCGAGATTGGCACATACATAGAACTTTGCCTCTATTTGATGGCTCCGTTTCCAAGTAACTTGAGAGGCAGTAGTGCACAGCAGTCCATAGGTTCCTTTTTTCAGAGCCCAGCACTGCTGAATGTCATCTGTGTAAGCTTTCTGGGCTTCAGTTTTCTCATCTGTAAACCAAGGATAAGTTTGTTAGGTGGTTATGAGAATTAAATGAATTAATTTATGTAAAATGCTGAAAACAGGGCCTGGCATCAACTCTAAAGGCGTAAGCTACTCTTTGAGTGTTGGTTCGTTTAATTTATTTAACGGCCCTCTGCCAATGAACCTTTGGGCTGATACCAGTGGGTGGCTATTTGAAACGCTGCTGCAGTAACCCTGGGCATTCCGCATGTGCCCTGTATCTGGGACGATGCAGATTTGCTCATCGTGGTGGGATCCATGCAACCCAAAACGAGGGGGCACCTCTGAAGAACTGGTTTTTGTTACTGGATAAAATTAGATAATTATTTAAAATTTATTTAGTGTCCTTATTGTGGTAAAATGGCCATAAAATTTACCATTTTAACCATTTACCAAATTAACCATTTTCAAGTGTGCGATTGAGTGGCATTAAGTACCTTCACACTGTTGTGCAACCATCACCGCCGTCCGTCTCCGGAACGTTTCATCATCCCAAGGTGAAACTCTCTCCCCGTTAAACAATAACCTTCCACCCCCTTTGCCCCCCGTCCCTGGCAGCTATCATTCTTTTTTCTCTCTATATACATTTGACTACGCAAGGTACTTCATACGAGTGGAATCATACAATATTTGTCTTTTTGCGACTGATCTATTTCACATAGCAAAATATCCTCGCGTTCATCCACATTGTAGCATTTGTCGGCACTTCACGTGTCTTCTCGTCCCCTATCAATAGACATTTGGATTGTTTCTACCTTTTGGGTGTGGTGAGTAATGCTGCTGTGAACGTGAGTGGACAAGTACCTCTCTGAGTCTCTGCTTTCAATTCTTTTTGTGTCTGAGTGATTGTTACTTTTATTTTATTTTTTTTAATTTTCATTTTTCAGGGATTTATCGCCCATTTCATTTATTCGTTTCCGGCGCACAGCATAGGAGTTAGACATTTGTGTAATTTACAAAGTGGTCCCTCCAAGTCGTCCAGTAGTCATTACATTATTGTTGACTCTCGCCCCTGTGCCGTGCCGCTGCTTCCAGCCCTTGTGGGGATGGATTCACCTACGAGTGGGGCTGCTGGTTCATGTGGTGATTGTTACCCTCCCAGTTCCAGGATGTACACATTTGAAATGTTAAATGTTTGCTTTTTCCGACCTGGTGTGGAAAAATGATTTTCAGGTTTTGGAAGCTGTGTTAAATATTTCTATCGCTGTTGATCTGTGTGCAGTGTCTGTGTCCCAGGCCCTCGCGTCTCTGTGTTGATGGCCTTTTTCTCGTTGATTTATAGAGGCACTTTAGAAGTTAGAAAATTAGTTCTTTGTCATATGTTGTAAATATTTTTCCCAATTTGTTATTTCTATTTTGATTTTTTTGGTTATTTTGTTTTTTATTCTGTATGGTTAATTTTATCCATCTTCTGCGGTTTCTGGGTTTTGCATCTTGCATAGAAAGAGCCAGGAGCTGGGGTGGGGTGGGGGGTGGAACTGAGGATTCCTGGAAGTCTGCGAGCAATGTGGCCTGTGGTCTGAGCCTCAGGCCCCTCCCCTCCTCCCCTCCTTCCCCACCCCCTCCCGTTCCCCAGAGGACTAAGAAGTCTTCTTGAAGCACTGACCCCTGCAAAGGCTTTGAACTTTGCAACCCCAGGCAGGGACTCGGGTGCTGGGAGAGGCGAACGTGAATACTGAAAACAGGGTTTCTGTGAAAGTCTGCAAACCCCAAATGAGCAGAAATTCTATATGAAGTATAGAAACATTCATTCTACATTTTGGAGTAGGAAGTTCTGAATTTATGAACTAAGTTTTTATTTATCCAAGTAATAGACTGTCTTCCCAGAGCAGCAGCCTTCCTGCCACCCTCGTCCCTCCTCCCTTTCGAAGAAGGAAAGCCGCTAGAGCCTTCTCTGGAGAAAACCCACACCCCAGAGAACAGACCGCCAGATACCGACAGTTGGCTGAGCATTTTATTTCGGATGTTTATTTCCATCTCAGAAGTAGAGATCCAACTCGATTTTCTACTACCATCTTTTCCCTGTTGATGGAGATGCCTTTATCATACACTAAATCTCCATACAGATTAATTCAACAAATGTTTCTTGGGCACCTATTGTATGCCTGCAACGATTCCAGGCACTTGTAGTAGAAACGGGTGAGTACACACAATGCATAATTTATTATAATGATTATCATATATGAGTAAACATAATACATATTGTGGTGTCTAGAAAGTGTTGTGTGTTTGGGACCAAAGCTGAGGTCGTGCAGGCTCAGGGGTGGTGAGTGGAATGGGCAGGGGTGCTTCCTGGAGGTGGCAACATGTGAGCAGGCAAGGGACTGGCCGTGTGTGTGGGTGGCATTTCAGCAAAACCCATGCAAAGGCCCCGGGGTTGGAATGCATTCGAGTAACTGTCAGAGGGCTCAGGCGGCTGGAGCAGGTGGGGTGGGTGTGTGAAGGGGTCCTAGAGGATATTAGATGAAGTCAGAGCGTAAAAAAGATTCAGATTACCTAGGGCCTTGAAAGCCCCTTTAGGAATGTTGGACTCTGAGTGAAGAGGGGAGCTTTTGGAGCGCTTTCAGCAGTGCTGTGGCGTGATCACACTGGAAAGCATGTCCTATAGTCTCAGAGAGCCTGCAGGGTGCCAGGGCGGGACGGAAACCGGGCTGAGGATGGTGGCAGAGGTGGAGGGCAAGAAATGATCAAGTTCAGAAACGTCTTAATGGATGTGAGGTGGGGTGACATAGAAGAATCCAAAATAAGTACAGAATCGGGCCCAAGTCACTGGAAAGATGGGGTTACCATCAACCGCCTTAGGGACACTGTGTGTTTGGGGGATGGGCGGGGCTGGTAGAACCGGCTTTGCACGTGTTTTCTACAATGATTGGCTGACCTCCAGGTGGGGAGAACCTGATGGGCAGTGGGTCCAGGAGCGGGGTGTGCTCCCTCTCTGCACAGAGGCGACATGTGAAAGCCCACCAGAAGAGGTCAGGGGGCAAGAAGAAACCAGCATTTTCGGGCTGAGGAGAAGCCGAGGGACAGTGTCGGGAGGGGGTGGGCCTGACAGGTCAGGTGCTGCCCACACCAGTGAGAGGAAGCTGAGGGCTGCTGGCTGGAGCCACGAGGAGGATATTCTCCAGTGCTCCCTCTCTTGGGCCCCACCAAACCGTTGTAATAACTCAGGCTTTAGAAAGTGTGCCAGTGCATGGTGCACTTTGTTCTACTCCATTACACTACTTTCCTGGCTGATTTTGAATGTTCATTTTTCCATATGAATTTTGGAATCAGATTATCTAGTTGTCTTATTAGGATCCTATTACTTCTAATTCATATCTCTGTAACAGTTAGTACTTCTATCCGGGATGTCTTTCCAGAAGGAGAAAGCCACCAGTTAGAGCAGTGGTTTCAATTGTGGGAGCAGGGGGTGGCTTTCTCCAGAGGACATTTGGCAATGTCAGCAGGAAGTTTTGATTGTCACTACTGGGATGGCACCTACTGGGGAGAGGCCAGGGATGCAGCTCACAACCTGTGATCCACAGGCCAGCCCTTACCACCGGGCTGACAGTGTCACATTGGAGCAACGTGTCCTAAGATGCCTGCAGACTGGCTTGGTGCCAAGGGCTCCACTTTGCCTTTCCTTGTTGAGTGTGGGCTGTTTCATGGGATTCGTCCTTCTCAAATGCTCTAGAAGAGACTTAAAGAGTACATGATACATAACGTTATGGACGTTTTTCATTATTTTCAGCTGCCCAGGCTCTGACCCCTTCTTGTACGTGGAAGGTACCTCGGGTGGTTCCAGGGATGGCTTCCGCAGCTCCCATCCAGCCGAAGTGCAGGTGGGACCTCGGCTCCCTAGACAGACGCACCAGTGGAGACTGGTCAGTGCTTCAGAGTGGGGACCAGGGGGCCTGTATCCGTATCGGAGGAACAGACGTTGCGGGAGCCACAGAGGTTCTCAGTGCAGGATTCAGCGGCAGCAGCAGGAGTGTCCTCTGAGGCCATTCTGGAGCTGGGCTGTGGGTGCTGCTGCTGGCTGGCCGGCACTAAGCCTTGGCTGCCTGATAATTCTGTGGGCTTTTAAAGACCCTTTTGATAAATTCCCTTCTCCTTTCAGCATTGAGTCTGTTTCTGTTGCTTCTGGCCAAGAATCCTGGTTGACAAATATGGATTCATAGTGTGAGAAGCACCAGAGGCCAATGAGATTTTCAACACTGACTCGTGAGACATTTACTTCTACAAAAAAGTTAAGGCATGTGAAACTTTCAGTATCAGAGGAAATGTTTCCTACGCAAAACCCCAAATACAATAAGATGCCGTGATTGTGTCGAGACCGGGAAAAGCAAGTCCTACATTATCAGCTTTCTCTGATACCAGTTTTTATGTGAGGGTTACGGTCAGACCCATGGTACTGGAACTGGATTTCAGAAGGTGGCTTCGAGATACACATTCATTTTGCCTTAATTTTGGTTCGGTAGGAGTGAAATGGTGTGGTGATGATTAATAACTGAATTGTTTGGACAGAGTCCTTGGAATCTGTGTTAAAAGCCAGTGTCAGAGGAAAGAGGCCCATCACCAGCACTTTCAGCAGTGGGCAGGGGTGGTAACAGGTTGAAAGAGAGGACTAAAGAAAGGCAAGGAGAGTGGCACAGCTGACATCCCTCTTCTTCCTTGGAAAGCAAAGTCAACTTGGATCCCTTGTCAAATAAAGGGGTACGTGCCCCACGCCTGTTCTCACTCTGCGGGTGGTGCGGCGCTGCCCCCACCCTTCGGGAGCAGGACAGGCTCAGGTCCGATTTTCGTGTTCCTGGCCCACTGCTGCGGCTGCATCTTCTCCACCTCCCCCTTTCAAGTCCCTGTTCTTGATTCCTGCACTTCATGTATGTGCCTTTCTTCTGTCCCCTGGACATTTCCCCATTTTTGTCCCAGCACTCCTGTCGCACCAGCGAGAAGGGCTAACACCACCAATAAAACAGAGCCACCCCCTGGGATGCTCAGGCAAGGGGTTTCTCCAGGAACGTGGCTTATCCATTTGCCATCTGCTTTCTCAGATGCCTTCTGGAAATGATAAGAGGCCCCCAGTGTCCCATGTCAGGAAGAAAAGTGACCATTCAGAAAGCTCGTGTATGCTGTCTGGCCTCAGTAAAGCAGGGCCACCTGGGGTCCTGTAAGTAGCCACAGTGAAGCATGAGCCACCAAATGGAGCTGGGTGGATTCCATCTCCCAGGGGAGCCTGCGGAGGCTGCAGTGCAAGGGCCAAGAATCTGTGAAATAGCAGAGCGAGCAAGAGGATGTGGACTGTGCTTTGTGGGATGAGTTCTGTCTTCAGAGATGGGGAACAATGTACAGAACAACTCAGTTAATACTGAGTGGTGATATTCACATCAGGCCTATGGAAAAACATACACGTGTACGATACATTTCATTTGGTCTGAGCAACCCCTGCCTGCCCTAGTCACTCCTTTCTTCCTTGGCAATGGGACCCCAGCTCTTAGGTATCTGGTGGCAATATTCCCAGGCCCAGAGGGATAAACCATGATTGGTCTTTTTCAGGGGCAGAGCTATAGAGGTTTTATGCGGCGTGAAGCTTCTATAATTGGGGAGTGAAGTTTTTTTCTAAGAAAGATTTTATTTTATAAATACAAAAGTAGGCGCAACTGTGACTTTTTATTTAGAATGAAATAATATAGGACAAATTATAAACTTTATAATGGTAACAATTCTACAAATGTCACAAAGTCCCAATGCATAATGTAACCTATGTGAACGGGTGCTCTATAATGCCTTTTCTCCCTACAGATTTTGGCTTGTCCTCTTTGATCACCTCTTCTTAGGACAGTGATTTTATGCATTTTCTATAAAGAGGATAATTCAGTCTTTTCTCCAGCATGCTGTATAAAAAACTTCACTCTTAAGAAAATTTCTCTGAGCATCATAGCTAGCTATTAGTAATGTAAAATTTTAGAGCTGTTGTCAGATCTCTGAAAATCTGTCAAATTCATCCCAGACCCAAACTATAGGACTGGGAAGAACCCCCCCCCCCACATCCCTACTTGTTTCTCCTGTGTACCCACACCTCAGGTGACATGGCCTCTGTACCTGCATCTGTGTCTCAGGCCAGCTGAGCTACAGTTCTTGGAAGCTGTTCTTTCACTAGGATGGCCACAGTGACTGTGCTCTAAAGTGATGGTAAGCCACCTCAGAGTCCCCTCAGCTGGACCCCAGAAGTGCCCATGGCCACCCCTGTGATGCCCAGTAGGTAGGAATGTACAGAGACTTCCTTTTCCTGGTTGCAGTTAAAATCTCTTTACAAATTTTACAAAAAAATGAATGACCAAGGGAGCTGGGGCCTCTTCCAGAGCCTTGGAAGTGGCTGGGCAGTGAAAGGCCCTGAAGCTCAAGCTTCACTGGTGTCCTGATAAATCTGACCTTGGTCTTAGCCCATCAGGGCAGCCGCGTTCCCCACCCTTCTATGGCTGGGTTCTGCCTGTGATGTAAGGGCAGGTCTGGTGTACTGGTGGGGAAGATGGGGAAACCTGCTGTCCTTTTCCTTCTTGGATGTTGCCAGCAAAGACTGGGCTTGGCAGCCTTCTTGCAATGTGGAGAGGAAAGCCAGCAGAAATTCAGTGAGGCCAACCCCAAGCTGTAACACTGTTGAGTGGCTGATGAGCCACTTTTCTGGGAGTCTGTGTCTGAGGCCATCAGGTGTCTTCCCTGTTTAAGCCACTCTTCGTCGGATATTCTGCTGGCGGAAGCAGAAGGCATATGCCCGGCACAGACACTGTGGTGGAAAGAACCCCACTTCCGGTAAACCCCCAATGTGGCCTCTAGTCTCAGCCATGCCACTTGACATGCACCTCAGGCCTCAGTGCTCAGCTCTCCAATGAGGGAACAAGGCTTAGTGGCCTTCGTGGGTTCACTGTGCATTTTCACCAGAGCCTGATTTTAGCTAGATTCTTACTTCCATGAACACATTTCAAAAAAATTTAAAGGATCTATGTGTCCCAACTTTCCCGAAAATTCAAGGCAACAGGAAAAACAGGTCGACTTTACCGAATACATCCCAGCCCGTTTCTTTTCATGCTGACTGAGTTCTTTCCTGGAGTCTGGGCATGGGCCTGCTGAAGAGCTGAGCACACACAAAGGATCCGTCTTTTGTTTTCAAGGGGAGGGTGTCACTCCCTACCCGTCCACTGTGCACTCCCCGCCATCTGTGCTCACCCTCACGACAGTGAACGGAATGAGTGACCCTGCCTTCCAGGAGTCAGTGGTACTGGCATGGCTTCCCGACTACTCATCTGGGTTGGGAGACGCCACCCCCACACCATGCGGCTTTCCTTCGTTTCCACCGGGAGCCTTTCTCCCCACATCAGCACCTTTGTCAAGGCAAGGGAGGGCAAAGGGAGAAAATAACATTAGCAAGTAAACCAGAGCCTACTATCTCCTTGTAGAAAGTCTTCACGGAAAGTGAGGATTCACTGAAAACAGGGAACGGCCAGGCTGCTGGGCCTTCACCAAGGTGAAGACTGAAGTTCTGCCAGCTCAGACGGTCTGCTCGGTGGCCAGTTCACATGGCCGAGGCGTGGGAGAACTTAGAGGCTTTCTAAAGGGATTGGGACATACTACAAACAGGCTGAGGTGTGGTCAGGACAGGAAAGAAATCTTCCAGAATCCAGCTTCAATGGTCTGAGGTGGAGAACCATCTTGTTTTTATTGTTTGCTGTGAAACACAGTGTGAATGGATGTCCACATGGAAGCACACCCCACAGAGGGAGGTCAGTTTTCGGTGGGCGCTCGCTTCAAGAGTTGTTGGCCACTACCACACTGAGCCTCTTTATTCACATCCACAGAGACTGATCACAGCTTCCGTGGCATAAGTCAACATAGGCGAGGTGTCCTAAACTCCAAGTGAAGCATGTGAAAGTAATGATGATGGTTGAGGTGAAAGTATTTTAACAGTATACCTTTCACACGGTAACATTTCTCAAAAGGCAGGCTTGGGTCAAAAGTTCTTGGAATTTTTCAGATCTTTGGGTGGATGTATATACTGAAACAAATAATTCTCCTAAAAGCTCAACCTCCAATCCAACAAAACTTTACTCATACTTCAAACAGAAGCCAAGAGAGGGAGATTCAGAGATTTCTAATACATACATCAAATGCATAAAAGAAAGTCTGACTCACTTGACAGAATATACACAAAAGAGCATACAGTCAATACAAGAATAAACCTAAAAAGAAAAATACTTCAACTCATGTGAAACAAATATTAACCTTGGAGATACCAATTCCTTATTAGAAATTTCTAGTTCCCATTTCACTTAACAGGACAACTGATATGTAATCTCTTCCGTTTCTAGAACAAGTCATGTACGCACCCACCAGCCATCTTTGAGGCATTATGAACCCTTATGGTAGCAGTCAGTGTTTAGTAAACATAAAGTAAAGAGAGTTAGCACTGGAACTTTTTCTTTTATTGCTAAGCATGGTTGCTCTCCACAGCAGGGCCGGCACACTTGCCTGCCATTCACTAGTGGTCGCTGTCACAACTACTTGCTACTGGGCTTGAGTGGGCTCTCCTTCCCCTTGGCCTGCCCAGGGGGTGCCCCAGGGGAACTCTCGTTGCTGAAGAATTTCTTAGGGAAGCAAGAGAGTGTGGCTTTATCTCAGATCTCTGTGGATTAAAAGAAACACCAGGAGGCTACAGCCCTCTTTGGTGTAACCCATTTCTCTTGAAACATACTTCAATAAATCTTACTTTTCCTAAACTTTGCTGATCTCTAATTCTTTACTGCATCAGCAGAAAGGACCAAGGCCCCCCAGCACCACTGGGACAATGACGGACTTAGATCGCCCCCAATAGTAACTTAGGAAAAAAAGCCTCAGGTCTACTGACCACAGAAACAGAGTTTTGGTCAAACTAAAGATGACATCTTGAAGCTCCACACCCATGAAGATGGAAGGACCCTACCTGCATCCCGCTGAAACCAGACTGAAAGACACCATGACTGACATCAAGACCTGATGTAATGATCAACTGCCTCCTATCCTAGCACCGACCAATCAGTAGAGCCCAGAACCCCGGCTCCCTCAGCTACTAATGAGTTTTCCTCTACAATAACCTATCCCCTGGAGGCCTTCGGGGAGCCAGGTCTTTGAGTGCTTAGCTCAGCTGTGTCTCTTGGCTTGGCACCATTTCCTTAAATAAACCTCTACTTTGTCTGCTGCAAAAATAAAAATAAAAAGTAAAACAACAGAAACACCAAAAACGACCTGACTTCTAAAAAAAGAGATCTGTGGAAAAGGATTAAGATAACTTTCTAAACTGATCACTGGTTCTTATCATGTTCTTAATCAAAAGACTTTGAAACACTCAAATAAATCCTTGTGCACCTTGGGTTGGTAAGGGAAAAACAGGAAACAAAAATCTGTCCTCCCATCCAAGCCTTTTCTTTAGTGATTCTCTAACTGACATGGAGGTTGAGTAGGTACACAGAGTGCTAAAGGCATAATCCAAGTCATTAGCGAATAAATCTGAGTCTGGGCTAAAGAACCTGTCTTCTCATTTTCTAAACTATGTTCTACCAGATCTTACCAAGATATTTATGGCTCGTTGTTACAACTCACAGAGGCTACTCATTACACAAAGTGATCCCGTCATTTCATCAAGTGGCTCCAGCGAGCCAGGGCCCTGCCAGGGCCCTGCATGGCAGCTACACATTCAATGAGTCTGTGCTAGACTTTTGCTTGCAGCTGTGTAAGGAGCTCTCTGGCCAGTTTTCTTGATGTTGGGGCTTCCACGCAAAGACGATCCCATCTGTACAAGGTCTGGTCGAGAAAGCCAATAATCTCATGGGTTACCTCATCGGTTTGAGCCATCTGCAACGAGGACAGAGAGAAGCCAAATTAAAACACTTTCCAGACAGATTCATCTCTTTGTCCAGTGGACCAACCATAACCATCCTGTCTCAAAAAAGCAGCCGCATTCCTGTCAGCTCCAAAGGGCTCTTGTTTTGTTTTCAAGGTGACTAGCAAAGCAAGTCCGTTCTCAGAGGTTGGCCATCCACTGAGCAGAGTCATTTCCTGATGATCAGCCTGTCCTGAAAGAACGGCTACAAGCAAGCACCTCAGTTCCTGGAATGCCAGCCACACGCTTTGGGGAGAAAAAGCAAATAAACATGCTAGGGCTTGACTTTCTGTAAAAGGCTTACACTATTATGAGAACTGGAAAATGCTGAAAGGAAAATGCCACCTGTTTTCATATGAACAGCTTTACAAATGGCATTCTTGGGTCAGCAACCAGGCCACTTGTTTTTTAAAGGCATAAGGTTTTAACACCTGGTTCTCAAGGGAAGCAGGAAATGCAGGAATTGTTAGTCCCACTAAATACAGCCTCAAGGCATTCTGAGTTGTTAGTGCCCATAAGCATTTTCCTAAGAATTCAGTTCAGCAAAAAGGGAAGGGCAAGAATCTCAAAATTTAGCTGCATGAAGAATTTCTTGTGATTTTTTTAGACACATGCCACATTAAGCCATTCGTTTTTGAGAGTAATCTACATATTTGTTTTATGGGTATTAGTTTATATTTAACCCTTCATCAAATATTTAAGTAGCCATAGCAGCCCATAGACAGCTTCCTCTCTGTCTCCACATCAGGCTCTTCTGGTAGGGTGACCAGCCATCCTGGTTCCCCTGGAGTTACCCTAAGGCCAGGACACCCTTCCTGGCACCCATCTCTGTCAGCCAAGACAGTCTGGCCTCATGTGAGCTCAGTGAGCGCAGCGCGGGAGGGGTGGGGGCATAATTCCAGCGTTAGACTCAGCCATCTACTGGGGCTCTGCTGGAGCGTGGAGGGGGCAGGCTGCCAGCTCAGGAAGGGTTCACTGTGACTCTTGGTGGCTGTATTGTCATCACTTGGTTTTTACTCAGAAACCACAGATGCTGTAGATGAGTTTCGTCACATGCAGTCTCTGTCCTTTGTGGACGAAACAACGTGAGCCTCCCTGAGATGCCTTAAAAACAATTAATCTACTACCTAGAACCTGAGTAGATGAAGACTGCCTCTTGCACCATTGCCCAGTGATCCCAGGGACTCCCCCAAGCCAGAAGCAGGGCAACATAGCCATTACAGATGACTGTAGAGGTCCCCTGATCTAATTATGTTATCATCTTTGCATCATCTTTACAAACCAACTCAACTCCCACACTGTGCCATTCAAGGTCTCCAGTCACATACAGAAACCTGCCTTACTGCAGCTGAGGTCAGAAACTGCATCCTTGCAGGGCTTGGTTGAGGCGTGTCTGTAAAGACGGGTTAAAGTTTCCATTTTGGATTCAAGCAACTACAGGACTGAACTCCATATTTCAGATTCTAGCTAACTTTTAGCTGTGATTGCTATGGTCCAGCAACCAAAGACGGAAGGAGGAGAGAGAAACATGAACTCAGGCCAGGAGGCAGGAGAGGATGAACCTCAAGGGCAGGAGGAATCCAGACACCAACCAGGCTGCTCTTGCCTCATCCTCATCAGAGGTGCAGAGAAGAGAGTAAAGACGGTAGGCAAGGAGAAGAGAGTGGGGCAAAAAGCAGAAGGACAAGAGATAGGAAGGCATGGGGAATTTGAGGAATGAGTCAGGTGGAAACTCTAAGAAGCCGAAGGCCAGTGGGAGTGGATCCTGGGGCCTGTGTGAGGAGTCCCAGGAAGCAGTAGGCTGGCAGAGGCTGGGCATGGGTGGGGGAGGGACGGCAGGAGGAGATAGAGGAATAAGGCACCTGTAACGAAATGGAGCTACTCAGTAAGATGGGACCCCAATCAGAGAGGACATGGAAGGCAGTGAAGAGACAGGGCTCAGACACACAGCCCTGTTGTCAGGTCCCCAGCTGGGGGCATTCACAGCTCTCCAAAGCTGATGCCAAGACAAAAGGAACAAGACCAGGACCCAGACATGGGGTGGCTCTGCTCGAGTCTGAGTTCACATCAGAGCTGGGCCTGGGCCTAGGTCCCAGGGTGGTGAAGCCAGAGCCACTGGCACAGAAAGGCTGTCCCACCAAAGCCAATTATGTCTACAGTCTGGCCGCCACCTGCTCCCAGGCCAAGCAGACCTGACTCAGAACTCTTTCCAGGGTGACTGCAGAGAGAGGAACTGATGAGATGGGAGAAGGCGAGGAGAAGCCCAGGGGAGGCTGGCACAGTGCAGAGGACTCCTCCATCTGTCTTGTTTGTAGCTGCATTAGCCAAACTGCCTTTGCCTGTCAGGTGGCCACGGCAGAAAGCTTTCGAGTTAGGAAGGCTGGTATGTTAGTAAAAACAGTTTCAGAACATCTGCGAGGATAGTGTCCAGAAAGCTCTCTGAGCTACTATGGGCTCAAGGTGCTCAGATGGTTAGCACCCACCTGCTAAGAAGCCAGTGCATGAAGAGAAACACTGGCATTTTATCCTTTAATGAATTTTTGCAGCTGAGCAACTTATAAAATTTAATGAAGATGCACTGGGGATTTCCATGTTCCCTCAGCATCAGGTGTTAACGTATGGTTGAGGTTGTACTGTTTTCTGGAAATGGGCTGACTGGCACAGGCAAGCAAACTTGAACTCTGTGACATGATCTAGCTTCTTCATCACAGCAGCTTCTCTGTGAGTGAGAACTAAGCATGGTCCATTTTGAATGTGGACTGTTTGCCTGGAACGGATGGAAATGAGGCTGAGATGACTGAAGCAGAGATTTGGGTGTCTCCAAGGAGCTTTATCTGGGTCACGTTCTCTCACACGCCATGGGCAGCGCTGGCTGTGATCTCCCTGGCCTATGTTCTCACTTCCAGGGTGACAGGACGGGAGAGGAGCAGAACAGGTGCTCCCCAGGGAGATGGAGTTGGCAGGCTCCCACAGGTATCCAAAACATGGGCAGGAGGTCAGCGGTCACGTGACAAAAATGCTGTCAAGACTTTCATGATTCAAAAATGTCCGCTGTTGACTTTTTAAAACAACTTATTTTTGAAAGTTTTAGATTTATAGTTTTACTGAAAAGATAATACAAAAATCACACATCCCCCACATCCAGTTTTCCCATTATTAACATCTTACGTTAGTGTGGTGTATTTGTCAAATTCAATGAACCGATAATGATATGTCTTCATTAACTAAAAAGTCCAAATTTATTCAAATTTCCTCTGTTTTTCCCTAATGTCCTTCTGTTCCAGGATCCCACCTAAGATATCACATTTAGTTGTCCTATCTCCTTAGGCTCCTCTTGGCTATGACAGTTTCTCAGACTTTCCTTATTTTTGATGACCTGGACAGTTTTGTAGTACTGGTCAGATATTTTGTCAAATGTCCATCAACTGGGGTTTGTTGGTTTTTTCCCTCATGATTGACTGGGGTTATAGGTTTTGAGGAAGAAGACTACAGCGATAAAGTACCACCTTTCATCACAATACATTAAGCGTACATACTGTCAACACGATTTATCCCTGCTGAGGTTGACCTTGATCACCAGGGAGTGGCTGAAGGGTGACTATTACAACTTATACTTGGACAGAGATAAAATTGTGTGGTACAAAGTTATATAGACATACAGACATTTTTTAGCTTTCATCAATTGAGTGCTCCTACCCCAAATGGCGTTCGAAGGTATGCAATTTGTAAATGCACACACAACAGATCATTGTGTGCAATACAGTAGCTTGAAGTACATTCACAATCTTGTACAAGCATAGCTACTATCCACCGCCAGAATTTTTTCATTATCCCAAATAGGAACTCTGTACCCATTAAACACTAACTCTCCATCCTTCCTTCCCCTTAGCCTCTGGTAACCTCTCTTCTACTTTCTGTCTCTATGAACTTAACTATTTTAGGTGCCTTATATAAGTGGAATCATACAATATTTATCCTTTTGTGACTGGTTTATTTCACTCAGCATAATGCCATGTTGTAGCATAAGTCAAAGCTTCATTTGTTCTGAATAATATTCCATTGTACGTACGGGCCACATTTTGTTCATACATCTACTGCAGATGGACATTTGGGACATGTCCACCTTTTGGCTACGTTTTGCTTATAGTGGCCATCCTCCTGGGTGTGTAGCGATACCTCATTGTGGTTTTGATTTGCATTTTCCTATTAGCTAGCGGTGCTGAACATTTTTTCTTGTGCTTATTGGCCATGTGTATATCTTCTTTGGAGAAATGTTTGTTCAAATCCATTGCCCATTTTTGAATTGGGTTGTTTTTCTGTTGTTAAGTTGTAAAAATACCCCACATAGTCTAGACACTAAACCCTTACCAGATATGTGATTTCCAAATATTTTCCTCCCATTCTGTGATTTGTTTTTCCTCTTTTGGGAGTGTTCTTTGATGCACACAAGTTTTTCGTTTTGATGAAGTTCAGTTCATCTATTTTTTTTCTTTTGATGCCTGTGCCTTTACTGTTATTATCCAAGAAATCGCTGGCTAATCCAATGTCATGAATGTTGCTCACTTTTGACCTGAACCATTCTTTAGCCCTTAGTCAGCTAGACTTCAGGAAGGATTCTTTGTACTTAATGAGGAAAATTCTTTGAACTACTGCAGTGAGCACATTCTCACTGAAGTCTTATTTCTCTTCATGCATTGAAGGGGTAGACAGGAGACCTAGCTTTTACTACAGGCTCTGACAGTAAGCCATGTGACCTGGGAGTAGTCACCTCATTTCTCTGAGTCTCCATTTTCTCTTCTGTGACATGAATCTGTTGTGCTGGGCAGGTTTTGCCTACCCCATCCATGATAGGACAGCATCTGGGAAACACACACACTCTTCACAGGCCTGACCCTTGCATAGAATGCGAATGAGAATTAGGATGCTAGAAAAGGGGAGACTTACGAGAGTGATGACTTCCCAGGCAACTGCGTAGCCTCCAGGAGCCCAGAGTAGGAAGTTCAGGAGGAGGCACCTGATCAACTGTTGACAGGCAGGCGGCTTGAGGTCACTGTCTTGGCTCTCTCCCACTGCTGTCTGTAGCTCCTTGGCCGAGAGAGTGGCCTTCTGAATAGCTTCACGAGGCGGCCAAGCACTGACTTCACCTCTACCTGGGAAGTATGATTTCAAAGGTGAGAGATTAGAGAAGAGTCAGGACATGTATAGTTTTAGGATTTATCTGGAGCTCTGAAGCAACCCCCTGAAAGAGAAGAGGACTGGTGCCCGAGGGAGGGCAGACAGAGGCGGCCCATGTCTCAGTTTACACACTGTTCCACTCAAATTCAAATGGGCGGAATGGAATTTTCTTGACTTTCTTTCGCCTCACTCACTAAGCAGCTAGGGCACCATGCCAGGAATTGACCTTTTTTTGTATGAAAGGAAATGGAGAAAAGTCTTCATCAAAATGTAGTCAGATTTTTATTTTGTGAGAAAAAGAACAAAAGGCTCCTTGAAGGCTCGCTCACTATCACAGCCGCAGATCAGTTAAAGCCCCATGCAAGCAGACTGCCACTGCGCCAGTGTTCGGGTAAGAATGAGGTTTGCCTTTTGCTATCGTTGGGGGTGGGGTAGGAAGGAGGAGGACACATGGACGGACGGACACACACACACACAACACACCACACACACACACACACACACACGGTTCTGTTTTAGACACTGGGATAGTCTTTTCATACATGTTTAAAAGCTCAAGCAGTAGTCACAAGTCTGTGGAATCCACATAATAATGTTGATTGTTATAGGTATGTGGGTTGTTTTTACATAAAAAGTATTTATTTCATGCTGAGACTTCTGCTTGCTATAAGAACGGTATATCAAGTTGTAACTTGGAAAGCAAAGCAAAAAACTGAAAGCCGTAGATCCAAAATGCCACATGGAACTCATGAACAGTTATGTTTCATAATTTTTGAAAGAATACTTAGGCCTATTCTGAGAATTCCCATGACCAATTTTATGGATTTTGTGTGGGTCTTTTTTTTGGATGTTGAGGTCTCATTCAATGAAGTCTGTCATAAACTCCAGTATGCTAGGAGTGCTGTGTGAGCTATTCTGCCAATACAGGACCGTGAGAAACTGCACCACAGAGCTCTTCCACAGAGGATGGCAGTGTTCCGACAGGAGAGGGCAGCTCTTACCATCTCTCTTCTCTCAGCTGGGCCCAGCTTGCCCTTGGTGGATGACCATCTACAGGAGCCCAAGACCTTCTTGCGATCTAAATAGGTCTACAAAAATGTCAGGGCTTAAGAAGTTATGCCTTCATATCCATTTTCTTTTTGTCCAGTATTCACTAAGATTTGATCATCTTCCTTTCTATTTCATCCCAGACTGCCTTTTTCCCTTCAAATGCCTACCTGATGGCAATAGCTTTAAATGCTTTCTAATTTTTTCAGGAGAAAGAAATAAGCATTCTTTTCTAAGTATTACTTTTATCCTGCATTATGAAAATTTATATATACTCACTGTAGAAAATGTAAGCAAAAAGGTAAAAAGAAAAAAAATTAAAATGACCTATAATATCCACCATCCAGAGACTCATTGTTAAAAACGAGGTTTACAGCCTTCTCATCTTTTATCTATGCCTTGTGAACACAGAAATCATTACACACAATATTTTCTATCTTAAAGTTAAAGTTTTCTCTTCACAATGTACTTTAAGCAATTTATCATATCTATAGCACATACTCTTTGAGAACATGATTTTTCATGGCAGAATGCTATTCCATAGTTAGCACATACCATGATTTATTTAGTCAGTATGCCTACTATTGAAAGTTTAGGCCATTTCCAATTTTTGCAATCACGAACAATGCTGTGATGATATTCCTGTACATAAATCTATAAATCTTCATATGGATGTTTAATTGCTTCCTTAGAATAATTGCCAGGAATGGAATGATAGGGTTAAAGTGTATGAACTCTTGCCTAATTCTTAAGAGTACACAAACATAGACATTTTTGTTTTTATCACGATCCAATTCAAAGTTAGCAAAGGAAGATGAACCCTGGCTGGCAGGAGCATGGTCTGCAGAGAGGGGAGGCCTTTGTGCAGCAGTGCACATCCCGGGCAGGGACAGTTACTCCTTGCTCCCCTGATCGTGAACCTCAAGGACGGCCAGCAGAGGCAACAATTCCAGCCACAGTATCCTACTGTGTATAACACAGTACTTGATTTAATTGCCCCTTTTAAGGCAAAGGCACAGATATTGTTGAGCTTGATCAAAGCTCACAGTCATGCTTTCAAAAGAGGGTTTTTCAAGTCACCCAATAGACCAAAGGTATTAAAGCTCACAAATCTAGGAGAGTAGGAGGTATGTATTACTAGTTAAAACTAGGGAAACTGGGCCCTACCTGCTCCGCGCACAGCACACACGCCAATGCCTTAGGTGGGGCACCAAGGCAGAAGAGATTCTGGGATCAAAACGTGAAGCAGGACTTCAATCACAAGGTGAAATAAATGGCTACCTCTGAAGGAACAGCTAGGAAGGAAACGGACATAATGGCACTAACCTATTCTAAGTGTGCTAGTCCGTTTTTATCCAGGACACCAAAATATCCTCCGAGTAAGAGCTCTGCATAGGTTTTACTTTAAAAAGGAGCAACATAGCTAGTAGAAAGATGTGCCAATGCAGAACTTTCTAGAAGTACATCTTATCAGGTGATTTAGTTTTCTGTACTTCAAAAGTGAATCTGTTAGTTTCCATGATCGATACGGAATTTAACACATAACTTACTAACTTAGCTTATATAAATATCAAGTATATATAAGAGGGCTTTAGGAATCAATAAAGCTTCACACATTTTAATTACTATCCAAATTAAGATCAGGAAAACATATATTAGGATTTTCTTTCATTAGTTTGTGATATTTTAAGAGGGAAGAAATAGTAGGCTTTCTTTTTAATCAGATAGCGATCCTCAAATACATATGTAGATTTATGTTAGTTTCTAAATAGAGTTCTATTTTTGATCCAAAACAAACTATTGCCAAACTTTAACTTTTTAAAATCCCAAACTCTTTACCCTGTCATGCAAGCCTTTAAACAAGTATAATATACAGATATATCTGTACTGGTCTCTGGTTTTTTCAAACAACAGAAAACATCAAGCAAATAGGAGTGCTACTCTTTACATAAAGGAACCTGCTCCCTTTAATTATTAAAATCAGCAAAAAGCACTGGCAGTTGAAGTTTTAAAAATCAACAAATAAATGTTTGCAAGGGAGGTGCCAATGCCTTTAATCAGAGCATTGCTTCCTGTAATTATTATATTCCACATAAAATAACAACTGTCTTTGCCACAGATGGTTAGCCAGGCTGGTATTTAGCTGCTCTATTATTTAGGAAATGACCAAGTCCTTTTTCAGAAGCAAAGTGGTTAATATCATGTGATTACTTTAGTAAGAATTCTAAACAAAGCTGGTAATGTGAGGATCTGTTGCACGATCCAAGAGAGCAGGAAGTAAAGACGGAACAGACAGAGCCAGGCCGCTGATCAGAAAGTTGACAGGAGCTCCTCAGAAGAGTGGTCAGACTATGCACAGCATCCCCTGGAGGGTGCGGCCCCGGGTCAGGCACATCTGTAGATGAGGGCAGCCAGGGAGCTGAGCAAGGACAGACAGAATGACCTGGGGGACTGGAGGCTGCATCTCATCTCCTTGGTGCTTCCCAGGAGAGCAGAGTGGCAATGCCTGGTTTCCAGTCAACTCTATGAAGACAGGAAACTGTCTCCAACCACCAGCTCCCCACTCAGTCACTCATCCAGGTGACATCTGCATGCTACCGAAATGAAACTGGAGCGCTCAGTGCTGAGATACCTGGGAGTTAGTGGAAGCCAAACCCACTATCGGGTCCCTTCCTATAGGACCCTTTCAGCTCTGGGGAGACCGACGCTGAATGCCACACACAGTGGGTACTGCCACCCACCATGGTCTGTGCTCTCTTCTGACTCCCGTCACATGGGCTGTAGCTGAATGCCAAGAGCCACAGCAAGGCCTCAGGGGGTTCGCCTTCTGACATAAGTAACTGCTCAGCTGCGATATCAGCCCATCCTCCAAAGTGAATGAACAAAAACCAGCTCTCAAAGGGGCCTCCGTAGGACCTGGAACAGAACCAAAACACATGGCAGCCAGGCAACTTGATTTCTTTTTCCTTTTGGTTCTTAAAGCAATTGTAATGTTTGTGAACAGTTGGCTTAAATCGTTCTTATACACTAAAGTACAACTTGCAAGGAATACAAGTTAAATGCAGAAAAACAGCTCACAGTGCCACTCTGAACCCTTCAAAGGCATGCCTCTCAAAACCCCACGTGCCCTGGGAACTTCAGACATTTAAATCTTTATATCCAGGGAACCTGAGTGAGTACAGATCTTTGAAAGTAAGATTCTGGCCCATGACCAGCAGCAGTAATGAGAGATGAGAACCTACAGGTGTGCCTCTCTGCTTTCTACAGTGGCCTGCATAGCTGGGCTGCTGGGGAGAGTGGGACCTCCCTGCCACAAGGCAGCCACTGAGGTAGCTGCAGAGCAAGAAAAAAGGGGAACCCCTGGGGTCCAGATGTAGACCAGGGAAGGGGCACAGGCAGAAACATGCTGTTTCTTTTCTGACGACACAAGGTTCTGGTCAATATTTTGGCAATTATGAATTTTTAGTGAGCTACATATTGTGTTCTTTTCTGTCATCACAAATCCATAAAGGCTGAAAAGTTAGAGCCTTTGTGAAGCTATCCTTTTGTCAAACTAGGAACTGGGAGTTGGAATAGCTGTTTAAAGGGTAGACTCTGCTCAAGGTAAGAACCCATTAATTTTGCATAGTGATAGTATCAGCAGTTTAACATCCTCTGGAAAAAAATGGATCAGGACTAGCTTGAGATCGCATTAGCTCTGAACTTTCCTTGAGAACTAGGAAAGTCCCTGGAACAGAAGAGCTCCGGGCTCCTCTGCAGTGCTCTGTCTTTGCTGGATCTGGGTCTGTACTCCTCTGCTTGGCTCACGGAAGCCCCACGTTCTAAGTACTGTCCTCATCTCCCCTGGTTACTGCTTTTCTCCTGTCCAAGTTCTTCCCAGAAAGGATGAAATATTCTGAAGTCTAGCTTGTAAGACAATGGGGAGGGAAGGAAGGAAAGGGAGTCTTACTCTTTCCCACAAGAGGAAGAACTGACGTTCTGTGGGCCATGTTAGTGGTTGGCTTGGTTATGATATCTCAGAAGCAAGAAAGAGGCTCCATGGAGTCTCCTCCCTGCACATCTCATGGACAGTGAGTTTAGCACTCCCTACTTCCACGTGGGCATCAGGCCTGGATCGGGGTTCAAGACCTGCATTTGCAGAGATGGGCCTGGTCATTCCCTCCCTCTTTTCTACCAGTAACTGAGTGGCTGAGAAAGAAACATTCCATCCCTCTGTACAGGACTAGATCCCTCCCTGCAGGTGGTTAAGGCAGATCTATGTTAGGTTAGAGTCCCATGAGGTTTTGGATCTAGGTCCTGCTCTTCAACGGAGAAAGGATACAGGTGGGGCTGCCAGGTGTGGCAGATCTTAATACGGCCAATGTTCTGGTCCCTACTTGCGCCACCAATTCTTTTTGTCTCTTCTATTGGTAAGAGTCTTGGTGGAGGGAAGGAGCGAGTGACTGGCACCCAATCCTGCATCAGTGATCATGAAAACAAGAGCAATGCCCATAATCTGTGATGGCTCTGTGATGAGATTACAGAGAATTTCAAGAGGGAAAACTAGCAAATGGAATAAATAAAGGCAGTTTTGTAAGCTAGTATAGACAATGAATAAAATATTTATACTCTAAAAACAAAAAAGTTAAGAGGAAGCTGAAGGGTGTTATGTTACAAAGAACTTTGCAAAGCTTCAGTGTGACTGATTCTAGGAAAATAAGAGAGTACTTAATATAATATTAGAAAAACATTTTAAATTTTAGATAAATAGTTATTACAAAGAAGAAGGAAAAAAATATTTCATCCTACTGTACAGGAGATGTTTAGAATTTTTCTTCCTTGGAGAGAAGACCAAAGGACCAGAGAGGTATCTTTCTTCTGCATAGCTGGGGGATTCGCAGCATGTGGGCACTACTTTTTTCTAGGGTCTATTCTTTTTATTGTTATGCTTATATATTTTTCAAAATCTACTACTAGCCATAACTCAGAACAGTTTCTATACAGAGTATTTACATATGCATGCCTGTTTATTCTGAGCTGATAAAACTGATCATGCAGCTCTGTGCTTCCTCCAATTCTTACTCAGCAGTGTGCTTACCTGTCTGAGATGGTCACAGACCAATAATATCTGTCAGTCTTGCTAAAGGGAAGAAAAGAGTCCAGCGAAACCACATGTAAAGCAGACCTAGGAGTCATCAGCATCTGCTTACCTGTGAGTCTGGTGTTCAACTATTTCTCTGAGCATTTCAGAAATATGTTTCAGTGGTTGGTGCCACAGGCCTTGTGGGATATCTGTGGGTGGAAGGAGAACAGAGGAGAAATGAAGAAAAGTCAAACCTGTTAGGTAGGAATCATCTGCAGCTAAGACTGGAAGAGTTTTGGGGAAAGGTCATTTTTTTCCCTGGTCAATGGAACTGACGCCACCTCTCTCATGCTGCTGCCTGCCAGTACCTATCTCTCAAGCCTGGGAAGAAAGATCCATCACTGTTACAAAGCTAAACTTCAGGGGCTTTTTAACTCAGGACCATAGGAGTAGACACATACTGCATGAGCAGCCCGCCCTAGGATTTAGAAATGCTGTGTTGCAGATGCCTCAGGATTTTTTCTTTTCTACCTACCCGATCCCTCCTCTATCACTAACAATTTGTGATTTCAAGATATGTGGAGATTGTAACAAAAGTCAATAAGGAATTATAAATGGGATGTCCAACTGTTTGTCTATAATTTGTGATGAATTCAGAATATGATTTCAGGTTTATAGTAAAGAAAAGGCTAGGAAAAAATACATACAAACAAATACCGTACAAACAAATGCCTTTTCTTGAGTTAGTGTTTCTGGTTCCATAATTATCCTGTAGTTTTAAACCCATCTGAGCATGTAAGTTATGCAGTTTGAAACAGCATCTGAAAAAGGTTACCACATTTGCATGTAGTGATAGGTTCTGTGATTAAATAGATGAGGAAGACAATGTAAGTGAATAACCACTGCTCCTCCACAAACGTTACAGATTAAAGGATCATAAATTCTCTCCCTCCCTCTTCTGGACTCCCCTAACTCTTGATTTGCAGCCTTTTAAGGCATTTTCATTTTTTCTTTATATCAGTTGTTTAGATACTTATTTTATGTCCTCTCTACTTATAGGTCCTAGATAGTCAGGGCTCATAAGGGATCTCTCTTTTATGCCCCACAGGACTTTACAGTGGGAACAAAATCCATTTCTGATAAATAGAAGAGTCAACTATTAAAAACTGCTCAGTTTGTGTATATAACATTACTTTTTCTAAAAGTAATATGTAGAAAACTGTTCTAGAAACTAGCATAGGGAGTCCTTATACTTATTTTGGGACATAAATCTAGGACAATCACACCAAAGAAAAGACAAGTAGGCTAAGTTTGTGCCCATCTACTATCTTAATCTTTTGTTTATAGATTTCTGAACTTAAAAAATAACACCAATACTTTTTATGGAGCTCATTCAGGTTCTCATGCAAGCTGACTTTAGGCTTTGGTGATCTGACTTAAGCTCTAGAAAGTGAATTACTGTCTTTTCTATCTTGTTATTAAAGTTTTCCCATTGTACT
Source organism: Eonycteris spelaea (assembly GCA_003508835.1). Classification (NCBI taxonomy): domain Eukaryota; kingdom Metazoa; phylum Chordata; class Mammalia; order Chiroptera; family Pteropodidae; genus Eonycteris; species Eonycteris spelaea. The sequence goes on from PUFA01000245.1 coordinate 701,034, forward strand.
TCCACAAATTAAGTTTCACAAAACTGTTGACCAGAGACTCTACCAGGCCCATCACCACCTCCACCTCTAGCATCTGAAAGGACAGTGTCAAATGGGGATTTTGGATGAGAAACTATGTCTTGTAGAATAAGGAAGAAGAATTTTGATTATATGAAATGCCATGAAACTTTGAATCATCTCCTTTCCTTAAATGAATCTATTTACTCAAGTCTCAGGAAAAAGGCAGGCAAAAAATGGCATATAAAGGAAACGCTATTGGTGTACTACCTCTTTCCTCTTCTCTTTCCTTCCATGATCAGATACAATGCCTTCTTCTCTGGCAGAGTCTGTGCTTGTGTCAGTGCTGCCTTTCCTTCAGATTTAGGCTTTAGAGGGGAAAAGGATGTCTTTATTCTCTATTTCTGAGATGTTTCCTAAACATAGGCATGTTAACAGATCAACTCCAGTTGAATTAAGAATGGAGTCATCATTTCCTCAATTGGATATGGCCTGTGGAAGGCTGGTAAATGAAATCAGAGAAGGCTGTGGTCTAATATACTTAATGAATTCTTTCAAAAGCCTTCCCCTGACTTGGTTAGGAGAAATTTCCCCTAAATTTTCTTGGCTTCGTTCACCCTTTTATCTTTTCTTTTACAACAAGGGGCACGGGGAAGAAAGAATAAAATACAAATAAATGTACTGTTATAACTCAGCCAAGTCTTAGCCTGTTCTTGGCATCTAGGTGGGTCTGGCTGGCACCGGCAGAGGCCTTGTGTTATCTGAAGAAGACTATTAAAACTTTACAAGAGGACTTTTTTCCCCCCCTTTTTCTGTTTTCTTTCTTTTGGTAAATGATCCTAACAGGGAAGTTAAGCAGATTCTCATGTCAAAGTCCACAGTATGTGAGACCCTGAAAGCTTAAAGAGATGTTAGAGATGACCAATTTCATTTCCCTTGTTTTACAGATAAGGAACTGGAAGATAAGGGTTATGATTTATCAGTGCTGTTTCCCAGAAATTATTTTAAGACTGCAGAATAAATCTTCACGTACCTTTCGTGTATTGGAGTAGCACCATGACAAGAGATGGAGAAGCATAAGGAAAGTAGGTTTTGAGTGCAAACTTCGGCTACAATAGAATCAGAAATACAAAATTGTATGACATTAGGATTGGAAGGAGTGTTAAGAAAATACTAAAATTTGCATCCTCTGTCCCAAAAGGACCCACTAGTACTAACATGATCAGAATGCTTTCTTAAACATTTATTTTTTTTAAAAAAAATATGGTTCTAATAACCTCATAAATATTTTCCAGAAAAAGAAGTCTTTAAAGTCACCTTCTAGGACTTAAGAAAAATAAAGTTATGCTCCTGATGTCTTTATATCAATTCTTTACCTTACATGTACCTAATTATACACATAAATCTTCTATTTAAGTCGGAGTTTGCAAGCTGTGAGATAGTTTTTTAACAACAACAACAAAAATGCAGAAAATGACAAGGGAGCTCACAACACTGCGAAGGCCCAAGCGCTATAGACATCTGTGCTCTCAGAAGGCACAGAACTTTTGAAGTACTCTTGTGAAAAGTTGAGGTAGAATCTAGAAACAGTGAAGAGCACAGGCATTAAGAATACAATTTGATGAGTTTTGTTAAGTGTATAAATCCAAAGTGACTACTACTCCAATTAAGACACAGAACATTTCTGTCACTCCAAAAGAGATCCCTTCTGGCTGTTACAGTCAGTCAATCCCTCCGCCCAACCCTGGCAACCAATATTTTGATTTAGATGAGAGAGATTATTTTTGCTCATTCTTGAATTTCATATAAACAGAATCATAAGAGTATGTATTCTTTGTGCCTGGCTTCTTTGGCTTAACATGTCTTTTTTGAGATTCATCCATGTCATTGTGTTAAGTAGTTCATTATATTTTTATTGCTCAGAAGTAGTCATTGTATGAATATACCATAATCTGTTTATTCATTCTCCTACTGATGGGCATTTGGGTTGTTTCCAGTTTGGGATTATTATTAATAAAGCTGCAATTAGCATTCATATTTATGTCTTTTTGTGGACGTGTGCTTTCATTTTTCTTGGGTAAATACTATAGGAATGGAATTACTGGGTCAAAGAGTAGATGCTTATTTAACTTTGTAAGAAAGTGCCATACAATTTTCCAAATGATTGTACCATTGTATACTGCCATCAGAAATTCATAAGAATTCCAGTTGTTCCACATACTCACCAACATTTGGTATTGGTAACCAAATCTTACTATCTTTACCATTCTAATGGGTGTAAAGGTTACCTCATCATGGCCTTACTATTCATTTTCCTGATGACAAATGATGTTGAACCATATCATTTCTTTATTGCCAATTTATAAGTCTTTTTTGAAGTATTTTTTCCATTTTTAACAACTGAATTTTTCTTATGGAGCTAAAAGTTTTATATATTCTTGACACAAATCCTCTGTCAGATATATTTATTAAAAATATTTTCTCCCAGCTGGATTGCTTTTTCACTTTCTAAAAATGTCCATCAAAGAACAGAAGTTATATCTCACTTATCTATTTTTATGAAGTCTAATTTATCTATCTTTTCTCATATGGTTAGTGCTTTTCTGCATCTCTTCTAAGAAATCTTAGATTATCCCAACATCAAAAAAATTATTTTCATTTTCTTCTAGGAGTTTTCTAGTCTTTTAGCATTTATCTTAAGTCTATGATCTGTCTCAAATTAATCTTGTACTTTGTAAGGTAGAGGTTCATTTTTTCCCATCTGGATATCCAGTTGTGTTGGCACTCTTTGCTGAAAACGTCCCTTTCCCCATGTCATTGCTTTAGTATCTCTACCAAAAATAAGTTTACCATGAGTCCTCTGGGGGTTTTTGCTTTTGTTTTTCAAAATTATTCTGGCTACTATAGGTCCTTTGCATTTCCATGTAATTTTAAAAATCAGTCTGTTGATTTCTGTTTTAAAATGCCTGCTGATATTTTGACTGGAATCACACTGAAACAGTAGATCAAATTTGGGGAGAGCAGGTATCTTAATTCATGACTATGGTTTCTCTCTTCATATACTTAAATTTTCTTTAGTTTCTTTCAGCAGTGTTTTGTAGTTTTCTTTGTAGAGGGCTCATACAACATTTGTTAAATTTAATCCTAAGTATTTTTATGTGTGACTAGATATGTCTATTTCTCTTTTTCTATTAGTTTTCACTTCACAGATTTCAATGCTCTATTACTAGGCACATACCTATTTCTAATTGGTATTTCTACACGTATGAACTGAATACTATCATTACAAAATGTTCCTCTTTATCTCTGGTCATATTTCTTGTCTTGAAGTCTCATTTATTTACCTCTAGTAGAACCATATTAGCTTTCTTGTGCTTATGAGTCTTTTGAAAACGACATATAGTTGGGTGTTGGTTTTTCATTCAGTTTGAACTACTTGCCTTTTTCTAATATATTTAGTTAATTTTCACCTAACTTTTATAATTATTATACTTGTAGGTTTGTTTGGGTTTAGGTCTATCTTTTGATATTAGTTTCTTTTTTCTTATCAATTTTTTTTGTTTTTCTGGCAGCCCATAGCACTGTCTTTTAACACCCCAAGTCAATCAGATTGTGCCTTGAGTTCTGGCCACCCGCTGATCCCAGCAACTCCCCTTCCATCCCTCACGTGAGAGCCCTCAGGAGAAAGAGAGAATATCCAAAGACATTTCAAGGGCTGAGTTCCCTGTTTCTGACTGCCTTTTTGGTTATTCTCCAGTACCTTCAAGTAGTTTTTAAAAATATTTTCCCCAGAGTTTATAATTTTTATCTGTGGGAGATTTAGTTTAGTACATTATTAGACTCTGCCACTACTAGAAGTAGGCCCTGAACTGACTGCTGTTTGTATTGAGCTATTACGCAAGCTCAGAAAAACCGGCTTGTCATGACAACCTTAAGTATTTGCCTACTAGTCCGATTGGGCACATCAATGGAGCTGCACTGCGCTCTCCAAATAAAACAAGGGTGAGAGGAAAGGATAAAAAGAGAATGAGAACCAGTAAAGATAAACATTTCTGATGATGGGAAAGAATGTGGATTAATGGGATTTCTCATAAACCGCCAGGGAGAGTATAAACAGGCATAGCAGCTGAACCTTTGCATACCTAGGTAACGGACACTTCCATTCCTGAATGTATATTCAAAAATTTTCCAAGCAACACTGTTTGTAAAAGAAAACAAAATCTGGAAACCATCTAAATGCCCACCACCAGGAAATGGCTCCCCTGTGGCATACTTTCCCAATGGAATACTATACAGCAATATTCCACCACAGCCACGTACAACAGAAAGCAATCCTGGTAACAAGGCTGAGTGGAAAAAGCAAGGCTCAAAAGAGTGCATACAATATGCTACTCTTGTTTGTTTTTGTTTTATAGAGTGCAAAAATAACCACAAGAAAACATGGGTTAGGAAATTATATATATATGATCAGATTTTTTCTAGAAAAAGCAAAAGAATGATAAACATAAAATCAAGACAGTGGTTACCTGAGGGAAGAAGGGCAGGGTGACAGGATGGAAGTTATTATTAGTCCAGGTCTTGTTTGGATGTCAGGTTCATAGATATTTATTTTATGAAGAATGAATACATAAATGAATGAAGAGAACACAGAAAGAAAAAAAGGTAATGCATGCAAAATAGGACACAGGATATTATACATCAAAGATTATGATTAAAAGCAGTCACTCAAAAAGGCAGGAAATCAATGATGAGACTGGCCATTGATTAGAAAGAAAGGCAATCAGGAGCAGCCTTAGGAAGAGAAATGCCATATGTAAACAAAGGCATTTGCAAAGGTAAAAGGTTATTGTCCTCTTATTCTGAGCCCAAGGTGAGGATGATGAATTCCTGCTTCTTTTTGGATCTCTGTTCTGCTTTCCACTAGGACGCAGCATGTGCCTACATACCACCAAACACATATATCCTGGTCAAGCTACCACTCTAAATTAAAAGTGATGGAAATAGAACAATCTTAAAATTTGTATGGAACCACAAAAGACCCTGAATAGCCTAAGTAATCTTAATAAAGAACAAAGCTGGAGTCATCATGCTGTTTTCAAACTTTATTACAAAACTATAGTAATCAAAACAGTACAGCACTGGCATAAAAACAGCCATGTAGATCAATGTAACAGAATAGAGCGCCCAGAAATAAACCCATGCATATATGGTCAATTAACTAAAAACAAAGGGGCCAAAAATATACAAAGGAAAAAGGACAGTCTCTTCAATAAATAGTACTAGAAAACAGAGCAGCCACATTGAAAAAAATGAATCTGAACCACTATCTTACACCATGCACAAAAATTAACTCAAAATGGGTCTGACTCCAAAAGAAAGGGAACAAAAGCCAAAGTAAACAGTGGGACAACATCCAACTAAAAAGCTTCTACACCATCAACGAAAGGAAAAAGCAGCCTACTGAATGGGAGAAAATATTTGCAAATCATTTATCTGATAAGGGGTTAATATCCAAAATATATAAAGAACTCATATGACTCAGCAAAAAACAAACAGTATGATTTAAAATTAGGCAGAACATCTGAACATTTTTCCAGAGAAGATATGCAGATGCTAACAGGTACATGAAAAGATATTCGATATCACTAATCATCTGGGAAATGCATATCAAAACCACAATCAGCTATTACCTCACATCTGTCAGAATGGCTATTATCAAAAAGACAAGAAATAACAAATGTTGGTGAGGATGTGGAGAAAAAGGAACCCTTGTGCACTACCTATAGTGGAAGTTGTGGAGACACTGCTGTAGCCGCTACGGAAAACAGTGTGAGGTTCCTCAAAAACTTAAAACTACAACTGCCATATGACCCAGCAATTCCACTTCTGGGTATTTAACTGAAGAAAATGAAAACACTTACTCGAAAAGATAAATGCACCCCAATGTTCACTGCAGCATTATTGGCAATATCCAAACTATGGAAACAACCTAAGTGCCCTCAATGTGAGAAAGCATAAAGAAAATGTGCACACACACACACACACACACACACACACACACACAATGAAATATTATTCGGCCATCAAAAATGAAATCTTGCCATTTGCAACAACATAGATAAACCTTAAGGGCATTATGTTAAGTGAAATAAGTCAGACAGAGAAAGACAACTATCACGTGCAATATAGAAAAGAAAAGAAAAAGAAGAAAGAAAGACACCAAATTACAGACACAGAGAACAGATTAATGGTTGCTGGAGGTGGGGATGGGTGGTGGGCAAAATGGGTGAAGGGAGTCAACAGGTATAAATGTCCAGCTATAAATTAAATAAATCATGGGGATGTAATGCACAGAATGGTGACTACAGTTAATACTGTACTGAATATTTCAAAATTGCTAAGATAGATCTTAAAGTTCTCATCACAAGGAAAAAACCTGAAACTATGTATGGTGACAGACATTAACTAGACTTATTGTGGAGATCATCTCACAATATATGTAAATATCGAATCATGATGTTGTACACCTGAAACTAATAGAATGTGTCAATTATGCCTTAATAAAAAAATAGATAAAAATAAATTAGTTAAAAGCAACTGTGAATCCAGTCCAAATTTATAGTGCCCAAGGCCAACACTTGAGAAAAAAACTGGTAAGAAAAACAGCCCCAAGCTTACGCTAACGAGCAATACTACTTTCACCAGTGTCCTCCACCCCAACCTAGATATTTTCCAGGAGTCAAAGGCAGAGTTTTTCTAGAGGTAGATTCCTAATTGGGAATACAAAGAATTATACAAGGGAGGATGAAAGAGATTTACAGTTATGCCTCAAAATAAGTGTGAGGGCCAGCCAGTGCCTTTCATCAGACCTCTCCTCCCAAATTCCAGGCTGGGTACCATTGATAACACTGTTTGCTACAGTCTAGTTAACTTCCCTAGGGAAAGAGAAGGTGGGAAAAAATATATCATAAATATTTATCACTGCCTTAAAAAACAATGGTGCGGGGGTGTGTGGGATTTTAGCAGAACCAAGCATCATATAATACTGCTCTCCTAAGTCAAACTGCTGAAAGCATCACAGGGACCATGCCTCACAGGGAGCTGCAAGTGGACCCAGGCACCTGAACAGGCAAAGCACCAAAAAGACTTACATGCCAGTTAAAATGCCCAAAGGGAGAGAGCTCTCTGGTAGAAAAGGTTCCTGTTTCACTTTAATTGATCAGTGGTCCTTGCCCGCTATAGTCTGGCCTCTGCTGATGGGGCCCAGTAGTGCACATCTTCCTGCAGGCCCCTGGTGCCTGGCTTCTCCCTTACTGACTGGGTCTAACTTGCACTTCTTGGTCACTGCTTTTCTAAGCTCCTCCTCTACAATTAATTCAAATCTTTTCTTATTGTCCTTTCGACCTCCTTTCTCTCCTGGAATCTAATTCACATTTGTGTCTCTCATAGGAATGGAAATTCTAATAATTAAGACTGTCCAGTATTGCTTTGTAATAAGTGGCATTTCCTTCTTAGCACATGCCATGTAGACTCCAGAATGCCTATTGCTGGCCTGGGAGGGGCAGAGTCCCACTTAGCAGACACACAGGCCTGGAAAATTCATCCTCTAGGGCTGGCATGACTGTTCTCTGACACAACAGTATATAAATGTTTCTGGATTCTAGGGTATGGGGCAGATGGGAACTTCTTTACTTTCAATTAAAATGGTTTTACGTTTGCAGGGGCATTCATTTGGAAGCTTTCTTTGTGAGCAAAACAGTCTCTTAAAATCATTGAAACTAAAGTGCTCCTTTCTTGTGATTAGCCAAATACTCTTAGCAGTCTTTTTTCTTTGGGAAAATGAATTATATATGCAATATAACTAACCTGTTTGTTTTCTTTTTCCAGAGCTTCTACAAAGCACCATGTAAACACTTGAATGGTGGCTAGTACTTCTGGGGCTCCATCAGTTTCCAGGAGTGCATACCTGAGCAATGCAATGCCGTATCACAAGACATGTAATGATTAATCTGGCAAAGAGGTGAATCTGAACTGTAAAGGCGATGAGTGGAAACATCCTTTTTGTGCCATGAACTTCAGCAGTAGCCCCAACTCATCAGATTTCAAACCTTGTGTGAATGTAGAAATTTGTCACTTCTTTACTAAATATTTTAAAATTGCAATGTATAGCATTCTCTTTGTTGATTTTTAAATTATAAAGCACTGCGTATCCTTTCCACATAGGCCTCAATGCTCTTTACAAATATTTGTACACTGTATGCAGATATGCAACATCAATAGACCTCTTGCTTTTTCAAGTAGAGAAAGAGCTGCCCAAGAATGTAACATGGCTTAGTCAAATCTACCCACCAAAGTGGTAGAAAAATCTACATGTAGCTGGTTTATTTTCCATGCATTTTTCATACAACTAAATTTTCTTTATGTTTAAACAAACAATAAAAAAAATCAAGTCAAACTTTGCTAGCTTTAAACTAAAAAACAGCATTTTGACGTCTTATTCCTATGCTTATTTAGCTTAAAGTTGGCATGTTTCAAGACCAGCCCAAATACTAGGTTATGTACTATTAGAATTTCTTTCCCCAGTGTCTGCTTTCTGCCTTGGAGCCTCTACTGCCGAGTGTGAGGGTGATGAAAGGGAGAAGGCAGATACAATGGCTCCACCAGCACCTCTGAAAGAGGCGGGAAGACCTCTCCAGGTGACAAGTTCCCTTAGAGGAGTCCAATCTCTCCCTAACTGCCAGCCATGACCCAACCTGGTGTCCAATGGTCTCCTTATCTCTTATCACTTGTAAATTCAATGCAATTTCCAAGAACTACTTGTATTTGAAAAAAAAAAGTTGTAAGATGACTTGCATAACTGATTTTGCCTTTCAGGAGAGTTCTGTTAAGATGGCATTATTTATTTATTTTTCTTGGTTTTCCTTAGCTTTAAAATCCTTTTAAAAGATTGGTCAGCCCTCATGTGGTGAACAAAGTACACTGCTACCTTTTATTTTGAGCTGAGCAAAAACCTACAAGAATATTTAATTTTTAAATTACTTCTACTTTCTATCATTATTATTAGAACTTTAAAAGGTTAAAAAAAGAAATTTATCTTAATTCTTAGGCAATGGCTTTTAAATATACACTGAAACTAGAGTTTTACTAAAAGCTCAGAGGGGTAAAATGGACTCAATTTAATTTCCCCACAATATAGCCAGAGACTACATCAGAATTTTAAATTCATATTTAGAAACTGAGCATTTTAAAATCAATTATTAATAAAAACAGCATAACATTTACCTGAACATTTCATCGACAATTCTGAATATGGCAGGGTGGCAGGCTGCTTCAGGCTGTAAAGGAAAAGACCAGGAGAAAGTAAAATGTCAGAAGCGTTTCATCAATAATAATTTGTTATTATCAGGCAAATGAGCTGTCCAGAACTGCTGAAAATGGGCATATTTCTTTACATTAGAAAAAATGGAAAAAGCTCTGCATACAAATGCAAACAGTGATTTTCCTGGGGCAAGGGAATTATGGGCAAACTTCATTTCCTCTTTATATACCTACCTGTATGTTCCACATTTTCTACAATAAGCCTATATGATCCAGAAAAATAGAGTCACTAAGTATCATGGAAAATTTAAAAACACTTTCTTCCAGCATGCTGCAGTAAGGACACAGAGCTTGCCTGTGTTGCTAATTTTAAGTAACGTGTCTGACCTCTGCATGTGACCTAGAAGTGCCTCGGGGTCAGACTTGGGTCTATGTTTTCATTCATGCCTATTAGGTAACAAGTACATAATGATTTAGAGTTGTTATTGAGGAAAGCAGCAACCACTGCCATGCTGGACTAAATAATATCACATCTTAGTGCACTATGAATTTTAGCAGTTAAATTATTTAAGATGAAAAGAGGGTTTTTAAAAAAGTTAAGATACCTTCTTCTTGAATGATGAAAGTAATCTAATTTATTACACGAATATTTTTGTGACAGGTTTCGATGGTTTAAATCTGCAGAAGCCGACCTACTGTAGCCTGGATGGGGCATCAGTGGGCCTGACCTAGGTTCCATATCTTTTTGGCTGGAGCTCAAAGCATGAGATTAAGCCAGATGAAAATGTCATTTGTGTTCTAAATCAGATATTTTACACTAGCATCCAACTGTTAGTGGATTAGGCTCTATATGGAATTTCTTCAAGTCATATTACCCTTGATATGGCTAGGTTATGCTTTGTCTCTCAAGTTTTCTGATTACACAGAAGGAAGAATGGTGCCCATCACCATAGTCTTTCTTTTCTGCTCTTGGTTCTGCACTGGTGTTTGAGTTGTAACATTGAACGTGTGCCATCTAGTGTTCACACACTGCCACTACAGGTCATCACAGAAGGCCCCAGGCAAGAACATCACTTGTTAAAAAGATGGGATTTCCTTTTAATTATTTGAAGAGACTTACAATTTGTAAATTACAAATCAGAGTAATCCATGCTCCATAATCCTTCACTGATATGCATTTTTTACCTAAAAAACGCCAACTAAAAATGCTCATAGATAAATTCATTATGTATGTACTCAAGAAAGTAATTTGCCAGAACCACGCTTCAACAACAGAAGAGAGGCAGGTTATTTCTTTGTTTTGATCTCAGGCAAGTCAGTTAACTTCCCTGCTTCTCAGCGTTACAATAAATAATAAGTTATTAACAGATTACTGGAAATATGCCCAGAAAATATCATAAAAGTTTCTATGTATTCATAATGGAAAAATTAAATACGAAGTGAAAAGCAAACTGCATGTCTTGAAAAAATGTGATTCATCAAATTTGCCAGAACAGTTTTTCAGAGTTTCATATATAGACAACATGCCTCCTGAATAAGAACGTTTAAGACCCAACAACGCTACTATGTGCCGCACAGGCAAAGTCTGAAAATGCACTCAGTAAATGCACCAAAATTGAAAATGGTAATGGGAAAATGGGACTATTCCTTTTGTTCTAAATGGTCTAACTTCTCCAAAGCCACTCTATAAATTTGGTGGTAGTAGAAAATCATTCAGTACTAATTATAGAAATTTCCAAGTGGCAAAGAAAAGGATGATCCAATGTGTAGAACAGGGCTACCATGAAAATCAAGGGAAGAAGAAAGTTCTAACTCAATTTGTTAAAAGAGAATTAGAGCTTGGACATATTTTTATGCAATGTTTTCCAGCAAAACAGCTCAATCCAATGTTTTAAACATCACCAGACTGTGGAATCTGCCTACTCTCTCCACACCATTGCACTTGCCTTTTTCTTCTGTTCAAATATTTTAGACCTTTGGTTGCTCTCAACCTGCTTCCACAACTCATTTTAACTTTTAAAACAGATAAGATGCCAGTAAGCAGGGAACCCTGCTGACGCAGCAATAACAGAAATTTTTATTTTAAAACCAGTCTCCCTTGCTGCCACAGAGCTGTGAAGCTTTTTTTCATCCTCAGCCTTTACTGATGGTTTTTAAAAATGAGACTCTTTACACTTTCTGAGCACATAATTTCAGGGTCATTGAGTCCCCTCATGAAGCCAAGTGTGTTCACAGGCCAGGCATGCGGCCTAGTGACATCAAATCACAAAAGCAAACTTAAGCAGCTTTTCTTATCAAGGGAATCCTCCAAATAGATTTAAATTCTTAATTTATGCTTCTTTGGAAGTCATAAATAGCCCCACTAAATCTTTACAGCATCCTTATGAGGGAAGAGGCAAACATTTAACCCTCTGTGTCTGTCTGATTTATAAAATGGGCCACACCACAAACCATTCTGCAGCTCAGAGTCCAGAGCCTGCCCCCAAACCCTACAGTCCAGGCTATTATCTTTCCTATAAAAGTAAGAAAAGAAAAAACCTTTCTTGGGTTCCATCTGTTTGTATGTTTTTCTCCATCCTACCAAAATCTGTTCCTTCTCAAGCTCTTCTCTTCTCCATATGGCTTAACAGTTTCCATGTACAGATTATTTCAAGTCCAGGGAAACTATGTCACCAGGAGGCCATCAATAACATGAGTTTTGTCCCCCCCCCATTCCCCCCGGCCCCTCCCCTGACGCCACCCTCAGTCTTTTCACTAAATGTCAGAGGATGAACGGACCATGATGATGAAGAGCTCCAGACTCTGGCTTCCTTTTCTTATGGACCAAATTGTTCTGTTGAGTGTGCATCCCCTTCTCATCTCCCACAGCTACCCAGAACTGCATTGTTTATCTTCTCTCTGCCAAGAAAGACAGCCTTTTCCCATCCCTCAACAAAACACAGAAAGACAAAGTCAACACAGGAGAAATGTGCAGTGGTTGGGTTCTCTAGGCCTGCGTAGTGAGTAAAGGTAAGGGAGAGGCCAACTTGTCACTCTGTACCATGAAGTGTACAAATAATACCAATGCTTGCTCGCTGCCCTCAGTGTCTACTCTTATTTTCATCCTAATTCACCAATGATTATTATAAGCCACATGCCACTTGAAAGAGGCCTGAGAACACAGAAGAACAGAATTCTCAGGAAGAAATCTTATCTTCTATAATTTTAATTGTGGGGGTGGAGAGGGAGGGAGGGGAGGGGAGAGGAGGGGAGAGAATGTGGGTGGCGGGGGAGAGAATACAAACCAGAAGGAAATTATACTATGATTTGAGGTAATTCACAGACAAAACTGAATGGCTCTTATAAAAATAAAAAAAGCATTGAAAAAACAAAAAAATCAGTAAATATTTTTTTCCTAAGTAAAGAAGAGAGAAACTGCAGATGAGAGATAAGAAGATGAAATTCTGTAAGCCTGGAATAGATTTGCTTTCATAGTCTATTTTAGTGTAGTTTAAATATTTTACTCAAGCATAGTCTTTTTTTTTTTTTTTAAGTTTACCCGCCAGCCAGAAATCCTGTCCCACTGTGTAAGAAACTCCTCCAAATCCTTGAAAGGTAGGAGGCCTTATGTTAATATATGTATATAAAGGGTGACTATATTCATTAAAAAATAACTTTATTCCTAAAAAAAGGATTCTTCATAAGATTCAACAGTAAAACCCCTTGAGTTCAAAAACAATTTGTTTAAAAAAAAACTACTTAAATAAAACTTTCATATCTATCATATAAAATAAGTAAATATATTTTTTATTTGTAATTTTCTTTTACTTTCAAAATACTAAATGTAAAACTATAAATATCTCTTTTATATGCAAGTATCTACTTTGTTTCAAAACATTCAAGTTTCTTTCAACAAATTTGAGATGGAAAAATATTCTTTCTTTTTAATCTTTACCAGATGTTGTTTATACTACAAGCAATTTTTTCAGTACTCCCTAATGTAATTATTGTTTAATTAGTGATAAATCTGTCATTTCTGGGCTTTAAAAAAACTAAACAAGTACCAAATGTACTTTTGTGTTTTGAATGTACCCACACACTCTCAGAGTATTAAGGCACAAGGATACTGGTTCTAGAAGCTGAACAAAATTCCCCAAATCTGAAGTTCCTCTTTCTAGCCTGGCCCAGAGCCTCCTACCCCGTCAGCTTGTGCAGCCTGAGCAGGAAGACAGCTCCTCAGCCCCCTGCTGCTAGTCAGCTCAGTCTCTGAGTGGCAGTGACTTCCCAAGTCGACCACTGCCCTGTTTTTATTATTTATTTAATTTTTTCTCTCTCCCTTCATCTCCGACTGGTTGCAAAATCCTCCATCTCCAAGAGTGAAAACAGAACTTGGAATTTGGGCCTCTTTCTTCAGACATGATGCTGGGTGATCTGGTGCCCCCCTGAGGTCGATGCTGGGAAGTGCAACTACTATCCGAGATGCAGATTCTTTACCTTTGAGAGCGTAAGCCACCAGCGCACTTCCCTCATTAGACCATTGCTAATTACCCACTTCGACTTTTGTTAAATTACATTCATCACATTAAAGAACTTGAAAAAGAAATGCTTAAAAGATTTCTAACGACAAAGCAAGAAAAGAAAACCCTAGTAAGAAATTATTCAAACACAGAAAACCGACACTACCCAAGATGAGTTAATTCTTCGGTATAATCTTTTATTAAAGGAGAACTATGTTTAGAATTTTGTGTGAAAGAAGTTTTTCCTTTTTGAAGTGGTTATGACTGCTCCTCTGGAGAATGAAGACAAGAGTGCATCAGGAGATCAAGGAGGACACGGTGGGGAAGGGGGTACCTGCATGTTTTTTTATTCTTAATCTCTTATTAGATCAAGAACTAATTTTCTCCCAGCTTTATTGAAGCATACTTGACAAGAACTAATTTGAATTGAGCAATGAAAACTTTCAGGTAGGAGAAAATATTTTTAAAAATATGAATAAACAAAACCAACCCTGCTTGCCTTTCCCCTCTACCCTTCTCTGCTACCTGCTCTCTCATGCACAAGTCTGTCTGAGGAGGCGAAGGAGCTGCAACTCTGCACCCAGCCTGAGGGGCAGGCGGCATGCGGGATCTGCCAACATAAAGCGACTGGGAGGGCATGGGAACCAGGCTACATCTCAGCCTTGGTGTGCAGCAGAGCAGCCAAGCACAGTGCCACCCTGCCACTCAGCCAGCCCTTCTCATTCAAATGTGAAATACAAACAATAGCTTTCTGGGCTCCACAAACAGAACTGGAACTGGAAAACATAACATCCTTCTGATTTAGGGCCAGCCTTGGGAAACCAAACAGTCAAGAAAGCTGCATAATTAGCAAGTGGTTTTCACTGCTTTTGGGGACATTGGTGTTTAAGATCAGGTCTGAAGCTATGGATTATGGTCTTCTAGTGCCTGTTCCATCACGGGAAACACAAGACTCTGCTTTTGAAAAGTATCAGTCTTCACGGTAAATGACAAACTGACATTAATACTGTGATTTATTTAGGAGCCACCAAATGCAGCAGGTGACCATGCACTTGGGGGCATTCCAACCAATGGAAGCCTAAGGGTGAGATTTAAAAGCCAACTTATTTTTATAAGTCATATGTGTGTGATGTGTGTGTATATACATTTAGAATTCAGGTGGGTTAGTGCCTTATTATTCAGTCTTAATGGAAAATTCCAAGCCTCTGAGTCCCTGAGAACCCAAAGAATATTTGGAGAAATCATTTCACTGTGTATAACCTATACCACACTTTTATCTTTTGTTTTTGCAACATATTGGTAACTATAGAATTTCCAGAGCTAATTCTGGATAGTCCCAAGAGATGGAAACATAATTAACAGTGCTCCATATAAAATACAAGTTACGTAGACCATCACACTTTAATTACTCTCAGAATCCAACTCTAATGTAATAGGCATCAAGTTTCTTCTGGAGGAAAGCACAGCAGTCCCATGCTATCTGAGTCTTTGAGATCTCTCTGATACTTCTGCATGGTCCTGTCACTGCACCAAGATACTGTGCTGTGATAAATGAATCAGATGATGCAATTAGGAAGCAGGTTCTTCAGGTTACCCTTCTAATCACTCAGTCATGTCACAGACTTATTCTATCCTGCTTTCTGGCACTGCAGGCTCAGGATGCCTGAGAAGAGCAGCCCACACCACTCAGGAACTTCCACTCTGTAGTGTAATTACCTCCTTGAACCATAAGGCACAGAGAGGTCACATCCTGCCAATGCCACAATAAATTAAACCAAATAATACCTTCTGGAATCCCCCTTTAACCATAATGGAATCTCTGAATCTTTACACACGTGATCTTGATAAATGCTTTTATTCATCAACTGACTTTGAAGCTGTTCAACTGGGGAAGATTATTTTAAACTGTAAACTGGCAGCTGATGGTTATACAATGCAATGTTTAATGGGAGTGCCTGCTCTCTCTCTCCTTCATTTACAGTGATATCTTGTGCTTACAGAGTGTTGCTCAGGCCTGGTGGCCACAGGTAAAGAGAACATGGAGAAGGCCCAAAGAAGAACCACAAGAACCAATGAAAGGTCGCAGAATCAAACCAAATCAGAAAAGTCAATGGAACTGGAATTTCTCTATAGAGAGAAGACTTAAGGAAAATTTAGTAAAGGCCTTGAAAGCAAGGAAATAGTTCAGTTACTATATTTTGCCACTAAAAAAGGACCAAAGAAAATTAAATTATAGCATGTTCGTTCAAGTTAGAAATGCAGAGATCTATCTCCCTGATAACGAAAGTAATGCTTGCAATGAAATGCCAGCAAGCTTCTAAAAGCTTTGTTTATTTTGAATTTTGTTGCAATTATTTTTATATAAGACACATCTCATTTCTCACCTTACTATGCAACTCTTTTCAATGGTGAGGTAAATAGTAATGTTCCTTAAAAAAACTCTCTTTAGGCTCCCTCTGTCTTTATACCTATCTTCTTCCTCTTTTTTTTCTATCAAACATTGTAAATTTCAAAACCAGTTGGGTTCAATTGAGCCCTCAAACTTATAAGTGAAAGCTACTGGTGACCACAACCTAAGCCACAGTCACCCAAGAGGACACATAACATGAAGGCAGAGCGGAGCCCAGGACATGAGGGAGAAGGTAAGCATGGCCATGGACAATCACACACGTACAATGGTGGGAAATGATGAGGGCATAAAACGAGTAATTCAGGAATATAGGAAGAAGGGAACTGATTCATGATGATTCCCTTACATGACTTCCAATTTGAAAGAGAAAGAAAACAGGAAGTTCAACTAAATCAAACAAATAGAAGGTGTCTGGGAGGTGGGGGTTGAGCAAACTCAGCCAGCCTCAGAGCACTCTGGGCACAGGGCTTCAGGCCTACCAAATCTCAGCTTTGTGGGGAGGGCGAACACGTTCTCCTGCTCAATCTCTGGCCATCAGCTTAATATCTGACTGTTCTCCATCTCCCTCTGAACTAATTTTTTCCATCCGTACAACAGGAAGAAATTTTCTGTGCCACATCTCCCCGAGGTTATGAAAGCTAATGAGAAAGCATGTTAGAGCCACTGAGGTTCCTCTAAGACTGATGCCCTGGGAGCATCACATGTCCTTGGAGTTTCTGAATTGTTTCTTCAGGAAGTGTTGGTATTTATCCCTGTTCTTACAAAAATGCACATAAATTCCAGAGCTGCCTCCCACAGAGGGAAAATGCTCAGACTGGTCAGGTTCTGAGGACTACCTGGGAGCCCAGCCCCTGAGCCCAATTTCCCAGGCCTGAATTTCTGAGAACAAGGGAGACAAGCAGCCACTGCAGAAAGCTAGGGTTCAAAGTGGGCAGGCTTACACCAAAAGAAAACTTACAGAATTCTTAAGTTGTTTTTGTTGTTATTTCTGGGGTTTTAGTTTCTCTTATTTTTCCTTTAAAGTTTATTTTTGAATGTTCTTCTTTGTTAATTGATTCCTAATCTCATTAATAAGATCCTCATTTTTAAAAACTTATTTGTCATGTGAAAATAAGAAATTATTGTTTTTAAAAAGTTTGTTGTCAAATGTTAGTTCTTGTGAATATGCAATATAAGGTGCAACAATCAAGTAAATTTTGAAACTCTCCCTATTTTTAATATATGCTCAAAGCATGCAGAAAGACCCTCACACTGGATATTTTTAAAATAAACATCATTATTTTAAAGAATGTCCATTGCCCTTTTGTTCACATTTTTCCCTTACTCTGATTAAATGAAATGATACCCATCATCTTCTTTAAGAATTTTTCTCATCCAAGTTTAGGGCGTACCAGCAATGAATCTTTCATAAGGCATTCGATCCCTCTCAGAGAATTTCTCTCACTGGAGGTTAGCTTTTCAAAAAGATGCAGCATTGCTTTTTCAAGGCTGGGAAGGTGTCGCAGCCAGAGGCAGACTATAGCCGACTTCGAGAGGGAAATCTTCTTCCTTTCAGTAAAAAATAAATAAAATTGTAATTAGAAACGAGTTATAGGAAAAAAGATTAAGAGAGTTCAAAATGCAAAAACGAATCTAATTTGTGAATCTTCTTTTCCTCATGGTCATAGAAGTAGTTAATATTTATAGTAGCAGTGAATATTTACCAAGTACCTATTTGTAAAATAATGTGAATATACTTCTATTTCAACTCAAGAAATTAGAGAAATGCTCAAATTAAAAAAATGCTTTCAAAAAGGATAAACAAATATATAGTGATGGAAAACAGTTGATAAAAAAAAATAAGCTAGAAAGAGGCCTTTAGAGATCTAGGTAAATACAGTCCCTAATTTCAGAAACAGTTATGCTTGAAAGTGCATCATGATTGTTTAAAGAATGGAATCAGACCTGGGTTTGAGTCTCAGACCTACCACCTACTATGACCTTGAAAAGTTACTTAACCTCTAAACCTCAGTTTACATATCTGTAAAATAGGCCTATCTCCCTTATAGTATTATAAGAAGGATCAAATGCAATTACACATGTACAGTGATTAGCACAGTGCTTGACACCTAGTAAATATATTCAATAACTATATTTGTAAATCTATTGCTTGAAAACATTTTTCTTCAGTAACAATTTCACATATGGTGGTTATGGCCTGTTTGACCCATAGTTGATCTGTAGCATGATACCCTATGGCCCGCAATCATTTTATGTAGCTCAGTTTCTATAGGAAAATGTATTTGGAAGTTCTTCCTGTGTTGGGTCAGTAAACCAAGGGTTTTACTTCCCCTCCTGGGAGGGAACATGGGGACATCTGTCTAACTCTGAGCCATTGGGCCTATTCTGGCCTATTAGGACTTGTCTGTCTTCTTTTAGCCCTTCTTTGCCAAGGCCTCCTGCCCTTTCACCTGCAGCATCACAGGCAGCAGAGTGCTTTCCAGGTTCTTCCAAAGATGTTTACTGCTTTTAATAAGGAAAACAAAAGCTGGGGCACAAAGGTTCCCCATTACCCACCAACCCTTTCAATGTCTTTCCCTTCACCCATCATTTCTGGGTCACTTCCCTGCAGGAGCTGGCGTGAAGCCCAGGGAATGGGTACAGGGCAGGAAATGAATAGACAGGAGACACAGGGTAGCAATTTCCAGTGGTTTCTCTTTTTCTTCTCCCTCAGCATAACTCCTGTAGACCTTGTCCTGGATTAACTCTGGGGCAAGACTAGAAGGAGCTGACGTGTTGTAGGGTCTGTCACAGGAGCAGGAAGAAGGGCAGGAATGAGAGAAGGAGGGATGGCTTTCCCCTGACCTGCTTTCTGATCTCACATTCTCATCTTGAGTTTCACGTCTTCTGGGAAGTCTTGCGGGACCCCTTTCCCAAAGCTCCTCACACCTGGCAAAAAAAGAGTTGCCACTGTGTCCCCAACCTCACATCACATGGCATATTCTGGGGCCACACTATGGATGTCTTCTATTGTGGCATCAGTGCTTTGGGCTGCTATTCCCAGGGCACCTTTCCTATTATATTTAATGGCAAAGAGCTAGGGGTTATTCAAAGATGATGACTGAGCATTTCCTGTGTGGAACTCAATGTGCAAGGTGCAGGCCAAATAACTGAAAACAAAACAGACCTAATCTGTACCCATAGCAATTCAGGGCCCAGTGGGAGCTATGTATACGTACACACCAAACTATAATAAAGGTCATGAAGGAAAAGTACAGGCTGAGGTAACAGAGAATAACAGGAGGGGCCTAATTTAGATCAGGTGGTCAGGGATTAGCTTGGTGAAAAGTAGTGAGATGAGCATTCTAGCAGAGGATAAGGCTAGATGGCCCGAGAAACAGAAGAGCAAGATCAGAAAAGCCCTAGAAAGCAAAGGCGAGGTGACTTGTGATGAGGCTGTCCAGTACCACAGGCCAAAGGATTTTATTCTGTGATTATTCTGGCCCAAGGATTTTAAACAGAGAAGTGCCAGGAGGCAATTTACATTTCAAAGATCACTCTGACTGCAGTATGGAGAACTGAGTGCAGGGACTAGAGTGTGTGCAGGGAAACCAGGAGTCTAGGGGAGCTGGTACTGGCTGGGACCAGGGTGGCAAGGCAGGAGTGTAGAGTACCTGTAATATATTTTAGCAATAATATCAAGAGAAACTGGCAATGAATTTGATGAGAGGGGATAATTTGATGATGAGGTAGGAATAAAGGCTATCCCAGGTTTCTTGAGCAATTAGATGGATAGACATACCATTTTACTCAGATGGAAAGAAGATGAGAAGATCAAAGGGTTAACTAGGAGCTCAATTTGAGGTGTGTGAATTTAGTATATGAAGGCACAGTCCAACAGGGATGTGAAATAGGCCCTTGAATATCTAAAAGTTCTGGGGTGAGGTCTGGGCTGAAGATACGCATTAGGGAGCTATCAGGTGCATGGAATTGCAGGAGAATGGATGAAAACCCTGAAGGAGAAAGTTCTGAGTGAGGAGGAGAGGGTCTGGGTCTATGCCATGAGGACTGTCAACACACAGAGGAGGAGGACCTGCAGACAGAAGGGGGCAGGAGACGCTCAAAGAACTATGTCACTGAGGAACAGAAGGGAGGCCTGGCTGTGTCTGACACTGCTGAAAGAACATGGGGAGGGAACCATGAGCACTGCATTGGGCAGGCTCTTTGGGATCTCCCCAAGAAAACAGTTTTAATGGAGTGCTGGAAGCTGAATGCAGAGTCAATGAGGAGAGAAAGTGGAACTGTAGCCAGTATTGCACACATGTCTTCAGAAAGAAGGCTGTGAAGGCAGTGCCACCAGAAGGCGGGACAGGGGTGGTAGCTTTGTTCGCTCTCAGAAAATGGTGTTTTAGGACAGCATGGCTGACTGCTGAAGGGCCAGATTTAGAGGAGCAGGGGAAGCTGAAGTACACATAGCTGCCATTTATTAAGGGCTTACCTGGAACAATGTTAAACATTACAACTGTATTTTAATCCTCATAATCACCCTACAAAACAGGTACCATTATTATCCTTATTTTATAGACAAGGCAATTGAGGTCAGAGAGGGACCATGGACTTACAGCTATGATTTGAATCCAGGAGGTCTGACACTAGAGCTGGTCCGCAGCCTCGGGTTATATATGTCTCTTCACTCTACAGGAAGAGGAGTGGAAAGCACTTTTCAAAAGACAGGGCTTAAGCCCTGGGGGAGGAGCAGAGGCTTCCCAAACATAAGTCAGATATCTAGACCCTGTGTTCACCCCCTTTGTGTTTAGAGAAGTCTTTTCAAAGTCCAGGCTGTCAGCCAGTTTTAGCTACATTAATGAACCCCTAGGAAGGGGTTTCTGACCAGCTTTCTAAAGGAAGTAGAACACCCCTTGAGAGTGGTGGGAGGGTTCTATTAACCTATGTTACAGAGCCAGAGAGTCCCCAAGAGGCAGGAAGCTCTGACGTGCAGAGGGGAGAACTTGGCTGGGCTGTTCAGTGGCTCCTCCCTTCCCAAATAGCAGGGACATTTTTTTAAACTGCTGTCATCACACCTTATCTTTTTTCATTATCCATATGAAATAAATATTTACATCATTAGAAAAGTTTCTCGCTTCAGTCAAGAGTTCTTCAGAGGTGGCACCATTGCTAAGCCCTCTGAGCAGCCATGTGCATTGTGATTTCTACCATTAGGTTACAGTGGCTGAGCAATGACTGGCATGCTGTTCAAAGGTCCAAGCTATTGAGAATGAGCAGTAGATAAATATGAACAAATGTAAAAACGAATTTAGTGTGAAATAATAGTTCCATCAAATATCTGAATTAAAAGACATTTAACGAATTTACATAAGAGTTGCAGAAGTCCTATATTTAAGACAAGTGCACACAGTAGTCCTCCCTTATCTTGGGAATACTTCCCAAGAACCCCAAGGGATGCCTAAAACTATAGACAGTACTGATCCCTATATATACTGTTTTCCCCTATCCATACATACCTATGATAAAATTTAACTTATAAGCTAGGCACTGAGAGGTTAACAACTAATAAAACAGAACAATTATAACAATACACTATAATAAAAGTTATATGAATGTGGTCTTTCTCTCAAAATATCTTATTTTATGGGACTTTTCTTTTTGTGATAATGAGAGATGACATAAAGCCTACGTGATGAGATGAAGTGGGGTACATGTGCTGGACAAAGTGATGATTCACATCCTGGGCAGGATGGGGTGAGATGAAGCAGAATAGGGTCAGATTTCATTGTGCTACTCAGAATGGCACGTATTTTAAAAACTTATGAATTGTTTATTTCTGTAATATCCTATTTAATATATTTGGACTGTGGTTGACTGTGGGTAACAGAAACCTTGGAAAATGAAACAACCCGCAGATAAGGGGGGATTACTCTAATATTTTTGTTCTATTCTCAGACACACTTTGTAAAATGTGTACATTAACAATTGTCTTTTTATTAGATCCTGATTCCGAGCACACTGTGCTAATCGCTGTGAGTGATTAAATTTATGGATCCATGTATAATATGTGAATCATCTATTATCAATATAATTTATTTTGCTCTAAAACACTGAAGACTGAACTCTTTATAGAAATCTCGGATGAAGAAATCACAAAAGCAATATGATCTTAACATACTTCCATAGCAACACTTGGTTGGGCTAACACATTCGTATTACATACAATATTCTAAACGTGTACCAGGTTTGTTTTGAAATAAAAAAGGCAAATTACGTTTTATGCTTATTTTATTTTTAAAAAACTGAGAAAAAAAGGCAAATCACAGAGGAAGAAATGCATATTGCCAATATAAGTATACAAATAAAAATACCTAAGAATATTCATCCTTAATAAGAGTAAAAAAAATGTTAACTAACACATTAAGGAGGTATTTTTCACACAAATGTCAGCAAATATTGAGAAGTGATATGCAATGCTGATGTAGACCTCAGAGGTAGGGCAGGGAATGGCTTTGCCCTTTTGGTTGTCATGTGATACCAGCAATAAAATATACAATACACATATCCCTGGCCTTAATAATCATACTTTTGTGAATCTGCCTAGCAGAAATAAAAGCATCAGCTGAAGGATATTTACTGCCCCAATATTCTAAAGGCAAAATTCGAAGCAACTTAAATGTACCCACTGGCAAATAGCTAAAAATATGGTCTGTTCATATCATGGTATATGTTCCAAGTTTTAAAAATAAGCTGACTACCCCGAGGGATATCCAAAATATGCTGGTTCAAAGGAAAATAAAAGAAAAAAATATTTTTAGGGACACTGAAAATTTTCATTCTAAGGCTGTCCCTTTTTCTCATCTAACTATACTGTTCCATCCATCCATTCGGTCTGCATACTAATCAAATGACAAAATGACAGGGAAACAGTGTAAGATAAAACTTGGCTCTCCAAAATTCCTACCTAATAATCATGGGGAGTTTCCTGAATTATACCTATGTTTTAGGAAAATGATAGGGCGTTTGGACTTATGTGTAATACACTGTAATTTTCTCCTTTAAAATACTGAGGAATAGACTCCTAGTCAGTGCTTTTTATGTAGAACATCTGAGTTTTAGTAACAATTTCTGACAAAAGGTAGGAGATGCCTGGACAGGACAGATGCCCTGTCCAACATCGTTTGTATTAGACTCTTCTAGACAGATGCCTCCTTCACATTTAAAAAACTATTTTGTTTCTCCCAAATACTCAATTTAATGAGGCAACTGTTTGTTCCATCCTCTTCAAAAAGAGGTAGTAGGTAAAGAAATTGGTCCAGCTGCTTACTAAATATTTTTGGCTCAAAAATTATTTATAGCGACAATACAAACCCAGAATGTGGGATCCCGTTCTTTGCAAGGAAGGTTCCTGATGAGGGAGGTGCCTGCAGTGGGAAATGTATTCTAAAGCTGTCTGAGAGGCAGAGGAGAAGGAGGAAGCTCCTCATATGTGACAAACACCATATTTCTTCACCTTTCCAAACCAGAACAAGATCAAGGGCTGCTTGGTCTGCCAGAGAAGCCCACAAAAATTGGGACCAGCTTTTGCAGAGAACTACTTAAATCCAAGGAATTAGAAGAATACTTTCTATTATATCTCAAGGACATACTTCCATGAAAACCTGATCTAAGAAGTATATTAAATTGAGGAAACTGTGCTATCATTATCACTTATATTTACAGGCATGTCACTTCTCAAAGCAAAGAACAACAAAACCAAGCAAAGGAAATGTCCAAGCTCAAACATACTGGCGTATCTATTACAAATCAGTATCAGCAGGTTTTTATTTGAAAAGTAAACTTTTTCAATGACTTATTTTGTGACCATGTCATATTAAGATTAAAAAAAAATAGTTAGGAAGTCTCAATAAATGGAGAAATAGAAATAAGTGGCCTTGATATTATTACCAACCTTTCTTCCTTTAGACAGTTGCCCATATTATTCGACATTTAAAGCATGATTTTTCTTATCTGAGCTGAAAAAACACAAAACTAGAAGCTTGGCTTGAAGGTAAGCCTTTTCTTGTGATTTCTTTTGTTTTCTTATTATCTTTGGAAGCTGCATTAGCTTTTTCAGCAATGGGAATTTAGCTTACATCTGGCCCTAGTTCAGTGATATTTTCATTAGGAAAAGAGATATAAGCTTGAATAAACCTAATAAAACATTACAAAAATAACAATTTTGATTAAAGTCAATAATAACAACAATGATAATAATGGCAACATGCTAATAGTTACTCTGCATGCCTGGCACTGTGCTAAGCATATTATAGACATTGGACCCATTTAAATATGTTCCAGTGTGCCTGGGACAAGTTAATATCTGTTATCCCACCATAATTATAAAAGGCGCTCCTTTTAACTCTCAAAAGTGTTATAGTCTAAAATTTATAACTGTATGGTCACCTTACTTAACACACAGTTACCCCATGAGGTCTCTTAATTGGTCAGTCATGCACCCATTCTTTCTTTCATTTGTTCATTAGCTCATTCATTCCAAGTATACACAAAAAATACTCCATTTGCTCATCATACTTCTCAATATTTTTGCAGCAAAAGATTTAGATTTGCCTCAGAGGACATGTCACGTAGAATTACTTCTCCTTCCAGACAGGTTTTATACACTCTCCTGTCTGCAGGGGTTATGATAGCAACCCCAGGTATAGTCTCAAGAAGTCAGGTTTGACACTGAGGCCAAGAAATTAAAAAGCAGGGTATCTAATGTATACAGAGGCACAAGAATCTGCTGTTTAAAAAACAGAGGCAGCCCACTTCTGAAAATACATGACTGCTTGGAAGCAAAGGCCAAAGACACCCAGCCAATTGTAAAACAGATGAAATTCCACTGGTGTATTGTGGCAAGCAAATAGCTGAAAGGCTAAACACAGGGCAGGGCACACTGGTCAAAGTATGTGGTTTCTAAATGACCA
Source organism: Eonycteris spelaea (assembly GCA_003508835.1). Taxonomy (NCBI): domain Eukaryota; kingdom Metazoa; phylum Chordata; class Mammalia; order Chiroptera; family Pteropodidae; genus Eonycteris; species Eonycteris spelaea. The sequence continues at coordinate 726,209 of PUFA01000245.1, forward strand.
CATAGCACATTTGGGGAACTGCTCAAGGGGCTGGGGGCCGGCGGATGTTGGAGCTGGGGTGGTTATTTGCACTGATTGACTGCATCAGCCTCCTTGTGTCAACATGTGGCTAGGATGCTCTATCTGTGGGAAAGTGTCCATGGAAAGGTTCTAGTCCTTACGCCACTGCTTGGGGAACTTGCTGAGATGAAACCATAGGAATGGACAAGTTGAAGACCACCCAGCATTTCTGGACAGTCTATCCCCTATGGATTTTCCAAACTGAATAAGTTTTATTAGTTGCTGAGGGAAAATGTGCTATCACAAGTAAAATAAATAGCAAAGGAAGAGTTCAGCCTACTTATGGAACCATTGCCTTCCATCTGAGCACTAGTAGAGTAAGAGTAGCTACTCTCTAACATATCTCTTCCTTGCCAGAAATTTCTGAAACAGTTTTGTGGAGTTTCACAGAGGATGTAGAGGGGCAATCTCCCATTTCCTTTCTATTCAATGCTTGATGAAAAAGTTTGGAAATATAGGATGCTAAGGTCATATTATTCAATGAAATGTATTATTAAATAAATCAGGAATACAGCTGCCAAGGTGAAAGGCAAAGAGCATTTTAATTAAAAGTAAATACTTCAAAAAACTGCTTTGGAGTGTGAAAATGTAAGTTAGTGGGATAAATCATTGTTACCTGTAGTGTATACTCAGGTAAATAATGTGAGGGTATAAGCATGTGAAATATACTTATCACATTAGGCAGACTTTCAAATGAATTGTTAAATATCTTACATAAACAACAAAGGTAACTAATCATACTCCTCGGGAAATTCATACTTATTGGGGAAATTCTGACAGAGGTTTACAGTAGGTAAAAAAAAAGACTTTACATTTTAACCATGAAAATTATGTTCTGACCTTTTTAAAGAACCTCAAATGATTTAACTTTCTATTTCTTTATCTAAGTCTTACCTTAACAAATTATAACATTTATAAAAATGAAATTAAAATATACATTTCAATTTTTAAGAGTTATATGTGAAAAACAGCAAATTACTGGTAACGACTTCCTCCGAAATAACTTAAAAAATGACGGTGGTTCTGAGGTTGTTCATTTTCCAAATGCAACGATATAATAAAAATCAATTTGAAGATGGAGGAAAATCCATTTATTATAGCCAAAAATAAAAACAAAAAATACAATAAAACCTTAGGAATAAAAAATGTCTATAATATTTTTTATTTTTTGGTCTACTAAGGAGACAACAAAATCCTACTAGATTTCAAATTCTGCCAAATTTCTGATCAAAGACATTAAATTCTTTGAAATACCTTGTGAGGTTTCAGGCTCAATAGACATCCTAAGAAAATGGAGAAAATATATTATAAAACCTTTAAGATCACAAAAGTAAATCTAAACAAACAGAAAGATGTAAGTGTTCTTGGACAAGTGAATAAAAAACCTTAACATTATAAATATGCCAGTCCTCCCTCAGTTAATCTATATATTTACTTAATCTATGAATTTACACGAGCCTCCCCACAAATAATATTAGCTGTCTTTTCTGAAGCTAGACATATTGGTTTTAAAATTTATTTGAAAGATAAAACAACCAAGAATTCCCCCCCCCAAAAAAAAACTCTAAAAAAGAAGAGAAATAAGTCGGAACTAGCTCTATTTTATATTAAGCATATTAAAATGACTCTATCATTAAAACAAAGTATACTCGTACATGAATACATAATAGGCTGAAGATATAGGTCAGAAAAGAACAAAACAGACCCAGCTGCATATAGCAATTACGTGTATGATTAAGGGAGCATCTTAACTGGGCAAGGGTTTGGGGCAGGGAGGGGGGCGGGATAACTTTTATTATACTCAAGATGGTGGGATGCTCTGTAACCTAAGAGTAGGGAACAGCAATCAAATTACTTCAACAAATTATCTGCAAAACAAAAAAAGAGGAACTGAGAACATACAAATTGAGACTTTTGAACCTATCAACCAAATGCAATGTGTGGACTTTGGACTCTGATTCCAACAAACCAACTATAAATTGAAAATTGAGAGTGGGTCTGAAGGAAACATGGCAAAGTGAGAGACATCCCCACATATCTCCCTTTGAAACAACAATAAGCTGAATATCTAAAACCCAACCAAAAACACCCGAAATGCACACCAGTACATCTGAGCGTGGCATCTGTTCATAAGAGCTACCACAGGTCAGAAACCCAGGTGTCTGGCAATAGACTGAGAGAAACAAAGAAGCTGTTTCTGGCAGCCAGAGCTCCCTGCAAGGGGAAGGGGAGAGGAAAAGGTGCAGTGAGTTCTTGCGGTGAGCTGCCTGGACAGCCTTGCCTGGGAGAGTTGTGAGTTCCACGTAGTCAGTGGCAGGGCTCAGTCATCAGGGCAGAAAGCAGAGAAACGAATAGCAGAGAAACAACAGTTGATTTTTTACCAGCCACGTTTGCAAAACTGAGGCTGAGCCGCAGCCCCCAATCCTCAGCCGAGAGGGCTCCTCCCCCCTCTCAGAATCCATCACTGCAGAGCCCAGGGGAATCTGAGCAAATGCTATTGAAACTGTTGCTAACACTGACAGGGAATGAAACCGAGCGTAGTGAGCATGATTAAATATCTACAAGAAAATAAAGGCATTATATAAAGGCATTAAGGCTTTCTATAAAGCAGGGATCCAAGAGGCTTAGATGCCACCTTCTGGAAACCAAAAGAAAAGCGCCTTCTTTGAAGCTGGCTAAAGAGAGACCTTTATATAATAAATCTTTCTGGGAAAAAAGTAGAATACATTTCCATTAATGCCCAGGCGGAGAAATAGGCCATTAAACACCATGAACAACCAAGTTGACGAGGCATTTCAGAAAGAAAGAGAAAAATCTCCAGAAAATAAGTTTACAGATATAGAAATATGTGACTTAAATGACAGAAAATTCAGGATGGTGCTTCTGAAAAAACTCAATGAGATCTGAAATGAATCATATCAATTTCAGGAACTAAAAAAACAACCAGATGAGCAGAGCAAGGTGACTGAAACCCTCAAAAAGAACAGAATAGATCTTCTAGAGATAAAGAACACACTGCAAGAGTTGCAAAATGAAATAGCAAGCTTGGGAAATAGAGTCGACCAAATGGAGGAAAGGATCAGTGATATCAATGACAGAAATCTAGAAATAAATCAGAAGGAAGAAGTGAGAAACCAAAGAATGAAAAATAATGAAAGAGAAATACAAGAACTAGCTGATACCATCAGGAGAGGAAACATAAGAATAATGGGCATTATCAAAGGTGAGGAAAAGGAGCAGGGACTAGAAAGCATTTTCCGACAAACAGTGGATGAGAATTTCCCAAATTTAAGGAATGTGTAGAGTTTGGAATTCAACAAGTCAACAGAACACCCAATTACCTCAACCCAAAAAGGCCTTTACCAAGACGCATTATATTAAAATTATCAAAAATCAATGACAAATACAGAGTTCTCAGGGCAGCCAGAGAGAAGAAAACAGTAACTTATAAAGGAAAACCCATTAGATTATCCTTGGATTTCTCAGTGCAGACCTTACAAGCCAGAAAAGAATGGAATCAAATATTTAAACTATTAAGTGAAAAGCACTACCAGCTTAGAATAATGTATCCAGCTAAGTTCTCCTTTAGATATGAAGGAGAAATTAAGACCTTTTCAGACATACAAAAATTGAGGGAATTCTCCACTATGAGGCCTCCACTACAGGAAATACTGAAAGGGGTCAGCTGACCTAAAAAAAATGACCGAAACAAAACAAAACAAAACAACAAACCATAATCAGGAATAAAGTGACTATCGGGCAAAAAGAAGCAGAGGAGTGCAATCCCTACTAAGAAGAGGACATTATAAGCTTTAAAAAAATTGAGACAATCAGGAGAATTTGCTCTCTCCCTAAATATACGATGATAAAGAATTAGTGTCATTTTTTAGATATGGTTTTTAGATGTGGTTTTGTTTTGCATTTCCTTGATAATTAGTGACATTGAGCATCTTTTCATGTGCCTGTTGGCCATGTGTATGTCTTCTTGGGAAAAATGTCATTCAGATCCTTTGCCCATTTTCTAATTGGGTTGTTTTTTTTGTTGTTGTTGTTGTTTTGTTTTTTGGGGGTTTTTTTGCTGTTGAGTTGTAGTAGTTGAAAACAGTAAGGAGATTCCTCAAAAAATTAAGAACAGAACTACCATATGATCCGGTTATCCCATTTCTGGATATTTACTTAAAGAATATGAAAGATATATGCACCACTATGTTCACTGAAGGACTATTCATAATAGCCAAGAAATGAAAACAACCTAAGTGTCCATCAGTGGATGAATGGATAAAGATGTCTGATACACACACACACACAAACAATGGAATACTTAAGCATAAAAAGAAGAAAATCTTGCTATTTGTGACAACATGAATAGACTTTTAGGGTTCATACTAAGTGAAGTAAGTCAGATGGAGAAAGACAAACACCATATAATTTCACTTATATATGGAATGTAAAAATCAAAATAAATGAACAAACAAAAAACAAAAACAAACTCACAGATATGAGAACAGCCTGGTGGTTAGCAGAGGGGAAGTGGGTTGGAGAGTGGGAAAAATGGGTGAAGGGGGTCAAATGTATGGTGATGGATGGTAACGACTTATGGTGATAATAACTTTGTAGTACATACAAAATTTTGAATTATAGTGCTGTACACCTGAAACTTCTATAATGTTAGATGCCTATTTTATTTCAAAAAGAAAAAGAATAGATCCCTCATAGAATTGTTGTGAAGCTGTAATGAGAAAGTACATAAAAAGCCTTTAGAACACCTCCTGAAACCTAGAAAGCAATCAATAAATGTTAGCCAGAATTATTAAAAACAAACAAATCTGTGATTCGTATGCAAAGGGCTCGCTAATGGTTAAAATAGACAATATGAAGGAACAAGATGAGTAATGTCAGCAGAAAGATGTAAATAATAAGAACCCCCCACCAAATGATACTAGAGATAAGAAACATGGTAACAGAAATGAATGCCTTTTATGGACTTATTTATTTATAGACTAAGAACCTCAGAGCTAAAGGATATATCAATGGAAACCCTGAAAACCAAAAAGCAAAGAGAACAAAGACAAAAAAGAATAGAAAATTCAAGGAAAGTGGGACAACTACAGAAGATGTAACGTGTGTAATGGGTGTAACAGAGAAGAAAAAACAAAGAACAGAAGAACTATTTGAAACAATAATGACTGAGAATTTTTCTAAATTAATGTCAGCTATCGAACCACAGTTTCAGTAAGCTTACAATTACACCTAGGTATATCATTCAGAAACTACAAAAATATCAAAGATAAAGAAAAGTCCTGAAAGAAGCTGCCAGAGGAAAATAATCTTACCTACAGAGGAAGAACAGTAAGAATACATCCAACTTCTCAGAAACCATGCAAGCAAGAGTAGAATGAAATATTTAAAATACTGAGAGAGAAGAAACATTATGTAGAATTCTACACACTGCAAAATTATTCTTCAAAAGTGAAGAAGAAATAAAGATTTTCTCAAACAAGCATTGGGGGATTTGTTGTCAGTAGACTTGCCTTACAAGAAATGAAAAAAATAATTCTTCAGAGAGAAGGAAAACTCAGATCTACATATAGAACATCAAAGAGAGAAAACCTAAAGGCAAAATAAAAACTTGTATTTTTTCTATACTTAATTGATGTAACAGACAACAGTTTATTCAAAATAATAAGAACAATGTATTTAATTATGTACATTTATGTGTGTGTATATATGCTTATGCATGCTTATATATGTGTGAAATGAATAACAGCAATGATACAAGGGGTAGGAAAAGGAATTAGGATTATTTTGTTATTATAAGGTATTTACACTACTTGTAAAGTCATATAGTGTTTCTTGGATTAGCTATAAATGTATACTGCAAACTCTAGGGCAATCACAAAAAATGGTTAAAAAAAAGGTATAACAGATAAACTAAGAAAGGATGTAAAATGGAATCATGTAAAATGCTCAATTAAAACCACAAAAGACAGAGAGTGGAAGACAAAAAGAGAAACAAATAACAAGGAACACAAATGTATAACAGTAATAAATAGATATTAATCCAACTATTTCAATAATCATTTTGAACTGCAATGGTCTAAATGCACCAATTAAAAGAATGAGGCTGACAGAGTGCATCAAAAAACAAGATCCAACTATACCTTGTCTGCAAGAAACCCACGTTAAAAATAAATATACATAAATTAAAAGTAAATGTATGGAAAAATATAGAGCATACTAACTAAACAAAAAAAGCCCACGTAAAAACCAAAAATAAAAAAAATGACATAGATGATAGAGGCCCTGTTCATCCCTCCAGTGACTAAATCAAAATTGTGACGGAAACAAGGAGCAGCAGCAGCAAGGAAAAATTGCCTGGGATTGAGATGGACAAGACATACAACTAGGGAGAAATCCAAGAAATCACCTGGCAATGGCAGAAGGTAGGACGGGGTGAGGACGCAGGGCTGCCCAGTCTATAGTGGCTGAGTGAGATGGAGGCAGAGGCAGAAGCCTCTTAAAGGGGCCAGATCTGCAAGCAGATTTTCATGGTGATGGACCTGCTCACTCTGAGCACCAGTGCCAATAGGCTGTGCGCAGGGAGCACCATGGACTTACAGGGAGACACTGTCAGAGTGATGGTATAAGCAAGCCTCGCCCTGTACAGAAGTGCCAGCTGTATCCATTGTTCCCTATTGAGCCCTCCCCCATACCAGTGCACAGGACACAGCACCACCATAGCACTGACATCATCAGACTGGATAACTGAGGTGGCTCCATCCAGAGGATTCCCTGAAACCCTGCCTCCCTCAACTCACAGCCCCACCCAAGCCACATTCAGGTGTGTCCTCGTTTAGTCAGGTGCCCCTTGCTGACCAGCACCTAGACTCACGCTGGTGGCAGCTGGCTTTAGTTTCCGGTGTGGCCTTTTGAGGTAACTATAAGCACAGCATCTGTGGATTGCTTGCTGAATCTTAACAGGTGGCTCTGGAGTGGTAGAGGTTTGGGCTAAGTTTGGCCTGCAGCTGAACCCTTCTCAGGACTATGCCACTAGACACCTACTTCACAAATCCACCCTAATAAGATTGGGAGACTTAGGAGATTTTCTAAGTACACAGAAACAGACACGGAAAGGCAGCCAAAATGGGAAGGCAAAGAAGCAGAAACTATATGAAAGAACGGAATAGAGATCCAGAAATAATGGAGTCAAGTAATCTAACAGATGCTCAATGAACTTAGGGGAAGTATAGATAAATTCAGTGAGAACTTCAATGATGAGATAAAAAACATAAATTGGAAATGGAAATTATAAAAGGGAACCAGTCAGAAACGAAGAACACATTACCTGAGATGAGAAGTATATTAAATGGAATAAACAAAGGAATAAACAAAGTGAATAAAGAAAAGGACCAAATGCCCTATCTAGAGGATGGAAAGCCAAGGAAATGCCGACTACACTACTCTAGAGGATGGGAAAGCCAAGGATGCCAAGACTATAAAAATAATTTAAGGAGCATATGGGACACTATTAAGGGTCCAAATATCTGTCTGATTCACGTAACTGAAGAAAGCAAGATGTTGAACAGCTGTTTGAAGAAATAATGATGGAAAACTTCCCTAACCTGGTGAAGAAATGGACATAAAAACCCCAGGAAGCTCAGAGAATTCCAAAAACAGGGATCCAAAGAGGCCCACACCAAGACACATCATAATTAAAATGCCAAAGTTTAAATACAAAGAAAGAATATTAAAAGCAGCAAGAGAAAAACAGATAGTTATTTATAAGGGAACACCCATAAGACTAGCAGCTGATTTCTCAAAGAAACTATATTGGACAGAAGGGCTTGGCACAAAATATTTGACAGGATGAAGACAAAGGATCTACAACCAAGAATACTTTCTCCAGCAAAGCTATCATTTAGAGTTGAAGGACAGATAAGAGCTTCCAGATAAAAATAAGCTAAAGGAATTTATCACCCAAGCCAGTATTACAGAAATGTTGGAGGATTTCTTTAAGAAGAAAAAACATGTATCAAGCAGGAATAAAGAATGGTAACAACTACATTCCTATCAATAAGTATCTTAAATGGAAAGAATTAAGTGCTCCACCCAAAAGTCAGAGTGGCTGAAAAGATACGAAAAAAAGACCCCTACATATGCTGCATACAAAAGACTTCACTTCAGAATAAAGACACACGACTAAAAGAAGGGGGTGGTAAAAGATATTGCTTTGATTGACCTAGAAAGTACTTAAGCCAGACAGAGAAAGATAAACATTATATAATTTCACTTATATGCAGAATCTAAGGAATAAAAAGAACAACTAATCAAAACAGACTCACAAATATAGGGACAATTTGGTGAAGAACAGAAGGAGTGAGTTTTGGGGGCTGGGAGAATGGGTGAAGTGTTAAAGAAGTACAAATTAGTAGCTGATGGAATGGTCACAGAGATGGGGAGCATGATTGTAAGGAATGCATTAGCATTACTACATTGGCTAGTGGAGGATCAGGGGAGGAGGGAGCAATTAGAGGAATTGTTTTATGACATACAGATGTCCAACCAATGTTGTATACTTGAAACTAATTAAAATAAATAAATTTTCTAAAAATGAAAAAAAGCTGAAGTAGCTGTATTAATTTTAAATGGAGGGACTTCAAAGCAAGGAAAGCTATAAACAAGATGCTTATTATACAACAATAAGGGGTTGAGTTTCCAAGAAGATATAACAATCCTTAACTTGTATGTGCTAAAAACAGAATGTCCAAGTATATGAGGAAAAAAACAAAAAGAAATAGATGATCCACTATCATGATAAAGACTTCACTATTCCTCTATCAGAAATGGACTGAGCCAGCAGGCAGAAATCATAAAGGCATAGTTGAACTCAACATAAACATCAACTGGATATAACTGCCAGACATATTCCTTCATTCAATCACAGCAGTATACACATTCCCCCTTAAGCTCAAAAGAACATTCACCAAAACATACCACATTCTGGGCTATAAAACATACTTGACAAATTTAAAATAATAGAAATCAAACAATGTCTGCTCTAGACCACAATGGAATTATTAGAAATGAATAACAGAAAGATAACGTGAAAATCCACATGATGTGGAGATTCAACACACACTTTTAAGACACATGGATCAAGAAGAAACCTTAAGAGAAATTTAAATTATTTTGAACTGAATGAAAATGAAACATAACATGAAATTGTAGGATGCAGTGAAATTTTCCTTAGAGGAAAATTTATATCACTGAATTCATATTTAGAACAGAAGAAAAATCAAAAATCAATAATCTAAGTTTCCAGCTCAGGCACTAGAAAAGAAGAGCAAATTAAATCCAAAATAAGCACAAGAAAAGAGTAATAAGAATTAGAGCTGAAATCAATGAAATTGAAAATATGAAATCAACAGAGAAAAATCAATGAAACCAAAACCTGGTTCTTGGAAAAGGCCAATAAAATCATAAGCCTCTAGCCAGGCTAAGAAAAAAAGAGAGGACACAAATTGCTAATGTCAGAAATGAAACAGGAGATATCACTACAGATCCTATAGGCAGTAAAAGGATAATAAAGGAATATAATGAATAACTCTATGTCAACCAACTTGATTACCTAAATAAAATGAATCAATTCCTTGAAAGACACAATCTACCAAACTCACACAAGAAAAAGTACACTATCTGATTAGGCTTATCTCTATTAAAGAAATCAAATGAAACTAATAATCTTTCAAATAAAAAGCACCAAGCCAGATGAATTCACTGGTAAATTTACTAAACATTTAAAAAGAAACTATACCAATTCTCTACAATCTTGTTCAGAGGATAGAAGCACAGAGAATACTTCCTAACTCATTCTATGAGGCCAGAATTACACCAGCACAAAAGCAGACAAAGACATTATAATATAGATGCAAAAATCCTCAAAAAAATTAGTAAATTGAATCCAACAATTATTAAGAGAATTACTATGACCAAGTAGAATTTGTCCTAGGTAATCCACCTTTGAAATACAATTGTGTAATCTATCACAATCAACAGGCTAAAAAAGAAAAACTACATGATCGTATTAATAGATGCAGAAAAGCATTTGATAAAGCCAAACCTGTTCAATACAAAAACTCTCAGTAAACTAGGAATAGAGAGGAACTTCCTCAAATCGACTGACATCTGAAGTGGAGGACTGAGTCATTTGCTGTGGAATCTGATGCTATCTCTGGGTTGACAGTATCCAGCATCGAGCTGAATTCTTGGTCACCCTATTGGTGTCTGAAACTGTTTGTTTGCTACACATGTACAAGCACGTGCATGCACGCAGACACTCATGTACCAAGAACCTAATTTAATGACCAAGTATTATTTATTCATAGCATAAAAGGATGGTCGACATTTGCAAATCAATCAATGTGATAAACATTAACAAAATGAATGGTAAAAAGGTCATATCATCATTTCAATAGATGTAGGAAAAGCATTTGACAAAACTGAACACCCATTCATGATAAAAAATAAATAACCTCTCAACAAGTGGGTCTAGAGGAAAGGTACTTCAAAATAATAATGCTATATATGACAGGTGATATTATACACAATGGTGAAAAACTGAAAGCTCTTCCTCAAAGATCAAGAACAAGACACAGATGTCCATTCTAGCCACTCATATTCAACATAGTACTAGAAGTCCTAGCCAGAGCAACTATGTAAGAAAGAGAAATAAAAGGTATTCAGTACCGAAAGGAGAAGTAAAATTGTCTTTATGTGTAAAGGACAGGATATATATATAAAACCCTAAAGACTCCACCAAAAACTGTTATAATAAAAAAATACAGTAAAGTTGGAGAATACAAAAACAATACAGAAAATCAGTTACATATATACATTAACAATGAACTATCTGAAACATTAAGAAAAAAAATCCCATTTCTAATCACATCAAAAAGAATAAAATATCTAAGGATAAATTTAACCAAGGAAGTGAATGACCTGTTCTCTAAAAAATGACACTGATGAAAGAAACTGAAAAGATACAAATTAATGAAAAGATAGTCTATACTCATGAATTGGAAAAGTTAATGTTGTTAAAATGTCCATGCTACCCAAAGAAATCTACAGATTCAATGCAACCCTTATCAAAATTCGTATGCAATTTTTCACAGAAACAGAAAAAACAATCCTAAAATTTTTATGGAACCAAAAAAGACCCAAATAGCCAAAGCAATCTGAGAAAGAACAAAGCTAGAGGCAGCATAGTTCCTTTTTCGAATTATATTACGAAGTTATAGTAATCAAAACCACAGCACTGGCATAAACACACACATAGGTCAATGGAACAAGATAGAGCCCAGAATAAATCCATGATTTTTGGTCAATTAAATTACAGCAAAGGAGCCTAGCATATACAACGGGGGAAAGTACAGTTGCTTCAATAAATGATATTAGGGAAACTGGATAGCCACATGAAAAAGAATAAAACTGGACCCCTATTTATACCAGACACAAAAGTCAACTCAAAATAATTGCATGTAAACTCTGAAACTATAAAACCACCTAGAAGAAAATTTAGGGGATAACCTCCTTGACACTGGTCTTGGCAATAATCTTTTTGATTTGACACCAAAAGCAAAGGCAAAAAAGCAAAAATAAAAAGTAGGTTACAACAAACTAAAAGCTTCTATTAGCAAAAAGCTTCTATACCACCAACAAAATGAAAAGGCAACCTACAGAAGAAAATATTTGTAAATCATATATCTGATAAAGAGTTAATATCCAAAATATATAAAGAACTCATACAACAATAGGAAAAAAAATCTGATTAAAACTTGGCAAAGTAACTAAATAGACATTTCTCCAAAGAAGACATGCAAACATTGATAGGTACATAAAAGGTACTGAACATCACTAATCACCAGGGAAATGCAAATAAAAACCATGACGAGATATCACCTCATACCTATTAGAATGACTATCATCAAAAAGACAAGAAATAACAGATGTTGGTGAGAATGTAGACAAAAACAAACTCTTGTGCATAGTTGCTGGAAATGTAACCGGTACAGCCACTATGAAAAACAGTATTAAGGTGACTCAAAAAAGTAAAACCAGAACTACCATATGATCCAAAATCCCACTTCTGCATATATATCCAAAGGAATGAAAACAGGATATCAAAAAGATGTTGTCACTCACAAATTTATTGCAGCATTATTCACAACAGTCAAGATATGGAAACAACCTAAGTGTTCATCAGTGGATGAATGGATAAAGACAGACAGACAGACAGACAGACAGACACACAGAATGGAATATTATTAAGCCACAGGAAGAGGAAATCCTCTCATTTGTGATAACATGGGTGGACACTGAGGGCATTATACGAAGTGAAATAAGTCAGACAGAGAAACACAAATACTGTATGATATCACTTTATGTCTAATCTAAAAGAGTTAAATTCACAGAAATAGAGACTAGAATGATGGTTACCATGGACTAGGGGTGAGGAGGAATGGGGAAATGTGGGTCAAAGAGTACAAACTTCCATTTATAAGATGAATAAGTTCTGGGGATCTAATGTACAGCATGGTGATTATAGTTACTAACACTGTTATTACATACTTGAAAGTCACTAAGAGAGTAGAACTCAAATGTTATTACCACAATAAAGAAATGGTAATTATATGTGATGGAGATGTTAGCTAATCTATGGTAGTAGTCATTTTGCAATATAAAGGTGTATCAAATTAACTCGTACATCTTAAACTTAATGTTATATATCAATTATATCTCAATGAAGCTGGGAAAAAATGTATAAAAAGTGATATTTTTCTCATTTCTACATGAAACATAAAAAAACTGAATATGCTGTCTTATTTTGTAATATTTTTAATTTTTGAAAACTTTTCTAAATTTTATCTAAGTTATTTTAGATATATATCTTATGTGCATACAAACCTTTTTATTTACATATAAATATAAATTTTAGGTTTTTAAAAAGAATTTTATATTTTATTCAAAATAAAAATTTATGTTTTCTTAAAGTTAAAAATGTCTTTGCAAAGGAGAATTAAAATATTCCTTTTCTCATCCCACAGCTGTTTCATTGGGAAAAGATGAAATCAATATGTATGAGATTTCTCTGGCTCATGAGAGAGAATACCTACTCCAGAGAAAGTGGACTAAACTATAAATGAAAAGCATATATATGCAAAAAGTTATTTTCCCTTGGCTTTACAGATGTTTATAAATTACCTTATTGTGCCTTATTCAATAGAATGTTTTCAAATACTATTATAGTGCAATTTAATTGCAGCATAATCTGAGACCATTCAGTCTAAAAAAAGAATTAAACAACTCAAACACAGATGTGATGAATTAATATTTTCTCACTAGAACTATACTTCTGCCTTAAAATGGAAACTCTAGATATGGCTGAACTAGCTGTGTAGCTTGAATTCATCTGGTATCAACTCCAACTAAGGACAAGAGTTTTTTAGGTGAACTTAGCAATATACACATGTGGTAAAGAAAGAAAGTGTTGAATAATTATTTTTGAATCTCATGGTTTTTCTAGACTATGTTGATACTTGCATTCACAGTTGAGAACGCAAACCAAGTTGCAATTGCTCTTGCCTAGCAAAATCAAAGCAAGGGCAATAATTGTATTCTTTACTACTACATACTCCCAGTTAAAGCACTGCCAGTTTTATAAAAAATGTGTTTTACAAAACAGTATAAAATATTAGTTTTATTAAATTTTCACCTTTAGAATACATTTTATTTAAAAAATTATGTGTGGTAAAAAGAAAAGTGTACATAAAGCACTTCTGCTACATACATAACAAGAAATGCTGGTTGTCTAGAAGCAAAGCACTTGCACAACTGTTTGAGCTGCGAGATCAACTAGCCACTTTTTTTCCCACTTTTTATTTTCATGGAAACTTACTAGAAATACTGGTAAACAAACAGTGGTTATTCAGACATGTGTGTTTGGCACATATTTTCTCAAAAATTAGTGAAATGACCTAGTAGTTCAAGTACGACAACTGACAGTATTTGTACCCAATGATAAATTTGTTTTTAAGCAGAAATTAGAATTTTGGAAAATTTATTTTTGTCTACATGAGCTTGACAGCCGCCCAGTACTTAAAGACATTCGTAATGAGATTGGTGGTGATAGGAATGAATGTAAGTTTTGATACTGTAAAATGAAAATGTCAATGTTTGGAAGATCTGTGTAACAATGAACCAATATTTTCCAAATGAACAGTGCACAAAGCTATAAAGTCCTGCGTGGACAAAAGATCCATTAAAAGTGCAAGACACATCAGGAACTTTTAATCTATCAATATGAAAGACTCACTGATATAATTTCAGATTCCACATTGCAACTAAACTTCAAAAAAACCCACAATTTTCAAATCTGGTGAGGCATGCAAGGAGAATATCTATAATCATCTGCGATGGCAATCATAATATTCTTCTCTTCTGACTACATATCTGTATGAGGCTGGATCTTCTTCATAGATTTCAACCAAGACAACATATAGCACCAAACTGAATACAGAAACATGTATGAGAACCCAGTGTCTTTTAAGTCAGACAATAAAGAGATTTGCAAAAATATAAAATGATTCCACTCTTGTTAAACAACTTTTTTGCTTGAAAAAGGTCACTGTTTTTCATAAAAATATGCTACATGTGTTGATATGTAATAAATTTATTGTTATTTTTAAATGAAAAAATATTTTTAAAATTTTTATGTTTAATTTCAAATATGATAAATATTGACAGCTATAACCAACATGTTAAAAAAGTTAACTGGTATCCTCAATAATGTTTGAGAATATAAAGTGGGTATGGGCAAAAACGTTTGAAAACTGCATTTCCAACATACTGAAGTATTCTAAGAAAAGAAAAAACAAAGCTGGGCAATAAAGTAAATGTATATCACTTACTGCAAAAAGGCCTCATTCACAGCATCAAAGAACTCAGGCCAGAGCATTTCCTGAGGTTCATGTCCATGGTAGGTGAGCAAAGCCTCTATCAGTGGTTCGAAATCTGGCAGAGTGACAAGTGGAACACAAACTCGTGATAGGAACCTTACTCGTTCAGGAGCTATTCTATGGAATAAATAAAGTAAGAAATAATTACCCAAATCGTAGAGCCACACGTAATTAAAGACATATCAAATCTTCATTTTATCTGAAAAGGCTGATGACAGGTCATTTGTTCTGCCCCTCACATAAGAGGGCTACTCTAATGCCATCTATGAACGTTCTTTTCTTACTCAATTCTCTAGAAAGAAACTGTTTAGCTGCAGTTCCCGTTTTAACACCACTCACTGTCAAGACTTTGGCATAACTATGGGCACCTCTAACTTGTGTGTTATGTGCCAATGAGTCAGCTCTGACTCCGGGCAAATCCTGTGAATGAGTGATGTCCACAATGTCCTGTCCTCAAAATCCCTGCTCAGCCCCTGTACACTCATGCCTTCTTTTATGGAGTCAATCCATCACATATTTGGTCTTACTCTTTTCCTGCTGCCTTCTATTTTCCCCAGCATTACCATCTTTCCTAAAGAACCCTGCCCTTTCATGATGTACCCAAAGAAAGACAGCTTCGGTTTTGCCATTTTTTGCCTCCAGCAATGTTTCAGGCTTAATTTGCTCTAGGACCCATGTATTAGTCTCCAACCTACCAGTCCCAAAACAGAACTCTTGAATTCCTTCCCAAATGTTCTCTTCCCTCAGTGCTCTCTATCTCATTTGATCAAGCCAAAACCCTTTAAGTCCATTCTTGATTGCTCCCGTCTCTTACGGCCCTCATGTGATCCAGCAGGAAATACTGTCAATTCATCTGACCACCTCTTAACATTTCCATTACTACCCCATAATTCACCATCATCCCAATATGGGTTACTGTAGGAACCTCCTAACTTTCTCCCTGTTTCTGCCCTCATCCCCATTGTTTATTATTGGAACAGTTCCAGCAACTCTAAAAAATTTAGATTACTGCACTTGTCTGTTCAAAGCTTAGCAATGTCCTCCCACCTCACACAGAGATCAAGCAAAGTCTTCTACTAACCACCAAGGCCTTTCATGGTGGGACCCCTTCTGTTTCTCTGGCTTCATTTCCTTCCGCTCTTACCTTGCTTGTTTAATTCCGGCCTTACAGGCTTCCAACTATACCAGATAAGGTCCTGTTGTTCACTCTGCATAGCTAGTTCCTTCATTTCATATAGTTCTCAGTTCCAACGCTGCTTTATGTAAGGGCTTCCCTGAACCATCCCATGTAAATGCACTAATATGGCAGCAATCAGAATATGTGGCAATTTACATTTATTTAAATTAAATAAGGTTTAAAGTTCCATTCCTCAATTGTACTAGTCATACATCAAGTGCTCAACAGTTACATGAGGTTTGTGGCTTACAGCACTGGATAGTGCAAATTTACAGGACTTGTCCTTTATTGCAGAAAGCTCCACTGGATAGTAGAGTTAAACGTATCAAGTGCTCTCCCACCCCACTGTGTACTTCCTATCTCTCTTACTGTTTTACTTTTTCTTCAGAGTATTATATTTACTTGTCTATTGTTCATGGTCTGTTTCATCCTACTAGGATATCAGTTCAATAAGGACAGGTACTTTTTTATTTTGCTCATTGCTCTATTCCTAGCTTGTAGGCACAACTACTTACACATACTACATGCTCAAGAAATAGATGTTAAAAAGTTAACAACTGAAGAGCAATAAAATAGTTTGAAATGTATGCTATTAGATCTTTTCTAGGTATTTTTGTATGTAATCATAAATCTAGATAGTCTTTATGTTTTGTGAAACAAGTGGAACCACAACATAGAAAATATAGATGTCCCTCATTTTTTTTTTACTTGCTGCCTATTATTAAAAAATATGTGATTCAACAATGCCTCTATTTATAGACATTTAGGTTGTTTCTAATTGTTCACTATTACAAACACTGCTGCAGAGGTATCCTCGCACATGCCTTTCTGTGCTCCATGTGTATATGTGCATATTAAATTGCATCCCAAAAGACTACCAGTTTACTTTTCCATTCTTGCCAATGATACTATCATCAGTGTTTTTAATTCTTGCTAATCTGTACAAAAATTATCTCATTGCTTTCATTTGCATTTTCCTGATAACTTTCAAGATTATTTATATTTGTTACCACTTGTATTTTCTCGACAAATGTTTTTTGAATTAGTCCTATTCAATAAATACTTTTTGAGCCCTTACTATATTCAAAGCTGTTTGTAGTTGTAGTTGTTCTCTTCTTTCCTGGATCTCATATCTTCTTTCTTGGTTCACTTTCTTATGTAGGAAACGGTACATGAGAAGTAAAGTATCTGAGATCTTGCATATCTGAAAATATATTTTACTCTCATGCTTGAATGACATTTTGGCTGAGTACAGAATTATGGTAATTTTCCTACAGAATTGTGTAAGTGTGGTTCTACTATCTTTTAGCTTCCAGTTCTTGAGAAGTCCCAGGCTATTATAAATTCTGATCCTTAAATTTTAAGATCTGTTTTTGGATATCCTCTGAGAAATTTCACAATGATGTGTCTTGGTATGGATTTATTTTTATTCATTGTGCTGGGCACTCACTGGACTTTAAATTAGGAAAGTTCTTTTGAATTATTCCTTTGATGATTTTCTACCCATTCTTTTCTCTATTCTCTTTTTCTATCAACTCCAATTTTTTGGATATTGAACTTCCTGGACAGTTCTCTTTTCTTGTCATATTTTGGTCTTTTTGCTCTTTTTGGAATTTGGGATTTCATACTGTCTTTCCATGAATGCCCTGTTTAATATGGCCTGTCTCCAGCACTTGTGTGGGAGGGTCAGGATATAGTGCTCATTGGGGTTGCTAATAAACTGCATTCTGAGCATAAGAGCACCCCCAAAATTGCTGGGGGCTGATAGCCGTTTCGTACTTGCTTCTCCTCCAAAGTGTCTTCCCTCCTTCTTGTTGGAAACAATATCATTTGGGGACAGTGGGTAAGGAGGAAGAGTGTATGAAGGCCTAGCCAGCTGGCTGTTATTACTGAAGTAGTCCAACAAATTATCTTGTTGGCTGCCAGGTATTCTACTCCTTGAATCCACCCCCAAAATAACCTTTACCTTTTGCAGTAGTCCTTACTAGCAAGCTTTTGGGACTGTGCTATTTTCCTTCAAAAATATCCCACTACCTACCATTTTAAGCTTTTCTCATAATTTGTGGGTCATCAAAAGCCCTCCTCCCATTTTATACAGTGTTATATATTTGTTAAAATTCCCTGTCACTTCTAGGAATTTAAAGTATAACATGAATGCTAGGCCATTCGTGAACATGGTTCATCAGTTGGCTTAGTTTCTTACGTTTTCATCTTATTCTCTCCTGACTAGATTATGAGAGTTGCCATTCTTCACAGGTCTTGTACTTTAGTCATCAAGATCTGTCCAAGTTCTCTATATCAGAGCTACTCAAAGTATTGTCTTCTGAATCAGCAGCATCAGCATCCCTGGGAGTGAGGTCAACAAATCCATCTGCATATATTTTTCCAGGGGATTCTTACACACACTAAAGTTTGAGAAATGCTGCTCTACATTACTTTAGTAGCAGTCCCCAGAATTAGATATCACTCTCTAGTAATGTTCTGAGTATATTAAGGGGACACGACACGACAGAACTATATTTAAGGTTTACATTTTATTGATGAATTTCTATAAATTAGTTCAACAGTATTATTTTTTGGTTGAACTACAATAATTTTCTTTAGGGTAAACACTTTGCCTTTCTCTTCAAATAATCACCTTTTTAAAAAATTCATTTCTTGTTCTTTACCACTTTTCTAAATAACAGACTCTCTTCAACAATACTTATCTTCCACAGTGCTCTAACACCGTTCTCTAACTCACTATCAAATTGGTTTTAGACCTAAAATTAACGTTTTGAGTCTATCATCAAAGTTGTTAATGAAAAGATAAATTGAGCTTGAGTTGTAAACACTTTAAATTTTTGGAATATATGAGTTTACTGGATAGGCTTGGAGAGGGGGAAAGTTGTTGTATGTGAGATGTAGAATGCTTTTTCAAATATTTATTTTGCACAGACTCCAGCAGAATATTTTGCATAGAGTAAGGGCTCTATGAACATTTGAGAAATTAAAAAATATGCCTGAGAGTTATGTGTACTCATAATAAATCGAGAACTCTGAAATAAAGAAGCAGGGAAGTAGGTCAGTGATCTTGCCTCCCGCCTTGATTTATCAATCCTTCCCTCTAAAAGAGTAAGTGCGACTTTTCTCTCATTTTCTGAAAAGAAAGGAGGGAAGTCAGAGAGACTAGCACTGGTGACCGGTGGGTGAAAAAGATAACCTTTGCAACAAGGGCACTTATCACACATTGAAGCTCATGGGCTGCAGATTTTATCTCCTAAGTAGGCTGAAACAGGTCCAAGATAATTTTCCTAAAAAATTCTAAAGTCTTATGTAAACTTAGAAGAGTTCTTGGTATGACCAAAACATAAGCAGGCCAAATGATAATCTTCCGAAAGGTTTCAAAGTGCTCACGGCCTTCACAGCTCCCTCTTTTGGCCTGAAGCATGAAGATCCAGCTTCAATTGGAGTTATGCAACACTTTCCAGACTGGATTACACCAAGCATGAGGTCTTGACTGATTGCCAGGGCAGCACTCTCAAATGATTTTTGCATAAGAATTAAACTGCAGAAGGATCAACAGTAACCACAGACTGCTAGAAACATCCTTCCCATGTAGCTGTACTGAAGCTTCCAAACCATCTGTAGCAAACCACAGAACAAGATAAACTGATGATACTCAGGGAGTCCACAATGTCGTTCCTTCCAGACAGTTTGTAGCAAAGAACAAGAGAGAATTTAAACATTGTCACTGAATTGTTGATTTTACTTGGTGGCAAGTGAAACTCTATTTAAAACACTATGAAAGACCATCTATCAGACCTTTAAAAATAATGTAAAGGGAAACTAAACAACTCTTCCTATTTTTTTGTTCCTCTGACAATTTATGCATCAAAGTTATAAGATTAATTTCTGTATTTTCTACAAGAATTTTGGATGTCGCAGAAATTCAAATTAAAGTTTAATTAAACTTTAAACATTTGAGTGGCAAAAAGTGAAAAAAAATATGGATGCCCTCTATTTAAAAAAAAAAAAACAATATTGCACTGTTTATAAGGTGTGTAAGTTCGGGAGACTCTTGGCTGCTGGACCATTATAGTAATACTCATGGAAGGAAAGTAATGATTAAACTCAAGTTTTGTAAATAATAATAGGACTATCTGGATTTGAGCACACCAGAAAGTAGTTTGCCACCTGTGCTTTAGAGAGTCAAATTTTTTGACTTTTTAAAACTGAAAAAATACAGATAACCTCAGGTACGTAGTAGGAGAAATTTACATATAATTTGATACATATTTAATTATTACCTCTTACTACTAGCAGCAGCAACTATTAGTGGCTCCAGCATGTTTGGCAGCTCTTTCAAATGTTATCATGCTGCCATTCCACTACCTGATTTCATGAAATCCATTTTTATGTGAGACAAAGCACACACATTTGGTTAAATTTATAAATACTAGAGAATTGTGGACTTAAGAGTTCTGAGTCTCACACAAGCTTTTACAGATCTGAGTTATTTTATGGATGAAGAATAGAACTTCCTGGCTTTAGGTCTTAAAAGTAGGACTTTAAAAGCTCATAAAGAGACTCAAGTGTGCTGGGCAACAAATTGCTTTTTAAATTCAATTTTTTGATAAGAATAATTGAATTTAACCCAAGAGATTGAATTTCCTTAAAAAACTATGTATGGGTTCAACACATTCAGAGAAATACCTGCAAGAAATTTTCGTGGAATTCTAAAATTTTCTAAAAAGAAAAAAGACTCCATAGTAAACATCATTTAACAGAGAAAATTAGGAATGTATCAGATGTGTCAGCGTGCAGAGAACATTCTACTAGCACAAGAATCTCATATTCTTGGTAATTCAGTTATGAATTTTACTAATTCCATCATAGGTTTCCTTTGATTCAAAATATCCTAAACTACTAACCAACGTAATTGCCATTTTATCCGTGTTGCTACTGCGAGCGCTGGGTGCAAGCATGGACACCCGTTTAGTAGACTTTGTTCTGCACCAGGGAATTTATGCATATTGTTTTGAAAAATAAGCATCCTTAATGAAGAAATACTCATGAGTTGAGGAATGAACACACCCTATAAAATGACCCAATCTGGCATAAAGGGAAGCTTTTCAGCTATAAAGAGCCTATCAGCTAATACCTTCCACCAACCTCTAATTGTGGTCAGTGGGGTTTGGATGCCTTTCTGAACTGTTGTTTTCTCCTGTCTATGGCTGAGAAAACGAAAAGCACAAATGACTCCAGGTGAAGAATCTGAAGTCTATAGCCATGCTTCCTAGAACAAGCCCGATCCCATCTGATCTCGGAAGCCAAGCAGAGTTGGGCCTAGATAGTATTTGGATGGAAGACCGCCTAGGAAGACCAGGTGCTGTAGGCGTAAAAAAATAAAAAAGTAAGGGATTGTAAACTGACTAGGTCCTTGCAATCTGTGAGGTCAACCAAGGGTTGCCTTGCCAAAAAAAAAAAAAAAAAAAAGGATCTGAAGAGACTAATATAATCAAAAATGGGTACAGTGCAAAAGGATGTAAATAAAGTCAAAAAAATACTAAGAGGAATAAATACTAAGTAATCTAAGACTGAGAAAGATGATTATTTTTTCATGAACTACATCTGCTATTTTGCAAAAAAAGACTTTGAGGAAGGAAATAATTCTTTTATTAGATTATTTTTTCATTTCAATATTTTACTAGGTAACACTATATTTTCCCATCCTATTCCTGTTCCACTTCCCAGGGATTAACACTTCCCTGAAGCTGGTGTAGGTCTTTTGGTCTGGTTTTAACACTTCTACTTTATGAATATGTTCTATTTTTGAGTGTTTTAAGTTTTTATATAAAAAATGACATATTATGGAGATCTTTTTGCAACTTCCTTGATATTCTTTCCATGGACCTGTATGTTTGGCTTTCTGCCAGTAGCAACTTTTGATGCCTCTAGCTTTGTAACATATTTTGAAATGAGGAAATGTGAGGTTCTCCAACTCTTTTCCTTTTTAAGATTCTTCTGGTTATTTGGACTCCTTTGAGGTTCCATATGAATTAAAAAAATTTTTTTTCTATTTCAGCAAAAGAAAAATGCCATTGGAATTTTGATAGGATTAAACTGTATCTATAGACTGCTTTGAGTAGTATGGACATTAAGACTTCCAATTTATGAACACAGGATATATTTTCCATTTATTTGTCATACATAATTTCTTTCAAGCAATGTTATGTAATTTGCAGTGTATGAGTCTTTCACCTCCTTGATTATATTTATTCCTAAGTATATTTTGGGTTTTTTTGATGTTATTATCAGTGGGATTTTTTTTAATTTATTTTTTTGATTGCTTGTTGTTAGTATATAGAAACACGACTAATTTTTGAATGTTGATTTTGTATTCTGCAACTTTACTGAATTTATTAGTTCTGACAGTTTTTCTATGGAATCATTCTGGGACTCCCACAATGCGTATAATTGGTTCATTTGAGGGTATCTCATAAGCTCTTAGAGTTAACTTCATTCTCTTTTCTTTTATTCTCCTGACTTGATAATTTCAAATGACTCATGTTTGAGTCAACTGCTTAATCACATGTACTGTTGAACTATTCTAGTGAATTTTTCAATTCAGTTATTGTATTCTTCAGTTCCGGAATGTTGGGATACCATATTTTTTTCAAGTTTAATTTCTTTTATTGTGGTAAAACATGTAATAGTTATCATTTAAATCATTTGTAAGTGGTAACCAGTGGCACTGAATACATTCATAGGTGTGTACCCATCACCACAATATATGCTGAAAGCTTTTCATCATCCCCAACGTAAACTTGTACCCATTAAACAGTTATTCCATTGCTTCCACATACTGAGAACCTCTTTTCTGCTTTTTGTCTCTATTTTTGTCTCTATGAATTTGCCTATTCTAGATACCTCATATAAATAGAATCATAATATTTGTCCTTCTACATCTGGCTTATTTCACTAAGCATGATATTTTCAAAGTCTATCCTTCAATATACAATAATTTTATTCCTTTTCATGGCTTGAATAGCATTCAATTGTATTTGTATACTACATGTTATTTACCCATCCATCTGTTCATAAGAACTTGGGTTGTTTCTACCTTTTAGCTATTGTGAATAATACTGCTATGAATACTGGTATACAGGTAAGTGTTAGAGTTCCTGCTTTTGAATATATAACTTTTGATATACACCAATATACTAGTAGGTGTGATGTGGTATCCCATTGTGATTTTGATTTTTGTTTCCATATAATTAGTAATGTTGCACAACTTTTCATTTGCTTATTATCCAGTTGTATCGATTCTTTGGAAAAAATTTCTAGTCAAATCTCTTGCCATTTTAAATTGAATTTTTGTTACTGAGTTTTAGGAATTCTTTATATATTCTGGATATTTAAGACATTATCAGATATATGATTTCCAAATGTTTTCATTCATTCAGTAGGCTCTTTTTTGCTTTCTCCATGGTATCCTATGATTTATAAAAGTTCTTAATTTTAATGCAGTCCAATTTATCTAGTTTTTGTAGTTGTTGCTTGTTGCTTTTGGTGTCATATCCAAAAAATCACTGCCAAATCCCAATGTCATGAAGATTTTCCAGTGTTTTTGTCTAAGCATTTTATAGTTAAGTGTTAAATGCAAAGGATTCCTAAAGGCTAAGGGCAAACACCATTTCTGATAGAGCTTTAATTGGAAATAGCTCTACAAAAAAAATCATAATATGTCTTGGTCCTCAGATTCTTAGTTAATGACTTGTTAAAAATGAAATGGTCAATGAAAACAACTTGAATTCCTTCCTATAGTGAAAAAACATTTTGTAATGTGATTGCCTTTTAATTTGTCTTGAGTCTATTTGATTTTAGTATAAATTTTGAAATATTATGTTTCTTAATATAGATCTTATAGGTCATATGTGTCACATCACCAAATTATCTGTTGCCTTGTAAATATCCTGATTGTGTGTGTGAAGTATACACATACACACTGAGCTGAATGCTTCTTTCTTGTGTGTTATATACTGTATATGTAGGGCTTTTTTCTCAATGGGTGCCTAAGAGATATCACATGATTTACTGCCCTATGATAGTTGAGAGAATAGTTATTTTTAAAAAGTTTGATAAAACCACTAATCTTCCATGTATTCCACTAAAATAATCTTTTCACATAGAATATAACCATAACTATGAACATGCATTTCCTAAGAATTATAAAAATTTTTCTCTAAATAACCAAACTGACACATTTTGAAACTTGAGAAGAAGGATGTTTAGTTTGACACCTACCGCCTTTGAGTGTTAAATCCATTAAGATGATTCTCTCTGATTTCAGACAATAATGATAAAACCATCTGTAAAACAAAATCAGTTACAGGTTAACTTGCACTGAAAACAGGATTTTATCAGTTCTGTTTTTCTTGTTGTGAGTGGTACTTCCGTTGAGATTTCCTACCCTCTCTACGTCCTCCTTGTTTTACTTTGTCAAAGTGGAAAAAAAAGCAGTGCCATGTTACATTTACTGATAATTTGGATTTTATATTTACTGTTTGTTATTCCAAATTTCTATTTAAGCAACACGAACAACAGAAGGGACCATTAATTTCCTGAGAATTAAAACCAAACCCATTACAAACAAAACCATGCTAGATTTATTTTTTTCTTAATTTTTAAAACATGCTATTCATGTAAAAAGCTTCCAAAAAGGCCAGAATAGTAAAAAAAAAAAAAAAAAAAAAAAAAAAAAAAAACATTAAAAGTCTCATAATGCTTTTTAGAAGAGCTATGTCAAGATCATAAAATTTCCTCAATTTAGCTCAAATTTAATGCAGAAGCAAAAACAGCTTTAATACTAAGATGTAAATATATATAATAGTATTTACAAGGTTGTTATTTATATTGAATATTTTGCTTTAAACATAAAATTCCCATCAGGTTAAATATAAAATCCTGTCTAACAGTAAAGACTGTTTGCATAGGTTAAGGAACTCTCATTTCCCAAAAAACCTTTGAATGAATAAATGCAATAGTTAAGAGATAGAGGGCTGGCTGATTTAGAATTAACCTCTCTTGGTTTTCTTTCTACTTTCTCATAATCTTGCGTTTCTTCCTTTATATGGCCATTAAGTTTTCCAATTAAGAAGAGATAAAACATAGGAAAGTTAAACCATCTCTCCTGGAGAAGTGGAAATATTTTTCCCACTTATTCTTTATGCTGATGACACATTAACCAATGAAAGCGTCAACAGTAATAAATTAAAAATACTCACATTTTTAAGCAAACTAGGATAGTAATCCACAGGTGCATACCCAATACTTTGAGTAAAAAGGCCAACTTCTTTTATATTAAGTCTGAATGCCGAAAGTATATGAGATAACAGCCCCTAAAAAACATAAATGGAAAAAGAAAAAATTCTCAAAAGTGGATCCAAGTGCCTATTATGTATACTGCCTAGAATCTGGGCTATATGTAAATGGGATGGTCTCTATGGAACAAGTAATCTTAATGTGCCCAAATACTTTGATTCAAGGTATAAAGAAAAAAATAAGTTTGCATTGAAACTATTACATTAAAAATAAGTCAATTCAAACAGATTAGTACCAGTGAAACAGAAATAATGAACAGTGCTTTAACCATATTAAGAATATGATCTTTACTGGTTTCAAACAGCGAAATATTTTTATCATAGTAGATATGATAAGATATGATAACTAAGTATATGACAAGGAACACATACATATCACTAGAGAAAGGAAAAATTATGTGATAAATAGTGCAAGGCAAACTATTTGAAAAAAATTAGATTCTCAATTTATGTTATTCATTAGAATATACTGGAATTTAATATAAATTCAAGAAATCAATGTAAAAGTGAAATGAAATAATAAACAAGAAAAAATATAAGTACTTTTCATGTGTCTAAATGGGGAAGAATTCTGTAAACTGCAAATCAAGGAAGCAAACCATTAATTGTTGTAAATAAAAATAAAACTTTGTTTTTCAGACAATAAGTACAAATTTAAAATAACAAATAATACAAATCATATGTAATCAAATTAATATGTAAAATACTAAATGACAAACACTAAGCATAAAAAATGAGTATGAACAGATAGCTTATAAGAGAAAATACAAATGTCCAAGAAACACATGTATAAATGTTCATCCTCATAACCAAAAAAAAGTAAATTTAAATGTCAACATGCCATTTTTTTACTGAATAAATTAAAAATTTTACAAACATGAATACTTAATGCTAATCTGGGTTCTCCAAAACAGGTACTCTGTGTGAGCTATGAAAAGACTATAAATGAGTGTCCATACATCACTGTTGTTATGAACCGCACTATTAGGCACCCAGGGAGAGTGTGAGTGGGTATAACAGCCCACAGCCCACACCCAAGCTTGAGTTGTCAGGGCTACATCTACCCAGAAGTTTATAACCTGAACAAAGATGACTTATAGGTTGATAGAGGCCTGCTTTTTAGGAAGCAATTTGAGAATATATATTAAAGACTGTAAAAGCATCCAGAATTTTTAATATATTTGGCATACATTTAAGGAAATAAATATAAACATGACAATGGAGATTATGATCAAAGATGTTCATTACAGTGTTATTCCTCATAGTAAGCAATGTCTAACAGCAGGGAATGAATAATTTATAATGCCCTCACACAGTGGCTCATTGTAAGCCATTAAAATGTTTATAAAGAATTTATAACAACATTTTAAGTGGTTATAATGTTAAATGAAGAAAGATGTAAAATTTTATACATAGAAACGATCTCAATATAAAAATAATCCATACATGGAAATGAAAAATAATCAACGAAGATATTACCAAATGTTAACAGTGTCTAGGATAGTGCTATTATGTGTGTGTATGTGTGTGTATTCTTTTCTTCTATTAAATACATTTTCCAGTTTCCTATATGTGTGCACACTTCTTTTATAATCAGGGAAAATATTTAAATTTTTAAAAAGTGTTGTATTTGGAAATATTTTATTATTAACAGTTTTGAGATATAATCCATATACCATAAAATTTACCCCTTTAAAGTGTACAACACAGCAGTTTTTAGTATATTCACAGGGAAACAGCCATTTTACATATTTTAAAAAGTCTTGCACTCCATTTTGTGAGAACATATGAGATAAAATGAATTTGTAAATGTGTGTGAGTTCATATACAAAAATGTAGAAAGGACAGTCGAACCTAGGGAAGAGGCCCTATAATTTCAGTGAAAGATAGGCTACGCAAGACCAGGATAACACATAATTATACCAGTAATGCCCAGAGTAGGTATCACTAATCCATTCTGGTACTCATTTCAATTTTATCATAAATGATTTCACATATTAAAATAGATATAAAATAAAATGACAAATTTTTTCCACCATCGAACTTAGTAAGCATCAGAAACACCAATGGAGGAGCCTTCTGGGCCATTCCTCCCTTTCTCCACAGTTTTAGAGGCGTCTTTCCTCATGAGGAAAATTCTACCCCAGATCTGGTGTGCACCCTTTCCTGGAGATCCTGCTATCCCCCTAAATGAGATCCTGTGTACTGATTTTGAATTATAAAAGTTCGCAGCAAGTTAACAAAGTGCTTTGAAATATTAATACTTATAAGATATTCATGATTTTAACAATTCCAGCAACATGTTTAATGTGATTGACAAAAATGAATCGATTGAAGAAGGAGAAAAACAGGAAGTTTACAGAGTTAAAGTGAACTTTTTGTAAGGTATAAGATCATTAAAAGGCTCCTTACTAGTGTGGAGAAACGGCTGGATGGAAGCCCCTTGTATATTAT
Source organism: Eonycteris spelaea (assembly GCA_003508835.1). Taxonomy (NCBI): domain Eukaryota; kingdom Metazoa; phylum Chordata; class Mammalia; order Chiroptera; family Pteropodidae; genus Eonycteris; species Eonycteris spelaea. The sequence continues at coordinate 754,279 of PUFA01000245.1, forward strand.
TTGAATTTTTTCCTTTCAGTTTAAAGATGTCCTTTATAAATACAGAAAGCAAACAGGGGTTGACAATAGCCCCAGGAGAGTTCATTCATCTGCCAGTTGTTTTCAAACACCAAGTGCAGTCTGAGTGACAGCAAGCAGTTGTGGTAAGGTCAGGAAAACCAGGGGAGGTAAATCACAGTCAGAGTACCATACTTTGAGGGGTAGCGTTTATTGGAGGATTCTGCTTAGTTCACCACAGCAGGAAGCACATGTGGTGCTCTCAGCAAACTGAGATTGGAGCCTGACCCCGCTGTGTGGGGTGCAATGCAGGCGTTCTGGTGAAGGAAAGCTCAGCCAGGCCTGGCCGGCCATAAACCACATCCATGTGAAGGTACCCATTCCAGACCAGGCAGGGGGAGGGAGGAGGCTAAGCTTGATTTGGAAGCTAGGAAGCCAAGGGCTCAGAGTCAGGTGCAGATGGAGGGAGGGCACTACCACGAGTGATTAATCTTCTACCACCGGACTTTTGGCATTCTACAGAACAAACACTTAAAGCAATTATATGCCAGATGCTGTTCAAAGGACTTTACAAATAGCAACTCATTTAATCCCCACAGGCCTATGGGTAGGTTACTATTATTGAATCTGTGTTACAGATGAGCAAATTGAGATTACAAAGAGCTTCAGTAGCATGCCCAATGCTGGTTACCTACTCTATGGCCAAACCACTTTAAAAGGAACCTCCCTGTATTCACTTTCATGAGGCAGCTAGATTAGTTTAATATTGCAAACTTGACTCAGCTTAAGGTCATTTATGGCTCCCAATTCTCTTATATGAAGACCAAACTTTTCCCAAAGCTATGAAACCTAAACTCGCCAGTTCTGCAGCCCCTTCCTGGGACTGACTTTCCCTCACTAGTTTGTTTGGGGCCCATTAGGGCCATAGGTTCTTCAGCTCTTCAGTACTTTACTGTATTCTAGTCCCTCTGCAGGGAAGGCTCTTGTTAGCCCCTTTATCTCCGCAACTGTCAATTTTTGAGGTAATTCTAACAATTATGACAACTATAATTTATTCAGTGCCTCCTACCGTGTGAAGTATCATTTTAAGTTCTCTCAGTATGGCATCTCACTTAAAATCCTGTAAATTCAGTTTTCAATAAAATTCAATTAAGTAAAGTTTCAATTAAGCCACCTATAAAAAGGTGGCTGTTATCATTATAATTTACATGATTGACCCTTAACCCTTTTCCCTGGTGGCACTTGCAGCTACAGGGTTTACCCTGAGATAATACGCGGATTACACTCCTAGCCTTACCCCCAAGTTTGCCATGAAATATCTTGCTTTTATTATTATTTTTGCATTAATCTATTTATAAATAGTCTTTAGAAACAAATGAGAGCATTCTATATAGCATTCTGTTTTTAGTGGTGATATTTCCATTTACAAAGTATAGTAATTCTTAACCCTGAAAATGTCAAATCCTAGGAAACAAAGCATTCTTACGCATGATGTTAAAAGAATGCTGTACTTTTTTTCCTAAATGGGAAAAAGTTTAACAAATTAAAGCACAAGATACTCCAGACCAAATGGGATAAAAAGTAATACAGTGTATGTGCAATAGAAGAAAACCCGTTTCAAGGCTGTAACAGGTAAGGATCAGTTAAGATTGCAGGTCTTAAGGAAAACTATGCCAAGGCTTTCCCCTATGACCCAGTGTCTCAAAGAAGTAGTCACATCCTGGGCCTTGGACCAGTGTGTGGCTTCCCAGAACTACATGAGTTACCTTGGTAGCCCAGCCAATGGAAGTTAAAAAAAAAAAAAAATCTAGTACATTCAATAGATTCATAAGGTGTAATAAGGATTATAAATAATTCTTGAGTAATGTTTGAAATAGCTATAGACAGTTCCCTAGATAGTATTTACAATGCCTGCATTAGATATGCTGACTGTAACATGGTCTTGAAAACATGAAAATAACTTAATTGGCAGACCTATCCTGGCCTAAATTTCCAATGATACAGTTAGAAAATGTTTAAACATCAAATATTATAAAGATTAGTTCCCTACCCCATCTTTTTAAAAAACGAACAAACAAAAGAAAAATGCTATATCATAATATTCAAGTGTTGGCAAGGATGTGGTAAGAGAGGCATTCCATTGCTTTTGGGAGCTCAAATTTGTAAAGCCCTTCTGGAAAGTCACTTGATGATATGTAGCCAAAATATTAAAATTCACACCCTTTTACTCAGCAATTTAATTTCCAAAACTATATCCTAAGGAAAGATTTAGGTTCACAGCAGCATTACTTATAACAGTGAAAAACTAAAAGCAACCAAACTACCCAAAAGCACTGGATTGATTGAATTCATCATGATGTAACTGACAATATGAATCATGTTTTATAAAAAGATATTTAATGACAAAAGAAAAGTAACATAACATTAATTTGAAACATAAAGTGTAAAACTATGTTCTTTGTGATTTTAATTTGTATGCATTAAAAAAAACTACTGGGAAGAAACGTAACAAATGGTTAATGTAAATTATTTCTAGGAGTGATTTGAAATTTCTTCTTTAAAATATCTGTATTTCATCTGTTAGAATGGCTATCATCAACAGGACAAGTAATAATAAGCATTGGAGAGGTTGTGTGAAAAAAGAAACCCTTATATACTGCTGGTGGGAATGTAAATTGGTACAGCTACTATGGAAAACAATATGGAGGTTCAGCAAAAAATTAAGAATAGAATTACCATATGACCCAGCAATCCCTCTTATATGTATTTACCAAAAAAAAAAAAAAATTGAAAACATTTATCTGTAAAGATACATGCACCCCTATGTTCAGAGCAGTGTTATTCATGGTGGCCAAGATATGGTAACAACCAAAGTATCCTTGTATAAAAGAAGATGTGGTACACATATACAATGGAATATTATTCCACCTTAAGAAAAAAGGAAATACTATCAATTTGTGATAACAGGGATAGATCTTGAGATAATCATCCTAAGCAAAACAAGTCAGAAAAAGTTGAGAACCATATGATTTCACTCATATGTGGGATATAAAACTGAAAGCAACAAAAGAACAAGACTAATAAACAGAGACTCATGGACATGGACAACAGTTCAGTGGTTACCAGAGGGAAGAAGCGGAAAGAAGGAGGTAAAGGGGGTCAAAATAGATGGTGACAGAAGGTAATTTAACTTTGGTTGGTGAACGCACAATGCAATATATATATAACATATTATTGAATTGTACACTTGAAGCCAATAATTTTATTAATGTCGCACCATTAATTTTTAAAAGATTTTTTTTAAATGTAGCATCTAGAAATTTAAAAATAATAAAATCTGTATTTCCAAAGTATCTACAATTACCATATCTGTAAAACAAAATTACATGCTTTAACTTATCCCCCTTTTCCCCCATAATTCTCTAATATGAACTGCTACTGAGGGCCACAAAAGTTTTATTCCTGAATAAAACAAGCGCAATTCCTAAGAAAGAACATATTGAGGCTTGGCTACCATTATATAACTTCAAAACAGACACCTCAAACTTTAGACCTCCAAATCTCTTTTAAAGTAAACTTAAAAAATGATAAGCACTTCTCATAGCTAAGCATAATTTTTTTTTTTACTGCCATCTAGTGGCACAGTCTAAACACAAAAGCATTAAATATTCTGTAGACACTGGCTCTTGGACAAAAATTAATTCCTACAAGCACATAACAGGTTTTCTTAAATGCTGACAGAGCAATCTTGGAGACCCGCTACTTCAACCCCATCACTTTAATAATGAGGAGCTGGGTTGCTGAATATGTGAATCAACATCCACAAAAAGGATGTGGGTGTAAATGAACCTTAAGGGAATAAAGAAACCATGCAAATAAATCACCCTGACATGTGATCTAAAATCCTTAAAGGATGGAAAGTGCAGGAACCAACACAGCTGTGCGTAAAATATTTTAAGCCTAATTTTAATTCATGTAAAAGTTTTAAGAACTCTCTAACATCTGAAAATCCATTTTTAAAATGCTTCTACCATGAAGGTGGAGTTTCAAGGAGAGAAGTTTTAAGTAAATCAGGGGAAAATCCACTGATTTATTTAAACAATGCCTTGTTTTCAGGTGTTCTTTTTTGTCCTTGCCTTATTGTATCTGCTCCATCTTGTAACAGGCAGCACATTCACAGGCAGTTAGGAAAGTTGGAGCAATGAGGCTGTGGTTTGGCGCAGGGTCCGGGTGTGGAAGAAAGGCTGTGCTTTTTGCTCAAAGGACTAGGAGAGCCAAAATGTGGTCAATATTCTTGAACTAAGACAGAGCACATATTTTGTGCTTCTCCAAATAATTTCTTCATCTGATCATTAAAGTCTTTTAGAATTTCCACCACTTTGGTCTCCACTGCATCTATCTCTTTATACATAATATAAATAAAAACTGTAAGCAAATCTGTTACTCATTTATCCAACATAGATTGAGTTGATTTTGACCTGTATTCAAGAAAGAAATTCTACTAAAGCTATTGGAATAAAAAGCCCCTAGATATGATGAAGGGAGATCAAGATGGAAACAGCCATAATACTCAGAATGTAGTGAGTGCTATAATAAGGGTAAGGCAATCACTGTGGGAACAGAGGAAGTAGTGTTTAATTCCAACTGTAGGGTTTCACAGTGCTCCCACAGATGATGACTTCTGAGCTTAGTCTGATAGCTGGAGAAGGAGAGAAAAGGTGAGGGGAAGGAAGTACAAGAAAGAGAGACAGAGAAAAATGAGTAGAGAAAGAGCAGAGAGAGGCAGGGAGAATGGGGCCATGGTTGTCAAGCAAAGACAAGGCAAATGCTGTTACCCCTACTACTCAAGCCTCTACTATATTCCTAAGCACAGACTGCCATCCAGAGCCTCAGACCACTTGGTCAGACTCACTTCACACATGCTTTCCCTTTGATTCCTGTAACAGCTAGTCATCAAATTCATCCAACCCTGCCCCACCTCTATACCACTTTTTTTCTCCTGAGAAATCCAACAAACTCCACCCATCTCTAGCTGCTAAAATTATACCTATCTATCAAAATCCATCTTTCCCCAAGATTCTTCCTGTTCCAGTTCCCAACTGGATGGGATTTTGTTCTGAAATCTCCATGGTATCCTATTTGCATTTCTCTCACAGTGTCTTTCAAGTTCTGCTTTCCATTGTAGTTATAAGTTTCACCATTCATTAGTCCACAGGCTCTCCAAGGAAGGGACTGTCTTACTAATCTTTATGTTCCTTAGAATAACTGTTAACTAGCCCTTGGTATTTCACATGATAGGTATTCAATAAACACCAGCCACATCAAATTCAATAAAGTAGGTTGTTCATTTATAGTTACTAAACAATATATTTACTGTAGAATTCTTTTGCGGCCTTGTTACAGCATAAAATGATAAATTTTCCTTTTCACAATTTGCTTTCCTAAGTTTCAGTCCATAAAATAACCACAAAATACTGGGGGAAAAAAAATCATAGTATTGCTACAACTTTTACTTCAAAGAGTTTTACTTAATTTGGTATCTATCACTGACTGGAACCTGGCACACTGATTTGAATGAAATTCCACTGAAAATATGCTGCTTTGGTGCTACACAGCCTATGGCAACCTATGGGTATATCACCGTACTAGAACACCGAGAAGGGACAAGGACAATCTTAGCTGAAAGGAGCACTAGAAAATTAAATAAAAATTATAATGCATATCTATTCATTTTTAAAACTTTTTTTCCTACTACCCTGAACTTTTGTTAGTTCAATGCAATTTATTTATTTTTGCCAAAAATTTAATCCTTGAGGTATAGCACATGTTTAACCTTCTCTTCCCCTAGGACTTCATAGAAGTAGATGGTCAGTTCAGACCTTGGCCAGCACAAATGCTGCCATTTTGAACACTTGGAAGTTCCTTTACCATATAAAATACCTGCACCCAAATACTGAATTAGTCACTTCCTTTTTTATGTTCCCATGGCAGTTTTGTATATATCTAGTAAAACATTTGTTACTATCCTGAAATTGTTTAAATAATATTAAAATTCCCAAATTAAATCACCAGCAAGTGATTTATATTTTTCTAAATTAGATACCATAGCAAAAAATGGCAAATTTTCTTAATAACACAATCTTAAATTATAACTTCCCCTTGCCAACAAGAAACATCTAAAACTAGAAACGTGGCCCTCTATAAAGTAAAATGGCCCAGCAGCAGTCTGTGCATGACAAAACAACAAGAAAGATAAGTGTTATAAAACTTTAAAAAGATACTAAAGATTTGCATAAATGGAGATATACCATGGTCTTACCAAGAAAAATCCAATGTCATAAAGATGCCAATTCTCTGTCATATAGACTAAGTGCAGTGTCATTAACAATCCTAAATAGGTTTTTCTGGTAGAATTTCAAAACCTTTTCTAATGTACATAGAAAAGCAAGGGACCAAGCATAGTACATGCTAGAGAAAGAAGAAAATTTTAGAGGTAAACAGACAGTGGCTCCATTTCTATAAAGTTTAAAAACAGGCACATTAAACAAGATGTTGTTTAGGGATAGATACACAAAGGGCAGAACCAAATGCCTCAAATTATTTTTTGATGAAGACTCTAAGAGACAAAGAGAATAAAACAAATTAAATATTTCACACTATCACAATAATTATTCTGTGCCTGTTAGTATGAAGCACCCACAATACGAAATTTCTCAGGAAGGAAATATTATTCTGACAGTTTCATTGCTAACTCTTCTAAAATCTGAAAGCCCTAATATTCATGAGTATAAAAAAGACTTCATATTATGAGATATAATACATACCTATTGCTGATTAAACTAAAAGAAACAAGATACAAATTGTTTGAAGTTATTTAGAATTCTATAAGTTAAAATCTTTTTTAAGCTTCCATGGTATTTCTTTTATTTTAAAATTAAAAGATATTTCAACATGTAACTGGCATACCTGATACTATAATCTATAATCTAAATAATCTATAATCTAAATCAAGAAGAAACAAGCGCTAAATTAAACTTATAAGTTCATTTCTCACATGTTCTTTCTGAAAACCAGCCATGTTTAAATTAATTTAAAATCATTTAAAGAAAAACCCTCATTATTTTCAATACAAATATTTGTAATAATGCATCCTTTACCAAAGTAATAAGAAATGGTTAGACTTTTTAAGGAGTGAAAACAGGCTAAACTTAGGACATAAACATTATTTCTTATAAACACAACATGGTAGTATGAATAAATTAACTGAAACAATGCCACAGAAACAAACAATGGCTAAATCCCAAGCTGAAACTCAAAGACTTGTGTCCAACAGTTAATAGTCTTGCTAATTATTAGTCTAATTAGGGCATAGTATGATAAATCTTCTAGATCTGCAATTACCACAGTTCCTTTTATTTTGATTCAATATTTAAACTGTTAAATGATTTCCAATTTTATAGAATCTATGTCTACTTAAGCTTCAATGGCAGAGTTTAATTCAGTGAACAATTTCTACTGAAGGGAAACTAACCACATAGAACATGCATTGAGAAACATTTTTCCCCATTACGTGATTAGGAAGCAAGATTCAATGTTAGTCATTATTTTGCTGCTTTCATTAGCCACACACTCTGAGATGTAGGAAAGTTCAAATATGATTATGATTTCAAATCAGGGAAGAAGCCAGAGTACAACTGGTTTTCTTCCTGAGAAAACTTGAAATCCTACCATTTAAAACATGTGGATTTATTACTTAGCACTCTTTTAAGTAAAGGTTAGTGCTGAGAAACCATGTATTATTGATCAAGCCCCGGCATGGCTCTGTTGAAATACTCTTACAATGAGTAGGTTTAAACCAATCAAGTTTTCTCAGTTTTGGTACTATTGACATTTGGGGCATGAAAATTCTTTGTTGTGGGGGGCTGCCCTGTGCATTCCTGGTCTCTACCCGCAAGACACAAGTAGCAACCCCCCTCCAAGTTGTGACAACCAAAACATCTCCGGACATTGCCAAACCTCCTAAGACCAAAGGAGTCCCAGCTATGAAGCTCTGGCTTAAAAACATATCTGCTTTTGAAAATTAGTTTGGATTATAGTTTTTTAATATTTCTCATCTGTGGTATAAAGATGAATATCGGCAATATTAAGGAAACTTTTGTGACTGATATGGAAATAACTCCAAAAGATAGTATTTTGAGAAATTGCAGAATAATTACATCCAGTGTAATTCCAGCCTAATGCTATGTTTGGACTGTGTGATTTTTTTTTTTTTTTGGTGTGTAAGACTGCATTAAAGTATAATTTATGTAATTAGAAAAATAAAAGTAAAGAAAGAAAAAGGTCATGGGACTTTAAAGTTAAACAGACTTTGATTTGAATCTTAGCTACGTGACCTTTGGGTAAAATTTTTAAAGAATGTTTGACCTACAGTTCCCTCTTTATAAAATGTAAAGAAAATTGATTTCATGGGTTTGTTACAAAATTAAACAAGGCATATTCATGGGAAGTAGCCAGCACGGTGTATCAACTCACAGCACCTCCTGGATCACTGGTAGCTACTACATCTTAAGACTCAGTTTGGGTAACAATGGAATATAATCTGATAGCCAAGCAACCCTGTTCCTCAATTCTGGGTACCTTTAGCCTTCTCTTTCTTCATTATCCTGATTAAGGTCCACGTCCTGCTTTCTGAATCATCACAAATGCCTTGTCTCCCATACACTTATCTACATTGAGGGTATCATCTCTAGGTTTACCAGAATCAAATAAGAAATGTATAAAGAGACCAAGGAGGAGTAATGCTTGAAAATTGGGTCATCTACCTCACTCTTTCTCCTGGTGTGATGCGGAGATATCTCAATTTGAATCAGGCAGGTTCTTATTACCATGTAGATAGTCCATTAAATCAAAACCTCTGGGTGTGGAGCCCTAGAATATGCTTTTCCAACAGGACACCCTCCTCCTCCACAGCACTGTAAGGTTTGAGGGTCATATCCTAGCACCTGACCAGGGCCCAAACACTATGTATTTAAACATTTTACACACACACACACACACACACACACACACACACACACACACAACATCCCAAGACATGGAGTCAGACCCGATTAGGTTCAACTAGCAGCTCTGTTGCTCAGTAGAGAAAAATCACTTAGTGTCACTAAGCTTCAGTTTCTAAAATATCTTCGAAATGGAGAAAATAATACCTCTCAAGGTTAAGAAGACCAAAAGAAACCATGTATGAAAATCACCTGGTTAGAGATATGGCTCGGAGTGGATGCTAAATACATGCTTATTTTCATGGTTCAGTGGCCAGGCTGATGCAGTTTCTCTGAGACAGGCCAAATGTCTAGAAGCTAGCCTTATTAGGAAAGAGAGGACTTTGATGCATTCTGTTCTATAATTCTGTTTGTCTATAAATCAAACATTAGCAATTGTTTACACTGAACTTAAATATTTTCAATGTCCCCAAATTAGAGACATGATCTCCACTTTATTTCCCTAAGGTCCATCTTCCAGGATTCCCAGGAAGGCATCACTGCCGCCCCAGCTTCAGGATGCACGCAAGCTGGTATTTTCCATGCAGTCCACTCTATTAAAAAAATTCCCCTGGGCTCTTTCCTCTGCCTCCTATCATGATTTCATATTCAAAACACCACCCCCCACATTCTCTTTGTTTCCAGGGAGAGGACATCATAATAAGATACCACAAGCTCCAAACTTTCACTGCTCCTGGAAGGCAGAAATTCCTGTCCAATGAAAGGTGAAACATTAATTTTTCCTTGTAATTATTATTCCTGTCCATACTTTAAATCTTCATAATCAATAAACTGATATCCCTGAAATTATAACCTGGCAGTCTAAAACAATTAAGTATTTGGATCTGTTTTCTCTATAGATATCTCTTTGTTTTCTTCTAATTTCTACTCTGTGCAGTTTCCTGCATTCTCACATCCCTCAACTAACAATCCTTCCCCATATAACCTATGGGCCCTTGCCTTTTGTCCTAAAGCCTAATTTTTCCTATTCCTTTTCTCACTTCACTCTGGATACTCAAAATTGTGCTTTGATGTCCCTCTATTATTTTAAAAATACTCCAAATAAAAAGACATAAATGGTATTTAAAATCAAATTCAGAAAGAGAACTTTTTAAATTTAAAACTTGGTATATGTACTATTCTCATGATGGCATATATTTGTGCATTATGGTACACTATTCCTCAAAACTTTTGAATATCAATTAAATGTGCCAATTGGTCTCACTTAAAAGATAAAACAAAGTTATTCGCATCTCTTTTGCACTTTTACATCCAGAGCCAAAACAAACTACAGAGAAATTTCTGTAGCTTTTCCTTCAAAATCCTGCTTTCAATGTTTTTTTCCTTTTAGAATTTATATGTCCCGTGCAGTTTAAATGATATGATCTACAATAAAAACCTAACTGGCCTGGTATTTTTAGAGCCCTTTTTACTATGAAATAAACACTCAGAAATCTGGAGAATTGCAGTGGTTAAGTCTGTAAGTGAGAAGGAAAGCTAGTCATTCATAGAACCACGCAACACCCATTGTTTACATAGCCTATTCCATGAGCAGGATGCTGACATAACACAATTCACAAAATTTCCAAACATAGGTCCAATCATAACAAAGTCTGCAATTTTTACATTTGCTTACAGAACCTCTTGCTTGCTCACTCATTGTTCCAGGGGGGAAAACAGAGTTGGTTTTCCAAAATCCAAAATCAAAAGGCTTTAGAAAAAAAGTATGAACTAAACAACAGTATGAGTAATTCAAACAACGCTGTTAAACCATATCTATGATCATGTGATATAGACATAGTTAGAGTAATGTATGCTTTACTAAATACACTTACTATAAAGCAGATCATGTGTTTGATAAATACTTTGCCCAACTTAAATGATCATTAATTTGCAAGCACCCTCAACTCCCTGCTTGCCCTTCTTTCTAAAGTACTGTGGAACTTGCCTTGTAAAACCTGACCCTTGTGAATCCAACTCTGTATCTTCTCTTCACCAGTGCCCACACTGCCGATACTGCTGAGAACATCAGACATCAGAGCCGACAACTTTGGCTCTAATTTCATGACCACAATCCCAGAATTGGCTCAGCACTACTGCCTTGCAACACTCCTACACTTCTCTAGTCAATTTGCTTGGCAATTTCCTAAGCAATTATTTCATGTTGTCTCCTCTCGCATCACACCACTATCCATTCCCCCCAACTCCTGGCTGAAGACCTTGCTTCATATAGGTGAGAAAACAGCAATTAGCAAGAAATTCTCTCATCGCAACACCAATCAGTTTAGAAACTTAGCTACAGGCACACTGCTGTTTTCTGTCTTCTCTCCTGACGAAGTGTCTCTTAAAGTGGACTTATCCACTTGGGCTCTGACCCCCTCTCCTTTCCACTTCATCAGGACTCTCTCCGGCATCATCATTAGATTATTCATGTCAGTTTACAAACATGCTCTAAGATCTCCCTAACTTAAAAAATATATATTCTCTTTGATCCTACACCTCCCTCATTCTAATAATGGCCCATTCTTTGCTCTCCATTTATCCAAGTGTCCTGAGAAAACTGTCCATATTTGCCTTCTCTACTTCTTCACCTGAACATATTCATTCTTCATTCTTCTCTAATCTGGCTTTTCCCCCCTACCAATTCACGCATCAGAATCCATGATGCAAGTCAATGGATCTGCCTCTGCCATTATCCATGCTCACCCCCCTCCCCCCCAGCAGTCTCCTGGTGTTGACTCTTCTCCTGAGGCTGCCACCTGGCAGGCCTCCAGCATGCACAGGCACCATACACCATGGCACTGTGTGGCACACAACCACTGCAGATATACATGGTATCCTTCCTGCTTGAAACACTTTTATTTTAGCCAGTGGCACACACGTTTCTATCCCCATCCAGTTTCATGTGCTAGTACTTTGTCCTCAACCTGTTTTTTAAACATTAGAGTACTCAGAGTTCGGTGATCCCTCAGGAGATCTTTTCTAGTTCCAAAATTTTAGATGCCATTTATTGCTGTCTTCTGTCATAAAAAGTCTAAATCCACTTTTGATGTCTGACTACTGACAGTTCTGATATCTTACCACTCCACTTTCCCCTTCTGCCCCACATTTGGGCAAGCTTATAAGAAAGCAGATAAAAAGGCCTGGGTGCTCCCTCCTATGGCACCAGTGGAACATTCAAACCTCACAAAACCCACAAAGGGCAACTCTTAACCCAAGCCCCATTCTCTAATGACCATAAAAGCCAGTCCAGTCTCCTTTCCTGACAGATGAGAAGTACTCTCCACCAATGTACTTTCCAGTGTCACTGCTTTCACTCTGATCTCATCCACTACTGTCTCTCACCTGGATGCTGTCACAGCCTCCTACCTGGTCTCCCTTTTTTAAATTTTTGCCTCCTCTCCTCAGGTCCACTTTCCATAGGCAACAAGGAGTGTTAGGAAGTAGCTCTCTCCGAGGCAGAACAATGTGTATGGATGAGTAATTCTGTGAGTTTTGAAGGCAGTAATAATTTTGATGAGACTGGTTTTCTATTCAAGAATAGAGATTAGGGAACAATGGGATGAATACATAGGATATAAAAATCTGAAGCTCAGTTACCACTGTGGTTCAGCTAAACCCACCGGACAAGTACATTTCCTGCAGCTAACAACAGGAGAGGCAGATAAGACTGAGGAAATCGCTAGGTTGATATTACATGGTTCTGACTACTGACTTGGCAGCATTCACCTTCACTTACTCCCAGATTCGAGGACAAGCAAAGCTATTCAGTCCCAGGCTCCTGCTATAGGTACTTTCAGTGAAATGTGACACCCCAGTGATGTAAAGCTCAGTAGTAAAACAAAGTTGAAAGACCTAAGTCCTAGTTTCCCAACATAGCCTGCTTTCTGTATGTTTACTATTTAGAGCCTTACTTTTCTCATTTTCAAAGAAACAGTATTTTCCACAAAGGGTTGTTAAATGCCTCTATGTATGAACAAACTATAAAACACCATATGAATACAAGTTGTTACTATAACTCCCTCTGACAAGCCCTTTTTAAAAAAGTACTTTTAATTTGACTGAAGTGTTTATTATTACTATAATTATAGAAGCAACAGATCATTCCATAAAGATCATTATGGAAATTTCAGAGATATAGAGCAATACTCATTAGGTAAAGATTCTTGGATCTTACAGTAATTACAGACTTCTATTTCCAGCTTGTTTTCCCCTTGGTAGCAGTCTTTTCCCACACAATTTAATTTTCCACTACATTCCTGGCCTCCATCCACCCAAAAGTGACATGTAAGAATGAAAATAGGCAGAATTTCATTAAACAACCATAAGGTAATATATTGTTAAAATCAATGGGAAAACAAGATTCCACTGTTAGAGAATTCCTTTACTATAAACACTTTACCATAATGTATCGATACTGAAAATAAACTACAGGACTTATTTTGTGCCTTGCTTTAGAGATGTAGCAGCAGGACACTTTAGGTTGCTGCACTCACAGTGCTGACTTTCCAGTGAGGGGAGGTGGAAGAAGAAAGGCATGAATAAAGAAGTAAACAAGGTAATGACAATGACAAGTGTCACTGAGAGGAAATAATCAGGATGCTGTGATTTGAGAAAAACAGAGGAGAATGGATTTACTTCAGATAAGTAAAGGAAAGTGACTCTGAAGACTGAGCATGTGACCAAGAGTTGTGGAAGGAACAGCATTTCAGGTGGAATACTCAGCAAGTTCAGATCAAAGACAAGAAAGTGCTACCGAAGACACTCCACTAAGGCCAGCATAGCTCTGCCATAGTGAGTCGAGGGAAGAACGGAATGAGATGGGATGGCGATGAAACAGGGCTCCAGTCAAGTAGTGTTTATAGAATGTGGTAATAGGAACTGTGTTATTTCAAGTGCAACAGGATGAAATGTCTCAAATATGAGTATGTTTTGAACAAAGAGAACCATCCAAAGGGACCTCTCTGGTACGTGCTGCTCAACAGCAGAGGTTCCCACAGGACCTAGAAATTGTAGTCAAGAGGGAAACAGTGGCCAATTTCCAGGTGTCCTGGGGTGGGGCAACCTCAGCAGGGGAGATGGCCTATAATCAAGAATATAATCAAAGGCTTAAGACACAGACTACTAGATTGGGTATATGGCTATAGCTTAGGAGGCTTAGGGGTGTACTAAAGGCACCCAGAGCCAGCTCTTCCAGGAGTGAGACATGGTTCACGACCCAGCTAGTGAAGACGGAATATCTAGAATGCTACTGCACTTTACTGTCATTAAAGGTTACAGATTTTGGCAGGAAAAGGCTATTGAGAAGACTAGAAATTGTGTCACACATAATTTTCAGATGTCCCAATGTACCTTCATATACATGAAACCTGTTCTTAGAGCTTAAATTGGTTTGGCACATAAACACAAAGCAATTTTTATATGTACTGACATCTTCTGGCTGCTCCAAAAATGTAAACTGCCGTATCTATCAGGGGAGATTTTATAGCATTTTAGTCAGAGTTTTATCAAGAGCTGTCCATCAAAAACATCTCCCAGAAGGCAAGGCTCCTCATGGTATTTACCTCATTATCACATTACCCTCTATATTAGCCGGTATTTGTGGTGGTCACATTCTTGGAAAACTTACGTGTATATACATATATCAGATTGTTTGTTATATCTTTTAGGGTTGAAACATCCAAGCACTTACATTTTGAAATGTATATTATTTTATTAATATTATTTTCCTTTTATTTTTTCTTTATATTAAAGGCAATATATTGATTTTTTAAAGAAAGAGTGTTTATGAATTTCTTTTCAGACTAGCTTAAGGGGGCATCATAAAATATTTGTTCTAAATGATCTGTATTGGGTCTGAAAGAGCTGAGAACCCTGCTATGCCTTAAAACAACGTTCTATACATTGTACTCAGGTGATAATTTCAAAACCCATCCCTTAAAATCCCTTTTAAGCCCTCCTGCTACTCAGATACAAACAAATCTCCCCAGAATCAGCCTCTCCAGCCTCACCTTATAACCCACAGCCCTGTCTCCTTCAGCCCTCGTATTTGTTATGTTCCCTCCCACTACATGCTGCCACTTCCTGTATCCCCTTCCCTCTGCTCCTTACCTACTGACCCCAACCGTCTTCAGATGTCAGCTCTAGTCAAGACCACTTCACGCCTTTTGCTATGATCCTCCTAGGCCACCCTTCTCCCAGACATAGTCCTTTGGTCTGAGTGAGCACTGACTGATGGCAGCCTGACCACTGGACAATATGCTCCATAGGGCAGGGCCGGGGCCAGTTTAAGCACTACTATATGTTCAGCATAGTGCAGTTAGGGCCTAGTGCACACAGGCATTCCATTTGGTGAATGAAGGAATGGAAGAGCAGATAAAATACACCATTACAGGCTCCTCGTTTTGATTCCAAGAATGAGCGTTTACAGCAATGACTTCTTTTTACAGTTTTGAGACGTGCACATTCACTTTGGTACTATGACTCTTATTTAGGTTTATATCATAAGAACCCTCTATACAAAAATGAGAATATCTATTAGGTAAAAGTTTTCACAGCTCATATGAGCTTTTTCTCTTTCTTGGTAAACAATTGTCTTATTTTTAGGATGATTTATACTAGCTGGCATCTGTCTGCCACATGTAGTATAGATATTTGTAATAAATATTTTAAAATGTCTTATTTGGTGTAAATTTAGATGATAAAACCTCTCATTTCTAAATCTTAAAGATTAGAGAAAAATGCAAATAGATGCTATTAGGAATACCAGTGAATATTTGGTACTTGAAAATCGGTGCAGATGAACCACTATTGGGAGCTAATGTAGTGTAGCAGTTAAGAATCCTGAATCTTAGAGCAAAACTGCTGTGATTCATAATAATGTCCATCATTTACTGGAGATGTAGCCTTAGGAGAGCTCTTAATCTCTCTGTACGTTAGTTTTCTTGTCTACAAAAGCGTGAGGTTGTTGAAGTGATTAAATGACATAAAACATTATCTCGAAGTGTGTGACACTTCGTAAGCAGTCAATAAATGTGCAGTATAAACAATATTATTGTTGCAATTTGTCTACGTATCACTGTGTAAAATATAAAGGAGGTCTGACTGGAAACCAGAGCAGCTTTCATGAGCAGCAAGGTGTCTAGTGGAGTACTTCACTTAACACATGGGGAATTTCAGGCAAATTCCTTACATGTCTCATCTATGACATGAACATAATTATAAAGGCCCTATGGTATCACAAGATTATTGTAAGAATTAAATGAGATAACAGGGATTTGCTCTGAAATCTACAAAACAGTATCAAAATCTGAAGTATTAAACAATTGGTATTTTCATTAGAAATTTACTATTCCTCAGTAACATAACATGTATAATGAGATAACATATAAATAACAGATCACTTTTTTCTTAAAAATATAACCACCAAAGGAATAAAAGTTACCTCTATTACCTTCAAAATATTTATTTGAACTAAGAATAAGCCTGCCTCAATCATGAATATAGTCAAGTGCTATTTAGCTTCAGACAATCAAAATTTACTCTCTAGAACAAGTCAACTAAGATTATGCTGAGTTGTAAACTGTAGTATATCTTCCAACAAGAAAGCAAATCCACACAATGCAATTTGGTACTATGCAATATAAAAATACAATTAACAAAAGAGAGATCATTTTTTTAAACGCTTGAACAATACAGTATTATTAAGCATATTAGACTCATTGGATTTGCTTCCTTTTAAATCAACAGGAAAATGTTAATTCTGCTAAACCATTTTTTTACACAAATCAAGAGGGAAAAAACCTACACATAACATACGCATACCCCCTTGCACTGCAAGTTTCTCATCAATTCCAGCTCAGTTAACCTCTGTGAAACTAGTATAGGAAAAATAAATTGTGCTGCTACTGTGGCTAAGACCACACAATCTTTTAATGGAACTGTTCCAAAGCTTGAAGTTCCATTTGAAAGTCACTAACAAATCCTTTGGAAAAGTTAGGGAAAAAAAAGAAAAAAGCCAAAGAACTGAAGACCTGGCAAGCCCTAAAGCCTATGCTTATCCTCACTTATGAAAAGTAATCATAGGTCCAGTTCTCGTCTTCCCTCTATATTTTCTTCAAAGCAATCCACTAACAAAATTGCTACTTCTTCAGTGAAAAAAGAAAAGGATGAAGGAATGGAGACAGTCTGCAAAAACTAAATATGGAGGGGGGGGGACCATTTATGCAACCACATAACAAGAACTACAATAGTTCTTAACTAATCCATACTGAAATCTATTGGTTTAGCACCTAGTGATTTAAATTTGTTCCTTTATGTGTAAGAAACACCACACTCTAATACTAGCCAAGACACAAAAGGCCACCTACTTAGACAGTTATATATCTATTTTTAAGTGATAGGTAATAGCAGTTTTAAAAGGTTTCCAAGGTTTAAAACATTTCCAGAAACCAAGTCCCTTAATATACTGTAAACCTCAGATTACTTTCTATAATAAGATACATTTTGCTTACATAAAGAAGCATTTACAGCTGTATCTGTGTAATACAGAAGGCAGATGGTTCTTGACTACTATAATCTTGGAAAAAATCAATTAGGTATTTGGCAGAACTAACAACTGGCATAATAAGTCATTATCATGCAAATCACCTACAATGCCAAATATATAAAATTGCTGTATTAAGCTCAAAGAAAGAAGACACTTTCTCCCCCTCCATGTGACCTGAGACTAAATGGAAGACTCCAGGGGTGCTGCTGGCTGTAAGGAGAGCTGGGGAAATTCCCCCAGGGGAGGTGGTGTTCCAGAAGAGAGGACATGGGAGTTAACAGGAAAGAGCCAATCTAGAGAGAAAGAGCCAGCTCTCCCAGCACAGGGCAGAAGTTAGACAACTTCCTAAGCAGATCAGTGAATCAACCCTGCTATAAGCTGCCAACAGACAGGCTCTGTTCCTGGAGACACTTAAAAGATAAGCAATCAATCATTTTCTCTAAAGATTTTAGACGGCAATTATGAATAGAAGAAAAGGAACCAGATCCGACTTACCTGACTCCATTTCCAGTAGAGAAGTTTATTTGCTCTATAGATAGGGCATTAGCCCCTTACAAATCAGAACTAAACCACATTTTATAGGATTAATTACAAAGCAACATAAACTAAAAATAGATGATTTAAAGTAAGAATAAAGGCAAAAATAATGGTTATTTTGCCAGGTTATTTTTTTTCTAATTTATCCCTAAACTAAAAATCAATTGAAAAATACAAAATATTGGGTAACTGAGACAAATATGGTTAGAAATATCCCAAATACACGTAAGAACAATGTATTCTAGGCTTATTACAACTACCATGGATTCTATGATTGCCATGGAATCATATATGAAAGATGGCAATTGAAAAATGGCAATCTGCAATGTTTGTCAAAAGTCATATATTAAAATGCACATGGGTGCAGATTATGTCAAACTACACAGAAATATCAATTAAATAAGTAAGGGGATCAAAACTACATAACCTATAGCTCCTTAAATTTACAAAAGGACCCTGGCAGCTTTGGTTGATAGACACTTCATTTATAAAAAGACACATCATAAAAATGTTCTGAAAATGTAAAGGAGATACTTAATTAAAACCTCATGACTGCGGGCTAATTTCATGTATTTTATAGGCTCACTTGGATCAGACTCTCAGAGAAGCCAACAGAAGACAGATTTTGGAACTACAGCAATAGCCCCAATATCCATAATAATAGTTCTAAAATGTTCTCGTCTTAGGACCCCAATGAGATTTTGTTTATGCATTTCATCTATCAATATTTACTATACTAGTAATTAATTCTCAGAACTTTTTACTATATTACCTATTAATTAATTAGAGATAATAGTAAGCCCTTTATATGTTGACAGAAACATGCATGGAAAAAAAACTATAGTTTCCAAAACAAAAAAATTATACATAGAGTGGCATGGTTTTATTTTTTTTGTTTGTTTGTTTTACAAATCTCTTTAATGTCTGGCTTAATAGAAAACAGCTGTGTTCTCATAGCTGCTGCTGCATTTACTCGGTTATGTATGTTGCTTTGGTTCAACTTATGAAGAAAATTCATTATCACAAAGATACATATTTGGAAAAGTAAGGACATGGCAGATCTCCTGAAAGGGTCTTATAGATCTGAGGGCCCTTGGATCAAACTCTGAGAGCTGCTAATCAACAACACAAAACACAATGATGAATATTTATACTTAGGGTGGATGGAGTGAGGAGGATATACGGCTGCAAATATCACTAGGAACATAAAATCACCATATTGATATATGATAATGTGTTCTTTATAGACCAACACCAGGAAAGGAAATTAATTTCAAGGATAACACTCTAAATTCATGTAATACTTTGTGCTTTAATGTCATTCAAGAAATCACAAAAATTATATACAGAACATACAGTCTTCTAGTCTAGTCTTAATATTATTTAAGTCTCTCATATTGCTAAGTATCTTTTTTATGAAAGGAGTTCAAGGGGCTATATCTATATAAACTCATGAATCCCTGAGGATATTATCAGCTTAATTAAATAATGGCAAGAGGGGAAATGTTCTGAAAGTATGTCTGTGAATAAAACTTGTTGAACTTCATGCAGCCCACTCTGTAGGAACCACAAAATAAGCCTGAAATGAGGCATCAACTCAGGCACATTTTCTGTGAAGGAGGGTTTACCCTGGCGTCTCAAGTCAAGTTTTGAGGCTCATCAGGAAACTCAGAAAAAGGGAGACTAAATGCTCAGTAGTAAGGGTATGTTAACCAGTAATAAAAAAAATGTCAACATCCCTGCTTTTGATATGGTTACTGAACTCCAAATGGTAACTTCTAAAACCAAAACCAACCTGCCTCACCCGTACTCCATTTAAAATTAAATGTAATCCTTCAATTTATAGATGAAAGACAATTCCAAAAGAAAGTTATATTCAGCATCCTTAACTTGTCCCAGTTGCACCCAGACTCTCAAGTTCCAATCCCCTCTGCCAGAGGGTCCCACATCAAACGCCCGATGGCTCCCCATAAACAGACTGTAACATACCATAGAACAAAGGATGCCCAAAATAGCTTCAAAATACCAAAGGGGATTAGCCAGCAATTTTTTTCTTAAGCCGTTGTGATCTAAAGTTTGGCAAGCAGCATCAGAACAGAGAATTAGATTAGCTTTATCATAAATGAAAATGACTCAAGTATTTTTTAAATGCTTTCATGAACAACAATAAAATTCTCCAAAAATCTATATATAGCACTGGATTTTTTAAAGGTATGATTTTAAAAGGAAATTATTCTTTCTAAAATATATAATCACTCTACTTTCTCTTTAAGCTGGTTTTGACAATGTCATTATAAATTATAATTGTAGGCAATCCATTTTTTATCAGCTTATGGGAAAAAAGTACAATATAATGACTTTATCAGGGAGTATATCTTTTGATACATAAGTTTGCAACTATTTTCTTTCTTTTTTACATACCTTTATGTTAGTTTTGTATGCTAATATAAAATAGACTAAAGTGTCATGTTTTATTTTTTAAATTGATGACTACGAACAGTCTGTCTATAATTTTCAACTCCCTAAGGAAATCAAAAGGGGTGAAAAAGGGGTAAGGGTACACATTTGTAATATTAAATGCTTTTTTATTAACAAACTATATTTTTCCGAGTCTTTATTTTAAAAATTACTCTTTTAGGGAGAAAATGTTAAAGTTTGAGATAACACACAAGCATTTGCACACATTTATCATTTAAAATAACTCCTCCCTAGGGAAACTGACCAAGAACTTTAATAAACTCCATAATTTTCATAAATGGACAAAATCCAGTGACTTTACATTTTCATTACTTGATTCTTTCATCAATACTCATAACATTAAAGGACAATAAAACTTATAGAAAGGGAAAATAGAATATTAAAGAACAAAATACTCTAAAAAGGACATTTTTGAATGAGGAAAAAAAAACTTCACAAATAATTCAAATTTTCATTCTATCAAACAAACATCAAAGGAATCAAATAAGGGGCAGAAGTTAAATGTTTTTAAAAAATGAAACAAGGAAATAAATTGGTTATATTCATTTCACCAAAGCTTATTGTGAGAAGTTGCTAGCTTCTAATGATCACAATATCCTACTGGTCACTTTCACCTTTTGTGCTGAAAAAGACTTTTGAAATGTTAAACATATTTTATTCTGCAAAAAAAAAATAATAATAATAACTGGAAAAAGAAAGCATATACGATTAAAATTTCGTCTGATAAAAGAGTATAAACAACAAAAATGTAAAGGAAGATGCTGGAGAAGGAGAAAAGAGGAAAAGCAACCAAAAAAAAATGCTATACTTTCTTAAAATGAAAATCCTGAAAAGCCTGTGGAATGCTGTTTACTTGTGCTCTGATTCACAGTCCTTGCAAGGGAACTAGACTGCCTGAACCGTCTGTGGACCGTGACCACCCACACTATGGGAGGCACCGTGATTAAAGAGAGTGCTGTACTCTAGTATCTGCCAGCGCGGTCTGCACCATGTTGTAATTATTAAATTTGCAGTCTTTTTATAATCTGTTGCATGTGTTGTGGCAAGTCCCCTAAATTGTCTAACAAGAAAACCAGTGAACATGAATAGCAAGTTATTTTTAATGTGCACAAATGGCTAGAAAACTGGATACTTTTAATATCACTCTTTCAACTTCCACAAAAATGGTTGAACTTACCATACATCTAACACTACAATTAAAACAGATATGCCACTCCAAATTCCTTTTCAATTCTCTTAAAGAGGATATACAGATCAAGTTAAGCCCCTTAATAAGTAGCTAAGATGTAGGTTAAACATATACCAAGGAACAATTCACCCTTTTATCTGTCCAGTGATTAAATACACAGGAGGATACTGAGGAATATAGAAGCTGTAAAATTCTGCAGGTCTATTTACCCCCAAACTTTGTTTTTTATCAAATTTGCTTTATATCCTAATTTTGTTCACAACAGTAATGTGGCTTTAAAGACATACTTTCCAAGAAGCATTATTCCAGGTGGTGTAAAAATGTCACTCAGGATGCCCAGAATAGGATACCCAGAACAGGCATTCAGAAAAGGATGCAAACAAAAGGATGTGAACAGAACACAACCAAGTCCTGGCTCAACAACTTCCCCCGATCCCTTCCTTCCACCCCCACTGGAGAAGCTATTACTAAGGCACAGTAGGTCTTCTCTGAGGAGCCAAGGTAATATAAAGGATTTTTTTTAAGTATTTTTTTTAAAGGACAAGTTCAGCTCAGCTAGAAATTGGCAGGCAGGCTTGGCCTAAAGGGAAGTAAGGAAAATCTCCAAACCTCCACCAAAACCTATCTACATCAGAGCCCCTGCCTTGGGAGAGGTGCATAAGTGAGCTCACACAGACGGCTGGCCATAGCTTCTATCACTAAAAAGGAAAGAAACCAAAAAGAACTAAAGAAAACAACCAACCATAAAAATTTTTAAAAAGATCTTTTTTTAGAAGCATAAAATCAAAACCACCAAAAAATCATAACCCATCTCTGTAAGGCTCCACCAAGAAGAGCCTTTCATCTGGAGGACAGATGACGGTCTCCTTTCCCTCTTCCCAGTGATCAAAGTCCTTGAAGATTATTTGCTTAGGTTAAGGAAGGAATGAAGATCCTTCTTTCTCAAACATACCTCAAAAAGCCATAAAATCCCCCAAACTACAAGACCGAGACTAAGAAAATCAACTTTGAACTGTGCTGGCTTCCAAGAGACTTAACATTTCCCATCTCTCCTGGACGGACATATGCTCAGGTGAACTTTGCGCAACTCCATTACTCAGTGATAGGGCAGAGAGAAGGAGAGAATCCCAAGGGTGGGTGGGTGTCTAGGGGTATGGGGTGTGGGTGGGGGTGTGGGTATGTGTATGTCTCATGCTGTTACAGCCTTTCCACAACCCGCCCATACCTACCTCATTATATACTTTACCTATAACAAAATGCTCCAGTGATAAGAAATGACACAAAGCTTTGATTTTACAGCCAGAAACAATTTTGTTTAGAGACTTAAATAACAAATTTTACTTTTTTCCAAGAAAGGGAAAAACAAAAGAATTAATATCTGTATTTTAGGTTATAAAGTTATGCATTTGAATTAAAGGCCTCTGGTTGTTTGAGAGCTCCTATTTTGTTGTTATTTTTCAATTTTACTCACACAGATTAGACTGCATTTACTAGTATGACACAAATGGCTCTGACTGCAATATTTTGGTATGACTCTTAATTTCCATCTTCTCATAAACTCTTCAGGGAGGGCGCAAGAGACAGGAAAATGTTAAATTCTTTAAATGACTTCTGCTAATCCATAAGCCTTTTAAAAAGACAAGTCACCCCTATATATGTCTTATTATGTCTCTGCCATCTTATATAAAGATCATTTTCTTTTTAAAAAAATAAATCTAATGCAATTTCAAGTTTAAGATGTTTTCAATAGAGTCATAGGTCTTGGGCCCATAAAGTTACTATCCCCAATAGTTAGCTTAAAAAATGAAAAGGGGATTAGAACCTATGTAATACATACTTTAAACATCTCATTAATACACATCACACAAAATGTGCTAAAATTCATACATCTCTCCTGACTTTTAAAGTGCCTAATAGATGGACACAAAGAGAAAAGATTAAAGTGGATTATCAACCTGTAAGTGTCCTCCTGTCTCATATACTGCCTTCAGTATAAATTATAACAAAAATAAAACCTACAACATTTGCCAATCGTTTATATTCTTAAAGTCCTCCAAACACACTCTTCACCTAAATATAAAAGTGGGTGATATTGTTATTATTATTATTGTTTTGTAAACAAGAAAGCTGTTCAAGTTGCCCATGTGATTAAAATGCGAGAATCAAGTCTGTGGCAGTTCTGTATGAGCACATGCTCTAGTGACTGGAACCTGTAAATATGTTACATTACATGGCAAAAGAAAACTAAGATTGTAGATGGAATTAAAGTTGCTAATCAGCTGATTTCAAGACGGGGTATCATCCCAGGTTATCCAGGTAGGCTCACTGTAATCATAATGGTCCTTAAAAATAGAAATGGGAAGCAGAAAAAGGAGAACAGAGAGATGACTGTTTCTGAAGGATTTGCTGGCTCTGAAGATAAAGGAAGGGGCCAAGGAATGTCGGGTGGCCTCTACAAGGTGAAAAAAGCAATGAAAAAGATTCTCCATTACAGCCTCCAAATGGAACACAGCTATGTCGACACTTGATTTTAGCCCAGCTGGAATTCTGACTTTCAGAGAGGCAGGATAAAAATCTTGTGTTGTTTAAACCACTAAATTTGTGATAATCTTGTTAAAAAAGGAGCAATAGGAATGTCTCTTCAATAAACGGTGCTGAGAAAACAAGAAAGCCACTTGCAAAAGAATGAAACTAGACTGTTGTCTGTCACCACACACCAAAATTAACTCAAAATGGATTAAGGACCTGAATATAAGATCTAAAACAATAAAATGCATAGAAGAAAACAGGAACTAAACTCAAGGACCTTGGACTTAAAGAGGATTTTATGAATTTGACCTCAAAGGCAAGGGAAGTAAGAGCAAAAATAAATGAATAGGACTACATCAAACTAAAAAGCTTCTGCTCAGCAAAAGAAATTGTCAACGAAGTAGAGACAACATATTTGCAGCAATGCCTCCGATAAGGGCCTAAAATCCAAAATATACAAAGAACTCATACGACTCAATAACAAAAAAAAAAAACAATCAGTCAAAAAAGGGGCAGAGGATCTGAATAGACACTTCTCCCTAGAGGACATACAAATGGCCGACAAATATATGAGAAGATGTTCAACACTGCCAGCTATTAGGAAATGCAAATCAAAACCACAATGAGATACCATCTCATACCTGTTAGAATGGCTATAATCAACAGGACAAGTAATAATAAATGTTGGAGAGGATGTGGAGAAATAGGAACTCTCATACATTGCTGGCGGGACTGCAAATTGGTACAGCCACTCTGGAAAACAGTATGGAGGTTCCTCAAAAAACTAAGAATTGATCTCTCATATAATCCAGCAATCCCTCTACTTAACCCCCAAAGACTTGACAACTCATATGCGAAAGGGTATTTGCATACCAATGTTCATAGGAGCATTATTCACAGTGGCCAGGACATGGAAGTGACTGAAGTGGCCTACGACAGATGATTGGATAAAAAAGCTGTGCTACATATATACAATGGAATATTACTTAGCCATAAGAAGATATGAAACACTGCTATTTGCAATGACATGGATGGATCTCGAGATAATCATGCTAAGCGAAAGAAGCCAGGCAGAAAAAGTTGAAAATCAAATGATATCACTTATATGTGGGATATAAACCTAAAAGCAACAAATGAACAGGACAAACAGATACTCATGGACATGGACTATAGTCTAGTGGTTACCAGAGGGGAGGAAGGAGATAGACAAGGTAAAAGGGGTCAAATATGTGGTGACATAGAAATCTAACTATGGGAGGTGAACACACAGTGTAAATATATATATATATATGCCTTACTGTTAATGTGTATACCTGAAACTTGTTGGATTTTGTTAACCAATGTCAATAATAATAATAATAAAAAGTCAATCATAAATAATTTTAAAATAAGTAAAAAAATTATGAGAGTTGTTACTGATGACCCTCTCCCTCATCCTGCCACCCCCCTTCTATGTGATCAACATCAACACTTGTTGATTATATTTACAAACAAAATCTGTAATACATTTACTTTATCACCTGGTAACCATTCTAGTTCAAGCCCCCTTAATACCTTGCCTGGCCTACTGCAGCAACTCGCTTCCACTCTGGCCTGTTCCAGATGACAGCCAATTGAAGATTATAACCTGAAGTTTCTGTTTCTAGACATATACAAAGAGAAACTCTAGCACATGTAACTAGGACACATGTACAGAAATATTCAGAGCCATCATCCAGTGTATAACAACAAAAACCTAGAAATATGAAAAATTCCACAGAAGTAAAAATGAATGTACTATGGCTACATGTAACAACACAGATAAACCTAAACAAAAAATTGAGCAAACAAGTAGCCTACATGTCATTATATTTACATGAAATTTAAAAAACATGACAAATTAAATTATATATTGTTTATGACTAAATCAACTGTAATCAATTGCATTATAAAGAAAAACAACAATAAAAAGAAAATTCAAGATGAGAGAAAGAATATTGCTAATGCTGGATGGTACATATAAGTGTTTGTTATGATTCTTTAAATTGCATAATGATATACATGAATAAAAAACAAGTGATACTTCAATTAAAATGGTAAGAAAATATATGATTTAGAGGAATAAATCTTAATCTAATCAAAAACTCAGTTCCCTGATATAATAACCACATATATTAATATGCTACTAACAGTGAGCTCTTAATGTCAACTACTGCTCTACAAACTTTACACACATATCCAAAAACATTCTTATATACCTCACATCTAATCCTTTAAGCCTCCCAACAATCCTAAGAGGTGTAAAATTACTTTCCCTTTGCAGATACAAAACTGTAATTCTGAGAAGTTATGTGACTTGTAGAAGGTAACACCAAGTTAGTAAGCAGTAGGCCCAGGATGTGAATTCAGGCAGTTGTGTTGGAGAGAACCTGTGTGTAATCATTCCAAAATATTCAGTCCTGAACTGATATAATTCTTGTTAGATTTGATATTGACACAACAATATTTTAAATTTAACAACCTTAACAAGTAGCAATTATTACAGAACAAAGACTTTTAAAACATATTGTACCTTCTGTAAACTCTTACAATTTATATGCTATTAGGACAGATGGAGCTTTGTAACCTGAAAATGTTAATTATACAGAGGTCAAGCAGCATATTAATATAAATGCTCAACAATAAAACTGACTTGGAAAATTTGTGAACCCTTATTAATTTATTCAAAGGTTTTTAAAGCACTTCAGTTGTCTTCAGCACTTCTAATCCTAGCAAGCTATTGCACTTATTCCCTTGCTACAAAAAAATAAACAAACTAGAGAACTGGACAAATTTTTAAGACACCTACCAACAGGCAGCATAAGACTGTGATCCCTAAAAGTAGAAAAAACAATAACGTGAGTCCCATTATCAGCCTGGTTTTCTAACTGGATACCTTCTGAACCACAGAGTAGGGAGAGCCAATACAAGCAAAGCACAGAAATCTCACAACGTTAAGGAGACGGAGACTAGAGTTCAGGAAGACAAAGGCAGCTGGGATTTGAGGACAGAAAAGGACAGAAAAGGGAGCTATACAGAGAAAAAGCTCCAGACATCAATGTGGGGGTTTTGAGTCTTTGGTTGAATAATCATCTATGCACATGCATGGTAAAACTCCACAAGGGCAAAGAACAACTGCTAGAGAGCAATAAGGTAAACAATTCTCAAAAATTACAAAAGACTGGGAAACACTGGAATTCTGTGTTCCAGCAATCAGTAGACTCAGTGGTAAGACAAAAGAAGACCTAGAGAAAGGCTACTAAAGACCTGCTCCACTGAAGTTTAAAAACAACCCTGGAAAGGTAGAAAGGGTGGACCTAATCTTCAAGGAATACACTGCCTGCCAAGATAAACTAAACAAAAAAGATGGCATAGTAAAAACATTCAACAATGTAAAGTTCACAATATCTGGCATTATGCTGAAAATGACAGATGATGAAATTAGCAAATAAAGACCTTAAACAGCTGTTTTTATATATTGCATGTATTTAAAGAAATATTAAGAGAGAACTGGACAGTTAAAAAAGAACCGAATTGAATTTCTAGAGATAAAAATACACTATCTGAACTGAAAAATATGTTGAATGGAATTAAAGCATATTAAACACTGCAAAAGACCTTACTGAATTAAGGGACACAGCAACTGAAACTATCTAAAATGAAGCAGATAGAGAAGATAGGGGAAAATATGACAAAATCATCAGAGTTTGAGGGAAAATGTCAAGTAGGTTCACGTATATGTAACTAGAGTCCTAGAAAGAAGGGAAAGACAGAGAAAGAAGTTTGTAAAGAAATTATGGCTTAACTTTTTCCAAATTTGAAGAAAACTATAAATGCAAATACAGGAAACTCAAAAATTCCCAACTATGATGAACACAGAGAAAACCACACCATGACATATTGTAATCAATTTTCTAAAAATCTGTGATAAAGAAAAAAAAAAAATCTTAAAAGTAGCCAGGATGGAAAAGACAGAGATGAACATAGGTAAAGATGACAATAGTCTTCTCAGAAACTACAAGACAGAATTCAATGAAATTACATCTTTAAAATACAAAGAACAACCTGTCAAAATAGAATTCTATATTCAGTGAAAATGTCACTCAAGAATGACGATGAAATGAAGCCTCTTTCAGAAAATCAAAAGCTGAGAGAGTTCTCAACAGCAGGCATACACTCCAAGCAATGTTAAAATTGGTTCTTCGAGAGGAAGGAAAAGGATATCAAATGGGAATGTACATGTACACAAAAATAAAGAGCACTGGCAATGGCAAATATATGCATGAATATGAAAGGTTTTTTCACCTATTTTTCAATTTTGCTTTAAAAAGACTGCTTACAGCAAAATTAATAATGTATTATGGGTTTTAAAATTTTTTGAAGTAAAATATACCACAATATAAAAAAGCTGGGATAGGAAAAATGGATGTAAACTGCTGTGAGGTTCTAATATTACACATATATAGTATATACTATACTTTTAAGTAATACAGATAGCCCTGTATGATACAAAACATGAATATTATAAATCCTAGAGCTGTGCTGCCCAATACAGTAACCACCAGCAACATGTGAAAAATGAGAACTTGAAACATGATTTGTCTGAGTTAAGGTTTGCTGTAAATGTAAGTTATACAGTGAATTTTAAAGATTTAGTATGGAGAAGAATAAAATTCTCATTTTTTACATTGACTATGAATTAAAACAATATTTTGGTTTTATTTTTTAATGTGTTAAATCAAAATACTTTCATAATTACTTTTACCTCTTTTTAATTTTTAATGTTGGTACTAGAAAATTAAATTTATGTTTGGGGCACACAATTAGCTCACATATTTTTCTTAGACATGCCGTCCTAAAGCAACCACTATAAGATAAAATCAAAGGGTATAGCTATTAAGCTAACAGTGAAGATGAAATGAAATTAATTTTTTTAAGAAGTTAGAAATATAGGGGAAAAAAAGAACAAATAAAAAAATAACAACAAAAAGCAAAATGTTAGGTATAGCAGTCTTCAAACATGGTTCTGAATACCTTTGATAGTCTTCACATTCACAGGTGGGGTCTGTCTTCTTCCCCTGAATGTGGGTGAGGGTCTGTGACTGTTCCTACTAAGAGGACAGTGAAAATGACACTCTGATTTCCAAGGGTAGGTTATAAAGAGTACGTAGCTTCTGCCTGGTTCTCTTGAAGACATTCTCTTGAAATCCAGCCAGCATGCTATGAGGAAATCAAGAAGCCCCACGCAGAGGACATATGTAGATGGGCTCCAGCTAATAGCCCCAGTTGATGTACCAGCTGACAGACAACAAAAAGCTTCAAGATGATTTCAATCCCAAGTCATTCAGTCCAGTATTAAAGTTTTCTCACCTGAGGCCCCTGACAACAAGGAGCAGAGAAAGCCATTCCCTACATGGGTTTTCTGAGTTTCTGATGGTCAGAATTTTTAAAAAGCATTAAAATGATTATTGTTTTATGCCACTGATTTTGGGATGGCTTTTTACTTAGCAATACCAACTGGTATTAAAAATTTAAATTCAGCACACCAATAATTACATTAGTAGAAATCCATGAAAAGGCAGCAGTTGTCAGAATAGATAAAAACCAAGAACCAACTACCGTTATGCTACCTACAAGAAACCCACTTTAAATACAAGGACACAAAGAGACTAAAGTAAAATGATGGTAAAGAATATAACATGCAAACATTAATCAAAATAAGCTAGGGTGTTTTTTGTTTTTCTTTTTAATATGAGACAAAGTAAATTTTAGAACAAAAAGTATTTCCAGGAAAAAGAGATACATTTCATTAATAATAAGAGTAAATTCATCAACAAGATATTAACAATTCTAAATGTTTTTGTCCAATAGCAAAGCTTCAAAATAAATGAACCAAAAAATGATAGAATTGAACATAGAAATCAGTAACTCGCAATTATAATTGGAGACTTTAACATAATCTGTTATTAACTGATGAACAGAAAATCAGTAAGGCTATAGAAGACTTGAAACAACATGATTATTAGGAGTCAATTCTCCATGAATCTCTTGCATTTCTGAACATATTGTGAGCAGAGATACTGACTGCCTTTATGCCAGAATATCTTTTCAAGAATATTTGTAGAGCAAACAGCTCTGGAAAAGAGATAAGGATCTCAATGGAAGGCAAAAGGCAGGTTTGTTTACTGTTCAATATAACATGTGTCCCTCCAGGGTAAAAGGAAGTTTGTTCGCAGCCTATTATAGAATATCTGAACTGGAAGGTTCTTCAGCTGTGACACAAACCCAGTATAACCAGTATTTATCCAGGACTCTCTGCATTTCCCCTATGAGACATGGGAGACAAAGGGAATAGACACAAAAATCAAAGTTTGTTGTGCTGTAAGTAAAAAAGTCCTTTGTCTTTGACTAAGGAATTCTATGTTTTCTTCCAGCAGGCATAAAACGGCAGACTAACTTGTTTTTAAAGAGGAAACAACCTCAGACCCTTCAGAGTCTTCAACAGATACCAACCACCCATGATTGCCCAATTGATACCTAGAGATTACCCCATCCAGTGTTATTTTCAAGTTTACATAAAACAGTTAACAAGACAGACCAAAATCACACCTATAAAATTATGTCTCAGAGAACTGAACAGGATTGAAATAGTACAAATATTTCCTCAGACACAAAAGAATTAAATGATATATCACTAACAGAAAGATATCTGGAAAATACTCAGATATTTGGATATTTAACAACACATGTCTAAATAACCAAGGAGTCAAAGAAAAAGTTACAAGGGAAAATTAGGAAATACTTTGAAGATAATTAAAATATATATATATATATATATATATAAGAATTCAGAAGAAGCAACCAAAGTGGTGATTAAAGGAAAATTTATAGCTTTACGTTTTATGTTAAAATGAAGAAAGGTCTCAGATCAAGTATTTAAGTTTTAGCTTAAGAGCTAAGGGAAAAAATCCAATTAAATTTGAAGTAAGTGAAAGAACAGAAATAATGAATATAAGAAGAGAAATAAAACAAATAGAAAAATGCACAAAAGAGAGAAAAATCAATGAGGCCAAAACCCAGTTTTAGGGGGGAAAAAAAAGAAATTTGTAAATTTGTTAAACTCAAGCTATGTTCATGGGGAAAAAAATGAAAGACACAAGTTCTAAAGTCAGAAATGAAAATAAAGACCTGATTACATATTCTACAGATACTAGAAGCATTATAAAAGAATATTATGTCAATAAAGATGGAATGGATAAATTCCTTGAAAGACAAACTACAAAAATTGATTCAAGAAGAACCTTTACAAATTTACCTAATAAAGAAAATGAACCCATAATTTTAAAACTTTCCACAAAAAAATTCAGATTCAGATAGTTTCATTAGTGATATTAATCATTTAAAAAATATTATTCTTACATACAATTAGAAAATAAAGGTGAACAAACAATCTAAAAAAATTCCAGTATTTCTCATGAATGTAGATGCAAAATTCCTTAACACAATTTTAGCAAGTAGAAAGCAGTAATACATAAAAAAGAGAACATTATATCACTAACTGAGATTTATCCCCAATAATTACCAGCGAGATTAACAACCTAAAATCAATCAATGCAATTTGCTATACTAGTATTAGTAGGATAAAGAAAAACCATATGATCATCTCCATAGATGCATAAATAGAATTTTAAAACATTCAATATTTGATAGAGTAATGTCAGCAAAATGACAGACTACTACTAAGTTCCAGATCCTCATCCACCCATGTTAATATCAAGAACTACAGGCTAACGAAAACAGCTTTGTGGTAGCTCTGAAAAGCAATCACAGATCTGCAGCAACTAAGCAAATATCCAATCAAGAAAGAGCCACACTTAAAACAGTAAATTTCATGGCATTGTTGCTTACACTTGGTGAAGCTCGAAGGAAATGGCCCAATTTCTAGTACCCTTCCCCATGACAATAGGAAAAAAGTGCAACTTATCTGCAATATTCTGGCATGTCTGTGGGGTACCCAAGGAACTGATTTCTATATTGCCTGACTTGGAGCTCAGTTGCAAATGGTGGCACAGCCTGGATTTCAGGCTGGAAACCACAAAAGGTAGTAGTGAGTGCAATGGTATGTGAAAACTACAGGGAACTGAAGACCTGCAGATGCCTTCAGATAGGATTACGGAGAGAATTAAAAAAAAAAGGAGTAGAAAATTCAAGAGTGAAAAAGCAAGAGTGAGACTCACAGTGAAATTAAGACATCTTAAAAGAGCTATGTAGACTGACAAACCAGGAAAAAGCAAATGCACAGACCAGGAAAAATGCACCCAGAAAAGGCCCAAGAAGACCTTAAGCCTTCATGACAGGATAACTGGTAAAGGTATTCCCCTACATCGAGGAAATCTGTAAAGACTGAGGTGGTGGTTTTCAAACGACAAATTTTCAACAAACATAACAAGGCAGACAAAGAAAAAGGGAAACATGACTAATTCAATAGAACTATATAAATTTCCAGACTTACCCTAGGAAAACACATGCTTTGAATTTACTAGACAAAGATATAAAACAACTTTTTTTTTAGTTATTGTTTGTTTAATTCATTATCATCTGCACCTACAGTAGTGTCTAGGCTCATGATAGCTACCAATATTTATTGAATAAACAAAATTGTATTTACCAATGTCCAGGAGAGTGCCTGCACATGACAGTACTGAATAAATGTTTGCCAAGAAAAATAAATAAATGCAACATCCTAAGGTATTATGTTATAGAGAACCATGAAAATAACAGCAGTAAGCACTCAACATTTATCTTAACAACAATGCTATCAGGAAAAATTATGGGCTCTGTTTTACAGAGAAGAAAAGAGAGGCAGTTTTATAACTTGTTCAAAACTGAGCTTGAGCATTTAACCACCATGTTCTGGGGTCATGCGCAAAGATGTAATAGCAAGGGGCACTGAACAAGGGTGTTCACAGACATAGAATATTTGCTGAACAACAGAATAGAGTCCATGCATGGAGACCTCCTCTAAATACTGAACCCCATCACTCTGTAGGCTCTAAAGTGCTGCTGATCTATAGTGGGCATGGGGATTCAGAGACAAAGAATATTGGCAGAGGCTTGATATTGACAAATGTGGGATGGAAGTAGGGATGGAACATTTGGGAGGCCCAGAACTGTGTGAGAATGAACCATTATAAAGATCCAATGATAGCTGCAATGAGTTATTCAGAAGAGCATAGAATGTTGTCAGGGCAAAATATTATGGGCACAAGAGAATATTTTCAGAATAAAATGTCATGGGAGTCTAGAATCTCCTTGAATACAAAGCACAGAAAGACCTAGAACACTGGCAATGAATAAATATCTGAAGGGGTTTAGGACCAGATGCCATAAAGGATAGTCTGTTCACAGGACATAGATAATTATTGGAATGAGCTGGAGGTATTTAGCTAAAACATTTAGATGGTGATCTGGGTTTATATTGAAACAAGAGACCTGGGATATGTCTGGGTTGGGATATTTAGGGGACTGGGATGTTTCAGGTATATAACATCTGGGAGACTATAATGCTGGCAGTTTTGAAACACAGAATGTCAGCTGGGATGGGATATTTTGAGAACATAGATCACCAGTTCCAGTGGCACAGTCTGGGAGGGACAGAGAATGGTAAACTGACTATGGAGGACATGATAGGAGGAAGGAGGCAGGTAAGTCAACACAACTTTACTGTGGGCTCTTCATCCATTTCTTCTCCTGTGTTTTGTTTTCAGATTGTTTCTCAGATCTGAAACATATTGAGACTCAGGTATAAACACCAGGCCGTTTGGGCTGCCCAAATGAGAAGTCTCTACAGGAGAAGATGCCACAAAGCATTCCATCACAGGTCAGTGGGCCATTGAAGTCGGCCCCACAGGAGTCCTTGCCACCTTCTTTTGTGCCAGCACACAGTAGGTTTGGTGTGATCTTCCTCAGGTAGACATGATGACACTCCTCATCAGGGCATAGCTGGATGTTGGCACATTGTAAGGTTTGGGAGTAACTTACCTGGGGGCTGGTGGTGGTACTCGAGCCAGACACCTGACAGCAGGTGGAAGAGGGGAGGCAGTCACTGTGGGAGAAGGGCAGGACATGGATGTGGTTCATGAGCTGGACCAGGGACCATAGTTCCACAAGTATGATATTGTGGTTATGGCTTAGGTGAGTGAGCCTGCTCTGGTACTAAAGGCAGGGGATAAAACAGACTACCTCCCTCACCTGCTCTCCAGCCTCCACATGACCCAGGGCATGCTTGCCAAAGTAAACTCTGCACCTATCCTTCATACAGTGTGCTGCAGTGAGGATCCATCTGGGGTAGACAGGACTCCCCTACAGAGGAGCCATCCCTATACTAGTAGGGCTGCCTGCCACGGCTGAGAGTGGGGGAGACAGACGTAGCCACCCAGGAGAAACCCACTGGTTCAACTGAGAATCTTGGGATACTCCTGAGAGATACCACCTGACGAAGCCACATTAAGGAAGGCAATCACTACGTCCAGGGACCACATGGCAGCTCTGAGTTTGGGGGGCAGTGAAGGGAGCTCATATGAAATTATTGAGTCAGAGAAACAAAGAAAAATAATGAAAAGAGAAGAAAGCCTAAGGGACTTATAGATACCATAAAGCGCACCAATATATGAGTTATGGGACTGCCAGAAGAAGAGTGAAAGTAACAGAGTTTATCTGAAGAAATAATAGCTGAAAACTTTCCAAGCGTGAAGAAAGAAGTGGACACCCAAACTCAAGAAGCTCAAAAGACTCCAACTAATATGAACTAAAAGTGGTCCCCACTGAGATTCATAATAATCAAACTGTCAGAAGTCAAATACAAAAGAGAAACCCTTTAAAGCAGTAAGAAAAAAGCAACTTGTCACAAATAAGAAAGCTACCATAAAATTATCAGCGGATTACGCTGCAGAACATTACAGGCCACAAAGGGGTGGACGATACATTCAAAGTGATGAAGAAGTCTATAGCCATGCTATCCTAAACAAGCCTGATCCCGTCTGATCTCAGAAGCTAAGTAGGGTCAGGCTTAGTTAGTACTTGGATGGGAGACCACCTAGGAAGACCAGGTGCTACAGGCATAAAAAATGAAAAATTAGGGATTGTAAACTGATAAGGTCCTTGCAATCTGTGAGGTCAATCAACGGTTGCTGCGCCTAAAAAAGAAATAAATAAAACATCCCTTAAAAATCCCCCAAAACAAAAAAACAGAGTGATGATGGAAAAAATACCAACCAAGATTACTGTATCTAGCAAATACATTCTTCATAAATGAAAGAGAAATTAAGACATCCCAGATAAATAAAAGCTGAGGGAATTTATGACCTACAAGAAATAGAGGGAGTCCTTCTAGTTGAACTGAAGGGCTACTGGACAGAAACGCAAAGCCATATGAAAATATGACATTCTCTAGTAAAAAAATATATGGACAAAAATAGAATCTTCTATTATTGTATCCAAGGTACATAAATTCATTTTAATTATTATATTGAATTTAAAAGACCAAAGCATAAAAAGTGTAAATCTAAGGTACTTAGTACATAATATAAAGATGTAATTTGTGACATCTATAACATCAAGTGGAGCAGCAGAGCTATAAAGAACTTTTTTATGTGATTGAAGTAAAGTTGATTTCAGTGAAATTCAGATTATCAGTCTAAAATAGATTCTTTGAAGAAACTATCTATAGAATCTACGTAAATGGAAATGAGAAGGGAATCAAAATATGTTACTACAAAAGAATAAATCAGCTAAACACAAAGGAGAAAGTAAAGGACCAAAAAAGAGACAAAACTATATGACGCACAAAAAACAAAACGATAATGGAGATATTCCATGTTCTTGGATTGGAAGAATCAACATAGTTAAAATGACCTTATTACATAAAGCATTATACAGATTTAATGCAACCCCCATCAAAATCCCATCAGCACTTTTAAAGAAACAGAACAAAAAATCATCAGATATATATGGAAGCACGAAAAACCCCAAATTGCCAAAGCCATCCTGAGGAAAAAAAACGAGGCTGGAGGCATCACTCTGCCTGACCTAAAATTATACTACAAAGCGATAGTAATCAAAACAACATGGTATTGGCATCAAAACAGACACACAAACCAGTGGAACAGAATTGAGAGTCCAGAAGTAAACCCATATTTATATGGGCAATAATTTTTGATAAAGAAGTCAAAAACATACAGTGGAGAAAGGAATGCCTCGTCAATAAATGTGCTGGGAAAACAGCAAAGCCACTTGCAAAAGAATGAAACTAGACTGTTGTCTATCACCACACACCAAAATTAACTCAACATGTATTAAGGACCTGAATATAAGATCGGGATCAATAAAATCCACAGAAGAACACAAAGTAACTACACTCAAGGTCCTTGGACTCAAAGAAGATTTTATTATTTGACCTCAAAGGCAAGGGAAGAGCACAAATAAATGAATGGGACTATATCAAACTAAAAAGCTTCTGCTCAGCAAAAGAAATCATCAACAAGGTAAAGAGACACCCGTCTGAATGGGAGAATATATTTGCAAGCAATGCCTCCGATAAGGGCCTGATATTCCAAAGTATACAAAAGAACTCATACGACTCAATAACAAAAAAAGCTAATGATCCAATCAAAAAATGAGCAGAGGATCTGAACCTACATTTTCCCCTAGAGGACATACAAATGGCCAACAAATGTATGAGAAGATACTCAACGTCGCCAGCTATTAGGGAAATACAAATCAAAACCACAATGAGATACCATCTCACACCTGTTAGAATAGCTATAATCAACAGGACAAGTAATAACAAATGTTGGGGAGGATGTGGAGAAATAGGAACTCTCATACACTGCTGGTGGGACTGCAAATTAGTACAGCCACTCCGGAAAACAGTATGGAGGTTCCACAAAAAACTAAGAATTGATCTCTCATATGATCCAGCAATCCCTCTACTGGTATTTACCCCCAAAGACTTAACAACTCATATGTGAAATGGTATTTGCACAGTGATGTTCATAGCAGCATTATTCACAGTGGCCAGGACATGGAGGCAACCAAAGTATTCCTACGATAGATGACTGGATAAAGAAGCTGTGTTACATTTGTACAATGGAATATTAGCCATAAGAAGAGATGAAATACTGTCATTTGCAATGACAATAATGGACCTCGAAGATAATCATGCTAAGCGAAAGAAGCCAGACAGAAAAAAGTTGAAAATCAAATGATATCACTTACATGTGGGATATAAACCTAAAAGCTACAAATGAACAGGACAAACAAACCAGAGATTCATGAATATGGAATACAGACTAGTGGCTACCAGAGGGTAGGTGGTGGGGGATAAGGGAGTATGTAAATAGTTAAAGGAGGTCAAAAATAGGAGGTTGGGGGAGGGTGAAGTGGGTAAAGGGGATCAAATTTACGGCAGCTGAAGGAAACTGGACTTTGGGTGGTAAAACACACAATAGAATATATAGATGTCAAATTATAATGTACACCTGAAAATTATATAATTGTATTAACCAATGTTACCCAATAAATTTAATAAAAAATAAAAACAAAAACAAAACAAAACAAACACATATATGGCAATACAATACAGTCCTTCTCTATGAGTAATTACTATAAATGTAAATGGATTAAACTTCCTAATCAAAAGACATAAATTGTTATAATAGGTAAAAACAAATAGGATTCAGCTATATGCTATCTGCAAGGGACTCACTTTAGATCTAAGGACAGGTACAGGTTTAAAGTAGAGGGATGGAATAAGATTTTTCATGCAAACAATAAGCAAAGAAGAGCAGAGGTGCTAATACCATATTATACAATATAAATTTTAAATCAAAAACTGGTGCAAGAGACAAAGGAGGACATTATATAATAACAAAAGAGACAATTCACCAAAAAGACGGCAATCATAAAAATATAAGCATCAAACATTAGAGCTTCTGAATACATGAAACAAACTAACACTGACAGAATTAAAGGGTGAAATAGACAGCTCTACAATAATAGTAGGATATTCCAACATCTCAGTTTCAATAATGGACAAAATAACAAACATAAAATCATTATGGAACAGAAGACCTATAAAACATTATATGCTAACGGCACCTAAGAGACATATACAGAACATTTCTTTCCAATTCACATGGAACAGTCTCCAGAATAAGTCATACATTAAGCTAGAAAACAAGCCTTAATAAATTTTAAAAGCCTTAAATCATAAATATAAGAGAAAAACTGGAAAATCCACAATATGTGGAAATTAAACACACTCAACTAATAGTTCAAAGAAATCTCAAGGGAAATTAGAAAATATCTTGAGACAAGTAAAAATGAAAAAAACATGAAAACTGAGATGCAGCAAAAGAATAAGAAGAATACTGTTAAGAAAGATCTTAACAATCTAACTTTAAATCTTAAGAAACTAAAAAAGAACGAACTAATTCAAAGTTACCAGAAAGAAATAATAAACATTACAGGAGAGATAAACAAAATAGAGAATAGGAAAATAGTCCAAAATCAATGTAACCTAGAGTTAGTTCTTTGAAGAGAACAAAGGGTAAAAAATGATAAACTGTTGCCTTAATTGCATAAGAAAAAAAGAGATAAGACTCATATATCACAATCAGAAATGAAATAGGGGACATTTTACAGAAATAAAAGGGTTATAAGAAAGGACCACAAACAACTGTATAACACCAAATTGGATGATACAGATGAAATGAACAATTTCTTTAAAAAGCATGACCTACCAAGACTGAATCATGAAGAAATTTAATAACCTAAATAGACTAATAACTAGTAAGGAGATATTCTGAATAAGTAATCAAATATCTACCAAGAAAAGCTCAGGACTAGATGCTTTCATTGGAGAATTCTACCAAATATTTAAAGAAGGATTAACACCAATCCTTCTCAATCACTTCCAAAAAATTGAAGAGAACACTTACTAAATCATTCTTTGAGGACCAGTATTATCCTGATACCAAATCTAGATAAAGGCACTATTTAAAAAAAAAAAAAAAACTAACATCTCTTATGAATACTGATGTAAAAATCTTCAAAAAAAAAAATTCCTAGCAAACCAAATTCAACAACACATTAAAAGGGTTAAACACTATGACTAGGATTTATTCCTCAAATGCAAAGATGATTCATCATACAAAACTCAATCAGCAAATAAACTATATTAACAAAATGAAGAAAAAGGCATGATCATGTGAATTGATACAGAAAAACTATTTGACAAAATTCAACATCCTTTCATGACAAAAAAAAAAAAGCACTCAACAAACTAGGAATATAAGGAAACAACTATATAATAAAGGCCATATATGAAAGGTCCACAGCTGATATCATACTCAATGACAAAAAACTAAAGTTTTCCCTCTACCATCAGGAACAAGGCAGAGATGACCTCTTTTACTACTTCAATCCAACACAGTACTGAAAGTTCTAGCCAAGCTGTTAGGTAGGAGAAAAAAATTTTAAAAACATCCAACGTTGAAAGGAAGGAGTAAAATTAGCTTTGTTCACAGATGACATGACTTTATATGTAAAAAACCTAATGA
The DNA here is from genome assembly GCA_003508835.1 of Eonycteris spelaea. Taxonomy (NCBI): domain Eukaryota; kingdom Metazoa; phylum Chordata; class Mammalia; order Chiroptera; family Pteropodidae; genus Eonycteris; species Eonycteris spelaea. The sequence continues at coordinate 794,236 of PUFA01000245.1, forward strand.
CTTCACACACACAAAAAGTGTTAGAATAAATGAATTCAGCAAAGCTGCAGTATACAAAATCAACACATGAAAATTAACTGTTTCTATATAAAATGACTACCCCCCCCCCAAATAAGAAAACAAATCTATTTACAACGGCATCAAAAATACTTGGAAATAAACTTAGCCAAAGAGAGGAAAGAGTCATAAACTGAAAACGACAACACGGTACTGAAAGAAATTAAAGACACCAATAAATGAAAACACACCCCATAATCATAGATTGAAAGACTTAATACTATTGTCAATACTACCCAAAGCAATCTACAAATCCAATGCAATCCCTATCAAAATTACAGTGGAATATTCTGCAATAACAGAAAATCGACCCTAAATTTCAAATTGAATCTCAAAGGCCTCCAAATAGGCAACACAATCCTGAAAACAAAGAGCAAAGTTGGAGGTCTTGCTCTTCCTGATTTCAAAACTTAACTACAACTTTGCAGTAATCAAAACATGGTAGGATAATCTTCAGTCCTTCAGTTATGTGCAATAAAAGCCTATAGTCTAGTGTGGTAATAAATGTAACCAAAAGCTGAACTTCATATCATAGTTTTCCTGTAGTATGAAACCTTATCTTAAATGACAATCAAAAGATAAAGTCCATGACATCTACATTTCCTATATATCACCATAGTGTACAAAGAGTAAAGAGCATCAGCTCTATTGAAGAAACCCTAGGTCTACACCATGAATAATCTTGTAATACAATTAAAATGTAATTTACTGATTAACTGAGGGCACTTGAGGGCCTACAACAAATATTAGAGTAGTGACATCAATCCCTTATTACAGGGATTAGAAAAAAAAAAAAAACAAACCTCTACCCTTAACCTCACAACCATATAAGAAAGATCTTAACAAATTCAAAATAGATCATATATCTAAATGTAAAAGCTAACACTATAAAATTTTTGGAAGAAAACAGAAGAAACTCTTTGTAAACTTGGTATAGGCAAAAATTTTCTAGTACACAAAAAGTTTAAATCATAAAAGAAAAAAATTGACAAATAGGATTTCATTAGATTTTATACCTTACATACTTTGAAGTATACTATAAGAAAATGAAAAGGCAAGCCACAAATGGAATGAATACTTTATTTAAATATATGTACCTCTCACGAAGGAACAGTATTTGGAATATTTAAAAAGTAGTTTTATACCTCAATAAAAGGCAATTTTTTAAATGGGCAAAACATTTGAATAGACATTTCTCAAAAGAAAACATAAAAGATGCTCTAACATCAAATCATCTGGGAAATTCATCATAAAACCACACACAAAAAAATCAGTATACACACGAGAATGGCTAAAACACAAAAAGTCTAACAATACTCTGTGTTAGTAAAACATGGAGATAGTGGAAGTCTCGTACACTGATGATGATGATGTAAACCACTTAGCAGTTTTTTTGGGGTTTTTTAAAATTAATTTTTATTATGGTGACATTGGTTAACAAAATCCAGTAACTTTCAGGTGTACAATTTAACAGTAAGGCATATATATATATTGCACTGTGTGAGGGAGTTTCTTATCATACAACCCAGCAATCCAATTCTAAGCATCCAAGAGAAATGAAAATGTATGATTAAATAAAACTTGTACAAATATGTTCACAGAAACTTATTATTAACAGCCCAAAATTAGAAACAATCTAAACTGCTACCAATGGCTAAATGAATAAATAAATTGGCATACTAAACAAGGAAATATTCCTCAACAATAAACAGGAATCAACTACTAAGATGAGCTACAACATAGATAAATCTCAAAAACATTATGCTGAATGAAAGAGTTATACTATATTATTGTGCTTACATGAAATTATAGAAAAGAAAAGAGTAACCTATAGTGGCAGAACACAGATCAGAAGTTAACTAAGGCCAGGGTTGAGAGAATGATTAACTTTCAAAGGGCAATAGAAAGCTTATTGTGATGACAAGTTTTATTTCTTTTAAAGTTAAATTTCTTGGTTAATAACATTATATAAATGTTAGTTGTACAATGTTATAATACAACTGTATACTCCATTGTGTGCTCACCACCCAAATTCTAGACTATCTCCAACATCTTGTATTTGATCCGCTTTACAAACGTTTTCATTACCACCATTCTGTTGTCTGTATTCATGAGGTTTTTTTGTTTGCTCATTTGTTTTTTTTTTTTTACATCCCATACATATCATGATTCCTGCGTTAAATCATGATTCCTGCGTTTTGTCTAATTTATTTCACTTAGCATGAATACTCTGAAGATCAATCCAAGTTATCACAAATGACAATATTTCATTATTTTTATAGCTAAGTAGTATTCCATTGTATACAGGTATCATGTCTTTATCCAGTCATCAGTCGAAGAACATGTGGGATGTTTCCATGTTTTGACTGTTGTAAGTAATGCTGCAATGAACACATGAGTACATGTATCTTCAAAAATGAATGTTTTCTAAGTTTTCAGGTAGATGCACAGAAGGAGGATTGCTGGTTCATATGGTAGCTCTGTTTTTAATTTTTTTTTGAGAAACTCCATAGTGTTTTCCATAGTGGCTCCACGAATTTATATTTCTACCAGCAGTGTACAAGGGTTCCCTTTCTACACATTCTTTCCAAAACTTGTTATTTCTTATAATGATAATAACTGTTCTAATGGGTGTAAGGTGGTATATCTCATTGGGTTCTGATTTGCATTTTCATTATCGCTAATGATGTTGAGCATTTTTCCATATATCTGTTGGCCATCAGAAAAATATCTGTTCAGGTCCTCTGTCCATTTTTTAAATGAGATGTTTTTTTTTTTTGAGTTGTATGAGTTTTCTTTATATCTCTCTATATATACTAGCCCCTTATCAGTGGTATCATTTATAAATATCTTCTCCCATTTGTTGGTTGCCTTTTTGTTTTGTTGATGGTTTCTTTTGCTATGCAGCAGCTTTTTAATTTGATACAGTCCCATTCATTTTTTGTTTTGTTATTACTTCCCTTGCCTCTGGGGTCAAATTCAAAAAGACCTCTCTGAGATTAGGATCTATAAGTTTAGTGCCTATGTTTTCTTCTATGTGTTTTATTGTTTTAAGTCTTATATTCAAGTCTGATGAATTTTGTGTTAACTTTTGTGTATGGTGTCAGAGAGCAATCTAGTTTCATTCTTTTGTACTTGGCTTTCTAGTTTTCCCAGCACCATTTATTGAAGAGATAGACACTTTTCGCTCTTTTGTCAAAAATTAGTTACATGCATATATAAATATGCACAAACATACATATATACGTATACTTATGAGTTTATCTCTGGGTTCTCAACTCTGTTCCTTCAGTTTGTGTGTGTGTGTTGCTGTCAGTACTATACTGTTTTGATTGCTGTAGCATAATTTGAAGTCAGGGAGTGTGATGTCCGCGGCTGTTTTTTTTTTCCTTAGGATTGCTTTGACTATTTGGGTCTTTTGTGGTTCTATACAAACTTGAGGATTTTTTTGTTCTACTTCTGTGAAAAATGCCATTGGGATTTTGATGGAGGTTATACTAAATGTACATATCACTCTAAGTAATATTTTAACAATGTTAATTCTTCTCATCCATGAACACAAAATATTGTTCCCTTTCTTTCTGTCTTGCTCAATTTCTTTCAACAATGTATTGTACTTTTCAGTGTATAAGTCCTTCTCTTCCTGTGTTGTTTGTTCCTGGGTGTTTTATCCCCTTTATTGCATTTGTAAATGAGATTTTTTTTCTTCAACTTTCTTTGATATTTTTGTTGTTGGCATATAGTAATGCAGATTTTTGTATATGATTTTGTATCCTGCAAGTTTACTGTATTTGCTAGTTGTTTCTAATAGTCTCTTGGTGGAATCTTTAGGGTTTTCTATATACAAAATCATGTCATCTGCAAATAATGACAGTTTTACTTCTTCATTCACAATTAGATGCTTTTTATTTCTTTTTCTGGCCTGATTCCTCTGTCTAGGACTTCCAATATGATGGGGAATAACAGTGGTGAGGGTGGGCATCTTCATCTTGTTCCTGATCCGAGAGGAAAAACTTTGTTTTTCATCATTGAGTAAGATATTAACTAAGGGTCTATCATAAATGGCCTTTATTATGTTTGAGGTTCTTTCCTTCTATACTCATTTTATTAAGTTTTAATCATAAATGAATGTTGTATCTTGTCAAATGCTTTTTCTGTATCTATATATGACCATGTAATTTCTGTTTTACTTTGTTAATTGGTATATCATATTGATTGATTTGTAGATGCTGAACCATTCTTGCATCCCTGGAATGAACCCCACTGATGGTGAAGTATTATCTTTTTAATGTACTGCATTCAACTTACTAGTATTTTGTTTAGGATTTTTACATCTATGTTCATCAGAGGTATTGGCTTGTAATTTTCTTTTTTTGCATTGTCCTTGCCAAGTTTTGGAATCAGGGTAATGTCAGCTTTATAAAATAAGTTAGGAAGTATTCCATCTTCTTTAATTTTTTGGAACAGTTTGAGAAAAATGGGTATTAACTGTATTGAGTGTTTGGTGTAATTCACCAGTGAAGCTATCTCCTCCCAGACTTTGTTTTTTGGGAGGTTTTTGATTACTGTTTCAATTTCATAAGTAGTGACAGGTCTGTTTAGGTTTTCCAATCTTCATGGTTCAGGGTGATTACTGATACATGAAGACTTACTATAACTATTTATCTTTTGTTTTCTCTGTATCTCCATTGTTTCTTTTCCCTTGTGTTTGAAATGTTTTAGTTGTTGATTACAAGGTGGTTACAAGGAGGTATACATTTGTCAAAACTATCAAAATTGTACACTTTAAAAGGGTACATTTTATTACATGTAAAATTTGTCTCCATTAAGTTGATTTTTAAAAGATATTACAATCACGATAATACTATCATAATTCTATGTAATAAAATCAAAAAATTAAAAGAAAAATCAAAAGGAAAAATCTACCAACATCCTGCTATCCTAACAAAGCTTTTTTCTGTGTTCCCTTCCAATCTTAGCCAATGCATATATATTTTGCACAGCTGTTAGTTATCATTTTGTATAAACAATTTCACATCCAACTTTTTATTTATGTTACACACATTTTTCACATTATTTCACAGGCTATACAAAATGACAACATAATATTTCATTAAGTAGATATACTATAATTTGGTTAGTTGCTAATGCCTAAATGTTTGGGTTGCTTCCCATCCTTTCCAATTATAAAAATTATAATAGTGGTACTGTGTATAAAGATTCTTTCTCAATTTGAATATTGCTTGGGATAAACTCCTAAGAACCATGGCTCACTTTTTCACCCCATTTTTTATTTTCATTTTCAAAGTTGTATTAAAGTGCTAGGGCAGCTGTAATAAACTACCACAAACTGAGTGGCTTAAACCACAGTTATTTATTATCTCACAGTTCTGGATGCTAGAGGTATGAAATCAAAGTGTCATCAGGATTGGCTCCTTCTAAATATGTGAAAAATATCTGTTCCATGCCTCTCCCTGGCTTCTGGCTACCTTTGGCATTCTTTGGCTTGTAGAAATATCATTAGATCTCTGCCTTCACTTTCACATAATGTTTCCCTGTGTACACGTCTCAGGCCAAATTTTCCCTTTTTATAGGACACCAGTCATCTTGAATTACAGACCTAACCTACTCTAGGTGACTTCATCTTAACTAATTACATATGCAATAATCCCATTTACAAAGAAGGTCAACATCCTAAGGTACTACGGTTTAGGACTTTAACATATGAATTTGAGCATGATTCAACCTCAAACAGAAGTTATACTTGTTATGAAAAACTCAAAAGCAGAAAAAATATAATGAATATGTGAAGGCCCTTGACTTTACCAAGCTTTTCCGCAGAAGTAATCACTATTAACACCTTCTTACTTGTAACATTTGAATAACACCTTGGCCTCCCATAAACAGCAGTTGGTGCTGCTATACCAGAGACTAAATCTAGTACTGCAATTTTTATTTACTACAAATGATAGGTGGGTAGTCGCCAAACACCTAAACATTTCAACTCTTTTTTCACTTGAAGAGTCTCTGTAGAGTACCTGGAGAATCTCAGAATCACAGATTTCAGTGCTAAAAAGCCTTAGAGATAGCCTGGCTTAACTTTAGCTGGTGATAATATATATTTTGAGTGATTTTGGAGTCATACATAGGTCCAAAATGGTTTGCCATTTACTGGCTCATAAATTACTCCTCTAAGTTCTTTCACCTATAAAACAGGGTAATATTACCTACAAGTACGGATCTGCGAGTATTTAATAAGGTAATACAGCCAAGGCATATACTGAGTGCTCAATCAACAGTAGCACTATTCATTTAAAATTTTTAAAATGTAAATTGTCATAAAAAAACATAAGATTTATCATTACAACCATTTTAATTATAGTACAGTTCAGCAGTGTTAAATATATTTACAATGTTGTACAACAGATCTCCCAAAATTTTCTTCTTCCAAAACTGAAACTCTATGACCATTAAACAAATACTTTCCCTCAACAGCCCTAGCTATACTTTGTTTCTATGAATTTAATTAACTAAAATACCTCATATAAGTAGAATTGTATTGGTGATTCTTTATTAAAGACATATAAATGAAAATATGTAATTTATAAAAGATCTCACTAGCAGAGGCAGAATGAAACTGGATTTTCTGATTCTTAAAAGAGTACCTCGACTGAGGTTATTTTTTAGTTTCAGGTAAAGTATACAAGCCTTCTGATAGCCAGAATTTTACAAGTACTGCTTATGCCTACCACAGAGTAAAACTCTGTTTAAACCACAAAGCTTTGAAAAGACCTAGAAATCAAGATTTGTGGGTTTAAATATGCCTGATTCTTCTGCCATGCTGCTAATTTATAGAAACTCCAATGTTGTCAGTACTAAACAGAACCAGAACTGATAGAAACAACAGTCAAACTAACACAAAGTATAACAATCTCAAAGTCAAAAAGAGTAAGCCAGTTATATTTACCAGCCCACAGTGCCTGGATCCTGGGAGGAATGGATGTCAGCCCCTTAAAGAAATGCACATGTGGTCTGAGCAACAACTGAACTTCAAAACAGATGTAGAAATCATACTGCCACATGTAAGGCAGACATCCACACAGCCCTTATCAGTGGCTATTCACTAAGAAATGTCCCCTACTATAGACATTACTGTTTAAATTTACTTTGCACGGGGATTTATCCATAAAAGGCCCAACAAGCATTATCCAAGCGATTTAGATTGTGGTGTCCTATGTATGCCTATGTCTTAGAAACATATATTTGTAAGTCACAAACCTAAAAATTTCCTTCACTCCAGACGGAGGTTTGAACACAACAGGAGAACTGGGGCGGGGGTGGAATAAGGAGAGAGCTGGGAGTTAGAGAAAGAGATCTGGTCAATGTTCTATTAACTGAGCCAACTCAATTAAAGTTATAGTTTAATGGAAAAGCCAACATGATCATAAAACAAAAATAAAACAAAATAAACAGAAAACATAAAACAGGTCATCCGGAGAACATCACTAAACATCTCAAACATCCTGTTCCTAATTGGCAATAAATGTCTTGAGCTGGCCTATTTGAGCAGTGGCAATTTACTAAAAAACAATCTGATACAATTTAGAGTCATAATAAGCAGAACTCCATCTAAATGAAATGAAAAAAGGAAAAATCTAAACAAGAAAACAAATAGTATCTCATTTTGCCCCTTCGGAGGAAGCAAATTTTTATTCTGGGAAGTTTGTTTAATAATAAGTTCAGTGCATTCACATTAATGACACAGGAGACAGTTACCGCTCCCCCAAAACATGCACATATAAAAACATAAAAACATTCACAATTAGACTTCACATGCGGAATGAACTGCTGATCATATCAAGTGAACTTAAAATACCTGGGAATGAGAACAGCAGTGCTTTTTACATTTTCCTGAGCCCTGCAAAATACTCAATGTCATATTTATACTGAAAAACTGAAATGTTGAGAAAACTTTATCAGACTGAATAAAAAACATGACATTTATTAAGGTGGATGCCATTTCATGGATTACTTAAAGCACTTGTGGAATTGGGTAGACTACTACCAGACTCCACTGACCTAATACAACATGGCAGACATCTTTGGTGGTTTCCAAAGCCCTGGGGAAAATACATTTACAAAACTACAGAGTAATTTTCCATGCTTTCCCTTTCTCATTTGCCTGTTCCCAGCCAGTCTATTCAATCACAGAAAGAAAGAGAAATGGAAGAGGGCTCAATTTATATTGTATCCCCTGAGCTATTGTCTCCAGGATGTAAACAGACACGAAAAGGCAGTAAGAAAGGAAGAAGACAGGCTGTCACTCCTCACAGTATTCTCTATACACCAATCTCCACCTTAGAGTCAGATTTCCAGGGAGCCCAATCTAAGACATCATCTCTATCCCTCACTATCTCCTCTTCAGGAAAAGAACTGACCTATTTGGTAAGTTTGGGAGAAGAAACTAAAAATGTCCAGTACCTACATTACTCTCCTTTCTGACCTGCCTTACCTACAGAAAGGATGTATTCTGGTCTACTGTTGGAATATGCTTAGCCACAGGCTCATTCCATGCCACACAGGCCTATGGTGGTTCAGCTTACTTGTGTCTAACTCATTTGTCTACCAAATCTAGATGGGCCCAACTGAACCGCAAACAGAATTACATTCTTCAATCTGTTTTAAGAGTTAAAGGACTGATTCTCTGATTTCCAACTGTCCATCTCCAGTATCTTGTATCAACTGGTTCCTAACTCAGAATACAGAGGTGTTATTATTAGTTCTCTAAAATTTCAACATTATCCTTAACAGCTTCTCTCTCCTTTTCCTAACAAGTAATCAGTACCAATTCCTGCCCTCTTGTATTCGCCAATGTATTTACAACAATGAAGCCACTATCTTATTTAAGTTTCTGTAATACAGGTTCTTCCCACCACCACCACCACCACCACCCAAAAAAACCCCCACAACTACCATTTAAGCTTCTCCAATTAAAATCATTGCCTTCCAGGTTAAATATGAGCCATTTGACCCATATCAGGATCTGGCCCTTTCTAACTCTCATACACAGCTAGTACATAATAAATGAGACCTCCCATTCTTATTTTCATTAGCAAAAAGGCCTTTTCTAGCTTTTCTCTACTTTCCTACATATGTATACCTCAAATAATTTTCAGTTCTCACAGCTCCATGAATGTTCTGGGCCTCTGTTTACCTGGAACTCATACCTCATGATGCAAAACTCAACTATCATCTTAAGAAAACCTTTCTGAACACCCCTGCAGGCTCCCCAATGACCTATCAACAAAGTTTTTTACCTGTCTCTCTGGGGTACCACAGTACCTCCTATATGCTGTTCTACTCCTTCACTCATTAGACTACTACTTGATCCTTGGAGGCAAAATCTTTATATCCCCTAAAATCTGCTTGTACATAGAAGGCACTCAGGATATATGTAAGGAATAAGTGAATAAAGGAAGAAGAAAAACTAGAGAGCAAGGGAGAAAGCAGGAAGACATGTTAATCATTACAAATACTCCTCTCCCAATGCCACAGTTAAAATACTCTAAGTAGTCCTTCAATTGCCCTAATTTATGAACAAACTCACAAGTTGGCACTCATGGCCCTCCAAAATTTCTCCCAAACTATTTTTCTAATCTTAACTTCAAATTCTCTCCATGACTACCTTACTCTTCAGCTGACTGGAGTAATCATTTTTTTTCTTGATCATGCCCAACTTCTGTTGTTCATTCTCTTCTTTGCAAGTGGAAACCCCACCACCACCACCCACCAGGTTTTACCATCTAAAATCATAATCATTTATTTATTCATTTAGCAAATACTCACTGAATGCTTACTACATGCCAGGAACTGTTCTAGGATTTAAAACAAAGTCTCTGCTCTCTTTGAACTTGTAGCATAGTTGGGAGGTAAGGAGACAGAAAAAAAAAAAAAATCAGTATGTCAGAGTGTGATCAACCCTAACCAAAAAAAAAAAAAAAAAAAAAAAGGCAAAATAAGGACAGTGCGTGCATGCCTGAGACATGAAGATGAGGAAGGCCTCCCAGATAAGGTAACATTTGAGCAGACCTCTGACAGAGGTACCAGAGGGAGCCCTGTGGCTCTCTGGGGAAGAGTCATGGAAACAGTTGCATAAGTTCTAGGGAGGAGGTTGCTGGATACCTATGAGATTAGTGTAGCTGAAATAAAGTGAGAAAATGGGAGAGAAGATCAGCAAAGTCAATGGGGCCAGGTTGTGGAGGGCCTCATCAGCCAAGTACAGACTTTGTATTTCACTCTGCACAGCATAGGAAACCACTGAAAGGTTTTGAGAAAAAGCATCTTTCAGACTAAGGGCATATGAAAGCACGGTGAAAGCAGAAAGACAGATGTGGTAAACTGCAATGGTCCTCATAAAAGGTCATGGTGGCTTGAATGGAGGTCGAATGAGTGAAGCTGGTGAAAAGTAGTCAGATCTTGAATATATTTCATATAACTAACAGATCTGATGATAGATTGGATGTAAGATGTAAAAGAAAAAGAATCCACCAATAATTCCAGGGTTTCTGATCTGAGGAACAAGAAAAATGAGGTTGCTTTTAAATTATGGAAGCCTGTAAGAGAAACAAGTTTCAGGGAAAAGACAGGAATTCATTTTGGACATGTTTAGTTTATGCTCATGGACACTCCAATGAAAAAATCAGTCAGTCAGGTATCTAGTGCTCAGGGGAGAAGTCTGACATGGAAATGAAAACTTAGGACTTGTCAGCATGCATACACACATACACGCACACATATACACACACTCTAATTTATATCTCTCTCACAACTCTTTTCATATTTGATTCTGTAACAGATTCATCACAAAGTAAAACATAAAAAACCTGGTTAATTTCAAGAAAATGAGAACGGACCAAATTGTGAATGATAAAATTTAATTAATTTTATCTATTCAGTAGCTTTTTATTTTGTGCCTGCTATGAGTTAGAAATACAATTCTGAACAAAACAGATAATGGTCCAATTCTGTGGAATTTAATGTCTGGTAAGCTGAAAACTATTGCTTAAATAGTTGATTCCTTAATTATATTAGTAAAAACAATTTTTAAAGTATTCAATTCAGAAATCAATGCAGGTACTTTTTCAAGATCACCATGAAGAAAGTTCAGCCTTCTGCTGTCCCCAGCAGTTTGGAAGACAGTGAAAAAAGCTCTATCCACTGAACAAGTGTTCCATTCCATAAAGTGTAGACACACTGTAATCATATATATTGAGTGAGCATTGGATCCCTAGTTGAAGCAGGCCAGATAATGAAGCCCAAAAGCTTTCCATGCAATAAGTGGTATCACCAGGTCAAGGTTGGTTTCATGAGTGAGAAGTCTAGGGAAGCAAATATCTTGCTTTCTACATCATACTTGGCCCATAGATGAATTAGAAAAAAAACATGATTTCCAGTGTTAAATTTTAACTTTATTAAGAAATTTTTTTTGTAACTTCATTCCATTTTAACAGTTTGACTTTTTATTATATTCAATTTTAAGTCTGCACATTTGAATACTGCAAGTCTTAACAAATAACTATTTTTAAAACATTAGTTTATCCTCGCACGTTATTTTTTCTGAGATGGTATATTCACAAAAAGTAAAACCAAGTCCATAAAATAGTTAAGTCACGTCAGTTTTTCAAAAATGGTTGCAAAGAAGCTTTGTAAAAATAATGATTCATAAAATCAAGGCTATAGTTCTTTGGAAAACAAAGTGGTATAAAGTCATAATTGACTTAAAGAGGAATTTTCATGAGAATGCAAATCAAAGAAAGGAGTATTTTAAAAAGAAATTTATATGGCCAGTCCTTTATCTTTAAGATTGAAGGAGAGATAAAGTTTCCCAGACAAAGAAAAACTAAAGGAGTTCTTCACCATTAAACAAGCTTTACAAGAAATGTTAAAGGTGCCTTCTTTAAGGAGAAAAAAGAAAGACCATTACCAGAAATAAGAAAATCTGAGAAAGAGAAATATCTCACACTTAAAGCCAAATATTTAATAAATACAGTTAATCAGACATGAAAAGGCTACTATGAAGGTCAAAAGAAAAAAATTATCAAACTCAACTTGAACTATAATAAGTAGTTAGGAGATAAACAACACAAAAAGATCTAAAATATAACATCAATAACAAAGTGTGAAGGGGGAATAAAAATGTAGTCCTTATGGAATATAATTGAACTTAAATGTCTACCATCTTAAAATAAACTGCTATCGATACAGAATGATATACATAAACATCATGGCAACCACAAACCAAAAATCTACAAAAAGATATACAAACAATTAAAAGAAAGGAACTCAAACAAAATGCTAAAGAAAACCAGCAAACCATAAGGGAAGAGATCAAGAGAAGAAAGGAACAGAAAATTATAAAAACAACCAAAAGACAATTAACAAAGTGGCAATAAGTACATACTTATCAATAACTATCTTAAACATAAAAGGAATAAATGCTCCAATAAAAAGATACAGGGTAGCTGAATGGATTGAAAAACATGATCCATCTAGGGTGATAACTTCTTTAGTTCTATAAATGTCTAATCACTATGTTGTACAGCCTGAAACTAATATAATATTATACACCACCTGTAATTGAAAAAAATTTTAAATTATTTAAAAAATATGACCCATCCATATGCTGGTTACAGGAGATTCACTTCAAATCAAAAGACATTTATACACACTGAAAGTGAAGAGATGAGAAAAATAGTCCATGCCAATAAAAATGAAAAGAAAGCTAAGGTAGCAATACTCATATCAGACAAAATAAGACTCTAAAAAAAAAACAAAAAAAAGGCAAAGAAGGACATTACAAAATTGTAAAGGGGTTGATCCAAGAAAAGGATATAACAATCATAAATATCTACGCAGGAAACACAGGTGCCTAAACAGGTAAAGCAATTATTAATGAACATAAAGGGAAAATTCTGTGGTAATAAAATAATCGTAGGGGATTTTAATACCCCACTCATATCAATGATATCAACAATAAATCATCCAGACAGAAAATAATAAGGAAATATTATGGCTTAAATGTGACATTAGTCCAGAAGACTTAATAGACATTTGTAGAACATTTATTTCATCCAAAAACTACAGAAAACATTTTTTTAAGTACTCATGAGACATTCTCCAGAATAGATAACACATTGGGCCGGAATAAGATCACATATTAGATCACAATAAATTCAAGAAGACTGAAGTCATAACAAGCATTTTTTCTGACCACAATGACATGAATCTAGAAATCAAACTACAGGAATAAAATTGGAAAAAAAACACAAGTAAGTGGAGACTAAATGACATGGTACTAAAAAAACCAGTGGATCAGAGGAAATCAAAAACTATCTTGATACAAATGAAAATAAAACCACAACTTTTCAGAATTTATGAGATGCAACAAAAGCATTTCTAAAAGGAAAATTCATAGCTATATGCGGCCACCTCAAGAAATAAGACAAATCTCAAATAAACAATTAACTCTACACCTAAAAAACTAGAAAAAGAAGAAACCCAGAGGAAACACAAGAAGAATAGTTAACATCAGAACAAAAATAAACACAAGAAAAAATTTAAAAACAATAGAAAAGATCTATAAAACTAAGACTAGCACTTTGAAAAAAAATTAACAAAATTGACAAACTTTAGCCAAACTCATCAAGAAAAAGAGAGATTCCAAACAAATAAAATCATAAATGAAAAAGAAATTACAACTGATACCACAGGAATACAAAGACTCATTAAAGAATTCTATAAACAATTACATGTCAACAAATTCGACAATACATAAAATTTATACAAGGATAAATTTCTATAAGTATATAATTATCCATGACTGATCCAAGAAGGAAAATAAACACAATCTAAGCAGACTAATTAGTAGCAATGAAATTGAAGCAGTATCAAAAAAATTCCCAACAAATAAAGTCAAGATCAGAAAGCTTAAACTATTTCAAGAAATTAAAGAGAAAGGAATGCTTCCAAACTCATTCTATGAAGCTGGCATTGCCTTGATACCAAAACCAGACCAAAACATTACCAAAAAAATTAAAAGCCAATATTCTTGATGAACAAAGATGTAAAAATTCTCCAAAAAAAAAAAAAAAAAAAAAAAAAAACTGTTAGTAACCTGGGTTCAAAATATATTAAAAGGATTATATACCATGATCAAGTAAAATTCATCCCAGGGAAGCAAAGACAGTTCAAAATCTGCAAATCAACTAATGTGATACGTCACATTAACAAAATAAAAAATAAAAACTATATGATCATCTTGAAAGACACCCAAAAACATATTTGGCAAAATTCAACATTCTTTTATGATAAAAACTCTCAACCAAGTGGGTGCAGAAGGAACATATATTAACATAATAAAAGCTATATATGACAAACCCATGCCCAATATCATAAGCAATCATAGCTAACATCATACTCTAGATCACAAATAAAGACAAGAATGACTAGTACCCACCACTATTCGACATAGTATTGGAAGTCTTAGCCACTGCAATTGGAAAAGAAAAAGAAATAAAAGGCATCCAACTCAGAAAGAAAGAAAATAAAACTCTCATTATTTGTGGATGACATGATAGTATATAGAGAAAACGCTAAACAATCCATCAAAAAACTATTAGAATAAATTCAACAAAGTTGCAAAATCAATATGCAGAGATAAGTTGTTTCTATACACGAATGACAATTTTAAGGAAAAATTAAGAAAACAGTCCCATTTATAATTGCATCAAAAAAACATAAAATACCTAAGAATAAATTTAATGAAAGAGGTGAATTACCTATAATATGAAAACTATAAAATGCTGAAGAAACTGCAGAATATACAAACAAATGAAAGGATATGCCTTGCTCATGAATTGGAATTAATATTGTTAAAATGTCCTTACTATCTGAACCAATATACAGATTCAGTGCAATCCCTATTAAAATACCAATGGCATTCTTCTCGGAATTAGACCTAATCCAAAACTTTATATGGAACCACAACAGACCCTGAATAACCAAAGAACTTTGAGAAAGAACAGAGTGAGAGGTATCATGCTCCCTGATATCAAAATACTATCAAGCTAAAATAATCAAAACAGTATGGTACCAGCATAAAAACAGATATCCAAAGCAATGTAACAGAACAGAGAGCCCAGAAATAAATCTTCATCTATACATACAGTTAATCTATGATAAAAGAGGCGAGGATATACAATGCAGTAAAGGCAGTCTCTTCAATAAGTAATGATGGGAAAACTGGACAGATATGTGCAAAAAAAAAAAAAATGAAACTAGACCACTTTATTTTACCAGAGTAAACTCAAAATGGATTAAAGATTTAAAAATGTAAGAGCTGAAACCATAAAACTCTTAAAAGCAAAACAGAGGCAGTAAACTCTGTGACATCACTCTCAGCAATATATTTTTAAGTATGTTTCTTTGACAAAGGTAACAAAAAAAAATAAATAGGGCTACATTAAAAAAAAAAAGTTTTTGCACAGTGAATGGAACTATCAACAAATCAGAAAGACAACCTGTTGAATGGGAGAAGATATTTTCAAATGAGACATCTGATAAGGGGTTAATGTCCAAAATATATAAGAAATTGATACAACTTAACATCAAGAAAACCAAAATATCAATTGAAAAATAGGCAGTGGACCTGAATAGACATTTGTTCAAAGAGGACATACAGATGGCCAACAGATATGAAAAGATGTTTAATATCACTAATCATCTTGGAAATGCAAATTAAAACCACATGGAGATAATCACACCTCATACTGCATCAGGCTGGCTATTATTAATAAATTAAGAAATAAGTGCTGGCGAGGATGGAGAGAAAGAGAGCCCTGGTACATCTCTGGTAAGATTGTAAATTAGTGCAGTCACTATGGAAAACAGTATGGAGATTCTTCAAAAAATTAAAAAATAGAGCTGTTGTATGACCCAGCAATTCCCCTTCTCAGTATTTATCAGAAGAAAACAAAAAAACTATATTGATTGCATCATTACTAGTAATAGTCAAGATATGAAAGCAACCTAGATGTCCATCAGTAGATAAATGGATAAAGATGTGATACACACACACAATGGAATATTAGTCAGTCATAAAAAAGAATGAAATCTTGCTATTTGCAACAATCTGGATGGATCTAGAGGGTATTATGTTAAATGAAATAAGTCACACAAATAGCGTATGATTTTTATTTTATGAGGAATCTAAAAAAAGAGAGAACAAGAAATAACAGATATAGAGAACAAGCTCATGATTTCCAAAGGGGTGATATGAATTAAAAAAATTAAATAAACAAATAAATACTGACACACGAATTAAAAATAAATAAGTAAAAAGTAAAACAAAAACAAAAATGACAATTTGCAATTGCCAATGTTTTACTGTAGTGGAGCTGTGGAAGAGGAATTTCCAGATGCCTGCCTTTTCTCTGACTTTCGCCTCGCCTCTGCTGTCTTTCACTAAATGCTCTCAGGAAATAGGCCTTATTTCCTATACTTTAGTTCATATACTATACTACATTTCATATACTATAATAAAAGTTACGTGAATGTGGTCTCTCTTAAGATATATTGTTGTACCGTACTCATCTTTCTTCTTGTGATGACGTGAAATGATGCAATGTCCATGTGATGAGAAGTGAGGGGATATGCTGTACAAAGGATTATTCATATCCTGGGTGAGATGAAGCAGGATGATGTTAGATTTTATCACACTGCTCAGGATGGTGTACAATTTAAAACTTAGGTATTATTTCTGGAATTTTCCGTTTAATATTTTTGGATGGTGGTTGACCATGGTTAATTTAATCTGTAGAAAGTGAAATCAAGAATAAGGCGGCCTACTGTAACAACAGAAATTACTAACAGTGCAGACATAATCATATTTCCAAAGTATCATTGTCTGCCCCTTGGCTGTCTAATCCCTGGTGCCACTATACCAGCAACAAACTGTTTTTTCAGAGTCCCCTGCCTGTCTTGCATCTCACTATACATAAACTAACAAATATCATTTCTGAGACCAGTGGTTTTCTAAATATGTAGGATGCTCTCTGACATTGATGTGTTACACTAAAAATATACAATCTGGAGTTCACTCAAGAGCCACTGGTTATTAGGTTCCAATACAGAGAAAATCCTCATGGAAGGGTTCAGCCTTTTTGTTCTATTCGGGCCTTCAACTAATTGGAAGAGGCCCACACACATTAGAGAGGATATTCTGCTTTACTCAGTCTATCAGTTTAAATGTTAATCACATCCCAAAACACCCTCACAGAAACACTCAAGTAATGTTTGACCAAATAGTTGGCATGCGATGGACCAAAGTTGACACATAAATTAACTATCATAGACAGACAATAAGATCAATGGAGAGCTTTGAGATCATACCTGCACATATAAAATATTTGATTTTTGATGAAGGTAGCAATATATATAGATCAGTGAGGAAAGGACTTTTAATAATGTTGTTGAGACAATAAGGTATCCAGGTAGAAGCAAAATGAAAATGGACTCCACCTTAGAAATGCAATAAAACAGTTACAGTGGGTCACAGACCTATATGGGAAAGGCAAGCAAAAACTTTTAGAAGATAATATAGAAGGTCTTCATCACATTGGAGTAGGCAAAATTTTCTTAAGACACAAAGTTATTAACCACAAAGAGTATATTAATCAATATGACTACAATAAAACTAAAAATACCTTCCTTAAAAAAATTAGGAAATGTAAACACAAAAACATAAACCAGAGTGGCAAAAAGAAATAGCTGCAAAATATACAATAAAAAAGGGACCCATATTCAAAGGACATAAAGAATTTCTACAAAACAATATGAAAAAAACAAGTGGCTACTTCTTCAACTAATTCAAATCTCTCCTAAAAAGTCATCTCCTTGGAGGACAATTCTAACTATCCTTTCAATCTTTTTGCTTACCCACCTCTATTTCCTTTCTAGCACTAAGCAATGACTTGTTATAAATTTTGGCATATGGCCTTTTTTTTAATTATTGAAGTATAATTGACATATAACATTAGTTTCAGGTGCACAACATGATTCAATACTTGTACACATGGTAGGATGATTACCAAAATAAGTCTAGTAAACATCCATCACCACACATCACACATTTACAAAAAAATAAAATCTTTTTTCTTATGAGGACTTTTAAGATCTACTCTCTTACTGACTTTTAAATATGTAATATAGTATTATTAACTGTAGTCACCATGTTGTACACTATATCCCCATGACTTATTTCTTTTTTAACTGGATATCTGTGCCTTTTAATCCCTTTACCCTTCCCCCACCACCACTGTCAACTGCCAATCTGTTTTCTATATCTATGAGCCTGGTTGTTTTTTTTTTTAGATCCACATATAACTGAGATCATATGGTACTTGTCTTTTTATGTATGACTTATTTCACTTACCATAATGCCCTCTAGGCCCAACTATATTGTTGCAAAACAGCAAGATTTCATTATTTTTCATGGTCGAATAATATTCATTCCATACATATACCACATTTTCTTCATCCAATCATCTATTGATGGACACCTGGGTTGCTTTCATATCTTGGCTACTGTAAATAATGCTGTCTTTAGATCCACTGCTGCTATCCTCAGTTTCTGTGGTAATGCCTGGCAAACAGTGGGTACTCAAAAAGTATCTGTTCAATGGATTCAAGAACCAAGTATTCTGAAAAGATGTGAAAGAGTCCTGTGACTTCGACCAGTCTCTAAAACTATAAGACGAGTCACTGAGGTAGTGTTGTTGGATGAGGTTACCAGTAAATGAGGTTACCAGTAAAACGCAAAAAAAAAAAAAAAAAAAAAAAATTGAATTAATGTATTCCAACATATTAACATATGCTAACACACAGCAAGCATTGAATAGAATTTTTATTTCACCTCTGTTCTAAAAGTACATACAAACTGCAAAGGTCGGGCCTGTTTAGTACTTGGATGGAGACCACCTAGGAAGACCAGGTGCTGTAGGTGTAAAAAATTAAAAAATAAGGGATTGTAAGCTCGGCAAAGCCCTTGCAATCTGTGAGGTCAACCAAGGGTTGCCTCACCTAAAAAAATAAATAAAATAAAATAATAAAATAAATAGTAAAGTAAAATAAAATAAAATAAAATAAAAAAGTATGACCTGCAGAACTCAGTCTAACATTTCTCAAATTTAATAGTTAACCTGAATTTTTACTGAATTTTAGAATGTATAGAAATTCTTAGTGTTTCATTCAGGCTGTTTCAGTCACCTTTGTGATGCTCTAAGAAAAACAGAATAACCCAAATATTTTACTACCACAATTAGAGCAGCATAGCACATACCAGCACTAAATAAATGCTCACTGAATAAAATAAATATTAAAATATGGCTTGTTATATAATTTTAAGAAGGATATTGGATGGCAAGTTACATATACGTAATGTGTAATAATATATCACTTCTAAGATAAAAGAAAATAAACACATGTACAATTAATTCATAAGCAAGTATCTTCCATCTTGCTGCATTTATGGTCAACAATATATGATTATGTAGGTATTGATCTGTGATAGGTATATGTAATTAGCTTTAGATTGCTATACTTAAACAATTAATATTACTCTAGACATCTCTTTAATCATTTAATATTACAGGCCTGCCTAGTACAATGAGGAGGGAAACTATTCTCTCCATTTCCTATATCCTCAAGTCCTGTATACAGATAAAGATAAACTAATAACTCAATCACACTGCCTTTGGATGATCTGGTTACCGGTCTATGAATTCCCTGAAGACATGAATTAAGTGTTTTTATTTTATTTCCCTGAGTTATACTTAATAAGTATATATTGATAAATATACACTATATTAAATAAGGGAAACCTACAGAATAAAATACAAGGCTAAAAACTTTAAAACAGACTAATAGAGTCATGAGTGAAATGAAGAAAGTTAATGCCAATCACCTAAAAATGCTTTAATTAGGAGAGACACCTAAAAATTGTAGATGATAAGAGGTTTTGTTCATCCCTCTTGGCACTACATCAAAGTTGGGACTGAAACACAGAGCAAACAGTAAGCAAAGTCGCCTGGGATCTAGATGAACAGAAGCATTACAACTAGAGAGAGAAATAATTAAAACACCTGCAGTGGTAGAAGGTAGGAGGCGGCAAAGACACAAGGCTGTCAGGTCTTGAGTGGCTGAGGGGGACAAAGGCTACACCAGAACGTGCCTGGCCACCTCTTAACGAGGCTGTATCCGCAACCGGACTTCCGCAATAACACTTGTTTGCTCTGAGCACCAGGACTCTGTTGGCTGTCTAGGGGGCACCAGGGACTTACAGGGGGCCAGAGGCAATGCTTTCTCCTGGGGATAAGAGCTGGTGGAGCGAGGGCCAGAGGCAATGCTTTCTCCTGGGGATAAGAGCTGGTGGTATCCATGGTTCCTCCGTTGAGTTCTTCCCCCTCCAGGGTTCGGAAACAGAGCCACCATAGCTGAGACATCATCGAACTGGATAAGAGGACACTCTGCCCAGAGGATTCACTGAAACTCTACCACCCCCAACACACAGCCCACCCAAGAGACATCCAGTTGTATCCTTTGTGAGTCTGGTATTCCTTCCTGAGCTCCAAGACCCACACTGGTGGCAGCTGACTTTGGTTTCTGGCCAGGCCTCTTAAAGCAAATATTAGCATAGCATCTATGGATTGCTTGCTGAACCTTAACAGGTGGCCCCAGAAGGGCACAGGCTGGGCTAAACATAGCCTGCAGCTGAACCTCTCTCTAGACTATGCCACTGGACACCTAATACACAAAGCCATGCTAATAAGACCAGGAGACTTAGGATTTTTGCTTTGTAGGTAGAAAACAGACAGAAAAACAGCCAAAATGGTAAGATGATAAAGCAGAAACCATATGAAAGAACAGAACAGAGACCCAGGAATAATGGAGTCAAGTAATCTTAACAGATGCAGAGTTCAAAACACTGGTTATGAAGATGCTCAGTGAACTTAGGGGAAGTGTAGATGAACTCAGTGAGAACTTTAACAAAGATAAAAAAATAAAAATGGAAATTATAAAAGGGAACCAGTTAGAAATGAAGAACACATTATCTGAAATGAAGAGTATATTAGAGGGAATCAACACAGTGGATAAAAAAGAGGATTGAACCACTAACATAGAAGATGGGGAAGCCAAGGACATGCAATCAAAACAGAAGCCAAGACTATTTTAATAATTTAAGAAGCCTATGGGACAAAATTAAGTGTGAAAACATCCAGGTCATAAGGGTGACTGAAAGGGAACAAAAAGTTGAAGAGCTATTTGAAGAAATAAAGATGGCAAACTTCCCTAACCTAGTGTAGGAAATTAACACACAACCCCAGGAAGCTCAGAGAGTTCCAAGAACTAGGAATCCAAAGAGGCCCACACCAAAACACATCATAATTAAAATGTCAAAGGTTAAACACAAAGAGAGAATCTTAAAAGTAGTAAGAAGAAAGCAGTTAGTTACCTACAAGGGAGCCCCCAGAAGACTGGTGGCTGCTTTCTCAAAAGAAACTATGCAGGACAGAAGGCCTGGCACAAAATATTCAATGTGATGAAAAACCAGGTCTACAACCAAGAATTTTTTATCCAGCAAAGCTATTCTTTAGAGCCAAAAGACAGATAAAGAGCTTCCCAGACAAAAATAAGCTAAAGGAATTTTTTCCCATAGTATTTTTTTTTTTTAACATTTAAAATTTTCCCCTTCTCCCAAACCCCTTCCCTTGTGGTAACCATTAGTCCATTGTCCATGTCCATGTCCATGTGTCTCTGTTTGTTTGTCCTGTTCACTTGTTGCTTTTAGGTAATATCCCGCATATAAGTGATATCATGTGATTTTCAACCATTTCTCTTTGGCTTATTTCGCTTAGCATGATTATTGCAAGGTCCATCAATGTTCTTGCAAATTGTAGTATTTCATCTCTTCTTATGCCTAATATTCCATTGCATAGATGTACCACAGCTTCTCAGCCAATTATCTATTGTAGGACACTTCAGTTGCTTCAATGTTCAGGCCGCTATGAATAGTGCTGCTATGAACACTGGTGTGCAAATATCTTTTCAGATATGGGTTTTTAAGTTTTGGGGGTAAATACCCAGTAGAAGGATTGATGGATCATATGGTAGATCAATTCTTAGTTTGTTGAAGATCCTCCATACTGGTCAAATTAATAAAATCCTCTTTAAGTCCAAGGTCCTTGAGTTTGGTTCTTGTTTTATTCTGTGTATTTTATTGTTTCAGGTCTTAAATTCAGGATCTTAATCCATTTTTATTAATTTTAGTGTGTGTGACAGACAATGGTCTAGTTTCATTCTTTTGCAGGTGGCCTTCCAGTTTTCCCAGGACTATTTATTGAGGAGGCTTTCCTTTCTCCACTGTATATTTTTGGCGTTTTTGCCAAAAATTATTTGCCCATATAAATACGGGTTTACTTCTGGACTCCCAATTCTCTTCCACTGCTCCATGTGTCTTCTTTTATGCCAATATCATGCCATTTTGATTACTGTCACTTTGTAGTATAACTTGACATTGGGCAGAGTGATGTCTCTAGCCTCATTCTTTTATCTCAGGATAGCACTGGTAATTTAGTTTTTTGTGTGTGCTTCCATACAAATCTGATATTTTGTTCTATTCCTTTAAAAAAATGCCAATGATTTTGATGGGGACTGCATTAAATCTGTATAATGCTTTAGGTAATATGGTCATTTTAATGCTTTAATATGGTCATTGTATAATGCTTTAGGTAATATGGTCATTGGATTCTTCCAATCCAAGAATACAGAATATCTTTGTATCTTCTTTGGTTTCTTTTAATTGGGTCTTGTAGTTTTCATTATACAGGGCCTTCACGTTTCATTAAATTTATTCCTAAGTATTTTCTTCTTTCTGGTGCAATTGCAAAAGGAATTATTTCTTCCACTTTTTTTTCTGACACTTCACTATTACAGTATAGGAACGCTGTGGATTTTTGAACGTTGATTTTATATCCAGAGACTTTACTGTATTTGCTTATTGTTTCTAGTAGTGTTCTTGTGGAGTCTTTAGGGTTTTCTATTTAGAGAATCATGTCATCTGCAAATGTGACAGTCTGACTTCTTCATTTCTTATTTGGATGCCTTTTATATCTTTCTCTTGCCTGACTGCACTCATTAGGATCTGCAGTGTTATATTGAATGAGAGTGGTGATAGTGGACAGCCTTGCCTTGTTTCTGATCACAGAGGGAAGGTTTTTAGTTTTTCACCATTAAGTGTAGTGTTGGTTGAGAGTTTGTCATATATGGCCTTTATTATGTTAAGGTACTTCCCTTCTGTACCAATTTTGTGAAGTTTTGATCATAAATGGATTATATATCTTGTCAAAAGCTTTTTCTGCATCTGCTGATATGATATGAATCTTATTTTTTAATTTATGTGGTGTATCACAGTAATCAATTTGCATAAGTTGAACCATCCATGTGTCCCTGAGTATATAATCGTGGTATATAATCTTTTTAATATGTTGCTGTATTTGGTTTACTAGTATCTTACTTAGAATTTCTGCATCTTGTTCATAAGAGATGTTGATCTATAGTTTTCTTTTTTTGAGTTATCTTTACCAGGTTTTGGTATCAGAATAATATTGGCCTCATAAAATGAGCTGGGAAATATTGTCTCCTCTTCGATGTTTTGCAAGATTTTGTGGAGACTAGGTATTAAATCTTCTTTGAATGTTTGGTAGAATTCACTGGTGAAGCCATCTGGTCCTGGACTTTTACTTTTTGGTGGGTTTTTGATGATTGTTCCAATTTCCATACTGCTGATCAATCTATTTAGATTTTCCAGTTCTTGATTCAGTCCAGGAAGGTTGTATTTTCTAAGTACTGGTCTATTTCTTTTAGGTTATTGAAATTGGTGTTAAATACTTTTTCATAGTATTCTTGTATGATCCTTTGTATTTCTGAGGTGTCTATCGTAATTTCCCCTCTTTTATCCCTGATTTTGTTTGTGTCCTTTTCTTTCTTTACTGAGCTTTAGTCAGGGGTTGTCAATTTCATTAACCCTCTCAAAGAACCAGTTCTTCGTTGCATTTATTTTTTCTATTGTTTGTTTGTTTTCAATTTCATTTATTTCTGTTCTAATTTTGATTATTTCTTTCCTTCTGCTGACTTTAGGCTTCATTTGTTCTTCTTTTTTGAGTTTTTAAGATGAAAGTGTTAGGTTGTTTATTTGGATTCGTTCTTATTTTTGGAGGTAGGCCTGTAAAGATACGACTGCTTTTGCTGTGTTCCAAAAGTTTTGATATGTTGTACTATCATTGTCATTCATTTCTTGTATCTCTTTATCTTTTTATTTCTTCAGTAGTATGTTGTTTAATCTCCATTTATTTGTTATTCCTTCCACTTTCTTTTTACAGTTGATCTTTAGTTTCAAAGCATTATGATCAGAGAATATGACTGGTATGATTTCAACTCTCATATTTGTTGAGCCTATCTCTGTGTCCCAGTATGTGATTGATCTTTGAGAGTGTTCCATGTGCACTAGAGAAGAATGTATAAGCACCTGTTTTGGGATGGAAGGCTCTGTAAATGTCAAGTATGTCCAGGCGGTCTAACATGTCATTTAAGGATATTATTTCCTTATTGATTTTCTGTTTGGATGATTTCCATATCTGAAAGTGGGTATTTAGGTCCCCTACTACGATGTTGTTTTGGTCTTTTCTCTCTTTAGTTATGTTAGTATTTGCTTAACATATTTTGGGGCTTCCTGATGGGGAGCATAGATATTAATAAGTGTTATGTCTTCTTGGTGCATGATTCCTTTTATCATTATGAAGTGTCCCTCAGTATCTTTCTTAACCTTTTTTATTTTGAAGTTTATTTCGTACAATATTAGTACCACTACCCTCGCTTTTCTCTGAATGTCATTTGTTTGAAATATCATTTTCCACTCTTTCATTTAGAGTATTTGTCTTTATAATTGAGATGTGTCTCCTGGAGGTAGCATATGGCTGGGTTTTGTTTTTTGATCCATTCTGCAACTCTGTGCCTTTTCACTGGTGAGTTCAGTCTATTAACATTTAGTCTATTAACATTTATTCAAATATAAGGTCTTCTTATAGCCATTTTATCTTTTGCTTTCTGGAAACTCAGTGTTTCCATTGCTTCCTTGTCTTGTGTTTCTGTTTTCTTTATTTTGGTTGGTTTTTGTGGGTTTTCCCTCTGGTCCTTCTTCTTTTATGTTATATACTTTGGTTCTAAATCTTTGGCCTGTGGTCACCATTATGAATATGAAAAGGATAGTTGTATATATACAGTAGTCCTTTTTTCTGCATGTGCTTTATTTCCATTCCCTTTTGAATTTGGATCTTTGAATCCTCCCCTTTTCAGTCACTGTTGTCTCAATTTGTCCCTATCTATGCTGAACGTTCATTACTATCTTGCTATAGCAAATCTCTTCTTATTTTAAGCTTATAATGCCCTGTTCGTAGTAAGGGTTGCACTCTGCTTTTATTAACCTGCAAGTGACCTTACTTCTACTTATGCTTTTTTTTTTGTCATTTTGTTTTAGGTCAGCTGACCTCTTTCTGAATTTCTTATAGTGCAGGCCTTGTAGTGAAGAATTTCTCAATTTTTGTATATCTGAAAAGGTCTTTATTGCTCCTTCATATCTAAAGGAGAGCTTAGCTAGTTACATTATTCTTGGCTGGTAGTTTTAACAACACTAAGCCAGTATTACAGGAAATGTTAGAGGGGTTCTTCAAGAAGAAAAGACATGTTTCAAAAGCATGAATAAAGAATTTTAATAAATACATTCCTAACAACAAGTATCTCAAATGGAAAAGAATTAAGTGCTCCAAGCAAAAGATAGGGCGGCTGAATGGAGAAGAAAACAAGACCCCTACATATGCTGCCTACAAGAGAGTCAATTCAGATCAAAAGACATATAGACTAAAAGGAAGGGTATAGAAAAAGATATTGCCTTGATGGACCTAGAGGATATTGTGGTTAATGAAGTAGTCAGATAAAGACAAATATCACATGATTTCACGGACATGTGAAATCTAAAGAATGAAACAAACAACAATAAAAAAGGGAAACAAACTCACAGATACAAAGAATATTTTGCGGGCTACTAAATGGGAAAGGGGTTGTGGGGGGACGGTGAAAAAGGGCAAAGGGATTAAGAAGTATAAATGGATAGTTAAAAATTGAAATGGAGAATAAAGTGCAGCATAAGGAAAATAGTTAATAATGTCCTAATAAATATGTAGGTGGAATGAGTACTAGATTTAGTGGGGTGATCATTGTGAGTTATATCTCTAACCACTATGCTGTACAATTGAAAAACATATATTATTATATAGCAACTTAATTGGAAAAAAAAAAAACTTATTGAACTGTAAAAGCAAATACAAGCAACTAATGGTCTATTAATCTTCCATAAAGTCAGGGCGGGGACACTTTAATTAGATGCTATGTCAAGAACTTACTGAGCTAGGCAATATAAAAATACGTCTTAAAGAATCACTAAAATATCAAATATTCAACAGAAGCAAAAATTTAAAGCATTAAGACTAAATATGTTATTCTATTTCTATAACCTTGATTTCATACCTTTTCACCCTTAATTCCACTTATCAGTTCCTTCCTTCAGCTCTTTAATTTTCCTTCCAATTAAATGTTGCATTCTTTCCTTCCCTCACCCAATCCTTTTCACTTCTCCTGTTACCTTCCATTCTTTCAACCTAACAGAAAATTACCAATATTGTCTTTGTCATCTCTGTTGGTAATTTGTATAAAACAAAGGAATTGTAAAAAAGCAGTGAATGAAATGATATCACCAGTCAGGTGGAGAGACAAAACCACATTCATTAATCTGGGTGGGTGATTTCATAACTCTAAGCAGCTAATCAGAACCATATGAATATGAAAGGAAGTCTGACAGGCATCAGCGAGCCCTTAGGGTTACTGCAGTAGTACAGTGTGGGGTAAGAGAAAAGAACAGCCAACTTGCTGGTGGTAAGGACAGCCATAGCCCAGTATTACAACTTTTTCCAACTTGTGCCCTTCAGGAGGAAGCAGAAAGACAGTAGGAATGCAGGAAGCTGTCAGCTATATGGACTAGCATAGCTGGGTAAACAATTTTACGATGTGAGCAGCAGTAGCCAACTAACACCTGGTGCCAGTCTGAGCAAACTTGCCCAAATACCAACTTGAGGACACAAAATAAAGATTGCTACTCCCAGGGAACTCTGGAATTTCAGTTTTATTATAGAACAGATTCTGAGAGAGTCAAAGAAGTACCTTGTGAGGAATTATGTATTACATTATTTTAAACTAGGTGGGGAGGAAGAAACAATTTTTTGAAAGACAGCAACTACTAGAAGGAAATAGAGTACATTCTTTTAATTATGTGAAAGTAACTTTTCAAAACCACTCAACATTATGTCTTGTAGGCATGAGAAGTTCACCCTAAAGACCGATGTCTTGTGGAATTCACGAACAAAAATATAATCTCTTGAATAACTTTTTTACTCAGTAAGATACATAACAGCGAAGGGTATGTCTGAAAAAGTTTCTATAACATACTAGAACTGGACTGTCAAAGCAGCACCTCTAAACAATCAATGTTATTCAAAGCAGTGCAGGGCAAGATTTACTCTTACCCGTGTCCAAGAGTTAAGTTTCAATTCTTCAGAATTCTGTGGTTCTTTGTTAATCAGACAACATAAGCACCATATTAAAATTTTCTGGCTTTCATCTGCAAAAAGAAAAACTAAAATGAGGGTTTTATCAAATAAAAAGGAAATATAAAAAATTTAAAACATAGGAAATATATTTATTATATTTTAGGAAAATCTAAAACTACTAAGTTTGTAGAACAAGCATCCAGGACCACGTGTGAAACTTAACTTTGTGGGGTCTTTTCTTCTTGTGGGTTTGGGATCACTTATGCTCAGCCCTTGTGTGGTCAATTCCCTTTCTGTTATAGCAGCAATTTTTAAAGCCAAAAGAGAATGATGGAAAGAACTAAGAGAACTGGACTTTTCTCAAGATCATTTCTTTATTTCACATTTCAAAACCTAGTAATTTCAAACTTTTTAAGGTCGCATTACTGTTATAGGCAGTAGTCAATATTTCTGACTTAATTTTTTAATTTTCTAATTTACCAGAACACCTCACCTGTTAAAAACAAATTCAACATAAGGATTGTTTAACACCAAATGGTTTGGATAAAATAGACGCCTCTTAACATGCTCTGAATTCTTTACTTTAAAATTTAAAACTTTACCAAGTATGTGATGAAACTGCTGAACTTTGAACTCATATTTGATGAGAATATCTATTCTGTGAACCATTTTTCTTTGTCATATATGGAAACTGTGTCCATTTCAGTTGGAAATTTTATACGATTAAAAAGCAAAAATAAGACCTAAAAACTGAAGATGTCATTAACTGAAATAGAAGCAAGCAACTATGAACTTTATCACAAGGCCATGGAGGTGAGACTGAGAAAATCCAGCAGTTGGAATCAATCTTTCTGAAGAATCACCCAATGCCTTTGTGGTGTGGTAAAATAAATTTTGCTTCTATCTTTCTGAATTCTTTTGGCTGGACTAATAATCAAATTAATATGAGACAGATTAACAGGAGAAAATGACCAAATTTATTATACATGTACATATGGGGGTTCCATAAGAATATGGGACAAAGAAGAGATCAGGCAGTTAAGGCTTATATGCCATCTTGAGTTAAGGAGAAGGAGGTGGGATTGTGGTTTGGGACTTCAAAAGGCAGGAAGACAATTCACATGCATGTAGAAAAGCAAACGTTTGGTAAATAAATGTTTGCTGGACCATCTTTAACAATGGGACACAGAGAGGACTTTGATCAAACAGGCCTTGCTAGGTTCCTCCCGGTCTATTAACACTTAGTTCATACTGAACTATAGTTATCTATGACAACAGGTTTCTTCCTGAAGCAGGTTCTCTAAATTCTTTTAGGTAGTTAAGAAAGGCTCAACTCTTTCTTTTGTTAATTAAAAATAACCAGCTCAAAATAATCGATCTCCCAAAAGGCATACTTTGGGGTGGCAAACTCTGCTTTACCTCACCCTTTACCTTCTTCTGTCTTCTACAATCTCATAAACACAGCATTTCTAAGGGTTTCATTAACAAGAAATAAGGAAAATACAAACTACTGCATTTTCGACTGTACACCAGAAGACATTTACAATAATTTTTTAAACCCATTTTCCCCTATACACATACACAACCTTAAGGTCTCCTAATGACAAACATCTCTGAACAAACTTTATCTGAGGGACTTCATTTTTTTCTCCTAGTTTTTATAAGCTCAAATACAGCACTGGCTTGCCTGAAATCAATTTAGTTCAAGAATCATATAATCTCTAATGATCTTAAGGTAGGTTTTTCAGGTTAAACTAATGCCACTGCTTAAAAATGTGACTGTTGTATGTCCTATGCTTTAAATATGAGAAGAAATTCTGTCTTCACATCGCAAATGTGACACACAACCAATGATATACTTACACAAGCAGCTTCCTGTATTAAAAACAAAACAAAACAAAACTTGATGGGAAACATTTCTAAAACCCAGACACTCAAAAGCAAATGAATGAATGAATGAATGAATGAATGAATGAATGAATGAAAAAGAGAGAGAGAGAGAAATGTTAATTTATAGAACTTAAACATAAATGAATCTAAAATATGGGAGTTTCTCCCAGGTGTTGAGTGATTTTGCACATCTAGTTCAACAAGTTTATTTATTTTTCTCTAAAAAAGGAAAAAAGAGTAAGAGATCACCAAACTTTTAGTAGGTGACTTCCTTCACCAAGAGTCAATGAACTGAACTATACTGAACTGTACTGTTAATTAACTTACTTTAAGAATTTATAGATGCAAACCATAACTTGTTATTTATGAGCATCACCAGCACTCACTACAGGTACGGCATCTGTCAAGAACCTCCCTGGAGGCCCTGACTTTGGGAATGGAGAATCCTGCCTGATGGTTTAAAGGAGATGGGAAACTGCCTAGATCATAGTGAACTGATTGCAGATCGTAGTGAAAATTTGGATTCTAAAAAAAAGTGAAAGGAAAAGGAACATACCAACTTATATTTGCCACCTAAAATTTTATCTTTTTGTTATCTTGAACTGAAATTTCAAATAAAAACTAAATTATTTTTTAAACTTTAATTCTATAGTTTAATAGTGTGAAGGCAGCATTTTTTTTTTTTTGAGACAATAAATACTGTTTTAAACTCCTAAGTTTGGGGCTAATTGTTATACAGCAATAGATAGCAAATAGTGAGGAAGTGAGGTTATAGCTGTTATGCTCAATTATGAGAGCAGAGCTAGAATCAAGGATTCCAAGGAAGTAAGGGCAGTAATTTTATATAGAGAACATCACTGAATAAAAGGCGTTCTCTCCCTTTATTATCTATTTGTTCTCTCTCTCTTTGTGGTATCTTTTCATTTCCAAATCTTTCCTCCTTCCTTATCCTTATTTCTGATCCTGTTCTCTTTTAATATTATGGGAGAATTGGTTTTTTTTTCTTTTACTTTGACCATATTTAAAAAGAAATTTTGATATTATTTAACTGTAAAAAATACAATTTTCTGAAAGGGCCCAACTAGTGTAACAGCAGCATACAGGCAAGATTTGATTATTCATGTGCCTGTGAGTCTCTTCTATGAGCTCAGAATCAAAGTGTACCTCAAACAGGAAACTGAAATTTAAATGGGGCAAGTTCAAAAGGTAAGCAATGCATTGAAACAAAAGAGGTTGGAGAATTTGTTTCTGTTGTCGAGAAGGGGCCAATGTAATGAGATAAGGTGCTAAGAAAAGATCACAGACTGATGCAAGTTTAAGGGCATAGGGATAAATGAGTCCAGCCTCTAGCAGTTTTACAAAGAAGGAATCTAAAACCCAGCAAGTTCCATGGCTTGTCTTAGAAACCTCATCTTATCTACTATCCTCCAAGAGTCAGCCCAGCATGAGCTACCCTGTGAAATTCTCCTTCCCCTCAGCTCCTTGTTCAGACTTCCAGGATACCAACCTCACTCTGAGTCTGGCTGATCTGCTCAGGTCTTTCCTCCCCCTAACTAGAAAATGGGCAGAAACTGCGAGACATGTTTTCCTAGGGCCTGGCTTACATGGAGAAAAAAAAAGAAAGAAAAAGAAACACCTTAGTAAATTTATGTTCAGTGAATATATACATTCAGGTGAAGCTGCCCCATGGCAAAGCTAGTACTGGAATACTTCAACCACAATGGTGTCATCCATGGGGGTTAGATCACAACAACAAAGCAGGCTTTAGAGGGGTGGGATCCTGGCTCTTATTAGCTTTCTATTCTGGGGAAAGCAACTTATTTACTCCGATCCATAATTACCTATCCTCTAAGACTATCATAAAGAACTCAATTAGATCCACTATGCAATCCACCTAACACAAAGTGAGCGACACCTTTCATTCACTTTTTCTATTCTACAACACAAACTTCCCACATTTTAACATTCTAAATTAGGGATGTGTCTTATATGTGCCATGTACACTTAAAGGACATGGTATTTTTTTCTAAAAGAGGTTATCCAGGCATGAAATATCTAACAATGGGTGGTGCTTTTATGGAGGAAACTGAACAAGTTCCCTTTTCCTTCTATCAGTATCATCAGCCTAGCTCAATGTTTTTCAAACTTTTGGTCATGACCCATCAGTGGTTTGTAAAATCAGTTTGGGGTCATGAAGACCATTTTTAAAATAGTAATAGTGCATATGGATTGCACATAATAAAGATAAGCATTCTTTAATGTGTGTGCATGTATAAGTATCTGTGTGTGTAAGTGTATGTGTACATACACATATATACACATTGTACAGAGAATGTATTTCTGGTTAAAGATGTTTGAGAAACAATGGCAAGATGAAATATACTAACATAGGGCAAGTAAGTGTGGCCCTGGTAAATGTGGCTAACACAGTGATGGCTATACCGTGTTTTGCCATTTCAGATTAAACTTGAACAAGCTGAGTGGGTGAAGGGAGGAAGAATCAACTCAAGGGGAAGAAGAAGCAAAAGGCATAAGTGGAGAAAAAGGAATAGATTAGGGTGGGGGCAGAGCAAGTGAGTTTGGGTATATTTGGCTCACTCAGGCATGTATGCTCACAAGACCAAATGTGGATGTCCCTTTTCCACCTAGTTCATGTTTCTTATAATGACTTGTAACAGGCTAGGGGAAATTATATAATTCTTTAAAACATCAAAAGAGGATATTCATTTTATTTTTTATTCTAATATCATATTATGCAATTCGATCTTCGAATAAAATATATGAGAAGTAAATATTACATTAGCTAACAATACAGTCAAATCAGGGCAATAAACTTCACCTGTGCACCTTTAGAAGTGCCTGATCCACCCTATGGTAGGCCCTAGGATGACGAAGAAACCTAAAACCACAGTTCTTGCTCTTGAAAAGTATTCGGTTTTCCAGGGCATTAGACAGGCAAACCAACAATTATAAAACACTGTAGTAAGTGTTATAATTAAGGGAAATGCTGGCGGCTACAGACACACTGAGAGAGGTTCACTTAGCTGCAGCAAGGCAATTTCAAAAGTTTAAGAGGATGAGAGATGAGAACAGAGTTCTAGTCAAAAGGAATTGCGTGTCACAAGCCCTAACATCATGTGCCTTCAGGCACAGTTAGTAATTTGACCTGGCTACAATGCATGTGGTGTAGTTGTGGAGGATTAAACAGGAAATGAGGCTGGACAGGTAGGCAGGAAGTCAGTAAAAGAACACCTCTCCCAAAGTTTCCCCAAATTCCTCTTAACCTTGTGTAAAACCAAAATGTCATCCCTAAATAATGGCAGAATCATGCAGGATTCGGACTCTGAAGAATGGTCTTACACAATGGAAACAGTGAGTTAATATGAAACTGTGAAACAAAAGAAATGATTTCACTGCTGTAACTATTTTACGATGAATTAAAAATAAGATATGATAATCACTGGGGAGTTTCTGCCCTCTAATACAAGGAATTCTATTTTCCTACAGATCTGCATGTGTCTATGTTTATCTATATATACACAAACATGTACTGACAACAATAAAGGATGTCATCTTTGTAATGGGGCAATGAATACATTTAGTAAGTTGCTTCAAGAAAAACAGAAGACAGATTTATAATTTAATCATTTGAAATTTGTGTTTTGAGAGGACATGCTTTGAATCTTACCATATGCTAAGATAAAAGGATTCCAGCAAGTTTTTGCCAACAGTTGACCAATTGTGGGGAATCTTTCAATGACTGTACTAGAATCCTGTAACAGAAAATTATGTTTTGGTGAGTAAAAGGGCACTATGCCACTTAGAAGATTAAATTGATATTATAGGTTAAGGGAGCTTCAATCCTTCTTGTTTAGCATATATTTAAGAAAAGTAGGAAAACCAGGATTAGAGAAGATCTTAGTTATTCAAATAAAGTTTAAAAGCGACCACTTTCTTTCTTCTAAACCAGGTCACCAAAACTAAGATGTATAGCACATTTAGGTAAAATCAATTTTGTTATAAAATTAGCTTCATTTTATTCATATTTAACAGCTAGGAAAGGGCACTATATTTAAAAATAACAAAGTGCATAATAGCAAAGGAAAAAACCTATTAAGGGTGATTAATATCTTTATAACCTCATTTTTATCCTGGAGTTTGATTCTAACATAATTACAGGGGTTCCTAATTCAGCTCCAGTAGGGCTATTTCAAAGACGTTTAGGAGGACGGAGCTCTGGAGCTTGTAAAAAGAAATAAAGGCAGCCAAAGTGTAAAGATAAATATCTGTGTTTATTACTATTTTGATTACAATATGCTAAATGACATCATTTTTAGTCTACAACAACTTAAAACCCGAGACAAAAAAGATCAACCAAGTAGAAAACAGCTTAGGATTTAAAATATACATACTGTTGTATAACTGGCCCTTTTCCCACTACTTTACCTTTCAGAAAGTTCAATAAAAACCTGAGATAATGTACACATAAGCTGAAATTATTAGAAGCATTTCAGCATTGCAGCAATAAAGTCCTCACATTTGTCTCTGCCTCAAGGCTGGTCTTAGACTTTCTGGGACCCCTTTAAAGTCAAGTTACAAAAAAAAGTTTTAAAAATATTAGTATTGGTCGTTCATACAGACCATGCATCTTTCCTTTCCTTATAGTTTCTAAAGACATGGTAACCTATATCATCAACATGAATAACTCAAATTTCCTACTTGCTTCCTTGATAAAGGAATAAAAGTATTAACACAAGAACGGCTATATTAAATGATCATGTTTTTTTTCATCTTTAAGTTAGACAGTAAGTATAAAACAAATATTTTTATAATATGAAAAACATGTTAATTTATAAAATATTGCAATAAAAATAAATTTTATGTTAAATGAAATTATATCAAATTTTTAACACAATAAATCATATAACAATTGTAAAGACTGTCAAAATCTTAATATTCACCAGAAAAGACAACTTAAAATATTTTTAAGAATAGATCTTAATATTTACCATCTTTTAGTAGAGCCCACTTTAAAACAAGGTTGAGGAAAGGGTAAGCATTTCAGCAAATACTTAAAGGTTTAAGAGATGCGAAGGCCCTTAAAAGAATCCCAATTATTACCTGACAACATGTGTCCAAATCGTGTTTGTTTATGAACATCTTGATTGGTCAGAAACTCTCATGTGACAATATAATCAAGAAGAAAAGACTGACGTCACAATAAATTGGAGACAAGGAAACCACTTCCTGTCTGTGTTACCTACGGGTCTTTCTACTCCTTCAATACATTAGGTCAGTACCACAAATCCTTGAACCTGGATCAAATTCAGACTTTGTAAAATATGGTAAAGAGTCCCTGATGTCACAAAACAACTTCATTAATTTTGGTCCACAACTTACCATCTCTTTCAAAGCTTCATACATCTGTCTCAAGAACTCCTGAAACTGAGGCAGATGATGGCAGGTATCTTGCTGGGTTTCCAGAGTGGAGGCGTGGCCCCACACAGAAAGCTTCCCATCCAAAACTGATAATCAGAAAAAAGGCCTCCTGAATCTTGAGCCATTTCAGCTGAAGGAAAAGGTGATGTACTTTCACAGTGGCCTGCCAAGCACCAAAGGAACAGTGAGCACATGTCAAATCTTTAAGAATGGGGGAAATGAAGCATTTTTAAAAGGATCTTTTGGTGTCCTCACAATTCAGTTATGAGTGAAAGGGGGATTATAAGAGACTAAAGTAGCATGCACTCTGTGGAGTCATCTCTGAGTTATTTTAAAAGGTGTTACCCAACTGTAGCTCCAATCATTACCATGTGAACTTTTTATCATGAATAATATCATTACACTAAAAGTCATTACACCTCCACAGGCACATGTTAATTATGTACAAAAAGCACAGCTGATAATACTTTATATCTTTTAAAATCAAGCTATTTTTAAATGTTTGGAATAAGAAGTTCGAGTATTTTAATGTAATGGAGAATTTAAAATATCAATGGGCATTTAATAATAGTCTGTAGCTAAGAAATGTTTCTGAAGTTCTCATGTTTTATATGCATTTCTGGCTCCTCAATTAGGTGTAAAAAATATCTATGCATTACTGTGTAATGAATTTCTTCCCAGTTTTTCTTCATTTCTTAGGAAAAAGTAAAAAAATAATTCATTCCACATGCATAGATTTGAACAATCTGCTTGATCTAAAGAATGTGTGATCTCAATACATTCATAGGAACTCATATTTTAGTAAAATATGAACTCCAATTACTAAAGAGGTTACTAGTCCTAAGTGACAACATAAAAATTCAAACTTGACTTACTGTACCTAAAGTACATATTAAAAGGAACAGTGGATTTATACAGTGAGCCTGTGCTCAGGCAGAGCTAAGGAAATGGACTCCCAGTGCCCCATCACCATTCCAGTTCCTGGCCATCCTCACCCTGGGCAGTGCACTGGCAGAGAAGGGAAAGCTGTTTCAAGAGGTGCAGGCCTTTAAAGACTGTTGTTTTCCTGGGGCAGGGATGACACTCAGCTATCTAATTTCAAAAAGCTTCTCTGCAAGTGGTGAGTTTAAATCCTCAAAAGCAATAATTAACATATAAAATATTCCTAATTAAATGCCAAAAACATCGAAAAAGAAGGTTCTCATCACTAAACAGGAAAAGAAGAAAAAATTTTAAAAGACTGCACTTTGGTTGTAGTGCAAAAAAAAAAAATCTAGATCAGGAAGATGGAAGTTTTAAAATAGTACTAAAATTTAATATGAAAAAGGTTTGTGTTAAAATGAAAAAAAAAAAGGCTTAATAATAGAGGGAATACATGCCTACTGTCAAATGGCACTTAACAGCCCAAAAAGATTCTTCTCTTTCTCTCACTATCCTCATCCAAGTCATCACAAATACCTGTCAATTCTACCTCAAAATAAATACAGGCATACCTTGTTTTATTGCACTTAACTTTATTTTACTTCTAGATGTTTCATTTTCATCAACATTGACCCTCTACAGCAAAATGATGACAATTCTCTGAAGGCTCAGATGTGGTTAGCAATTTTTAGCAATAAGTACTTTTAATTAAAAGGTATGTATAAATTTTTAGACATAATGCTATCACGCACCTTAACAGACTATAGTATAGTGTAAACATAACTTTTACATATACTGGGAAATCAAAAAATGTGTGACTCGCTGTCTTGTGATATTTGCTTTATCGCAGTGGTCTAGGTATCTCTGAGGTATGCCTGTATGTGTGATGTGATTAGATTTCATCCACTTTTCACCTCTACTGCCACCATCCCATCCCATCTCATTCATGCCTTCCCTGGAGTCTTCTATTTGATCTCACCTGCTCCTCTCCAATTTATTTTCAAAGAGAAAACACATCTGAAAAATTCAACACACCTGACAAAATACCTTTCCCAAATTTAAATCTCACTCAGCACATTCCTGTTTAAATTCGCCCTAACCCCCCAAATCTACCCCTAGTAGATTCCTTGGAAAGAAATCCTAATTCTTTGTAGAAAAAAAATTCCAGCTCTTTAGCAGATTGTCTAAGGTCCCACAAAATATAACTCTCGCACACCCTTCCACTTCACCTCTCCCTAGGTGACCATAGTTCACTCCAGGCCTCTCATCTGTTCCACCTACAAACCAAACCCTTCCCTATTCCAAGCCTTTCTGCTGATTCCTCGACAGCTACTATCACATCAATAATTAACCTGGGCATTTATTTGTTCACTTAGTTACTGCTTTCTCCACTGGTATGTAAACCTGTCTTCCTAGAATTGCTACATGCCTGGCAAGCACTCAATAAATATTAAATGATGAAATGAATAATTCAATATTTTTCAAAATATAGTTATAAGCTAAATGCCATACAAAATGCTTTTCCAGACAGAGCATTTTTAATTTTTAAAAGGTAGCTCCCCGCCAAATTTTTATTTTTTGCTACCTACGTGAAACTTTATTAACATCCCATTTTAGAAATATAATCATTCATACATAACACTATGCTCTTGGGAATATAGTAAATACTTATGAATCTAGCTAATTTAATTCTCGTAGCAATCCTATGAAAGAGGTACAATTAATATCATCATTTTACAGAGGCATGGAGATTGTATGTAACTGCCCAAAGTAAGATTATGTAAAAGCCCAAATGAAGTAAGTGCTAGTAAATAGCAGAACTATGGTGGTGAGATTTGAATTCTGAGAGTCTGGCTCTAAGTGGGTGTCCTTATCTAAAATCTACCAAAAAGTAAAAGTCCAGGACCAGATGATTTCACCAGTGAACTCTACCAAACATTCAAGAAATTTAATACCTAGTCTCCACAAAATCTTCCAAAAAATCGAAGAGGAGGTGATATTTCCCAACTCATTTTATGAGGCCAATATTACTGATACCAAAACTTGGTAAAGATAACTCAAAAAAAGAAAACTACAGATTAATATCTCTCATGAACACAGATACAAAAATCCTAAATAAGATATTAGTGAACTGAATACAGCAATATATTAAAGAGATTATACACAACAATTAAGTGGGCTTCATCCCAGGGACACAGGGATAGTTCAACATATGCAAATCGATTAATGTGATACACCGCATAAACAAATTAAAAATAAGAATCATATGATCATATCAATTGATGCAGAAAAAGCCTCTGACAAGATACAACACCCATTTATGACCAAAACACCTTACAAAATCGGTATAGAAGGAAAGTACTTTAACATAATAAAGGCCATATATGAGAAACCCTCAGCCAACATTATACTTAATGGTGAAAAACTAAAAATCTTTCCTCTAAGATCAGGAACAAGGCAAGGCTGTCCACTATCACCACTATTATTCACTATAACACTGGAAGTCCTAGCGAGTGCAATCAGGCAAGAAAAAGATATAAAAGGCATCCAAATAGGAAACGAAGAAGTCAAACTGTCCCTATTTGTGGATTACATGATTCTCTATATAGAAAGCCTAAAGACTCCACAAGAACACTACTAGAAACAATAAGCAAATACAGTAAAGTATCTGGATATAAAATCAACATTCAAAAATCCACAGTGGAAAAAATAATTCCTTTTGCAATTGCAACAAAAAGAATAAAATATCTAGGAATAAATCTAATGAAACATGTGAAGGACCTATATAATGAAAACTATAAAACCCTATTAAAAGAAATTGAAGAAGATACAAAGAAATGTAAAGATAGTACATGTTCTTGGGTCGGAACAATCAACATAGTTAAAATGACCATATTACCTAAAGCATTATACAGATTTAATCCAACCCCTGTCAAAATCCCATTGGCATTTTTTAAAGACATAGAATAAAAAATCATCAGATTTATATGGAAGCACAAAAGACACCAAATTGCTAAAGCCATCCTGAGGAAAAAAAATGAGGCTGGAGGCATCACTCTGCCTGACCTAAAATTATACTACAAAGCGACAGTAATCAAAACAACATGGTATTGGCATCAAAACAGACACACAAACCAGTGGAACAGAATTGAGAGTCCAGAAGTAAACCCATATTTATATGCATGAACAATGGACAATAGACAAAAAATTCAAAAACATACAGTGGAGAAAGGAAACAGCAAAGCCACTTGCAAAAGAATGAAACTAGACTATTGTCTATCACCACACACCAAAATTAACTCAACGTGGATTAAGGACCTGAATATAAGATCGGGATCAATAAAATGCACAGAAGAACACAAAGGAACTACACTCAAGGACCTTGGATTCAAAGAGGATTTTATTAATTTGACCTCAAAGGCAAGGGAAGAGCACAAATAAATGAATGGGACTATATCAAACTAAAAAGCTTCTGCTCAGCAAAAGAAAACATCAACAAGGTAAAGAGACAACCATATGGGAGAATATATTTGCAAGCAATGCCTCCGATAAGAGCCTAATATCCAAAATATACAAAAACTCATACAATTGGATAACAACAGCAACAACAACAACAACAAAAAAACAAACGATCTAATGAAAAAATGAGCAGAGGACCTGAACAGACACTTCTCCCTAGAGGACATACAAATGGCCAATAAATGTATGAAAAGATGCTCAACATTGCCAGCTATTAGGGAAATGCAAATGAAAACCACAATGAGATACCATCTCACCCTGTTAGAATAGCTATAATCAACAGGACAAGTAATAACAAATGTTGGAGAGGATGTGGAGAAAAAAAGGACCCTCATACATTGCTGGCGGGACTGCGAAATTGGTACAGCCACCACGGAAAACAGTATGGAGGTCCTCAAAAACTAAGAATTGATCTACCATATAATACAGCGATCCCTCTACTGGGTTTTACCCCAAAGACTTGAAACTCATATGTGAAAAGATATTTGCACACCAATGTTCCTAGCAGCACTATTCACAGTGGCCAGGACATGGAAGCAACCTAAGTGTACTATGATAGATGCTTGGCTAGAAGCTGGGTACATATGTACAAGGAACATTACTCAGCCATAAGAAGAGATGAAATACTGCCATTTGCGAAACCTTGATGGACTGCAAAATAATCATACTAAGCGAAAGAAGCCAGACAGAAAAAGTAGAAAATCACTTGATATCACTTATATGTGGAATATAAAGCTAAAAGCAACAAATGAACAGGACAGAGACTCAGGGACATGGACAATAGACTAGTAGTTACCAGATGGCAGGTGGTGGGGGAGGAGGGAAAAGGTAGACAGAGTAAAGAGGATCAAAAATAGGGAGGTTGGGGAAGGGTAAAGTGGGTAAGGGAATCAAATATATGGCAGCTTTAGGGAAACTGGTCTTTGGGGTGGTAAACATACAATAAAATATACAGATGTCAAATTATAATGTACACCCGAAAATTATATAATTGTATTAACCAAAGTTACCCCAATACACTTAAAAAAATTTTTTTAAAAACTTGAAAATGCACACAGATAAAATAAAAGAGAAAAAAATTAACAAAAATAAAGTGGGTGTCCTTAAGTAAAGAAAAAACTGAAGAAACAAACTGATGAATTTCTTATATATTTTGTGTGGTTCTAGGTACAGATCAGTTTAGATATTTGAAGACAATTAACCGAAGAACTGTTTTTTCCATTTTTTAATTAAGATAATAGTTGACATGTAACACTGGCTCAGGTATAACAGCATAATGATATTTCTATACATTGTGAAATGATCGTCACTGAAAGTATAGTTAATATCTGTCACCACGGTTACAAATTTTTTTTCTTGTGATGAAAACTTTAAGATCTACTCTCTGAATAACTTCCAAATATGCAATACAGTATTATTAACTAGAGTCACCATGCTGTATATTATATTACCATCTCTTATTTTTTTATAACTGGAATAAACTGAAAAACTTTTTGACAAAAGAGAAAAGAAACATTTTATTATAACAATTATTACAGACAACCTTTTGCTTAGCAATGGAAATGTTTTGATTGTTTAAATGGAAACAACTTGAGGGATCACGCAGTACTGTGTTCCAGATGTTCTATTCCACAGCCTGTCTGAGAAGAGCTGGGGAATGGTAGTGACCGGGAAATGGTGGTGCCTTGGTTGTGATGGTAGCAGTGGGAGTGCTGCCAGCATTTAGTGACCAGTAGCCAAGGATGTTGAACATAATGCAATACATTGAGACAGCAAAGAAAAATGGTCTGCCACAATGATCCCACTGAGAATATTAACTTAACGTGAATACTCCAGAATGGACGTCTGTTGGTTTTTGCCTATTGAGCATTCCTGCTGCCTTCTTTTGGTTATAACACCATACTTTTCATTTAGGAAAGTATTTCTCCTTTATTTCGCAAGCCTTGGTGGGTCTGTTAATCAAGGTACCTTGTGGCATCAGCCAAGGGGTGGGATGATTATTCAAATTGGGCAAACCAGACTCTGCTGGGAATGAAATTTGCATTTTGAGCAGATTGTCATAGGGTGGAACTAAGTCATGCAAGGACCTCTTCATCTAGAGCTACCCTAGTTATGTCCTTAACAATACAATTTTCAGCTCTCTCTTTATTCTGTCAGCTACCCAACTACCCAGGGCCTTTCATAAATTTTTTTTTCCTTTTCCCTTAAATTAACCACTGCTGGTTTCTCTGATTTTCAAAGAACAAGAACAACTGATATGGTCTGAACCTGATATCAGTATCTGATACAAACTGACAACAGATAGTGGGCTACAGTCTATATAAATCTTTGAAGAAAGAAAGGGAATTTAGAAATGTTTACTGGCCCAAGTCAGGGAAAATGGTGATGAAATTCCTGTTCATCTTAGGGAACTGGAAACCAGAAGTCCATGGAACAAGAAGGTGAAACAGAACAATGAGGTTTCACCTGCAATCAGGGCACCAGACTCATACTCTTTTAGTAGTAATGAGCAGATGAAAGCCACTGGACTATCAAAAAAAAAAAAAAAACAAACAGAAACAAACAAACAACAAAAAAAAACAATGCTGCAAGTCTGGTAATTTACAGAGAACCTCACCTCCCAATTAAAGGGCCAAAGTGTCTCTCTCAGTCAATGACATGAGGCTATCAAACATAAATGGGGGACCCAACTCAAGCCACACTTTCAGAGGTGGGGCTAACTGGAACAAATTAATACCACCCTTGGTACCTAGAATGCAGTTATAAAGCAAGTAAATGCACTTCTCCATTGGAAAAACTGAGGACATGAGAGAGTTTACTTTTATCTGCCTTGGGCATATCAGCTCAGGACATAGCACATTACACTAATCTACCATACTGAAGATATCAGACTGATAGAACCTGGAGAGTAGAAAGATATAGGTGTCTTGCTTACATTCAGATGGTGGAATATAAATTGCATGAATATGCAGGGCCTGCCACTTTAGGGAGTTTCTTGTGATCCA
The DNA here is from genome assembly GCA_003508835.1 of Eonycteris spelaea. Taxonomy (NCBI): domain Eukaryota; kingdom Metazoa; phylum Chordata; class Mammalia; order Chiroptera; family Pteropodidae; genus Eonycteris; species Eonycteris spelaea. The sequence goes on from PUFA01000245.1 coordinate 836,837, forward strand.
ACAGTCTGTGCCAAGTCAGGATATGCCCTTTAAAAATAAGGATACACAAGCAACTAACTAGCGCCAGTGGAGATCTAAATAGCTGAATAAGTGCAGAACAAGAACTTAGGTTTTACTGTATATTTTTTTGTACCTTTTCAATTTAATGCAATGTATATTAATTACTTAAAAATAATAATAAAAAAAATGAATAATTGCTGTACCTTACATCTGATAAGGACAAAATCCTTGGTTAACATCTTGGGGATTCTGAAGGCAACATATATTGCATGGGTTTTAGAACTTTTATCTGCTTCCATCCATTTGCCTGGCAATGAGAAAATATGGGTAGGGCCCAGAGCAAGAGTCACTGAACGCTGGTCCATGCTGAAGCGCTCAGCTACTCAGTTCATATAACCAGCATATCCAATAGTGTTTAAGGCATGTGTGGAAGGTTTGGGTTCTGGGAAGAGCCTGTGGCAAGCCTCACTGAAAACTAATCTTCCAAGCTACAAAGCTGGGTGTGCCCAGAAGCACTCTATCATCATGTGTAAATTAGGCCTGCTTGGTCAAAATGCATGAGTGAGGTTTTTGAATGCTATCTGTATATGTCTTGCTTGCCACATCATATAATTTTTAAAATGCCCTCCTCTTTCATCCCCCCCCCCACTACTGAATATAGGGAGCATATTATTAGTAGATAAATTTTTTAGAGTCTGTAATTCATGGAATAAAAAAGAGATGAGAAGAGCAACTAACATTATCCAGAACACCTAGGCTTGAAGCTAGATATATTAATCAGGCAGTACTTCGGATTATCTCTATCTCTTAAGAATGAGACAGTTAAATTATGTTAGTTGGAAATGTTTTAAAAATTCTGTGTGTGGAAAGCAGTAGGTTTGAATGTCATCAGTAACTAACAAGTGAAAGATAGTATCGGTGGTTTCTGCCCATCTAGCATCCTTTTCTGTTCTTTAATATATACACACCCCATTTTAGCTCTCAAGAACTGTCCTTCTTCCATTCCATAGAGTTTTAGTAAGACTATGGATCAAGTGTGCCTCCTTAAAAATGGGAGCAGTTACACATGTCTAACATGTAAAACTAACAGCTAGGAAATACGCTACACTACAAATAAAATGAAGTTTATGCCTCTTTGTCTGATACCACTCATAAGCAGCAGACATTCATCCAATGAAAGTAGCTTATGATATTCTTATTTAAAACACAGGTTATATGGTACAAGCAAAATTCTGTTTATGATGTTTATTCTTTTTTTGTATCTGTTTAAGGAGTGTTTTTAAATACTCAAAAAAATTAGAGAAAACAGCCAAATGAACACCTATGTATCCATTAACCAGTTCAAACAATTATTAAAATTTTCCATATTTAAAGCAAATTACAGACATCATGTCACCTTACCCCAAATACTTTGATTTGTATCTCTTTTTTATAAGGACTTTTAAAAAGAAGAAACTTAAGTACACTAGCTCTTTCCTACCCAATAAAGCACTAATATCATCTAATAGCCCATCTATGATCAAATTTCTGAAAAGTTTCCTTTTATATATAGGTTGTCTATATTTACATTCAGGTAAGATCTACACATTGCTTATGGTCAAAATTCATGTTTCTCCTTTAAAGTGTAACAAAATAATGTAAAAATGTCTCTTTAATCTGTAACAATTACCCCTCTTTGTTTTTTTTAACATTTTCATATAATTCATTCCCTAGAAAAAGAAAACAAAACAACACATTTGACCTACAGAAATATCTCATACTTGTGCACTTGGTTGATTGCGTTCCTCTGGTGTTAACATGTTTTGCTAATATCCTATCTTGCATACAAACTGATAGCTAGATCTAGAGGTTTCATTAGATTCAGGGTGAATTCTTTTTCAAGAATATTCATTTGTGGTGTTATGTACTTCGAATCTGAAGGCACATAATGTTGGGTTGTCGCATGTATCAATCGGAATGTTGAAACTGACTAACAGTTTCAGGTATTGTCAACCTAATCCAGCCATTAAAGTTCACCATTAACCTTGTCCCTAATGGTTTTATGATCTATTGGTGATCATTTTATATCCAGTAGGGTTTGAAAAATAGTGACTTTCTAGTTTTATCCATTCTCCTGTTTTTGTTTCTTGATGTACATAAATTTTACAATTTTAGGTAGTCAGATTAACAATCTTTTCCTTTGGAACACCAATGTGTCTCTCTAACCCCATGAAACTGCCCTCGGAAATTGTTCAGGACAGGACCTTTTTTCATGTTCTAGGTCTCTTCCTGCTTCTCAAGAAATTGCAAATGCCCTGAGAGTGAAACACTACTGCAGAATGTCTGCTCAGCACGCTACCCTTAGCTCCGGGATCTTAATCCCTTGAGTCCTGAGTACCTTTTGCATTTCTCCAGTATCATCTGCCAGATTGATGACATCATCACACATCACATAACCTCTTGACAACTCTACTGCACACTAGTGAGAATGAGAGTGGGGAATGCAAATAATGTCTTTAGCATTATTATGAAAATAGTTTTGCCCTTGTGGCCCTCCTGAAAGGATCTTAGGAAGACCCAAGGGTCCCCGGGCCACATTTGAAAATGGCTGATAAAGACAAGCCATGGTACCCACTTGCCCTACTAAATCTAGTATGGGCAATATTATGCATCTCTGGAAAATGAGAACTGAGCTTCGGCTAGAAGGTTTCCAAGAGAGAATTTCTCAATCTTAAATTCATGTTTTTTCCATATAAGACACTGGAGTCTTCATGTGACATGGTGGTCGTCACCTTGGGACCCAGGAGTAAGCAAGCCTGAGAGCACTGGCGAACATGCTCCAAGTACCAAAGCAAAAAGATGGACCTGAGTTCTCTCAATTAGTACAGCTGGGGCAATAACGTAGTCAATGTTGGAATTTTCCTTTTGGCTTAAGCCACCTTTGATTGTTTTTTGTTTTTTGTTTGTTTGTTTTGATACTTGTAGTCAAACATGTCCTAGCTGGCATATCTCCTAAAACCTAGTTTGTCAAAACACATGAAAATCTGTGTTTGACTCAACAAGTAAGAACTGAACAAGCATGTGAATGAATAAGTAAATAAAGCTTTAGTGGATTAGAAAGATAAAACAGATAAAAAAAATCTGATGGATTTTGTTTTGATAGAACCCAGGGTAGTTCCCAGATTGTCAACATTTCAAACAAATCTCATAATATAATAGACTTCACAGTATCAAAAATGGTTGTGTATCATAATGTCATAGGAGCCAAGAAAGCTCAAAATTGCTTTCCTTTGGTCTGTACCATCTTTAAGCCAGAGGTATGAGAAGTCAGTCTATACATACCAAACACAGACCATAATCTAACTACTCAAAGTGGCAACCTGAGAAAGAGCACTATGTTTTTTTTTTTTCTATTTCTTCTGAGCATGAGTCAACTGAACTCACTTCTCCCATGCAATAAGCAGAGGATTTGTGGACAGAATGCTACAAAAATTTTGGGCAGAATGCTCAAAACACACTGTTTATAAAAGATGAAAAAGAGACAAATCAAATACCAGGCCTCCAATCAATGTCATTAACTAGGGAACAATGGCCTTCTCAGAAAATATTTAAAACCTCCAGAAATATAATCAAATATAAAATTAATAAATATATGTTCAACTATGCTTAAGCTTCACAACATTTTTCCTCTTCCTTACCGAAAGCCCGATACCCTTAGTTTTATTTTACTTAATATTTCTTTGCTTCATTAAGACTGGTCAATCTGTCATTGTGTTCATGGCTTTTTTAAAAAAGGTCACAATAAAATATTCTTGTTCCCATAAAGTGCTTATGAAAGAAAACAAATAATATTCCTCCCCATCCTCTCCCCGACCTCCCCCCCCCCACACACCCCCTTAAAACAATGAGGTTTTAAGAAAATTTCCACTAAGAGGAAGTGGCTTTTTCTCTGTTGGATCAGCAGTGTTTCTGCTTTGAGATGGTCCTATCAAAAACACAGACCTGAAATTTGCAGGTAATTTCAAACAAACCTCAATCATAAACAAAATCTAGGTCTAAGGAATCAGCAGAGGCAACTGCAACCCAGGTGCAGAGTGCACATACACACTCTTCAGATGGCTTTGCAAAGAATTAAGGAAATTTAATCTAGCAGATAACTCTAGAGTTTACTGGGTTCCATTCCCCACCCATTTTCCAGTGGGGAAAAGAGCTGCTCTCTAGAACAGGCTTCCAAGTCAAAGCATCTCTTCATAATAGTACTGCCTTCGGAAGTGCTAATTAGAAACCTCTGACCTTGTTTTCTATCAGAGCACCACAGAACTATCACTGGGATTCCAGAAATGTCTTCTGCATACATTCTGTTAGAAATAGTAGTTACTTACTTTCCTTGAATTCTTGTCCTCAATTCACTTATCTGACAGTAAGACTATGAGCTTTTGGTGAGACCGTTTAGAAAAATGAGCTGATGAGCACATTAGATATTAAAATATTACAAATTATCTCCTTGCCTCTATCACTGGTGACTTGACTCTAAGTTATTTCTGCCTCATTCCACTGTTGATTTTCTCTACTCGTAGTTTTTATATTAATAAAAAAAAAACAAAAATTCCACACATTTATTGGGAACCTACTTTATGACAGGAACTATGAAAAACATTGCAAATAAAAAGATGGCAGTGTTCCCTGCTCTAAAGCAACCTGAGGCTAGTGAGGAAATCAGGATCTGTAAATGTATAAACATAACCCCTTGGAGGAAGGGCTGGGAGAGAAGGAAATATGGGGTGCCTGCAGGGAGATCAAGAAGGGCACCTCACCCAGCAGAAGTGTCAGACAATTCCAGACAGAAATGATGCCTCAGCTAAGCGAAATCATATAAAGTATGAGAAGGAGCGAGCCAGGCAAAAGCATCAAAATCAAACACAGAATGCTGCTATGCTAACACTTCATTGGAAGAGTCAAGTTATCCTTTGATCCATGAAAAAAAAAAAAAAAGCTCTTGGAGAGCTCCCAAATTGTCTAAAATCACTATTCTGTCAAATACTAACAAACATAAAACTACTAAAATATGTATTATGCTTATAACTTACATAACTACATTTTTTAAATGCACAAATACCAACAAATCTAAAAAATGAATAAAATTTCAATCAACAAAATAATTTGATGCAATCAGTAATGTAGATTACTGAGCCTCACTTGGACAAGTCATGTGAACCTGGTACTGGCTGCTACTAGCAGCTTCTGTGAGTGTGCTGGTCCTACCATATGCTAGTAGAGAATGACTAACTTCACCCAAAACTTTTCCTTTTTGAACTACCGTGAAATGGCAATCTCTCATTTAGCTTAAACACATTATTTGCATTTTCACCTCTGTTCGTTTTTCAAATCTAAAAGTATTGCTACTTGGTGCCAATACAAACATTACTGCTGGCTCTGACATCTTAAGGCACTATTTAGTTAGAATTTAAGTGTTTGGAAACAACTGAGTTTGTTAAACTGCTATCGAAATGAAAAATAAAAGGTAAAGTCCTTACAGAGAAACCATGGCATACTAACAAATCCCACCTGCTTTAATCCCACTCATCTTTTTGGAGCTACCAGTCACTGAAGGAGGAGTTTAAATAACTGTGTTATGGGTCACTGAACTCACACAGAAAAGCATTTTTGTGGTTAGCTTTAGTACTATGTAAACCAAATATCTCACTTTATTTTTCTTTAAACACTCAATCCCACATGACTTCCAGTTAAGATGGCACAGTAAATTCACTCTTTGAAAGATCCTAATTCCAAACACACATCAACAAGGGAGGAAAGAAGAAAACTAAAAGGATGCATGAAAGCAAAAATAATAGCAACATTTCTGTGAAATAGCTTTGGGGCAGAAACATAAAGAGGTAAGTCCTCAAAATTAAGCCTTGAGCATCCTAAGCTCAGGATCCAAAAATAGGCATCAAAACTAGAAGTATGAATCCTATAGGTTTTGAGGCTAAACATCACCCACTAAGTACAGAGTGAGACCTAGCAACACTGCTTGAAGGTAGGGTCAAAGATGATAAATGAACGAGTGCTCTCCCATTCCTGAAAAAGGCTGACAGCTGTTTGTTTCATATGAAGCTGCGGCCTAGGGAGGAGGGGCAGGACACAGGCCTGCGGCCATTAGGGAACTCAATGAAGCAGGCCTATAAATTGCCACGTAGCTAAACCACCACTGCATTCTGGACTAGGTCTCCAGGAAGCCAGACAGAGACAACTATGAAATTGTTAAACAGGGAAGAGTGAGCAGAGAGGGAGAGAGTGGTAGAAAATAAATGAATAAATAAAAATAATTAAAAAATATATCTCATTCAAAAGATGCCATTCAATCAAAGTTCTAAAGTATATAAAGAAATCTAATACCAACAAAGGCAAGTAACAAAATCAGCCATCAGATCACTAATTTACATCAGATGAAATTGCTATTATAAAAGTCCAACAAAATAAGTATATTTAGATAATTTTAAAATAAGAAATTATAAAACAAAAAGGCAGAATTAAAATGAGATGTTTAAGAAAGAATCAACTGGAAATTGCATAAATGAAGAATATAGTCATTAAAATTAAAAACAGTACACAAGATACTTTAGACTGGGCAGAATTGAATAAAGAACGGTAAATTCTTTGAAGACAATACTCAGGAATTCACTCAGATTGCAACTCAGAAAGAAAAGGAAAAAAAATACGAGTTAAGAAACATGAAGGATAGCTTCACAAACATCTAGAGAACATCACAGCAAAAGAAAGTGAAAAGAATGAGAAAAAAGCAGTAATCAAAATAGATAAAGCTAAGAATATTTAAAGAGGTAAGCTAAGAATGTTCAATACATGATTCTCAAATTAAAAGTACATTCTAAATACTAAGATAATTTAATAAACAAGCAGATAATTACATAAATCAATTTTTAAAAAGCCCACACAAACTAAAATACTAATCATAAAAAAAAATCTCAAAAGCCACCAGAGAGCACCCTGAACATCTATCAGATTTTTGGGTCACAAAGCTCAAGAGGAGGCTGGCTGCTAGTACAGCAGCAAGAACCAGCTGAGCACACTGAGACACTGGCAGCTTGCAGACATAACGGGGAATCAACAGCTCAGATCATCACACCCAGGCTGACAGCGAAGTCCTACAAGCATTTTGCCTTTTCCTTAACAGTTGGTGGGTACAAGGTAAAACAACTATCTTTCACATTAGAGATAACCCCAAGAAACTCCCTGAAAAAGCAGATTCCTAAATGTTTCCAGTAACTTCACCCAACAAGAGATCTGTCCTCCTAGAACGGGTACTCAGATCCAGATTTAAATTTCTCTTCCCTGCCCACCAATCAAGCTTTTACCAGCCACACCAAATGTGGACTTTATTGGATGCCTTGTTCACCATCATGGTGTCATAACCAACTTCAGACCAAAAAACATATTATATAGGAAAAGAAGTGAGGAGAGGGGCTGATGCCAACAGGGTTCACTGTCAGCTACAGTTACTACTAGTTGCTATTTGAACTCAAAGTTTTTTCATCCATATTCCTTCATCACTTACAAATTTCTCTACCATATGTTATTTCATTCTACTGCATCATCTCTGAAGCTAAAAAAAAAACATAAAGAAACAAAAATGATAGCCTGAGTTATCTGGAATGAATTTGATTTGGAGGATCACAGATGATTTCCAATAGAAAAAAAATGGTCTTGGAAAACTGGTAACGGAACACACATCATAATTATTCAGATAAAAACAAAAGCCACATTTAAAAAAAAAAAAAAAAGAATGTCAGTAAACCTTTCATTCAGGTTCCTCTGGAAAGCAGAGCTCAGGCAAGCTAGAGAAAGTAAAGACCAGAATTCACCTCATTTCCAAACATAAAAACCCCTCACCAACACCACCCAGATGATACTATCCAAATCATGCACCTGGCAGTCACCCAAGGGGACGGATAGGGAAACAGGCCCTAGTAACTAGCCACCATAGTTTCTAAACCTTTTTAAAAACTACATTATGTTATGGCACAAGAGCACCACCTACTGAAACAGTTCCAGGGGACAATTTAGTCTATTTATTGAAAAATGGCTATATATCCACCTCTACCCACCAGATTACCTTGGCTTCAGAAAAAATATACTGTGGAGGGATGGACTTCAAATCATTTCACCCTAACTGGGTGTCTCTTTCTCTTTTAAAACAAAGGCCTTTGCCAAGAACCTCCTGAAAAAGAAACAGCATGCCTTCTCCTTCATTCCATTTTAGCTTTAAAACCACAGTAAAACAACTCTTGCAAATGTTAAAGTTCTCTTTTCCTCTTATGCAGCTTCAGCTCTCAGTGGAATACCTACTTATCTAGAGCTCTTACTCTCCCTGCTTTCCAAGGGCAAAGAAAAACTCAAGAGGAGAAGTTGTAGTAGTACTCGTAGGTCTGGCAAGGATATGTGTAAAGTCAAATTTTAAGTCCTACAAGACAGTACTAAGATGATTACAATAGTCCCCCTCCCCTCTAGGAGCTTAAAATAAACAGAGAAGTTCTAGACCAGCAAAGCAGGAAGCCAAACAAACAACTAGCAAAACAGAGAAGAAAATACATGGGGAAGACAATTTATGGGCTATTGTAAGTAACATCAGGATAGAGCTGATTGTTTATGATAAGCTGTATAAGTACAGAATACAACTAAATCCATGGCAAAACGGGGTTCTATTTGGAGCCCTCATTGCTTTCATGAGGCTCCTAGGTATTGTCAATTACAATAACCCTGACAGATTCACTTGAAAATTCACATAAATTCTAGCCTGTATGTCATTAAATTTTGTTATATTTTATTGGTCTGGTGGGGGCACTCTTTGAGCCACTGTATGTGTAACCTCTACTAATGTCTTAGTTGTGATGAAAAATCAGCAGCTCATGTTTTTGTTTATTTCAAATCACGATGCACACCCTCTGATCCAGTACTAGTCAGGGTTTCCATTACAGCTAGAGCACTCACATGAAAATACAGAAGAGATCGTCTACACAGAGCAATCAAGGAAGAAATAACATGTACCCCCGAAATATCAGACATCTGATGCCTGTAAAAGTACAAATTGTTAATTTGGAAATCATAAAAACTTCAACACAATAAATGTGTCTGTATTCTATTTCAATTACTTCACAGAAAAGGAAAAATGATACTTTAGAAAAATTCCAGTCAGTTCTCTAATGTATTAATGGCTAGCTAAAGGAGCAGTCTATAGAACACAATGTTTGCAAATGCCCCACAGCAAGGGGAACTAGGGCAATGTTACAGGGAGGGCAAGTCCAACTGAAGGTAACCTCAGGGGATAGATCTGTTGAAAAAGAATGAAGTTATACAGAGACAAATTCTAAGACAAAAAGCAACTGACTAATCAACATAAGTAAAGCCGAAAAAACAACCCAACCTGGGACTGATATACTCATAGAATTAAATAAAAATTAAAAGCATAATATTGAGTTTTAGTTGTCTAATATAAAAGACTATAATGGTAGGAAAATATTTTCTGGGGTCTAGCAAAAATTCTGTAAGCCTGCTAAATTTAACCCAATTTTGGTCCTCATTAGAATTTCAGGTAAAGGGGACATCTGCAGTTAACCTCTCCAGCATGTATTTTCTACTTTCCTCTTCCTAACAAGACTCGAAATATCCAAGCCAGCAGATTTTGGTGAAAAAAGAATGAAATGGGCTCTGATTGTTAAAGTACTCGTTCTCAATCAGGGGCAATCTTGACCCACAGGGGACCTTTGACAATGTTTGACAAGTTTTGTTTGTCACAACTGGGTAGTGAGCTAATGGCATCCAGTGGGTAGAGAGGCAAGGGATGCTGGTGAACATTTTACAATGCTCAGAACAGTCCCCATAATCAAAAATTATCTGGCTGCTAGTGTCATCCCCTCACCCATGCTACAAGGAGTTACTGGAAAAGACTCTCTCCTTGCCAGATGTGAGTTAGGAAATAAGAGCTCTAGTTGCTGCCGGAAGTCATCTTACCCACAAGGAGACTGACTCTAGGATGAAGTATGGAAGGCAAGCATAGAGTTCAGGTCATGACTTCATGCCATTAGAGATCTTAAAAAGATATACCATTTTTGGACAATGACTAAATTTCCCCCTCATTTAATGACCTTTTCAAACACACAGTAAACTAAGTAAATCACTATAACATTTCAACATTATGGTTTCAGATAAAGAACAGACTCACTAATTTATTCAATATAACAGTTTCTTGTCAAGACTATCATATGGAACAAAATGATTTAAAAAAATGGTTCAAACATCAATCTCATCTGTCATAGGCTAAATGATGGCCCCCAAAATATATGCCCGTGTCCTAATCCCAGAATTTGTGATTATTACCTTATGGTAACAGAAGTGATTAAGTTAAAGACCTTGGGAAGAGGTACTTTTCCTGAATTAGCAGGGTAAGTCATAAATGCAATCATTTGTATCCTGATGAGATGGGGCAGGAGTTTGCAGACAGACACACAGAGGAAACAAGGTGAAGATAGACCACAAGCCCAGGAATGCCATGCTGGCAGCCACTAGAAGCTGGAAGAGGAAAGCAAGCTTGTATCATGCCTTTTTTTTTTTGGACCCAAAGATTCCTCTTCTACAGAAGTTTCTTCTACTGTCAAATTCCCTAAGGCATTAAAAAATTATCATTAGCCACTTCTGATATTGAATGCGTGTCTGAAAGCCCAATAGCCTGGCTCTCCACCATCTTCCAAAGAATCACTCCCTCTCTCTATCCCCACATCCTGTCAAGCCTTCTCCTTCTTCTTTAGAGGCAACAAAGTAACATTTTATTATATTTTACGTATAAATTGTATTTATTTTCAGATTATTGTTTACTACATATATAAAAGTTGAATTAGAAGACAGAAATGGAAAGAAAACTAAAGCTATGTGTCATTGTGGATTGTAATAAGAATATGGGAGCAGTGGACTTGGCTGATCAGGTGCATACTTCTTATACAACTGAGCGCAAAAAGGCATAAGTTTTGGCATAAGAAATTCTTTTGCCACCTTCTAAACATTAGAGTGCTGAACTCCTACATTCTGTTCAAGAAGGACAATCCTGAGCACATGATCAGCCATGTAAACTTCAAACAGACATTGACTGAAAGAATGCTGAAAAAGCTGCACAAGCCTGGGCAACAATGTCTTTAAGGTCATCCATGCTCTGAATATGTGTCACACCTCGCCTATCTGGAAGACACTTTCCCAAGAGCTTACCACCAACATCAGGAAAACAAAATCCAACTGGTCACTGCAAAGTTTGCTGCTTAAACAATGACAAGAACGGCAAGAAGATCCAGAGAGAAATGCAATATTTTTGCACAAAATGTGATGTTCCATTTTGTTGTTCCGTGCTTTGAAATTTATCAAATGAAAAAAAATTTTAAATACTGATCATATATATTTGTTTTATTAGGATTAGAGACAAGTTCTGTTAAGAAATAACTCCAAGAACAGTTTTTATATTTTATTGTCACACTGAAAACCAGATTTGTTTCAGCCTCAAAGAGCATGTTTATGTAAAATTAAATTAACGTTGGCAGTGAGCTGCGCTTTTTTCTCTAAATGGGAAATGGGTTAAAATTAAGATAAATAATTTTTTCTTTACTAGCTTTCACTTAGTGACAGGGTTTACAGGAATTAAAGTCTTTAATTGAAGAATAGATATATTTATCTCATCTATAGCAAATCCCTGGTCAGTAGCTTGGTTTCTTGACCCTCTTCATTAATGCCTTGGCAAGAATAACATATGTTGCCCCCTACCACCCACCACCCGTATATATGTCCCCATCTTAATGCCTGGAACCTGTTATTATTACCTTTAAGGAGTACAGGAACTATAAGTTAGAGATCAGTGGTCCAACCTAACCCTTTCACATCACAGAAGACCTAAGAGGGTAAGAGGGATGAAGTAACCTCCTTAGACGGACCATCCACCTGGTTAGAATCCCAGCAAGAACAGAATCCAGGTCTCCTAGCACTTAGTCCAGTAGTCTACCTGAGGTTAAATAAAAGAATTAAAGAAAAATGTGAATAAAGAAGCAGGAAATAGCAGAACTTTTGGGGGGAGGGAGGGGAGAAAGATGAAATGATATAGGTGTTCTTTAGCTTAGAAAAGGAAAATGTGGTTAATGAGTTAATAAATGCCTTAAGGTTTAGAAAACACTGATTAAAACACTACCTCGATTTACTTTGCACTGATAATCAAACCTTGGTTTTCTAACTTTTTGTGTCCTTCAGCCCAAAGAGTCAAGACTTGAATGATATAAGATTCTATTATACTAGATTCTACTCATACTCTACCTCAGTTGTAGAACAAAAAACCCATACAACTGGCTCAAGTCATATGGGGGAGGTTGCTATAAAAAGGCTACAACAAAAGATTCTCATGGATACCCACAGAAAGAAAATAGTTTAGCTAGAACAAATGAAAACTGGGACTGGAAGTTCCCGCCACCTCTTATGGGTCTCCATATGTCTGCTCCACTCTATGGCTTCTCTCCATAGACTAGCTTCCTTTGTTTTTTTGTTCCCTCTGGCTTGCACGTGGATTTTATGGTATAGTTCAGAACTTGGTCATGACTCTACATGATCTTTCAGCCCAAGGATTCATCATTATGTAATTAACTCCATAGCTCAAGGTCGCCATTCTCAGGGAAGAAAATCTAATTAGTTCAATCTCACCAATGGAGTCTCTAGATTGGCTTCTACTGGTCAGCTGCTCATCCCACAAAGATTTGTTGTTGACAGGTACTGAACTCTGAACAAAGAGAAAATGATTGGAACATGTATTAGGGCAGAGGTCCACAACTTTTTTGGCACCTGGGACCCAGTGCTCCTATGAGAATCTAACGGCTCATGATCTGAGGAGGAGCTGAGGTGGTGATGCTAGCGCTAGGGAGTGGCTGCAAGTATAGATGAAGCTTTGCTCACGCTCTCCGACCTGCTCATCTCCTGCCGTGCAGCCCAGTTCCTAACAGGCCATAGGCCAGTATGAGTTCATGGCCGGGGGGTTGGGGACCCTTGCATAAAGGTACTCAAGAGTTTTATAGCCTTTTAGTAAAGGCCAAGAAAACTGTTATTTATGTATATGTGAAAGAGATGACCATAACCTGTAAGCAGAGCAGGAACCATTTTTAAATTTTCTTTCAGCTCTATGTAACTAGAGCAAAACACTACTACTTACTGTATTATCAAATTCTATCATTTGTCCAGAAATATCTTCAATTAGCAGGCCACCAAGAAGTCTAAGGAATAAAAGAACAATTCTTCTTTTATACAATATGGTCACAGACTTGCCATTATTTGGGGAAAGGAATAAACAAAAGATATCAGCAGTTCTCACATAAGTAGAAATTCTCTGAACTATATCATGGTCAAAGTACAGTTCAACAGTTGAGCGCAGGCATAAAATTCTAATAGAACTTGTACCTCAAGTAACTTTTAAAAATAAAAACAATAAGGATGACAAAGATTGGGGGGTGGGAAAGGATATATAGGTAGGCACAGAAGATCTTTAGGGCCACAAAACTACTCTTTATGACACTATTATGACGGATACATGTCATTATACATTTCTCCAAATGTACCACATCAAGAAGGAACCCTAACGGTAAATGATGGACTTTGGACGATTATGATCTGTCAGTGTAGATTCATCAATTGCAACAAATGTATCACTCTAATACAGGGTGTTGATAAAGGGAGGTTGTACATATGTGGGGTAAGTGAATATATAGGAACTGTGTACTTTACACTCAAATTTTCTCTGAAGCTAAAGCTTCTCTTAAAAAGGTCTATTTAAAATAAAAAGGCCATGGTGACAGGAGCAACCTTGGCCTAACAAAACTAAAACCTATTCTAGACATTCTGAGCATAAAGATCATAAATAGCAGGAGTAGAGTGAGAAAGGTAAGAATGGATCTCAATTATATCTGGCAGCAGCCACAGCCCTCATGCCCTATATAATAAAATTAATCAGTTCCCTCAGTTACAATTTCATAAATTCAGACAGCCAGCTTGGTTTCTCCAGACAGAGAAGATAATTCCTGTTGGTTCTACTATAAGGTATTATCTGCTTCCAAGTCTAGTATATGAACGCCTCAACCACCAGGAAATTAAATACAAAGCTTTTATTGGGTTTCCCCCTAACTCTACCCCCAAGATAATATTCATTTCCAATGTCAACTAAGAATTTCATAGGGGAGATCTCTTCTTACATCTATGAAGTTTTTTTTGTTGCTAGGTTTGTTCTTGAAGTTTTCATCTTGACTTAGACTGCAGGATATTCAAAAGTACCATATGGCCTCTGGCATTAATTCCATGGGCCAACTTTTCTGTAAATCTTTCCTCTAACAGATGCTCCTCTTCCTGTCAGGGAGCCTGGTCTTTCTCTTAACCCTCCCCTACCTTGTCTTCAAGACCACTCATTAGGGGCAAAGTAATCTCAAGAAACAGCTTGATTATGTAAGTATGTACCTAGCCTAAGTCTTAATAAGTGCTACTGCTCATTCCTTGTCATACTCCAAGAATTGTATTTTTGGTCTGGCAATCCTCAAAAAGTTCAACCACATCCATTTGGATGGGACCTCAAAAAAAAAAAATCAAAGAACAAGTATGAGTTCTTTTGACTATCAACTGTGGATACAGGTCCTGAAATTTTTTTCTCTAACTTAAAAATCATAATCGTAATCTTTGGTTAATTAAAGATAAGTTTTGAAAATAAACTAGTCCACACACAATTACTTTTGTTTGTTTTCTTTTTACATCCTTCTCTATAGTACAGATTTCCTCCTTTAAGCATTTAGAAGAAGAGAGATATCACAAAAGTACAAAATGTTTAATGGTATTTCCTGGCTTTTACCCTTTGTTTTCACTGGAAAAAGAAATTTACCAAGCCATGCTTTTATTCATCTAAAAAACACTCCCAAGCACTAGTTCTGAGAGATATTTAAAGAAACTCCACAATCAAAGGGTTCAGGAATCAAGTAAGGTTTGTAACTGTATGCTTTAACTTCTCTTAGGGCTTC
Source organism: Eonycteris spelaea (assembly GCA_003508835.1). Lineage (NCBI taxonomy): Eukaryota > Metazoa > Chordata > Mammalia > Chiroptera > Pteropodidae > Eonycteris > Eonycteris spelaea. The sequence continues at coordinate 851,899 of PUFA01000245.1, forward strand.
TCAGTGCACTGTAACTAATTAAAGACTGTGAGAAGCCAACATTCACATGGTCATTCAACAAATAATAAGTGCCTACTATGTACCAGGCACTGTGCCAGAGATTGGTGATAAAATGTCAATCCCACGTACAGTCCTTTGCCTCAAGGACCCTTAGTCTAGAGAGTATTTTTCAAATATAAGTCGTTAAATCAATTAAGTGGACAGGAACCAAGTATTCTTTTTTTGATTAAAATGGGCTGAAAAATACAGTACAGCATATGTTGAAAGAATAAGTATTGTCTGGCAAAACTTTTATAAAAAATATTATATAAATGTGTTCTAAATAGGATATAAAGTATTTCTTATTGCAGAACACAGTCAAATGTTTCAGGAAACCCTGCTGTGGGAGGAGAAATTTAGTGCACAAGAAATGATAATAAAATATAAAAGAGTGATAGAAAAAAGGAAAGGATACTATGGGAGCATCAAAGAGAATTACTAAAACTTTTTGAGCCTAAACAAGTTATCACAACACACTAGTTAAAAACCTATGCAAGAGAGAGTATAGACTTCTAGCATGACAGTGCAAGCTCAGCTGATCTGCTCCCCAGCAAAACTGGTGAAAATTTTTAAAACAACCATTTAAAGCCTCTGGAAATGGTCCCAAGGGCAGACAGTAAAGAAACAAAACAAAACAAAACAAAACAAACAAAACAAAACACCAAAAAAAAAAAAAACCCCACAAAAAAACCCCATCTATTCATTAAATTTTGTTAAGAAGGGAGAGTCTGTGATATTTGAACCAAGACCACTTCCTACCTCCCATCCCTCAATTCAGGAAGACTCCACTCCAGCAATCAGTGGAGCCCAATAGCTGGGTGTGGCCAGAGAAAAAGTTGGAGAGCCCTACCAGTATCTCTATCATTCTAGGTGATGATGGGCATACCCAAAGGTGCTGAGGATAGAGAGCAGAAGCTTAACATGGTGAGAGGAGAAACAGACCAGCCACTCTAAAGAAATAAACAAGCAAAGTGACATAACAAGCCTCGGAAGGACAGGGGGTTGGGACAACTAGTGTCCAAAGTTGCTATACTCTATTATCTAAAATGTCCAGTTTCCAACAACAGCAACAACAACAATAACAAAAAATGAAACATCCAAATAACAGGAAAGTATGACCTATACACCAGAAAAAAATCAGGCAACAGAAACTGCCTGTGAGAGCAATCAGATGTTAGATTTTACATAAAAAGAGTTCAAAGTAAACATTATAAACATGTTCTCAGAACTAAAGAAAACCATGATTAAAGAAGAAAGGTTATAACAATGTTGAATCAATAAACTGACAAATTATAAAAAAAGAAACAAATTCTGAGAGATGAAAAGTACAATAACATGGGGGTGGAATTCACTAGAATAGTTCAATAGTAAATATGAACTAACAGAAGAAAGAAGAAGCTAACTTTAGGATGGATGGATGGATAGAGATCAAGCCAAAGAAAAGAAAGAATAAAAATGAAGAAAAATGAAGAAAACCTCAGAGAAATGTGGAATACCATTAAATGCACCAACATATTCATAATGGAAAATACCTGAAGACAGAAAAGAACAGAAAAAAAACATTTAAAAAAGATACCCACAAACAGATATATCATTATAAAAATAGTGAAAGTCAAGGATAAGGAGAGAATATTTAAAGTAGCAGGAGAACAATAAATAACCCATTATTTAAAAGGGAATCTGAATAAGATTAACAGTTAACTTCTCAACAGAAACAATAGAGGCAAGAGTGGGATAACATTTTCAACATGATCAAAGGAAAATACTGTTAACCAAAAATCCCATATCCAGCGAAGCCATCTTTCAAAAATGAACATGAAATAAAGACTTTCCCAGATGAACAAAAACTGAGATAATTCATTCCTTAGAAAACTCACCTTACAAGAGATATAAAGTAAGTTCTTCAGGCTAAAATCAAGTAACCACAGAAAGGTAATTCAAATCTACATAATAAAACAAAGAACACCAGTAGTAAAGGTAATCACATAATTATAAATGTATGTTCTTTCTTCTCATAACTAACATAAAAATCATTTGTATAAAATGCTATGTATTTAAGTACTGTTGGGCCTATAACATACATAAACGTAAGATATATGTGCTATATTTTCCAATACCAGTGCAAATGAAATGTGTGGGAGCAAAGCTGTATTGAGCTAAGGAAATAACTACACATAGCAGAGTAATATCTATAACAACATATTGTTGGGTTTATAACATTAAAGGGTATAAATATAAAATAATAATGTCACAAAAAGGGATGGGGGAGAAGGGAATAGAGCTATATAGGATTAAGCATATAACTATATGTTTTTATATATCACTGGAATAAAGCTAGTGTAAACCTGAAGCTGATTCTAATAAATTAACCTGTACATGGTAATCCCTAGAGCAAGCATTAAAAAAACAAAAAATAAAACAAAAAACAGAAAATATCATTAAAGAAATTAAGATGCTACATTAAAAATATTCACTTAATGGAAAAGAACACAATAAAGAGAAAGAGAAACAAAAACAGGCAAGAAACATAGAGAGAAAAAAGTAAAATGACAGACATAAATCCAATTATATGAACATCATTAAATGTGAGAGGAATAATCCAACCAAAAGAGAGATTATCAGACTCTATTTAAAAATATAATCCACTGTATGCACTCCATATAAGACACACTTCAGATTCAAAGATACATACAGCATGAAAGTAAAAAGAATGGAAAATAGACTATTATCCACACAAGAACAAGAAAGTTGGCATGTCTATACTAATATGAGGGAAAACAGACTTCAAAATAAATAATATTATTAGATATAAATAATGCTACTTTATAATGATAAAAGGGTCAATCCACAAGGGAGATATAGTGATTTCTTTTGTGTACAGAATAACAGAGCACCAAAATATATGAAGCTGACCGCAAAGGAATCAAAGTAGAAATCAGTAGTAGGAAGAATTGGGGGAAATGCACAAATATGTGGAAAGTAAACAATGTACTGCTAAATAACCAGTGGGTCAAAAAAAGTCAAAAGGGAAATTTAAAATGTTTATAGATGAATGAAAATAAAGACACAACATACCAAAACTTATGGAATGCATACACATGACCTGCAAATTTTATTAACCAATATCATCCCAATCAATTTAATTAAAAAGAAAACTTATGGGATGCAGCTAAAACAGAGCTTAGAGAGAAATTTATAGCTGTAAATGCTTATAGTAAGAAAGATAAAAGATCTCAAACCAAAACCTAATCTTCCAGCTTAAAATAGGTCAAACTAAACCTAAAGCAAGCAGAAATAAGGAAATAATAAAACTAGAGAAGAATCATATGAAATAGACAATAAACAATGAAGAAAACCAATCCAAAAGTTGGTTCCTTGACAATTTCAACAAAATTAATTAATTTTTAGATGGACTGAGAAAAAAAAGAGAAGACTCAAATTACTAGTATCCAAAGTAGAGAGGACATTACTATGAACCTTATGGAAATAAAAAAGGATTCAAAAGGAATACTATGAATAACACACCAGCAGATTAGCTAACTTAGACAAAATTAACTAAATCTTAGAAAAGACACAAACTACCAAAACTGACTTAAGAAGACACAGACAAACTGAATAGACCTATAACAAGTAAAGGGATAAAATAAGTAATTAAAAAAACTACCCACAAAAAAAAGCCCAGGATTAGATAAGTTTACCACTATCAAGCATTTTAAAAAGAATACTAATTCTTCATAAACTTCAAAAAAATATTTAAAAAGGAATACTTCCCAACTTATTTATAAGGCCAGTATTACCAAAATAACAAAAAATAGACATTTATAAAAACTACAGACCATTATTTTTTATGAATATGGACATAAAATCATCACCAAAGTACTAGCAAACCAAATCCAGCAATATATGAAAAGAATTATATGCCATGACCAAACAGATTGATCCCAGAAATACAAGATTGGTTTAACATTTGAAAATCAACATAATACATTACAGCAAGAATAACAAAAAATCTAATGATCATTCTCAATAGATGCAAAAATCTGTGTGATAAAATCCAACACCTTTTCATGATAAAAAAAAAAAAAAAACACTAATGAAACTAGGAATAGAAAGAACTTCCTCAACCTGATTAAAAAAAAAAAAACACCTGCAAAACAAAACAGGGCTGACTTCATATTTAATGGTAGAAGAATCCAAAATGCTTTTTCCCTAAGATGAAGGGCAAGATAAGGATGCTCACCCTCGCCCTTCTATTTAACATTTGTACACAGAGTTTCTACCTAGTGCAAAATAAGCAAGAAAAATAAATAAAGCTATCCAGATGGAAAAGGAAGAATTAAACTATATTTGTAGAGGATATGATTTCGGATATAGAAAGTCTTAAGGAATACACACAAAAAACTATTAGAATAAATGAGTTAGGAAGATTGCAGGATACAAGATTTATATACAAAAGTCAATGAATAATCTAAAAATAATCATCAAGAAAATAATTCCCAATGACAATAAATCAAAAAAGAAAACTTAGAAATAAATTTAACAAAATAAGGGCAATGTTTATACCTCTGAAACTATAAAACTATTGAAAGAAATTAAAGTAAGATCTAAATAGACTGGAATACCCCATGTTCATGGATCAAGAAGACCTAACATTTTAAGATGGCAATATTCACAAACCTGATCTACAATTCTACGCAATTCCTATCAGAATCTCAGCTGACTTCTTTGTAAAATTTCCCAAGCTAATTCTAAAATTCATATGAAATTCAAGAGACCTGAAGTTAGATAAGATAATCCCTGACAAAACTAAAATAGAGTGGAAGGATTTACACACCCCTGATTATTCAAAACTTACACACACAAAACACAGCGCATGTGGCCAGTGGATGTCAGCAGACATAGAGATCAACAACGACTGAGAGTCAGAATAAATTCATTCATCTATTCTCAAATGATTTTCAACAAGGATGCCAAGATCATTCAATGGCAAAAAGAACAGTCTTTTCAACAAATGGTGTCAGGACAACTAGATAGCCACATGCAAAAGAACAAAGTTGGACCCTTACCTCATACCATATATAAAAAAACACTAAATGGATCAAAGACCTAAATGTAAAGCTAAAATTATTTTCAAAACTTACAATAAAATGCAGGGGTAAATTTTCATGACCTTGGATTTGGTGATGGTATTCTTAAACATGGAACCAAAAGCAGAAGCAACAAAAGAAAAAAATGGACTTCATAAAAATTAAAAACTTTTGTGCTTTAAAGGACACCATCAAGAAAGTAAGAAGACAGCCTACAGAGTGGGAGAAAATATTTGCAAACCATATGTCTGATAAGGAACTTGTACCAGGAATATATAAGAACAATAATAATAAGAAGTAACCCAATTCTAAAATGTGCAAAGTATCTGAATAAACATTTCCCTAAGAAAGATATATAAAATGGCCAATGAGCACATGAAAAGATGCTAGACAACATTAGTCATAGAAAATGAAAACTAAAAACACAAGCTACCACTTCACATCCACAAGTCACAGTAAGAATTTAAAAAGTCAGGTAATAACAAGTATTGGCAAAGATGCAGAGAAATGAGAACTATTATACAGTGCCAGTAGGAATATGATAATGCAATTGCTTTAGAAAACACTGTCAGGTCCTCAAAAAATTTAACATAACTATATGATCTAGCAATTACACTCCTAAGTATATACCCAGCAGAACTGAAAACACACATTCATATAAAAAATGTACACAAATGTTCATAGCATTATTTATAATAGCCAAAAACTATAAATATTCCAAATGTCCATCAATTGATAAACGGATGAATGATAAGTGGTATATCCACACAATGGCAATAAAATGAAGTACTATTATATTCTACAACATGGATGAATCATAAAAAAACATTATGCTAAGTGAAAGCAGCCAGTCATAAAAGACCACATATCACACTATCCCTTTGATATGAAATGTCCAGAATAGACAAATCTTTAAAAACAGGAAACAGATTGGTGTTTGCTAAAGGCTGGGATAGTGAAGTAGCAAATGACTGCTAATGGGTCCTGGATTTCTTTACGAGGTGATAAAAATGTTCTAAAATTAGGTTGTGGTGAATAAACTAAACTCCACGAATAAATTAAAGTACATTGAATATATGTTTTAAGTGGAGGAATTTATGGTATGTGAATTATATCTCAATCTGTTTGCTTGCCAAATACAATCACAAAGGAGAGAGAGGCAAGAGAGTAAGAAAAGATGTGACAATGAAAGGAAAGGTGGGACTGATGTGGGGCCAAGAGCCAAGGAATGAGGGTAGGCTCTAGAAAGTGGAAAAGGCAAGCAAACAGATTTTCTCTAGAGCCTTCAGAAGGACTCAGCCTTGCCAACGTCAGATTTTACCACAATGAAACTGGTCTCAGGCTTTTGCCCAAGAAATCTGTGTGGTTTTATACCACTAAATCTGTTGTATTCTTTTACAGCAGCGGTTCCCAACCTTTTTGGCATCAGGTACCCATGATCCTATGAGAATCTAACACCCAATGATCTGAGGTGGACCTGAGGCAGTGATGATAGCCCTGGGGAGCAGCTGCAAATACAGATGATGTGCTCACCACTCACCTCCTGCTGTGCAGCCCGATTCCTAACAGGACAAATACCAGTACCAATCCCGGGGGTTGGGGACCTGTTTTACAGAAGCAATGCGACATTAATACAGATTAGTGTAAAAAATGCATCCTAATGACCAGTTGTTGGCATAAATTGACAATATATTTTTTTGTGGTCAACTCAAAACTGGCAAACAAATCATGACTCAATTTGACTAAAATACAAAGACAAATCAGTTGTAAAGGAGAAGCACACATTCCTCGTAGTCTTTCCAAAGAGAAATCTCTCTCTTAGGCTGTTTATATAAGATGCTTTGCATACTCAATTAATAAAAAATCTACCTTTGTATACAGAATTTCCAATTTGAAAATGTTCCAAATAAATAGTTTCTCTCCAGATTGCTTTAAATTATTCAGTAACTATCTACCACTCATTCTTGCATTCTTTCTCTTTCGCAACAAATCTCTTCATTTATTTCACTTTCTCCCAAGTATCAAAATATTTTTTTCCTCTATATAGGAAGAATCCTAATTTTTTCACTTTCACTCTTGCTCCTTAGCTCAAAATCTTAAGTTTCTTTCATTGTATGTATAGGAAAGAAAGGAGTCTTAAAACTCAAAGAATATGACAATCACTACCACATCAAATTGGACACAGGCCTAAGTACTTGGGTTATCATTACTTATACATATCAGTTCTCTAACAAAGTGTCATCCACAATCAACAGCCAAATATGTGGTATACCAACCACATATTTGCAAATGAAAAGCAGTAAACCTGTCAGCAATTCTTATAATTTAATTTTTAATGTCTTAAAAGATGAATTTTCTCCCAATATTTTTTTAAAAGCCAAGTCCAAAAACTATTCCAAAGTTTTCAAACTATCAAATAATCATTTTAGACTCATCAGAGTACAGAAGGGAAAAACTACCAAATTTACCTTTCACTAAAAAAAGGAGATAAAACCTGATCTCAATCTGTGTAGTTACCCAATTTCAGGGTGGCCTACACAAATAATAAAGTAGTTTTTGAACCAGAAACAACTTTAAGGATTGTCTAAACTCAAATCCCTCAGTTCGCAGATAAGGAAACTCAGAATCTATAGAAGTATTTGATGTAACTAAATTCTAAATGACACAAGGATACTCAAATCCATGTGTTAAAGAGCAGTAAAAACACACACACTGAAGAGGAGAAGACCTTGATCCAGCTTTGCCCATGCCGTGCTTTCAGGCTTTATGACTTATGTCTTTAATTTGTGATGTATTTACCACTGGGAATATACAGTACAGAGGCTGTCTGAGGAGTATACAGGCACAATTAGTTTTAATATCAATTTCCAGATCTTCAACTTTCAAATGTACTCTTAGTCCATTCAGGCTGCTATAACAAAATACCACAAACTGGGTGGCTTATAAATAACAGAATTTTATTTCCTACAGTTCTTGAAACAAGGATATCCAAGATTAAGGTGCCGTGGATTCAGAGTCTAATAGCAACCGACTTTCTAGTTCATAGACAGCCATCTTTTTGCAGTGTCTTCACACACTGGAAGGGGTTATACAGCCCTCTGGGGCCTCTTTTACAAAGTACTAATCAGACTCATGATGGCTCCACCCTCATGACCTACTCACCTACCTCCTAGTACCATCACTTTTGGGATTAGGTTTCAACATATGAATGGAGCTGGGGGTGGGCGGAGGATGTAAACATTCAGTCTGTGGCATCATTCTATTTCCTAAAAATTCTATGGGAACTGAGGTCGAAGGCTCTCTTTTCCTCCCTCCGCTATCATAATCATTTTTCTCCCACTTTGTAGAAGGAAGCTGTGATGTCGTAATGTGTAATAAGAAATACATATTTTGGTCTTCATCCAAGCTTCCTGGCTCCCAAAACCCTTGGAATTTCCTAAGTGATAAGAGCAATGGGAGTATCTTTTGTTATAATATTTGTCTCTAGTTCTCAATTATTGAAATAACTTCAGAACAGTAAGGTGAAAGTGTGTCTTATAATTCATAACAAGTCCTTTTCAACCATACCTGAGTTTATGTTAATGTTTTAGAAAGCCCCTAAGGATGGAGGCTGGTTGCCAGGGCACCAGCTATGATTAATGGGCTGGAACTTTCATTCTCACCCCTCTAAAAAGGGGTCGGGGCTGGAGGTGAAATCAATCATCAATGGCCAATGATTTAATCAATCATGCCTACATAATGAAGCCTCCATAAAAATTCCTGAACTAGAGTTTGAAGCTTCCAGGTTGTTGAAAAAGAATGCACCCACTTGCCAGGGGGTGGTACACCCCAAACTCCACAGGGGCAAAACCTACTTTGTTTAAAACCCTTTGGACCTCACCTTATTTATCTCTTCATCGGGCTGTTCATTCATTTCCTTTAATATTCTTTGTAATAAACTGGTGATGTAGTAAATAACTTTTCCTGTCAGCCACTGTTTTCCTGTCAGTCTGAGTCACTCTAGCAAATTAATCAAACCCAAGAAGGGGGTCATGGGACCTTTGATTTATAGCTGGCTAGGTCAGAAGCATGGGTGATAACCTGGACCTGTGATTGTATCTGAAGTGGGGAGAGGGAGGGGCAGTCTTGTAGAACTGAACCCTTAACTTTAGGATCTAATGCTATCTCTAGGTAGCTAGTGTAGAATTGAGTTAAATTGTAGGACCCTGGCTGGTGTATGAGAATTGCTTGGTGTGCGGAAATCCCTCACAATTGGTGACCAGAGTTTCACAAGTGAAGTGAAGGTTCTGTGAGTAGGTATCAAGAGCAGAGAAGATATGCAGAAAGGGAAATGTGTTTTCCCTTTTCAGAAGCCATTCTCTTACTATTGGTACATAATATTTGTAAGGCGTAAAAACCGGGGCTCTAAACAGCAACCATTCAAAAGACTAGCAATAATACATTTCTCAAGGCACTCACTGAAAATATCACCCACCACCACCCCATTCATCTCATTTAGAGCCACAGTTCTCATAAAATTGCACTTTTCTGTTTAATAGATTTTCGAATTTTATAAAATCTTTACACCCTTTTAATTATGTACTAGAAATAATTTAAAAACACAATTCAGAAAAAATTTAATGCATAACCTTAAATTATATGCGATTTTATTGCAAAATCTTTTGCAACTATTTGAATCTTTTGACTCTTTTGAAACTATTACCAGTATTCTTGTATTCACTGTATTCTACTCAGTCAGAAGCAGTTTTTTCACTTTTTGAAATGTCTGTACTGAACGTCCTCAACTTCCCCACATTTCAAATGAAACTGCACCCTTTCTGCTTCCCTGAGGTCTCTGGAATTCTACTTTTCCCATCAATGCTCTATTCTCATTCCTTCCCATCTCATTTAAGACTTTTCTCCAACCTGTGTTCTCTCTGTTCATCATCTCCTTTTCTCCTAGCCTACTAAAAAACTATTTTTTCTGATCTTGAAAAAGAATAAAAGTAAAGGCCTTTTCCTTAATCATGTCATCCTACTTCCTTCTTTTCCTTCACAGTTAAGCTTTTTGAAAGAACAGTCTATAATCACTCACTGCTGTCTCTATTTTCTCAGTAATTGCTTGCTCTTCAGTTTCTAGAAATGACTTATGCTGTCACCATCATTTTGAAGTTTTAGGGGCAAAAGTCAACAACAACTTGGTGCTACCAAACCTCCTGGGAAAAGTCCAATATTATTTATTCAGGCCTTACCTTGGTTGCCTTTCTGCAGCACTGAACACTATTCACAGTACTTGCCCTAAACACACTGTCCTCCATTTCATGGGCATCACTTCCTTTCTCCAACAGCTCCTCCTAATCAGCACTCTGAGGGCTCTTTTTCTTCTGGTCATCATGCAATGCTCAGAATTCTCTGTCCTTACAGTAGATTTTCAAATATGTAAAACACGCACACACTCACACATCACATACCACAAAAGTCTATCCCCTTGACATTTTTTTAAAAACTGAAGCTGACATTCTCACCATGTCCTTGCCCTGGTAGACTGGTCTTGACAATTACCAAAGAAAAAGCTCCAGTTCTAAATTCAAAGATAATGGGAGATGCCTCAGCAGAAGATAAAGGACAAGTATATATTCATTTCTCTGGATCCCTCCACTCTTCACATGTTACTTATGATCCCAATTCCACAAGCATACTAGTGATATACCAAGCACTGTTACTAATGACCCGAATTCAAGCCAGTAACTGACTCTACCACATATGACTATCTTACAAACAAATGGGAAGATTAACTGCCACATCTGAACTGACCAATTATTATCTGACCAAGGGCCACTTTAAGTGATAGCCTTTCAAATAGGCAAGAACTATACCAACAACCATCTCTAAAAACTGGGTTGGATTTATTAGTTTAATCTAATTCACCTATCTCAATATTTCCAATGAGAAACAGTGAGGGCCTGGTATAGGATATGGGGTAACAGTAAATATCCAAAGATGATATGCCAAGTTTTCATTTATTCACTACTTCTCAACCATGAGAAGAAAGGGTAAGATCAAACTGGTGTTTGACAATGAATCAGTTCCACCATTCCCCATTATCATTATTAGTTGTGCCACTGGTAGTAAGTTGGGCCACCCAAGCCTCTTTGGCCCAGACTTGGAAGCAAAACAAACAGAAGAGAGACAAGGATGAGGAAAAATGTGAGCCTCATAAAGGAGTGAGGCAAATTTCAAAAGTAACCCTACAGCCCAAATTTTGATTCTTTTTATAAATAAAAATGCTCTGAGAAAGGATGTACCATGCTTTTAAACGTGAGTATGAACATCTTAGAAAGACTTGCTGACAGTAAGTAGCACCCCACCTAGTAGTGGGGAAAGGCAGAAGAGACCAAGGGTACCAGTATGGGTGAAAGGAGAAGGTATCAAAGACAAATTCTGCCTAGAGCAACCCTGAACAGTTCCAAAATATTTCACCTGCCATGTTTTGGAATATTGTTATAAAGAATGGAATACAGAACCAAAAGGGCATGGTCTACACTCTTTATTATAGATCATTAACCAGACTATGTGACTATTCTGTGATTATTAGTTACTTTGATTCTGAACCCACTCTTCTAAGGTTTTGTTTTAAATACTGTCTTTCTATAAAACCATATTGTTTACTGGAAATGCAAGTTTACCTAAATTTACATTAACATAAAAGAGTACGTTTTACTGTGTTCCACCATGTTAGGTACAAGACAAATAACTTATTTCATATGAGTTATGAATTTAATGAGTGGCAATCGCTTAACTATTTTGAGCTGCCACTAGGCATAGCCAAGCCTTTTCCAGAGGACATAAACAACTATTTATGAGTCACCCATACCTCTCTTTTTTTCTCATCTAATAAATATGAGTATATCAGAACAATAATGGAGGATGACTCTGGAGGCAGATTGCCAAGGTTTGAATACCCACTCTATACTAGGCCATATACTAGCCCTGTGACCTTCGGAAGTTCTTTAGCCTCTCTGTCTCTCAGTTTCTGAATCTGTAAAATGGGAAAACTAGTAGGTTAATATGAATAATAAAATGAATAAATATACAGAAAGCATTTAGACCTGTGCCTAGCTGTTATCATTAGTTATTACATTTCTAATAAAAAGAAGCTTATAGCTTTCTCAAAGATTTCTCCACTCCATAGAAATAATCTTTCTTGGTGAGTCCAAATGCCTGTCAGTAAAACTGTTCATGAAAGTAAGAGAGTCAATACTGAGAATAGGCACTAATGTCTTGGACAGGCTGTGCACCACACAACCCTGAAAGCTCCAAAGTTGTTTACTTTATTGTACCACAAATATCAGAGTCAGAGGTTTCAAGATTTTGCTAACCCAGTTCCTGCTACATTCAAAATATGGTAATATAAGATGGTTTGGTAGGCTGTCAAGTCATGGGTTGTAGAAATGCTAGTTTACAACAAAATGACTATAAAAGTGGTATGGTTCTTATTGGTTATATTAAATTATATTTGAGGGGCTTTAATTTTCCTAGCTGTAAATAACAGGGGTAAGAGTCTACTTGAAAAGTAGAACCAAATTTAAATAAACTGTAAATTTCTCAACATAATTTGGAAAACTTCAGTTCAGCCTCTTTTTATGTGCAAGACCAAACATGGTACACTTTATAATTTCAAATCCAAACACATCACTAGCAAACTAGGTTACAACCCTAGCTCTACTACTATTAGCTGTGTGGCCCAAAACATTTCACCTCTCTCTAAAAGAAAGGGGTAATGATACCAATCTCAGAACAAAAAGGATTAAATGAGACATTAATAATAAAAAGTAGTTGTAACTATCAATAAATAACAAAATATATTTACTCTAGCTCTGAGATTCCTCCTACACACACACACACTCTCTTTATAATTGAGAAAACAGAAAAGAATCTGAGCCAAGAAGTGAAAAATAATAAAAGTAATTGAAAATTCCTTCTATATAGGGGAAAAAAAGATTTTGATACCTGGGAGAAAGTGAAGATAAGTAAAATTCTATGTTGCCAAAGCAAAGAAGTGTGAGGAAGAGCCACAGACATTTACTAAATAATATAAAGGAATCTGAAAAGAAACAATTTATTTCTCAGTCATTATCAAAGATGAAGTCTATATGTAATCAGGAGCTCCAGGAAGCATGTAACTATGATGGATAACTCATCTAACCAAAGTAGGCTCTAAAATACTATAATTTCAAATTATTACAATATTAAAAACTAAGTAAACTAAATTTGGAATAACAAACTTAAAATAGAATGTCACAAATTCTCTGGATTTTACACTTAGCATTAACATACTTTTTCTTTATATTGTATATACTATAATAAAAAGAAGTTTAAAAAAATAATAATGCCAGATAAAGGATGTGAACAGATAATCTACACATCAAGAAACACATTCTTTCATTCAACAGATATCTACTGATTGCTAACTAAAGGAAAATATATTTAATAACACTGGTAATCAAAAAGAGCAGAGTAAAACAAACAAACAAAAATGCCACTTTTTCCCTATAAAATTAGCAACTAAAAAAATAACTCCCAGTGCTGGCAGGAATACAGTTAAATAGACACTCATATTTGTGGGAGTGCAAATGTTACAAGTTTTCTGGAGGATAACCAAAAGCTTTGAAGGTGTTTATGCCCTTTCACCCATTAATCCTCTTCTAGAAATTCTAAGAAATAACCAGAGATGTACACAATGGCTGACATTAAAGTATGTTCACTGTTATTTACAATAAAAAAACACTAATGATCTAAATATCTAACAAACAAATAATTTGTACATAGCCATATGAAAGAACACAGTGAATCACTAGTCTCATTTTAGAAGAACATGATTTAGTGACACTGAAAAATGTTTGCTGATATGCTAAATTTAAGACTATAAAAGCTATGTACAATATGATTGCAATTTTCTTTTATGAACATGTATATATATACAAGCAACAATGGGAAAGCTAAACAGCATATTGTTAACAATAGTTTTCTCTGTATAATATTTTTTCTTAATTACATATATTTGCCATTATTTTCCAAATTTCCTATTATAATCATGTATCCTTTTTAAACTAATGCAGTAGTCTTTGTGGTTTATACCTTAAACACCTATTCTACCTAAGTCAATCCAAGTAACCCCATCCATACCCCTTGCCAGTGACTGTATCCTGACCAAGGAGTTACAAGTCTTCTAGAATGGGGGCTTCCAGGAAAGATTTCCTTGTTCCTAAGAAAGAAAGTGGGAGAACTGTATCTTTCTTCTGAATATAGTCACATCTAGATGTGATTCATTCATTTATCATCAATACAATTTTAACCAAACACCAACTATGCAGTTCTTAAGCCATCTCTGAAGATTATGTTTGCTATTATTTCTAGGAGTCCTAAAATAATAACTTTAGCAGTTAAACATAAAAATTTTACCATTTATCTTTCACTTTGATCTTAACAGGTAAGATCATCTTGGATAAATGGTGGTACTGTATGAGAAAACAAAACCAACTGACCACAACAAAAAAGCTGACAAATTGCATAGGTTACACAAAACAAAAACAAAAAAAGGCAAGGCAGCTTCAGACCATCACTGCCCTATAACACATTATGGACAATATTAGAAAAGACAAGAGGAATATGAAAGTCTGGAAGGAAGATTAAGAGTTCTGTTTCTCTCACGCTACCTTTAAGGCTGTGAAAAAAAAAACACATAACTTTTATTTCAATGCACCTATGAATATACTAAACCTAATGGAAGTTACTAAAATCAGGAATTTTAAGTGCCAAAACTTGCTTTATGTATTCATGATGGAAATCTTTTTAAAAAGCAATTACACAATTCTCTGTCTTTTTAAAAGAACATCCTAAAATTAGGATGTCTTGGGGGCTGGCCACCATTAAGAATTACTGTACAGCTTTGTAATATATAGGGATCACTGGGGTATGTATAGTTCTTTCCCCCTACATTAAATGGCCCCAAGTGGCAATATGGTTTTTATGTGACATTTTTAGCTCGTGTTTTAATCTGGAAAAAATGCTAAGAAAATGGAAATTACCCAGTTACTCATTTTTCAAAAATTAATTTTTTGAAGATAATATGGATATATTATGAATCACCTTAAATACTGAACAATTTGTTCCTGATTCATTTCTGTAAGAATACATCAAATATACTAAGATCATTAGAGGAAGCAAAGAGCTTCCTCCTTCACAATCTACTAAAATAAAAATGGAGATGATGATGATGGTAATAATTACTATAAATAATTATCATTATAGCAGCTACCACTTATACTGTGTTTATTCTATACCAAGGACAATTATAAGAGCTTTAGACATGTCTCAATTAATCTCTAAAACCCTATTTTATAAATGAAAAAACTGAGGCAAAGAGGAGTTAAATATTCTGCCCAAGGTCACACATCATGATAGAGCCATTCACTGAGAAACATATCGCATGCTCATCCAAATCACAAATCCTTGGTTATATCACAAAAGGAAATGAAGGCTGAATGTAAAGAGTAAATTCTTTGTCTTTGTTTGCATCAAAAGCAAATTTTTCAGGGACCTCAACCTAAAATCTTTGGCTTCTTTTCTTAAGGAAGAACTAATACTTTATTCTGAGCATTTGCATTCTTCATTTATGTCCACATTTTTCAATTCCTCTCTCAATTCTAACAACGTGATGCCATGCCACATCATCAGTGTCAACGGTCTCGTCCTAGGATTCTCAGTGGGCCCTTCCAACTGTCAGAGACAATTTCCCTGTCTGCTGTTTCTATTTACACATCCTAAATTTACCCACTCAAACTTCTGTGAGGAAACCACAGACGACGTCTGCCTCTGCCAAAGGATAAAGGAAGCAAAATGTTTTCCATAGTTAAAAGAATTCCATTTGTCAAATCAATCTGATGATGCTGGATAAACTGAACTCTTCCATTTAATCACCTTACCACCCACTATTTAATACGAAATTGCATAATTTCCAAAATGGAAACCATTCAAATTGCCTTCAGGGCATTAAACTAGAAATTTTTGTTGACAAAAGGCAGGCAGTTTTCAACATAAGCTGTACATCTCCAATATGTCTTTCCCCCCGAATAAAAACTGATTTCTATTTTCCTTGCTTGTGAAAATTCAAGATAGATATCCAAAATAAACATCCAAGATAAGATATTCTTTTTACCAGTTGATAAGGTTTCCCCATTTTCCCAATTAATAATTTCTCTCAAAATCTCTGAAATTTCTCAGTTACAAATAATCTGTATTAGAACATGGAAATCTGACATATAAGTAAAATGTCTGGCATTTAGTATTAATGAATGGGATAAAGAATTGCTTCTTTTTATCTAAAAATATTCTTGCTTTCTCCAAAACATAGGGTAATGTTTCAGCAAGAAAGAAAAGTTTGTGAAGTAGGGTTTTATTTATAATTTCACTGTTCAAGTTGATCACATCTTTTTTATTTAAGGTACTCTGTCTTTGATAAGACCATATGCAGGAGAAAACTCAGCTTTCCATGGTTAGTGTGACAACTATTTGTTCCAGCAGCTCTTAATAGCTATAAATAAGATGCTGATGTATATTATCAATCTGCCCACATACTTGAAACCCACTGAACCATTTCAAGGCCATGACCTAAACTTAGCATGGTAAACTATACTCTCATACAGGTAATCTTTAGTATTGTGTTCCATGTAAATTTTCTTTTACATGTTCTCAATAATGGGTAATAGTTACAACACTTAGCACCTGGTCTCTAATAGCATGCGTTACTAAGCTCTTGGCCATAATACGTATTTCCTATGCTCTTCTACCTTGATTAGTTTGTTGAGTATTTGCATCCAGTGCTTCTATTTGACCAATTCTATAACACTTCACTCTTTTTATTTCAAATCACACTTCTATTTCTTCACTGTTTTCTGTTACTCCAAGAGTTTCATTTTATCTAACAGTTTCATTTCACTCTATAGTTTCTCCTTTCATATTTGATTAATGTGTCTCTACAGTTTCTCAGAGAAACTATAGGGAGTTCAGCCTTTCATTTTTTAATTTTCTGAACTTTTAAAGTACCTGCTGAGGTAAATGCTCAGAAGTATATGTAATTCTTATATATAGCATTACCTATCAGTGTATACATAAACAGTTACAGTCGTCCCTTGTTATCTGTAGATGATTAGTTCCAGGAACCCTGCAATTAACAAAATCCACAGATGCTCAAGTCCCTTATAAAAAAATGTTATAGTATTTGCATATAATCTATATTTGCATATAGGGTGTGCCTACATATCACTTTATTTGTGTGGGATTCAGCATAGTGTTGGGCACCTGACAAATTCAAATTTTGCATTTTGGAAACTTCTGGGATTTTTTTCTGAATATTTTCAATCCACAGTTAGCTGAATCCTCAGATGAGAAACCTGCAGATACAGAGGGCCAACTGTATGGTTTTCACACAATCACTAAGTGTTTGCATATGCACTGGTGGGAGTAGGAACCTAAAAACTACACAACTGAACCCTGAAAAAAGACACATGAGTATACTATAAAGAGAGGTTATCGTAAAAAAGGGAGCTTTCACCCTTGTATTTCATAGGGGAATAATAATTTTGTGTTAACATCTACTGTTGATGTTTATGATTGTGCTAAAATTCATAAATCATTCTCCACAAAATTCATATAAATATCAATATTCACAAATTCTCTATTCTTTCAAATTATTCTTTTTTAAAAAATTTTAACCTGAATTAGATAGCATACACATTTCAGAATGGAACTCAGACATGCCTGAAATTTACACCTGCTGAAAGACTGCTTCCAGAAAACTGG
The DNA here is from genome assembly GCA_003508835.1 of Eonycteris spelaea. Classification (NCBI taxonomy): domain Eukaryota; kingdom Metazoa; phylum Chordata; class Mammalia; order Chiroptera; family Pteropodidae; genus Eonycteris; species Eonycteris spelaea. Next base: position 869,865 of record PUFA01000245.1, read on the forward strand.
TCTTCATGTCCGCACAATCCTGCAGTAAACTCTGAAGAATGTGTGGTAATTGCTGTGCACCAGGTACTTCTACCTACTGAGTAGGTAGGCATGTCACTGGACTCCAAAACAATAACATTCAAGCACGGGGGTGAGGAGAAAAGTAAATGACCAAAAATGTATAAAATCTCATGAGATTTAAGAGCTGCTAAGGGGGCTTCTCATCAATGGTAGATCTACCATTTAGGAATCTCCAAGGGACTTGATAAGCCTATACTTCTGTCTGGGATCACTTACGCTTTATCTTGATCCACATATTCCTATCCAAATAGTTTTCCATTAAGAAAAATGAACATCTTCCAAGTGTACCTTTTTGTCACCAATACACATATTAATCCACAGATCTTAGAAAACTAATTAATCCTAATGTCACATAAAAAAAAAAGGATAAATGCCTTATTTTGGGTTAATCCTAATGTCACATAAAAAAAAAGGATAAATGCCTAGAAAAAACTTTTTAAGTTAAGATAGTTTATTTAGAAGGTAAATACTGTTAGGGAAATGGAAAAGTGATACAGGTAAAAGAAGGGAGCTAATAAAGGGAGAGTTGTTAAGCCAACTATTCAGGGTGGTTAACTGCAACTCAGTTCAGGAGGATACTATAGGGAAATGGTACACACTCCTCAGAAACATACACTAAAACTGCAGGAAACTAATGGTAAAAAAGAAATCCAAAAACCAGGTGGAGCCTCAGTGAAACTGCTGAACCAAAATGCTATATCCAGCAACATTTTCAAGGATGAAGATGCAATGTAAACATTATCAAGCAGATTTTAAAAGTAAGAGAGTTCACCAGCAAACCAGCAAAGAAAATTCTTAGTAATGTTCTCCAGCTAGAGGAAAATTATCCCAGGAGAAAAGTAGAAGATAGAAGAAGTAATTAAGCACAAAGAAAAAAAGCACTTAAAAACTCATAGAAGCAATAGCACACATGCTGGAAGGAGTTAAACTATTCTAAAGTCTGCTATTATCCAAAAAAAGAGAAAAGGTACTTTCGGACTTTTATGAATTACATATTTTGTCATTTCTAGGATAATCATTAAAAGAATAGGCATGCAATATGTAATTCTGAAACTAATAAACTGTGGAATTATTTTTTTTTAAATCATGGATCAAAAAGAATGCAAGAAAGGAGGGAAAATGGAACACGAAATAGTTGGAGCTAAAAGAAGGAAATAAAAGTCAGACTTAAATCCAACTATGTCACTGATCACATTAAATGTAAATAGGCTAAATGATATAGCTTTAAAAAGATGATCAGGTTAGGTTTTTAAAATCTAAAAATACAGTGTTCATCAGTGACAACTGAAACTTAAGGATAAAAAAAGGATGACAGTAAAAAAAAGAAAGTTGACACAGCTATTCCTAGTAAATAAACTCAGTTACAGCAAAATACATTGATAGAGACACTTCATAATAATAAAATTCTACTCACCAGGATGCTATAAAAATTTTAAATTTGTATACACCAAATAATATACTGTATTACTATGTAAAGCAAAAATTGACAAAACTCAAAGGAATAAAATAGTTCCACAATCAAAACAAGGGAGATGTAATTAAAGCATTTACAGCTATAAATGTGTATATTTTTTAAAAGCTTTCAAAATTAACCTTACCCACATATAAAATTAACTCAAAATATCAAAGACTTTAATATAAGCTCTAAAACTATAAAACTCTTCAAAGAAAGCACAGGGGAAAAAACTTCAAGACACTGGAATTGGCAATGAATTCTTAAGATATGACATCAAAAGTACAGGTAACAAAAGAAAAAATAAAGAAATCAGACTTCATAAAAATTAAAAACTTGTGCATCAAAGGGCACTATCAAGAGAGTGAAAAGATAACACAAAGAATAAGAGAAAAACATTTAGAAATCATGTATCTGATGAGTTAAGATCCGGAATGTAAAGAACTTCTATATAAACACACGACAACAAAAACAATTAAAAAATGTGCATAAGACTTGAAAATACATTGCCCCAACAAGATATACCAATAGCCAATAGGCACATGTAAAGATGGTCAACATCACTCATCATTAGGGAAATGAAAATCGACACCTATTAGATCAGCTATCATCAAAACAAACCAACTAACAAAATAAAATACCAGTGCTAGTGAAGCTGTAGAGAAATTAGAACCCTTGTACTTTGCTGTTAGGAATACAAAATGGTGCAGCTACTGTGGAAAATGTATGACTATTTCTTAAAATAGTTATCATAGAATTACATTATCCAGCAATTCCACCTCTGGGTTATATCCAAAAGAACTGAAAGCAGGGACTGGACCATGTATACCCATGTTTACAATAGCTAAAAGCTGGAAAGAACCCAAATTTCCATCAATGAATGAATGTACATACAAGGTGTGGTATCCACATACAATGGAATATTATTCAGTGGTTAAAAGCAATGAAATTCTTGACATATGCCACAACATGGCTGAAACTTAAAGACACTAGCTAAGTAAGCCAGACACAAAAGGACAAATATGGTATGCTTCCACTTATATGAGGTACCTAGAATAGTCAAATTCATAGAGACAGAAAGGGTGGTGGTTGCCAGGGGCTGGGGAAAGGGGTAATAGAGAGTAATTGTTTAATGGATAGAGAACTTCAGTTTGGGAAGATGAAAGACTTTCTGGAGATGAATAGTAGCAACGGTTACACAACAATATGAATGTACTTAATGCCACTGAACTGTACACTTAAAAATGGTTAAAATGGCAACTTATGTTACGTATATTTTACCACAATAAAAATATTAATTAATGAGTTAGGTATCCATCTTAAGAAGTTAAGGGGAAAAAAAGGGAAGAAGCCAAAAAATAGCAAAAGGAAAAAAGTACTAGATTACTATTCTGAAGAAACCTGAAGTTTAAAAGCCTATTATGAATCTCTGTTAGAAATTAAATCACATTCGAAATATAAAAGACCTTATATAAAAATGTTGAGACCTTTGTCAATATCACTAAAGTATACTGTAGAGCAAAGTATAACTAAAAGATTTAAATGACTCTATCAGACTTTATTATACCAATCAAAATCATTTGTAAAACTAATGATACGAAGGAAAATAGTAAGTGTTGGAAAGTTGTAGGAAAATTTGTAAAACTAGTGATACAAAGGAAAATAGTAAGTGTTGGAAAGTTGTAGGAGAATCCTCATGCATTGCTGTTGCTATTTCGCTGATGGAGATTTGGGTTGTTTCCAGCTTTTGGCATTGCTGGTGAAAATATGAAAATATAAAATGGTGCAGCCACTATGAAAAACAGTTTAACAGTTCCTCAAAAAGTTAAACGTATGACTCAGCAATTCTACTCTTAGGTAGACCCAAGAAAAAAAGAAAAAAAGTATTCAAACAAAAACTTATACACATATGTTCATGGTAGCATGATTTATAATAGCCAAAAAAATAGAAGTAACCCAAAAATTAATCGATTGATGAATGGATAAAATATGATATATCTCATATGTAACTGTAGCTCAAACAGGCCTTATCTTGTTTCTAACAACATACTGAATTGTTTTTCAGTGACAACAGAACAAAACCGTTAGTCATGCAGCCAAAGCATACACAGAGGAAAGAATTCTGACTTTGAATAACACCCTGAATCAAAGTTTCCCACATACGCCAGTGGTACCAAAATGCTGGGACTTGGCCAGAACTGGATCACCAGAATCGTTTCAGAAGTGAGGGCTCTGCTGTCCAGGAAGATCCCGTGCTGAAGCTCTCCAACTGAAATCTGCACCACCAGTGCTTCCATATACCTGACTGTCCTTCTCTAACTCCTTAAGTTCTACTCCAAACCCTCAGTCAGGGAGACACATTTGAGCCTTGCGTCTGTCTCTTTGCCAGTAGACCTCACAATTAAGCCTTTTATTTTTCTCAAAAGTCAATATCATAGTATTAGCTTCCATGCATGTTGGGCAGGGAGCCCTTGCTCAGTAACATATACAATGGAATATTTAACCAAAAAAAAAAAAATGAAATATTGGCACATGCTACAATATGGCTGAACCTTGAAAACATGCTAAGGAAAAGCAGTCAGACACAAAAACCACATACTGTATGATTCTGCTTATGCAAATTTCAGAAGAGGCAAATACATAGAGCCAGAAGCAGATTAGTGGTTGCCAGAGTCTGGAGCAGTGGGGAGGGGAGGACAGTGAAGTAGGGAAAAGGGAACATGGGGAGTGACTGCTTAATGGGTTAAGGGTTTCTTTTGGGGGTGATGAAAATCTAAAATTATTCATAATGGCTGAATAACAATGAATGCACTTAATACTACGGAAGAATTATTACACTTTAAAATGATTAAAATGGTGATTTATTTATGTGAATTGAACCTCAATAAATAAAAGCCTAATCATATAAAATTCTGTCATTAAAATCAACTCAATATTACATAATATTATTATTACAGGAATATGGATCATTTATTTACTGAACTGAGAGGTATCGAAATGATTCCAAATGATTAGTAACAAAGTTTCACATTACTACTCCTGCCTTATAGTTGCACCCAAGATGAATATACAAAAGAGTAGGTCAGAAGCTTCCACACTTGGTCTTAGCCAAAAGCCCGAGAAGCGATAGGTTAGAAACTTCCAGTAAGGTCCTTCTCACTGACTTGCTGGTGGCCATCAGCAATATCAGGAATGAAAACAGGTAATGGAAAAAGACATTAAACAAATGTGAAAAGCTTGAAGGAAGACAATGAAGATACTAGTAGGTGCTTTCTTAAAGAATACATGATATTTTCCCTTTCTAGCTTTTTATAAATTTCTTTTACATGAGGCTGATGAGAAATCTATTGTGCAGGCATTCTTAAAGTTCCAATTCATCAATACCTCACAAGTGATAAACATGTCAATTAGCAACTTCTACTGTAAGACTACTTCACTGGAGTTATAAAATATCACACACAGATTATTCATATTCTTCATCATTGTCTTTGTCTCCATCTTTATTATCTGATGAGTACTTTTCTAGTCTATAACATCTTCACCTTCTAGAACTCAAGGGGAAACTTGTCCCTAGCACTAAAATTGGTTGATGCTTCACATTAACTTTGCACTACACAGAGAAAATCATTTCTTAAAATTATAAGTCAAACCCTACTCGCACTAAAGATTTTTTTTTAAGAAATTGACTAGTGCCTTCAATACCTGATGCTGAAACACTGAAACAAGTTCAGCAACTTGATGACTATTATAGACTCATTCACATTTTAATTCATAACTACAATTTAAAGAGACATTCCAGTCTTTAATTTACCCAAAACATGACTGTTCATACCAAGAACCAACATTTTCTTAGACCTTAACATTTTCTATTCTCTTTCAATAACAGGGCTAGCAAATGGTTTTCTTTTACGAAACCATTAAAAAACATTTTATTACTTCATGAGAACTACTGAGAAAGCTCTGATGAGAGATAAAAAGCAAAGTTACCCTGAGAGGCAGACTCCAGGGGTGAGTTAGGCTTATTCACTACGTCAATGCCTCATGTTCCCAAACCTGCCTCACAGTAACTACTACTCAAATTGTGAATCTCAGCAAAACAACTTACTGCATATCAGAGATTTCTAGATCAATTGCAAAAGTCAAAACTGCACATGCTAAATCTGAAAATATTAAGTCTACTGTATATTAAAACCCCTCTATATCACGATCTGACTTAAAATGACATAAGAATCATGATATAAACATACTAACTGAATGTACCCAGAGAATTCAACACTGGGAAAATAGCAGATTGAAAGGCCCCAAACACCATGTCTTCTGGATGACAACGAAGACTTCTGTAAACTGAAGAATATACCATAGTTGAAAAGAAATATACTTTTTTATTGCTCCTTTAGATACCATATCAAATCCACATCTTTGTTGATATTTTTTTCTCATCCAAAGAGAATTCATTTAAATTCTCCAATAGAATTTTTTGTAAAGTACAAATTAGGAAATTATATATCCTTAGTGGATTACAATATTTCGACTATATTAAACTCCTCTGAACATAGATGTAGAAGTACTCTAGGGTTCTGGAGAAACAAAAAGGAGTGAGAGACGTCCCCAGATCGCTCCCTGAAAAAAAATAATAAGCTGAATACCAAAAATTCAACTAAAAACACCCAAACTGCACACCAGCACATCTGAGCTTGGGATCTGCACATAAGAGCTACCAGAGGCCAGAACCCCAGGAGTCAGGGGAGGAGTGGACTGGAAGAAAAAAAGAATCTGCCTCTCGCAGCTGCCAGAACTCACTATACTGGGAGGGGGAGGAGAGAAGGAGAAGGTGCAGAAAGTTCCCTGAACAGCCCTGCCTGTGAGTGCTGTGAGCTCCGCATGGCTGACAGTAGGGCCCAGTCATCAGAGGAGAAAGCAGAGAAATAGGATGGCAGAGGAACAACAGTTGATTTTTACCAGGACAGCTGCAAAATCGAGGCTGAGCTGCAGCCCCAACCTGCAACCCAAAACGCCCCTCCTCCCATACTCTCAAAGACCAAACACTGTGGAGCCCCAGGAGAATCTGAGCAACCACTATTGAAATTGTCACTAACACTGACCAGGGACTGAGACTGAGGGTAGCAAGCGTGATTAAACATTTACAAGAAAAAAAAAAGCACTATTAAGGCTTTAAATAAAGCAGGGATGCAAGAGGCACAGACACCACCTACTGGAAAGCAAAAGAAAAGCCCCTTCTTTGCAACAGGCTAAAGAGAAAACTTTAGATTTGTAATAAATCTTTCTGGAAAAAAGCAGAATACACTTCCATTGATGCCCAGGTGAAGAAATAGTCCATTAAACACCATGAACAATCAAAGTGACAAGGCATCTATCTATAACGAAAGATAAAAATCTCCAAAAAATAAGCTAACAGGAATAGAAATATGCAACTTAAATGACAGAGAATTCAGGATGGTACTTCCGAAAAAATTCAGTGAGTTCTGAAACAAGTCATATCAACAATTTCAGGAACTGAAAAAACAACTAGATGAGCAGAATGAGTTCTTTAGTAGGAGATTGAAACCCTCAAAAAAGAACAGAATAGATCTTCTGGATATTTAAAAAAAATGCAAGAGCTGAAAAAAATGAAAACCAAGCTTGGGAAATATAGTCGACCAAATGGAGAAAATAGCAGTGATAATGAAGACAGAAATCTAAAATCAGAAGAAGAGAGAAACCAAAAGTGAAAATAACGAAAGAGAAATATGAAAAACTAGCTGATACCATCAGGAGACGAAACATAAGAATAATGGGCATTATCAAAGGCGAAGAAAAGGAGCAGACAAATAGTGGATGAGAATTTCCCAAATCTAAGGAATGAGCTAGAGCGTGGAATTCAAAAAGTCAAGAGAACACCCAATTATATCAACCCAAAAAGGCCTTCTCCAAGACACATCATATTAAAATTATCAAAAATCAATGACAAAGAGAATTCTCAAGGCAGCCAGGGAAAAGAAGATGGTAACCTATAGGAAAACCCATTAGATTATCGTCGGACTTCTCAGCACAAACCTTACCAGCCAGAAGGGAGTGGAATTAAATATTCAAACAATTAAACGAAAGGAACTCCCAGCTAAGAGTAATGTATCCAGCAAAGTTCTCCTTTAGATATGAAGGAGAAATAAAGACCTTTCCAGACATACAAAAATTGAAGGAATTCTCCACTACGAGGCCTACACTACAGGAAATACTGAAAGGGGTCAGTTCGCCTAAAACAAAATGACAAAAGATTAAAAAAAAAAAACATAATTAGGAGTAACGTGACTAGTAGGTAAATAGAGGTGGAAAGTGCAACCTTACTAAGAACAGGGCATTATAGGCTTAAGCAATAAGAAAAGATTTGCTATAGCAAGATAGTAATGAACGTTAAGTGTACATAGGACAAATTGAGACAACAATAACTGAAAATGGGAAGATTCAAAGATCCAAATTCACAAAGAGGAGATAAGGGACACACAGAAGAAAAGGGACAACTTTGTGTGTGTGTGTGTGTGTGTGTGTGTGTGTGTGTAACTATCCTTTACATATTTGTAATGGTAACCATACACCAAAGATTCAGAACTGAAGTATATAACATAAAAAGAAGAACCAGAGGCAAAACCCACAAAAGCCAACCAAAAATAAAGAAAACAGAAACACAAGGACAAGGAAGCAATGGAAACACTGAGCTACCAGAAAGCAAAAGATAAAATGGCTATAAGAAGACCTCATATTTCAATAATCACCCTAAATGTAATAGACTGAACTCACCAATAAAAAGCACAGAGTTGCAGAATGGATTAAAAAAAAAAAAACAACAACCATACGCTGCCTCCAGAGACACAGCCTATAAGATCCAAAGCCTATATGCCCTGTTCTTAGTAAGGGTGGAAAATGATATTTCAAGCAAATGGCATTCAGAGAAAAGCGAGAGTAGTGGCACAATATTAGTTGAAACAACTTCAAAATCAAAAAGGAAAGAAAGATACTGAGGAACACTTCATAATGATAAAAGGAATCATGCACCAAGAAGACATAACATTTATTAATATCTATGCTCCCAATCAGGGAGCCACAAAATATATAAAGCAATTACTAACACTAAAGGGAGAAGCAAATCAAAACACTATCATAGTAGGGGACCTAAATACCCCACTGTCAGATATGGACAGATCATCCAAACAAAATCAATAAGGAAATAACGTCCATAAATGACACATTAGACCAATGAACATAATGAATATTACAGAGCCTTCCATCCCAAAACAGCTGCTTATACATTCTTCTCTAGTGCGCACTGAACCTTCTCAAGGACTGACCACATACTGGGACACAGACAGAGCCTCAAAAATATAAGAGGGTTGAAATCATACCAACCATATTCTCTGATCATAATGCTTTGAAACTAGAGATCAACTGCAAAAAGAAAGCAGAAGAACCACAAATAATGGAGATTAAACAACATACTACTGAAGAATAACTGGGTCAGAGAAGAAATAAAAAGAGAGATCAAAAGATACATAGAAACAAATGATAATGAAGTACAACATATCAAAATTTTGGGACATGGCAAAAGTGGTCATAAGAGGAAAGTTCATATCATTACAGGCCTAACTCCAAAAACAAGAGCGAATCCAAATAAACAACTAATGCTTCATCTTAAAAAACTAGAAAAAGGAAGAACAAATGAAGCTAAAGTCAGCAGAAGGAAAGAAAGAAATCAAAATTAGACAGAAATAAATGAAATTGAAAACAAACGAAAAAATAGAAAAAATAAACACAACAAAGAGCTGGTTCTTTGCAGAACATTAATAAATTTGACAAAACCCTGGCAAGACTCAATAAAGGAAAAAAAGGACACAAATAAATAAAATCAGAGATGAAAGAGGGAAAGTATGACACATACCTCAGAAATAGAAAGGATCATACAAGAATACCATGAAAAAGTATATAACATCAAATTAAAAAAACCTAGAAGAAATGGACCAGTACTTAGAAAAATACAACCTTCCTAGACTGAATCAAGAAGAACTGGAAAATTAAATAGATTGATCAGCAGTATGGAAATGGAAACATTCATCAAAAACCTACCCAAAAGTAAAAGTCCAGGACCAGATGGCTTCACCAGTGAATTCTACCAAACATTCAAAGATGATTTAATACTACATAATATTCCACAAAATCCTCACAAAATCTTCCAAAAAATCGAAGAGGAGGCAATACTTCCCAACTCATTTTATGAGGCCAATATTACTCTGATACCAAAACTGGTAAAGATAACTCAAAAAAAGAAAACTACAGATCAATCTCTCTCATTAACACAGATACAAAAATCCTAAATAAAATATTAGTAAACCAAATACAGCAACATATTAAAGAGATTATACACAACAATTAAGTGGGCTTCATCCCAGGGACACAGGGATAGGTTCAACATATGCAAATCGATTAATGTGATACACCACATAAACAAATTAAAAATAAGAATCATATGATCATATCAATAGATGCAGAAAAAGCCTCTGACAAGATACAACACCCATTTATGATCAAAAACACTTCACAAAATCGGTATAGAAGGAAAGTACCTTAACATGATAAAGGCCATATATGGAACCCTCAGCCAACATTATACTTAATGGTGAAAAACTAAAATCTTTCCTCTAAGATCAGGAACAAGGCAAGGCTGTCCACTATCACCACTATTATTCACTATAATGCTGGAAGTCCTAGCGAGTGCAATCAGGCAAGAAAAAGATATAAAAGGCATCCAAATAGGAAACGAAGAAGTCAAACTGTCCCTATTTGTGGATTACGTGATTCTTTATATAGAAAACCCTAAAGACTCCACAAGAACACTACTAGAAACAATAAGCAAATACAGTAAAGTCTCTGGATACAAAATCAATGTTCAAATATCCATAGCATTCCTATACTCTAATAATGAAGTGTCAGAAAAAATAATTCCTTTTGCAATTGCAACAAAAAGAATAAATACATAGGAAAAATCTAATGAAACATGTGAAAGACCTATATAATGAAAACTTTAAGACCCTATTAAAAGAAACTGAAGAAGATACAAAGAAATGGAAAGATGGTCCATGTTCTTGGGTTGGAACAATCAATATAGTTAAAGTGACCAAATAACCTAAAGCCTTATACAGATTTAATGCAATCCCCATCAAAATCATCAGCATTTTTTAAAGAAATAGAACAAAAAATCATCAGATTTGTATGGAAGCACAAAAGACCTTAAATTGCCAAAGTCATCCTGAGAAAAAAGAATGAGGCTGGGAGGCATCACTCTGCCCAACTTCAAAATGTACTATAAAGCAACAGTAATCAAAACGGCATGATATTTGCAGAAAAACAGACACACAAATGTTCCATTGTACATACGTACCACAGCTTCTTAGCCAAGCATCTATCATAGTACACTTAGGTTGCTTCCATGTCCTGGCCACTGTGAATAGTGCTGCTAGGAACATTGGTGTGCAAATATCTTTTCACATATGAGTTTTCAAGTCTTTGGGGTAAAAACCCAGTAGAGGATCGCTGTATTATATGGTAGATCAATTCTTAGTTTTTGAGGACCCTCCATACTGTTTTCCGTGTGGCTGTACCAATTCGCAGTCCCGCCAGCAATGTATGAGGGTCCCTTTTTTTCTCCACATCCTCTCCAACATTTGTTATTACTTGTCCTGTTGATTATAGCTATTCTAACAGGTGTGAGATGGTATCTCATTGTGGTTTTCATTTGCATTTCCCTAATAGCTGGCAATGTTGAGCATCTTTTCATACATTTATTGGCCATTTGTATGTCCTCTAGGGAGAAGTGTCTGTTCAGGTCCTCTGCTCATTTTTCATTAGATCGTTTGTTTTTTGTTGTTGTTGTTGCTGTTGTTATCCAATTGTATGAGTTCTTTGTATATTTTGGATATTAGGCTCTTATCGGAGGCATTGCTTGCAAATATATTCTCCCATATGGTTGTCTCTTTACCTTGTTGATGTTTTTCTTTTGCTGAGCAGAAGCTTTTTAGTTTGATATAGTCCCATTCATTTATTTGTGCTCTTCCCTTGCCTTTGAGGTCAAATTAATAAAATCCTCTTTGAATCCAAGGTCCTTGAGTGTAGTTCCTTTGTGTTCTTCTGTGCATTTTATTGATCCCGATCTTATATTCAGGTCCTTAATCCACGTTGAGTTAATTTTGGTGTGTGGTGATAGACAATAGTCTAGTTTCATTCTTTTGCAAGTGGCTTTGCTGTTTCCTTTCTCCACTGTATGTTTTTGAATTTTTTGTCTATTGTCCATTGTTCATGCATATAAATATGGTTTACTTCTGGACTCTCAATTCTGTTCCACTGGTTTGTGTGTCTGTTTTGATGCCAATACCATGTTGTTTTGATTACTGTCGCTTTGTAGTATAATTTTAGGTCAGGCAGAGTGATGCTCCAGCCTCATTTTTTTTCCTCAGGATGGCTTTAGCAATTTGGTGTCTTTTGTGCTTCCATATAAATCTGATGATTTTTTATTCTATGTCTTTAAAAAATGCCAATGGGATTTTGACAGGGGTTGGATTAAATCTGTATAATGCTTTAGGTAATATGGTCATTTTAACTATGTTGATTGTTCCGACCAAGAACATGTACTATCTTTACATTTCTTTGTATCTTCTTCAATTTCTTTTAATAGGGTTTTATAGTTTTCATATATAGGTCCTTCACATGTTTCATTAGATTTATTCCTAGATATTTTATTCTTTTTTTCTAGGAAACAGAAGTCCCAGACAATATCTTTTACTTAATAAAATATCCATTCTAAAAGGAGGAGAAGTAGAGGCTAAGTGCTAAAGAGGGCTAGGAGAACTTCTAGGCAGAAATTTGGTGTTAAAGACAGAAAATTTTAAAAAAGCAGGTGGTTTATACTGAATTAGCCAAACAAGCACAGGTCATGTGTTAGGACAAGACCAGGCTGACTTTACAGCTGCAACATGCACCAAAATAAAGGACATCAAACATGAACACTGGCATTTACATTCAAGACATTCACAACTGGCCTGGGGCAAGCTAGCTCTCATCCACAGAATACCTTATGGTATGATATGTCTGAAAATGTTTTAAAATTAAATTAGGTTCAAAGATAACTCATGGCTTTAGTGGTTTCAGGAGTGGAGAAATGTCTCATGACTCTAGTCAATCCTGTTAAATCCTTTCAAATGATAAAATTAGTCATTGTCACTGAACTTAAAACATAAACTAAAACTGTAACGTGAGAAGTTTCTATAGTACAAGAGACTCAGAACACTTAACCCAGACTTGCAGTACCAAGGAAGGTTTCCAGAGACAGAGATCTGTCCCATACATGGGGGTTTCTCAATTGAACAGTTGGCAGAATATTCCAGGTGGGGAAGAGTATGTGCACAAAGATTGAGGCAAGAGGAACTATCAGTAGACAAAGCACAGACAAACAAAACATAAGGCAATTGTTTTAGAATCTTGCCCAAATCAGAGATTACTATCTTCTCTAGGTGAGACCTAAACTGACTATTTAATAATGAAAACAAACATTTTAGGCATGAGAGATAGAGACCAAAGTATTATTCTCTGGTGCTCTTATATTTTGACTCACCATTTTCTCTCTCCAGTGGTGGCATTCCTTCTTTTGTTCCTTCCTTATTTTCTTCCCAAGACTTCTAGGAATCCCACTCTCTAGGAGGACATAATTTCTACACCATAAAGCATACCTCTGTTGCATATTTGGGCAACTGCTTCAAATGAAGATGTTAACTCTTTTACTACCTGGAGAAAAATGACAGGCTGTGATAACTTCTAACCACTTCCATTACTTTATTTGAATCAGGCTCAGTAGACAGGCTCACCTACGGTTTGCAATAAAAACATTAAAACATCAAACATTAAGTTCTAGGCAGATTTATCAAAGGAATTGCCAACTATTACAACTATCTTCTGCACTATATATAATGTATCTTTAGGAAAAGGGACACACAGCTCTGATAGGGGTTTCTAATGGACAACAGACCACAGTAAAATTTCTTGCTTCTCATAAAAAAAGCAAGTGCTATGAATAATAAATGTTAGGGGATTTCAGGCTATAACAGTAAATTTGACCAAGGCTGTCATCTTGCTCAGGGAAGCAGTAGATAGATTTGAAAGGACCTTATAATATGCGGTAAGGAACAGACTTTTTTCTAAGAGGAAGGGGAAACCACTGGAGAATGTTTATCACAAAAGTAATATAATCAGATCTGTGTTTTAGAAAGACCACACACAAAAACAGTGTAGATAATGGACTAGAAGGGGAGACAGGAAGACCATAATGTAAAATGGAAGATCATCTTCTAGTAATCAAGACCTAATCTAGTAACATGAAGGAACAAAGAAAAGTATCTAGATATGAGAGATACTTAAGAGGTAGAGTACACATACTTAGTGTTTGACTGAACATGGCAAAAAAAAAAAGGAATAGGAAGGAATTAGAATGGTGCTCAGGTTGCTGATTAGGGAATTAGGTGCATGGTACTACCATCTACTAAGAGGAAACAAAGGAGTAAGGAAATACTTAGATGAGTTCAGTTTTGGACATACTGATAACAGTATAGCTCGTTTATCCCCAACATAAACAACTCTGGACACCGAAATTCATCTTTCCTAAAGTCTCTCCATTTTTATCTATCACCATTCACAATGTATTGGCATTCAAGTGAAAATGTTCAATAAGCAATGAGCTATATGATCATGAAGGCTAGGACAGATATGAGCTAAAGACATAAATATGAGAACCATAAACACAGAAAAGATAATAAAAGCCAAAGAAAATGGATGAGAAACCCCAAGGAGATAGGGGGAAAAAGACTGGGCCACAGACAATAGAGATGTGAGAGCAATGGAAGTATCAACTGACCTGTGGACATTTAACTGAAGAAACAAGGAGAAGAGGAAGGCTAATCATGACAATAGTTATGCTAAGGGAATAAACTTCTTTTACCCAGGGAGAACTCATACAGGTTCTCCTGGGAAAAATTAGCAGACCTGTGGTAGGGAATAGGAGGAGCATCCACCCAGTCTGTTCTTGGCACTAGCTTCTAGGTTTAGTCTGCCACATTTACAAGAACTAGTCATCTAAAATAAAAAATCAGTAAAAATGAACTGGCAAAATCATTGTTGTCCTAGTTTTCTTTCAGTCAGTAGATTCAAAACTGATACCATCTGTGCAGACAAGTAATGCATATTACCTTACTGTAAGAATCCTTATATTTGCTCCACTATGCAAATCCAAAAGCTGTATCAGGACAGCACACACAGTAATATCAGATGTAGTTTCAAGTGCTATAAAACACACTGATTCTACATTTTGTTTCTAGGCTTTAAAAATATTATATGTGGTTTGAGTCATGTTTTTAAACTAGTTTTTTTTTCAATTCAAGTGCTGACAAAATATATATAATTTTAGTCTGACCTTACAGGCACATACCATTTACCCTATTTTTAATGTGATTCTAATCTTAAGTGTACTCTTGCAAAGCAACAAAAACGTACAAAACTGAGGTCAATTAATAACTAGTTTCTAAAATCTACTGAATTTTAACTGGACAATATCGAAATCCCTATAATTTGTGATAGTGTAATAGCAATAATAAAACTTGATGCTTTCCAGTTTCAACTAGGATTTCCCCAAAGATGAAAACAAGTTATTTTAGGAAATTCTGTCTGATTCATCTGTATATCCTTTTAAGTGCTTCATTAACAATTATTTTATTGCTAGATATAAGATATATATAAATACACACATTCTGACCACATTTTAGTAAAAAGCTGTCTAATTCAGTGATGAAATTGTTATTCATATTTGTCTTCTGGAAACAAAACATTCTTTACGAGCACCAAAATAGAGTCTATCCCTTAGTCAATATTTAGCTTTTCTTCAAACAGAAGTTACTAACAGTATATAGCCCTGTTTATAATTAAACATCTTGTATACTCCTAACTCATCTCCTTCTGAAAGTCTTTCCATTTTTACCTATAATCCAGGCACAGTATGTGTCCTTGATATCAGTTTTTTATGGTCAAATTATTTAACCTTTGATGTAATTTTTTTTTGCACCTTCTACGTGAACTGGCCTCCCTTTCTCCCACAACAATTCTATGTCTTTGGAGTCATTCTTTTGTAAAGCTTTATACCAGTCATCTCTTTGTAAAGCTTTATACACAAAACCACCTAATATTAGTGTCCATCTGATTCTCTAGTCTTCCAACCAAGGAATCAAAAAAGAATTTGGTTCCTTAATATCTTGTTTTATATTAAACAATAGCAGATAACATATTTACCTCTACCTTCTCTCCTCACTCTCCTGTCCCTCTCCAGTGAAAACTTAGATCATTAGATTCAAGCAGAAGGAAAATCTTATTAGCATAAGCCTGATTAAGAAAAAGGAAGAAGTCTGAGGAATCAGAAATAGGAAGATGATTTAAAAAATGATCAGAGTAAAATGACTAAAAGGAAAATTTAAGCCAACAATAAAAAAGGGAATAAGATAATAATAATGTCAGATGAGAACTAAGAAAAAGAAGTCTGAAGGAAATATATTCAAAATCTTGCTTAAGTTGATCACTAAACCTCAGCTCTCAGGACAACCAACAACTTTTAAATCCCAGTCCAGGGACATGTGGTTATCCCACCCTGGTATTTGTTATACCAAATATTACTGCTGACTTGAGGTGCTCCTGCGTCAACTAAGAGGACCACCATCACTTCCTTTCCCTGCCAAGAGAAACATCGGTGACTAAGGGCTGGAGGGAGAACCAGTGGCAAAGATATCACAGCAGCAGGCCAAGGTCCGCAGTCTGGTATTGAGGTTAAAATTAAATGAAATGGAAGAGAAATCAATACAAGGGAGGATGAGAACAAACAGCATCAGAGTAGGTTCTTTCTATCTTCAGGGAAAAGCAAACATCTGGAATTATTTGTGCTAAGTGCCACCACATTTAAGACTTGGTTCCTTCCTACAATTATTTGTTAGTAATAACACACAAAGAAAAAAATAGACCTAGAGACTAAAATGACGGGGAATGGTTATGGTGGTATAACATTAACCGTTAAAAATGCATTTTCAAAATAACAAAGCAGTTAACTGCACAAAGAATATTCCTGACTGACTTGGAGAGACATTCATCCTAAATTCTTAAATCGAATGAGAAAACTTCAGACAAATAAATATAATAGCATGACAACATTTTTGTTAAAATATATGTATGCAAGGAAAGTCTTTAATGATTCCAAAATAAATGCTGGTATTTGAGTGATTTTTCCTCTTTTAAAAAACTTTTTGGTGTTTTCAATATAATTAAAATAACAAATCTTTAAAATAAAAGAAAAAATATCCCCTTCCAGACCCTTCTATCTTTACACTGAATTAAATGTGTTTGGAATTCACAAAGAACCCCTTTCACATAGAACATAGCTTTGGGAGAACTGCTCCCATCCAGTGGGGAGAAGAGACCAAGCCCATTTACATTATGTTGGAAAAAACATGAGCTGTGAAGATCAACAGAAAGGTTTGAATCCAGCATCGCTATTCTGTGGTTTGGTGACCTAGAGCAAATTATATAAATTCTGAGTACCCCTTCATTGACTTCAAGAATGGAATAATACCTACCTCACAGGATTGTATTTGAGGATCTCAAAAAGCTCCACACACATGATACCATGAATTGGAGGGGTAGGTACCAGGGAGAACTATGACCTTCTGACCAATGTTATACTTTTTATTATCTCAAGAAACAATCTTCCAGATAATGCCAGAATGTTTGCCATTTTCACTGACTTCCCCCAGCCTGGCATTCCTCAGACCAATCAGTGCTCATTAAGATCAGCCTCATTACTAATTCTTCTTCTAAAGCATCTGTACCTACCACCTCCAGGAGAGAGCAAACATCCGGCACAGTAAAACAGAGAAGAGGTGTTGGAGAGTAAGCCTGTGCTTACCCAAGTTCTTTGTCTTAGAAATATATAAGCAAGCCCAGTAGGAGTAGACATCTTTTCTAAAGGCCCATACTTTAAAAGCATAACAGATGAATAGCATGATAACCACAGATATTGTTACAGACACAGCTTGACATAGTATACTTCAGCAGTTTCAACTATAATAGTTATTCTTTTTTTTTTTTAGTGTTGTTTTTAAGACCTTTAAGGATGTCCACCACCAAAAATTTTAGTATTCAAAGTATGCCTTGAACCTGGAAAAGTTCAGAACCACTAAGAATAGAAAATAATATGAAGAGGTGTGAGGCAACTATATAGAAAAGTGCTGCCCAAAGACTTTCTGTAAATGATGTCAATGTTTCTATCATGTATATGCCACCCAATACTATAGCCACTAGTCACATATGTCTACAGAACACATGAAATACAGCTAGTGGCCCTAAGGTACTGAATTGCTAATTAAATTTATTTTGATAAATTTAAATTTACATCATCGAATATGGCTATTGACTATGGTATTGGATGACACAGATCTAGAACCTTGGGTTAAGGACTTGTGCTAACTAAAAAGGTATGTGCGTGAGTTAGCTAATTTTAAAAAGCAAACAGACAAAAGAGAAACAAAAATACCAAAACATCAACGAAAACAAAAGTCATGCGCTATATCAATATTCTCTTGTTCCACACAGAGTTCACCTTGATAAAGCTGAGGTCCTAGTCTGATCTCAACCTGTCTTAGTCTGCTCAGGATACCATTTAAAAAAAAAAAAGCCATATACTGGGTGGCCTACACAACACAAATTTCTCAATTTTAGAAGCTAGAAAAACCAAGATGAAGGTTATGGATTATTTGGTTCCAGGTAAGTTCTTTTCTTACGTTCCTAGATGGCCACCATCTCTCTGTGTGCTCACATGATTTCTTTGTGCACATGCAGAGAGAGAAAAAAAGACCTCTTCTTCTTCTTCTAATAAGGCCACCAATCCTATCAACCACCCTTATGACCACATTTAAACTTACCTCTCTAAACGCCCTATCTCCAAATACAGTCACACTGGGCTGTGACAAATAAATCTGCAGGGTAGGCAGGGGACTGATACACAAATTCAGTCCATAGCACAACTTTCCTCTCTCTCCCATAACCTGCTTTCTTATCCTGAGTTCCAATATTCTATGGACTATATTTCTCACCTTAATTTATAACTACTTAGGATTAGTTTTGTGTCAACTCTTATCACACCACAAGTTTACACCCGAGTAAGGCTTTAACCCTCCCATCAGACACTTCTGAAATTTACGAAGATTAAACTCAGTTTTGGCCCCCCAAAATGGCTTCTAATCTCCTAAAATGACTGTAGAGAAGAGTTACTATAACACGCCCAAATCACCACTACTCTTAGAAAAGACAGTTTGTAAGGTTGGCCCCTTGGCTAGAGTCTGGGAACTTGGATACAGTTTCAATCACATCTTAAACACTGAGAGGGACTTACTGTGCCTAAACTGTTTGTACAAACATGTGATTTATGCTGGACATCTGCTTTTGTTCTGAGGGTCTGGAATTTTGGTACCTGCTAAGCAGAAGTTGACTACATGACCAGCCCTTAATAAAAACCTAGAGCACTGAATCTCTAATGAACTTCCCTGACGGATGACATTTCACACATGGTGTCACAATTCTGCTGGAGGAATTAAGTGTGTCTGATGTACCCACAGCGAAAGGACTCTTGAAGCTTGTGCCTGGTTTCCTCCAGACTTCATTCTATGAACCTTTCCCTTTGCTGATTTTTGCTTTTGTATCCTTTTCCTGTAATAAAGCATAACCACGAGGACAACTATACGCTGAACTCTGTGAGTCTTTCTAGTGAATCATCATACCCACGGGTTGCTTGAGGAACCCCCAACAGATCAATCAATTTTCTTCACAATGCCTAACATCTATCCCTAGTAAAATAACCTATATTCCTATTTTCATCTTCCTAGGTTCCACTCCAATTCATAATTCTCCCAACCCTGGTGTTATCCAGTCTGCCTACAATTATCACCACCACTCAGGCTAAGATGACCATCAACTCTCCCTATACATGTTAATGCTTCTATGACTGGGGTATTTACCAGAGATGGGGAACAGGTTTTTTTAAATATAAAAATGTTTATTTCCTAAATCTTTAGTAAAAAATAATGTTCCCAGGAACTTCTCCATGCTTAGCTTCATTTTACTTGACCTTCCTGCAAGGGTAGAGCAGAAGAGCACTCCATCAACCTACCTAGAAGGTTCTTCTTCCTCCAAATACCCTTAAGTGTCTCCTTTCATCTCCCTTTCCATGGACCACTCTACTCACTTCTAAACTTTAGCTTCCACCTGTGATCCCTAAATCTTTAAATTCAGCCCAATAACTTGTCCTAACTCCTGGAATTTAATCTCTACCTACAGGACAAGCATATCTATGGATCTTACCAATCGCACCTTAGATGATGTTCTTTTTGACACTTTTGTTTAAAATCATCTACATCTGTTTGCTTTACAATTCAACTGAATTGTCTATATCACAAGCAATCCAAAGTTATAGAAGACTATTTGACTCTTTTCCCTAAATCTTTTGACATTCCAGCATACACTGTTCCTATTTAACAGTTTATTACTACAGTAGAGTTGGTACAATGCTATGCAACAGAGCAACCAACCATCTAAATGTTCATTTGATAAATTAATAAAATTATTCATCTATTAGACCTGCAGCAAACAGAATGGGACACCATGCTGGGAGCACAGTTCCATTTAGAAATGTCACTATTGGTAGACTCCATTAGTTACATATGAATCAGAACTTGCAAAAAACAAAAAAAGTTTGGAATGACCAGCTAGCCATTTTAGGGGTAAAATAAAGAGGGATGAAAAGTTTAAAACTTTAAAAAATCATTAAAAAGAAAAAAAAAGTCGGTGTTTTTTCACAGGAATTTCCAAAGACGGCTTGACTGACATAGACCTGTGCTTTCATTCCTTCCTGAAACCTTACTGAAATGAAAATAACAGAATTTAATTTTCAATTTTTTAAGACATAAATTTACAAGGATGAGAAGACTAGAAAAGGAGGAAGCACCAACAGAATTTTACAAGCTAGAAAGCAGACAGACAAGTGGGAAGTGATTTAATAGACTGGAGAAAACTGAATCAGAAAGGAAAAATGGCAAAGCTAAAACCAGTCCATTTTACATCCCATTTTCTATCAGTAGACCCCAATAGGAACAAGGAAATGTAGATATCTGGGACATTTGGAAATAGGGATGAAGGAGAACCTAAAATTAAGTCAACTGGTTTAAACTTAAGAGGCAGTTAGAGCCCCAGATCTCCATTCTAACTCCCAGCTGCCTGGCCACCAACCTGACAAAAAAGAAGCGATTTATTCTCTGGAGGTGATTAAAACAGAGGGTCTGTGAAACAGGAGTCAATAGACACAGTTGAGAGCAGGGCTACAGTTCCACAAGTTGTGGGCCTGGGGAGGTAAGGGGTTAAATTAAAATGCATAAACTGGAATAGTGAATGCTGAATCATCCCCGCCCCAGAGTTTTCAACCCCACTCATGCCCCAGAACAATGACAGTCTGCTTTATAGATGACAAGCAATTCTGATAAGTTGAAGCATAAAGATCTAAAGGTATTGATATGAGAGGGTTCCTCAACACTCAGCCCAAGCAGATTTTAATAAGAATCTAAAAGTTACTTAGGTGTCTTCCGTGCACTCAGAGCTTTTGTTCAGCTTTTTAGTTTCCTGTTCCAAACATAAGACAACCAAGGACTGATTACCAGACAACTGAGGAAACCTTTAACTTAAAAGACAGGAACAAAAATAGATAAAAAGCAACATAGAAGCCGTGGTTGTGGGTAGAGTGAGGTGGGGTGAGGTGAGGGAGCACCTCAGAAACTTTTCTTAAAACTCTTAATAATCTTTACAGCAAGAGGAGATAATACTATCTATATTCATAAAACAAAGGAATATTAACAAAAAGAACATTCAGAGAATGGTCTTAGAAATTAAAATTATAATAGCAAAATGAAAAACTCAAGAGAAAAGAAAGAATTTAAAGTTGAAAAATGTCTCAAAAGTAAAGCCAAAAGACAAATGTGATGGAAAATAGAGAGAGGAACGATAAAGTCAGAGGATCAGTCCTGAAGGTCAAACTCCAAAGAAAGGAAGCTCCAAAGAAAATGGACGTAAGGGGTAATCAAGAAAATTTTCTTAGAACTAAAATATGAGTTTCCAGACTGGAAGGGCTAACCAAGTGCCCAATACAGTGGATGAAAAGAGATCTCCAACAGTACATAATCATGAAAATGTAAAAATAATGGAAGTTTGAAGGAAATGACAATGTCTTCACAATTCTGAAGGAAAATTATTTCCAATCTGTTAATTCTATACCCAAAACAAATTATCAGTCAAATGTGACCAGAAATAATTTACACCATACACCATTTTAAGAAAGCTACTAGAGGATGTGCTCCACCAAAAGCATGGAGTAAGCCAAGAAAGAGAATGTAGTAAACAAAAGATACAATATCAGTCTACGGCCATGCCACCCTGAATGTGCCAGATTTTGTCTGATCTCGAAAGCTAAGCAGGGTCGGGTCTGGTTAGTACGTGGATGGAGACCACCTAGGAACACCAGGTGCTGCGGGTGTTTACAAAATAAAAAGGAATTAAGATATAATATCAGAAAAAGGATAGGAGAATAGATGATAATTAAGGACAATCCTAGGATGGTTGCAAATAAGTTTTGAAACAAGAAAGGGATGGGCTATTTATGCCTGCCCAGATTACCCTCTCAAAATATAAAATTTTATGTAAGTATCAAGAGTTAAAAAGAAACCTCCATGAACTCTTAATTTAAAAAAAAAAAAAAAAAAAAGAAAGGAAGATGAGGAGGCAAAAGCAACAACAGCAGTCATTGTTGTATACCCATTTTCTATGCTGACGGAAATATCCCAGATTCTTCTTAATAAGAAATTACCATACCAGCTACATGCTTTCTCAGCTACCAACTTTAGGTTACAACACTGTACTTGACAATAGTGGCTTCAATTCTCCTGATCAGAAAAATATTTAATAAAAATTATAGAAGAAATGTAAAAGAAAGGGATTCAACTATCTTCTTTTGATAAATGTAGCCTCTTTTAATCAAAGACTAAGGACAGTTTATCAATAGTCATATTACTGCTCTATTACCCAATTTAGGCTTTCCTAAAAGTCCAGTGAAGAAATTCAGTAAAGGCAAATGAAATTTTAAAATGCAGCCACCAATAAACAAGCGAACAAAAACCAAAACCACCACACTCCCTCCCGCCAAACTATTGGGCCCAGTTCATTCAAAGAGCTTCCAGTGTGTACCCTTTGAACTCTTAAATTTGACAAAAATAATACAAGATTTTATAGGAAATCAGAGCACAGAATGTCACTGTAGAAAATACTATATTGCTGAACTGACAACTCACCAGTCATCCCACTAAGTAGAAAATGAGCAGAAAAACAAATTAGAGTGAAGGTTTGTCCCACCCTGGTCTAGCTGAAAGACAAGACCACAAGAAACGGGCTCAGAATCATTTAGAATGAAATTATTTTCTTAAATACAGCTAAAATGTCAAACTAATACAATCCTAAAATATCAACAGTTTTGGTGTCTTTTTATTTTTTTAATTGACCAATGTGAATGGATCCATAACAGCTAATTTTTGCAAATCTAATTCTAACAAACTCATTTAAGTCAAAAGACCATAACGAAAGAATAAAATACTTTTACCGTATTTTTGCATTCCTACAATTCAAAAGCAACTGGATCAAAATTTTTTAGGCTGTGAATAAAAATGCCATACTTCAGGCTTTTTAAAGTATATTTTTATTCTAAAATCAGGAGTTAAAATAAAGCTTAAAAAGAAATAACTTCCCAGCCTTGAATTCAGTGGCATTAATATTATGACAATCCCACTCATTTCAAAGGCATGTCCCAGAGTGTTTATATTATGAAAAATGAGTCTGGAATGTCAATCTTCAGTAAATTTTAAATTGTTTAATCTGAGGTTTTGCTAGATTTGTAACAGCTGCATTTGTGTTTACAACTATAATAAGGTCTTTACAGCATGGCACTCCTTTATACAGTTTTTAAATCTGGTTGGTACAAACATGTTGTACTGATCAATGGAAATGATTTGGTATCTCTCCCTAGCTACACGTTTAGTCAGATAAAGTTTTGTTTGGATTAACATTGTACAACAAATGCATCATGGACCTTCAAAAGTTTTATGTATTGGTTACAAAAGGATAAGACAAAAACTTCCATTCACATACAAACATTTGGAAAATGACTAATTTGTGTTTGTGGAATTCAATTTTGTTTGGGGAAAAGATATGCGTGTCAAATACACTGTGACCTAATTTGTTTGCTGGCATTCGTTGAGAATCTTAGGGCAGTTACAAGCAGAAACTATTAGAGAGAGTATTCAAAAATTACATTTCTTCTAATGCCTCTATTTACATACACAGTAAAGATGCAACAACAAAGCCTTCCAAAGACTTGCTTAAGAATGTTTCAACAGGAAGCCTCAACAACCCTTGGGCGTGGGGTTGCTCGTGCAATAAAAGGATCACCAGACAAGAGTTATGACAAAGCTGTTGAGTTAACAGCTGTTGAGTTAACAGCTTTGTCATTAACTCAGTTTTCTTCTCTGTAAACATTTCAAAGAGAAGTTATTGTTGAAGGTGAATATTTTCTGCTAAAAATCAGCTGAGTCTAAGTAACAGGAAATGCTCAGCTCTTTTAGCAACTGAAAAGGTTATCATGCCATAATAATTGAGATACATTTAAAAGTTGAACAAACAGAAATAACCCAAGAAGTTCTTCAGCAGCTATTCTCTTTTAGGTAATCTCAGAAGCACCTAATTGAAATTAATTTTTTTTAAGGGCTCTACTCTATTTCATTTTTTTTTTAATCTATCCTACCTGGCACATATGGTTACTATAAGAACCACATACAACTTGCAAAGTGTGAAACACATTTAATAGGCTGATGACCAAAATAATGTTGGAAATGAACCAAGAAACCAAAAGAAGTAAAAAATAATCATAAATAAATTTTTTAAAGCCAGGCTTTTAAAAATCAATCAAACAAAAGCTAATTTCTAAAGGTATATGGTATATTATTGTTCAGGAATGATAATAATAATCTCTTTTCTACAAGTATGAAACTTTAGAGAACACAGATTATTATAGTAATTTCCCCAATAAGTATAATAAATTTATTCTGAACTACCCATTTTTTCCCTGTGTTAGTTTGACAGTTAAGTGACGCATTTCAAAGTAATTCAAAAGTTAATAATTTACTTTAGACAAAGGTTATAAATTCAAATATCCACAATGGTTAAGATAAATGAGTAAAGCAATTCGGATGGGTTTGCGGCAACTGGAAGACAAAGCACCATCCACAGAAGACAGTCAAAACTTATCTCCAGCCAGTTCCTGCCAAAATAGAAGTCAGATTTAGTGCTGTCAGGACTGCCTTTCATCTTAAAGAAAAAGAAGAAAAAACGAAAATATGGACTTTTTAAAGGTGAAATTGCTGAGTGTTTAAATGTTAGTAAATGACTCAAAAAATCTTAAAACATCATGCAAACCATATAAAACATTATCTGCAAAGCAGATCTGGTCTCTGCTTCACCATCTCTACCATGTTTGTTTTTAAAAAACCTATTTAAAATATCATTATTAGGTTGAAAAGAACTTTGGCAACTTTTTAATGCTTCAATTCTACTATGATGCATGTTAAGGATTCAATGGGTTTGTTTTCTTTTTTAAATTATTACCTTAATTTTGTTAAGCAAGAGAAATTATCTAGCCAAATGGAAGATACTAAGCAATTCTTTTACCAAATACCCAACAATGCCATGGCATCCCCACTCCTCCCAATCTATCCTGGAAAATAACGTTGGCCAGAGCAGGAACCAAGAATATTTTGTATACTGTTTTGCCCCCAGCACCTAGCACAATGTCTGACACATAATAGTGTGTGTAACAGAATTAACAGAGCTCTCCACATCTGGTGGCAACTGAGTATTTTCCAGCTCCTTGGTAACTGGCCATATGACTAAGTTTTGGTCAAAGAAATAAGGGCATAAATGATGTACAGTATTTCCAGGTTGCCCTTAAAATATCTCTGTGCAGTCTTCTACCTTCTTTCCCAAGGCTGGAAGTGAAGGCCTCTGAGTCAGTGCAACCATAAAATGGACGGAGCCCAGATCCAAGAGACTACAATAAATCTGCACCAAGATAAATACACAAAAAGACATTTTACATACAGGTGACTGTGACATTAGCAAAAATTAGCATTGTATTAAGCCACTGAGATTTACAAGTTTGTTACCACAATAGCATTACTTAGACTAACATGGTGTTCAATATTGATAAATAATGTCTAAATATATAGATGTCTCAGCCAACTAAGAATCTAGGCATCAAAAGTTTGAAGATTCCTGTCCTTCAAAACTGATTGACAAATGCTAAAGCTATGTCCTTGAACCCCAGTATGGATACTATGGAATCCAAAACAAATGACAACTGGGGAGAACAACCCCAAAATTACCACAAAGGCAGCCAAAACTAAATGAGGATATAACTCTAAGAATGTGGGTGTACCTCAACAGAGGCAGAAAAAGCACATCACAAAGTAAGTTAATACCCATTCATGATGAAATCTCTCATCAAATTAGGAACAGAGGGAAATTCCTCAACCTGATGAAGGATATCTACAAAAAAACCTACAGCTAACATTATACTTAATGAAGAAAGAAAGAATTACTTGAAAATCAATATTGTTAAGCTATCAACTGTCCTAATGTGATCTACAGATTCAATGCAATCCCAATCAAAAATGCAGGAGGGTTTTTTGGAGCTGTGGACAAACTGATTCTAAGTATGTATGTAAATAACCTAAAATAGCCAAAATAAACTTTGAAAAGAGCAAAGCTGAAGGACTGACACTACTTGATTCAAGACTTATTTCAAAGCTATAGTAATCAAAGCATATGCACATGTGTATGTGTGCGTGTATGTATGTATGTATGTGTATATGTATGTATGTATGTATATGTGTGTGCGCGCACGCGCGTGTGTGTTTATATATGTATCTCTCTCTCTCTCTCTCTTCTCTCTCTCTCTCTCTCTCTCTATGAACTGAAAAAAAAAAAAAAAGAGTTCAGAAATAGAGCCACACATACATTTTGTTTTTGACAAAGTTTCAAGGCAATTCATTGGAAAGAACAATCTTTTCAAGAAATATTGCTAGAAACTGGAAAGATATTTTTTTAAAAAAAGAACCTGAATCATTCTTTTATACAAGACCGAAAAATGAACTCAAAATTAATCACGGACATAAAATATAAGAGCTAAACTATAAATTTTCAAAGAAAAACAATGGAGGAAAATCTTAGGGACGTTGGGTTAGGCAAAGATTTCTTAATGAGAATATAAAAGGCATAAACTTTAAGGTAAAATAATCCATAAACTGGACTTTATCAAAATTAATTCTCCTTGTTCTTCAAAAGATACTGTTATGAAAATGAAAAGGGAAGCCACAGTCTGGAAGAAACATTGCAAATTATGTACCTGACAAAGGACTTGATTAGAGAACTCATTTAAAAACTACTATGTGAATATTACACAGAAGGACTAAAATTAAAAAGACTAACCATACCAAGTACTGGTGAACATGTTGAAGCAACTGGAAGACCTCAAAAAACTGCTGGTGGGAGTATAAAATGGTATAACCACTCTCAAAAAGTTTAGCATTTCTTAAAAAGTTAAACGTTCACCTACTCTACAATCTAGCCCTTCCAATCCAAGATTTTTACCCAAGAGAAATGAAAGCGTATGTCCATACAAAGACTTGTACATATTCACAAGTTTTAGTTGCATAGACAAAAACTGGAAACTACCCTAATGTCCTTCAAAAAGTGAACAAAAACTATGCTTATCCAAACAATAAAAAAGTACCAGCAACAACATGGACAACTCTCAAAACAATTGTGCTAAGTTAAAAAGAAATAAAAGGAGTAAATTCAGTCTGATTCCATCGCATAAAATTTTAGAAATTGCAAATTAATTTATGACAGAAAGATTAGTGATTGCTTGGGATGGGGAGCAGGTTGAATGGAATAGGAGGGAGGCAAAAAGGCATTAGGAAATTGGAGGGGATGATATATATGTATTCATTACCTTAACAGTGGTGATAGTTCCAAGGGTGTATTAATATTAAAGGGCACAAGTGAATACATTTTTGATATATGTGTAGCTCACTGTATATCATAATACCTCAATTAAAATGTTTTTTTTTTTAAATAGCCATTGTGCCCACAAAATAATGTAACCAAAGGTGGTTCATATCAATAGAAGAATTTTTATAAGACTTGGCCCATTTTCACCATTGTCTCAAGAACATATAATTCTTTAAAAACTTGAATTATTTTAAAATTAAAACAAATTAGACTTAAAGTCTTTTAAAAGGACTTTAAATACAGTGTTAGGCATATATTAGATGTGTACAGAACACTAAACAGAGATACCAGAAACTTTCATAAAATGAAATAAATTTCTAAGCTTTATTATCACCAAAGAACATCACTACCAAAATTCAAGTATTTTCCACTGCATTTAACTTACAATCACTGAATTTTAAAATAAAATCAACGTTATTACAGTACTCCATATAAAAACATTTGTGTTTTTATTGCTAAAAAACTGGCTAGTTTTAAAAAATACCAATACGTCAAAATATGATCAGCCAGCAAAACTTTCTCAGCTTTACCAACATTTTTAGTGTAATGACTAAGAATCTAACGTGCCGGTCAGAATCAGAAACAGGATATTCTGGGTGCCAAATACTGCTGAAAATTCTAGTTGATAAATGTCATGCTTTTATACCACTAATGCAGGGTTACTCACTCTCAAGGTCTATGATTTCAGGCACAGCAAACAGCTTCAAATAAAAGCAGAAATTAAATCTCATTTGAAATTGGAAATGTCCAAATATACATTCTAACAGCCTTTTATTACAAACTCTGATCTGCAGGGATAGGCTGTGGAATCATCATAATCCATACTGGACAAGGTCATGTTTGGGTATTCCAAGTTCAGAAAGCTAGAGCTAAACAGTAAATGTCTCTGCCACACCAATCAAATCTGGCTAAATAATAAAAGAAATGTATTAGTTAAAAATCTGCCTGGTCCAGAAGGATAAGGAAGACTTCATAGTTAATCCATCTCTCCATTCTGCTCCCTCGTAATAGCAAAATAGCTCAGTCATTAAGAAGTTAAGATTACACACCATACCCCCAAAAGAGAATATACGCTTCCATTCCAGCATCCAAGTAAAGCTAACATATGTATTCAGACTGGACTTGCTTAAGCTTACACCCAGGCCTAACCAATGACTGTGACCATGCAAATTTTACTGCCTATTTTAAAGCAGTTTGTTTAAGCCAAACGGAGTCAACCCCAGTGTTCCTAAAGTCTACATAATGGTGACTACTAAAAGAAAATCTGGACACTGTTTAGGAAAGAGGAAAGGATGCTGAGCTGGCACTCCCCAAAGGTCAAAAATCCTGAAGAAGCTGGCCAAGAGTTGTAAAATTAAGGCATACGTACATTAGATAACAGTATGAATTAGAGGTGTAAAAGGACAGAGGAAAAATCATTATTCATAACCAGAAATGACCATCAAGGAAGCAAGAGTTGATAAGGAATCAATAAAATAGCACATGAATGTATCATCAGAATCAGAGAGATAGGTTTAAGCTTAAGTACAAGAAAAACTGATAATGTGTTGCTTTAAATAAAAAAACAACAACAAAAAAGAACCACCCAAGGAGGATGTTGGAAGTCACTAAGGTAAATAGCACCTCAAAATTCCTGTAATAGAAGCAAAAACAGTTTAGCAATTAGGCACCTACAAACCTGACCAGGTAAGGGATCATGGAGCCAAACTCATATTCTTAAATAAGGCCTGCCCTGAATTACACACACACACTCACTCATACTCACACCACTCTCTCTCTTCCCTCCTCCCTCTGTGGTGTGTGAACAATAGCAGACTCAACAGTCTTACTGGTAGTCACCAGAGTCCAGACTTAAATCTCAGATTCCACTAAAATATATTAGTTTTACATAAAATGTTTTTATATATCATCTAAATTCTTTATTACAAATCAGCATTGGGCCTGTAGAGAAAAATGGGGAAAAAAAAGTCCAAGAAATCTGAAAAATAAAAACCATCCATGGAGTATGGGTAAAGGTAATATGAAGTATCATCAGACAGATGTAAAGTCAGGTCATCTGGGTCCTGCCCATTGGATATCATAACACTGACCCCAGCCCAATTCCTTTCCCCTGCCCCCTCTCTCCTACTCCCTAACTTCACTTCCCAAGGGACCCGTACTGTTACTAATTTTCAACAGCCTAGGAAGGAATAAAGGAAATATAAAGCACAATTCATCACTATACAAAAGCCTAACACATTCTTACCAAAACCTACCTTTTGTCATATAGAAGTAAAACTCTAGGTTTTAATTTCGCAATTCAAGAAAATAAACAAGCTAAAACACTCCTTTCACTTGCTATTTCTTGGGGAAGTTGGAAGCTAAGATGATGGATCAGTCTGGATCCAATCATGAGAGAGAAACCACAGTAATTTAAATAGGGAAAAATCAAATATAATATTCACTATAACAAGGAATTGTGAGTAGTAACAAGAAATTAGCTAGTCAGAAATAAAGAGAAATAGACTACAGGGATTGCAGATATATAAAGAATACCAACTACTCCTAAGTGCAGATACAGTGCCCAAAGAAGAGCACACCATTTTCCACTCCAGTTGAGGACTAGACCTTGTTGAGAGGGAAAGCCATGGGTCACTGAATGGCAGCGAAATCTCTATGGGTTGCTGTGCCAGTAGAACTTGCTTGAAACCTTTTACAACTTGTCAGTAACCCATCCTGAAGGATGCCATGAAAAGCTGTTCATGACGTGTCTCACCAGAGACACTCAGTTACAAAATCACTGGTAGGGAACAATGGGGTAAGCTACTGGCAGCTGGGTGCTGCAGGCCACAGTGCTATAAGGACAAGCATTAGAAGAGCCACATGCCCAGGAACCCAGTCCTGAAGGAGCCCTATACACCAAGGGGCCTAGTGTGGGAGAACCACTCAAGCTACATAAGCTGGGCGTTAGGGAAGCTGTGTGGGCTGCAACAGCTAGAGGTACTTGTCTTGACATAATACATAAAATATCACACTGGCCTACTACATGGACATTATGCTGATTGGACTTGATGAGCAGAAAGTAGCAAGTACTTTAGCTGCTCTTGTCACATATTCTTTTTTCCAAAAACACCTAAAATTTTTTTAAATATTCTTACCTCACAGGTCATATGAAAACAGGCAGCAGGCCAGATTTGGGCCACAGGCCACAGTTTGCTGATTCCTGGTCTGGTATATGTTGAGATAACCTCTACAAGATTAAATGTAAGTTGTTCCTTGCACCACCTACCATGCAAAGAGACACAACACTGGGATAGAACTTTTTGAATTTTGGAGGCGACATATACCACATGTGAATGTGGCATTTTGACTCATCTATAGTCATGTGTAAAGCTGCCTCTTTTGAGTGGGATCAGAGCAAGAGAAAGCTTTACAGTTCAAATCTTTCAAGAGTAAAGGTTCCATCTACGGCCGTGCCACCCTGAACAAGCCTGATCCCGTCTAATCTCGGAAGCTAAGCAAGGTTAGGCCTGGTTAGTACTTGGATGGAAGACCATCTAGGAAGACCAGGTGCTGTAGGCATAAAAAAAAAAAAAAAAAGGGATTGTAAACTGACAAGGTCCTTGCAATCTGTGAGGTTAACCAAGGGCTGTCTCGCCTAAAAAAATAAAAATTTAATAAAAATTTAAAAAAGAATAAAGGTTCCATCATTCACCAGGTAAAAAGCTCCAACCACCTAAGGCTTTAGCTAAAGACAAAGGAAATATGGATCAAGTAGTAAAAAGAAGCCACAGATATAATTATGGCCTTATGGCCAACTACAGAAAAAAGGACCGTAGTTTTGTATATTTGCTTATTATATGTATGTATTTATATATGTTAATTGTCTTCTCCTTCCCATTTTCATTTCATATACAAGTTCTTGGAAGTTAACTTTATAGTTTAGTCTTCAGGCAACAGAACATTCAGTGAGATTATGGCTGATCTTAAAAAGTAATATAGTCAGCAATGAATATAATTATTCTTGGAATTGTGCATCTGCTCATTTGGGGAAAGAGTAAAAACGTGTTTATTTGTAAGAAGGATAGTTCTATCTTGTTAGGTATCCGAAGTCAAAAAAAGAAATCACAAAGAAAATTAGAAAATATCTTGAACTGAATAAAAACAAAAACATAACATAACAAAATTTGTGGGATGCTGCTTAAGCAGTGCTTAAAGAGAAATCTGTAACTGTGAACAGTTGGATTATAAAATAATAATCAGTAACTCAGTTTCTACCTTAAGAAACTAAAAAGAACAGCAAAGTAAACACAAAGCAAGCAGAAAGATATAATAAAGATTAGAGTGGAAATCAATGAAATAGAAAACTGAAAAACAATAAACAAAATCAATGGAATAAAGAATTGGTTAATTTGTAATTTAAAATTTTCCCTAAAAGAAAAATCCAGGAACACATAACTTCATCAGTGAATTCTACCAAATATTAAAAAAATAATACCAGTCCTTCAAAAACTCAGAAAATATAAGAAGGAACACTTCCAAACTCAATCTAAGATGCCAATGTTATCATAAAACCAAAGCCAGACAAAGAATTAAGCAGGAAAATTAATTAAGGGAGTTTCTGAGTCTGCCTGTAAAGGCACTAAGGTAATAGCGGACCTGGAAATGTCCCAACACCTTCAGGTCTTAGGGAGAATCCCCTGCCACATCACTAGAGAAATTTTAGAAAAGGGCCTCATCCTTTTAGAGAATTAGGTCCACCCCTTTCAGCCAGAAGAAAAAGTACATGTTAAAAGACTGGAAGAAGAAGCTGCTCTGACCAAGTTATACAGGTAACCCTATGCTGTAAAAGACTAAAACCAAGAAAAAGTACCATAAATTTTAATCCAGTGTATTACCCTAAATTAAAGCAACATAGAGTCAGGAACTGAAAATACTGTGTAAAATGTCTGCTAAAATGTGTGTTTCATAATTTGGTTTAGCTAAAGTGTTCATTAGCCTAACATAATAGGTGTTATTAGACCATAAGATTGTTGAATTTACAAAGGAGTTGGCCCAATATGACACAGATTCTATGAGAAAACTGTTATAATAATTTAATCAGATTCTCTCAGTTTTGCCTAGTTTGTCAGTATGGTTAAACATAGAGACCAGCCGTCTGGACTGTCCAGATATTCATCACAGTTAACTCCTATAGATATTCTTTTGTAGATGGCACAGACGGATTCATCAGCTCCTGTAAAGACAACATGCCCTGCTCTAGCCACAAACCAGAAGCTGGCTGGTCTACGCACAGCCAAAGCTTCAGGAATTTTTTCATGAGACTCCTTATAACTGGACCTTGGGAAAAGAGGGAAATTAGAGCAGAAAACTGTAAGTTGTACATCCATGTCACTAAAGGGGGGGTCAGAGATTTTCCATAGTCACTATGAATGTCAGAGAACTCAAAAAGGACCTGTATCTATAACTAGACTCATTAATCAGTATGAAATCCAGGAGGTAATCAGCCTTATATATAAAACCACTAACACTATTGGTACAGTCTTCCTGTTACTCGGGAAAAAGAAATTCAGATCAAGCAGTTTTAGAGATCACTACTAATAAAACTAGGAGAGCCCTGACCCTTCCTGCCTGACCTCCCTGCACATCAACAACTCAGATGAGAAATGCCACCTACGAAAATACGTTGGCACTAGATTATCTGTTAACAGCAGAAAAAGGCATGCACAGGAAATTCAATCTACCTACTGTACACAGACAGATAACCAGGGCCAGGTAGTCAAGGACAATGTCGAACAAATAACACAACTGGCACATGTAACTGTGCAAATATGGCACGGATAAGGACCCTGATAACCTCTTTAAAGGTTAGTTCTCTACTTTCAGAGGCGATGCACTAGCTTGGAGAGATAACAAAGGTATATCTTCCAGAGGCCATGCTGGACGTGGCAGGATTTCCACTTGCTGGATACAGCAAGTGGCATCCAATCAGGAAGATGTAAATAAGGTAAGGAGACTCCTATGGGAAGAGCATACGTAAAAGAGGAGAGAAAAGAAAATATGATCACAGCCTAATAAGGTTCGAGAAAACATGCGTGTTAAATAAATTTAAAAGAATAAGTTGTCATCATCAAGAGTAAAGCATGAGGCAGTAAAGGCCAAAAGAGAGGATCCTTTATGTACAAATGTTTAAGACCAGAGGAGAAAGAAAAAACTGCAGTAAAGACCTTTATATAATAGAATTATCAGTTTCTGTCTAAAAAATCAAAACAAGAAAACAAGAAGGTGATGCCCTAAAAGAATTTAAATGGGCTTCAAACGGGGGTAATGAAGAGGAAATCTGGGGAATTTCATTAAAAAAACTAATCAGTTTTCTGCTTCTGTAAATATGCTTGCTTTCTGCAAATAAGCTTACTGCATGCAAGGACTCCTGCAAAAACTCCCTTGCACTTTGCTCCACTTGCAAATGTAACTGTGCCTTTGCTCCACAAATGTAACTATTTGTGCCCTAGCAGCTCCTGCTTTCTGTAACAATTTGTATCTGTCAGCAACCCATGACAACTCCCAGCTTTATCAATGTTACTACTTGTAGTCTCTATAGCAACCCCCTCCTTTGTAAAAGTTTGAGTTCAAACTAACCAATTACCTGTGTGAAAATTCTGGTATATAAGCGATATTTCACCTGACCTCACTGCTCAGATCTTCAGAACACTAGCTCATCTGGGACTGCACATAATAAATTTGAAATCTCTTCTCTCTGAATTACTGCTTGGTTTTTCGTTCGAATGGGTTTTGGAGCTTTTGGGAATTTTTCCCACAACATATTCACACAATGGGATACTTTTCAGCAATAAACAGGAATTACTGATACATGCTACAACATGGATGAAGCTCAAAAACATTATGCTAAGTGAAAGAAACCAGACATAGACAGCACTTATTTTATGAAACCATTTATATGAAATGCCCAGACAGGCTAATCTATAAAGACAAAATGCAAATCAATATTGCTCAAGCTGAAAGCCAGAGCTAGGACTGAGTACGAACTTGCATGCACAAATATATCAGGGTGATGCAAATGTTTTACAATTGAATTGTGATCATTACACAACTCCAAAAATATACAAAATTTACTAAAAACCACCTAATTCTTTAGAAAACATTATCATTTCAAAAATGATTTCTATATGACCTGTGCCTTCTTGTAGCCTAGAAAAAGGTACCATGAAGATTATAGATATTCCTATATTAGAGATGTTAACGGGGAAATTTCTATTACCCAGAATGGACCAGATAACTTCACAAAGTCTCTTAAACTGAGCCAAAAAATTGGTATTTAGTAGAACATAAAATATTCAACGTCTGCATTATTTTTTTTTCAGATGGATTTTTAACTTTTTCCTTCTCTACTTGTGCATTTGTATTAAAATACTGCAAATTAAAATGTACCTCTATAGGTGTTCCTTCTTTATTAAGAAGTCAGTCATTCAGGATCCATAAACGAGAACAGAGAATATATATACCCCAGCCTAAAATAAAATTTTGTAAATCCATTTGGTGCTGATTTTGAGCCTGAAACTTCACTACTACCAACATGGTACTACCACACATGTGAAATTTCTCTGGCACTCTCTGCAGCCTAATCAATCCAACTTTCTCCTGCCCATGCTGGCCTCTCTGTAGCTGGTTTTCATAAATACGAAATTGTATAATTGTTACTGGAACTACTTGAAATATGGAACTAGTTTAAAATACCATTTATTTAAAATTGTACATGCAGTTTCACAGGCATTCAGCAACACATCTTTCACATCCAGCCAATCAATCAAGTTAATGCTTTTTATTGGAGAACAGAACGAAAAATCCTTATAGAGCTTGCCTTTCTTTTCTGGAAACTTAGTAAATGTTTTTAAGAAATCAAGAATGACTGAATATTGGGAAAAAAAAGTATTAAAATGTATAATATACCAATGTATAATTAGTCCATCTAAAATGTGGGATTAAACTTTTCATTCTGGGGGGGAAACAGGCCTTTGATATAACTAGGAAAAGCAAATCCTTTTTTGATGCAGCCTTTCCCGTACATGTATATAAGTAATGTATATGTGTGTTTATTTCCACGTGAATCTGACAGGGCACATTAGATTGAAACATCAATTGTTTTTAAGTTTAATGGATAAAGTCACAATGAACATGTTTTCTATCTAAGCTTCTGTAATAAATGATCCCAACACGTGGTAAGTGGTATGAATTCTATCATTTTAACAACCTTTCCTCCCCTTCTTGAAAGGAGTAATGAGAAAAATGTTGAGCTGCACATCATAAGGTGAGTGACATCCATAAATAGCTGAAAGCTGGGTGGGCCAAAGTGCCCTGCTCCTCTGATAAATCAGTCCATCATATCCTAGGATGCAGTAAATGGGACACAGGTGAGAACAAACAAGGCGCTCGGAGTTTCGCAAGTTTCAAATTAGGACAAAAGCACAGACACACAGTGGTCTTTGCCAGAAAATTCCTCAGCCTCTTCCTTAAAACTATGGTCCAAAATTTCTCATGTTTCAAAAACTCCAAATCTTTTTCCCCCTCCAGACCACCTTCCATACAACATGACCACAGAGGATTCATGGTTGTAAACAAGCACACATAAAAAATACAAAAAGCAAGCCATCACCACCCCCCCAAAAAAAAAATCTCTCAAGGGGTTTACACCCGATTTGATCTGGCATTCAAATAAAGTTGTGGGAGGACGGCTGCCCATCAGAACTCTCATCCCCTCCTGGGGTGAAAAGCCTTGAGTGCGGGAGGACTACCAGTCGCGCCCAGGGCTCCAGTATTTGGGCCTCGCCCCTTCCCCAGCGCTTCGGAGCAAAGAGGAGAGAGAGAGCGTGCAGCAAGCTGTAGAGGGTGATGGGTTAAAGAGGCTTTTCACAGCTTCCACGGATCCGGGCGAAGAAATTCACCTTTTCACCCCTCTTTTTTACGAAGGCATAGCTGCCTGTCTCAAAGAACAAAAAGAACCAAGATGCCAAGCCCCAGCTCCCACCGCTCTGGGTACTCCCTTGCGCGTGACCCCTACACCAGCTCCATCCCCTGGGCCTGCCCCGCCCCCTCGTCAGCAGCCCCGCCCCTCGTCAGCAGCCCGCCCCTCCGCCGGCTGGCGCCGCTTCAGGCCCCTATCCACCTCCCCTCCTCGCCCCCCAAACAGGACAAGAGCCTAGTTCACTCACCGAAGGGCGTGGAGCGCGGCGGATGTTCTCGCGAGTCTTCCCTCCCTATCCCCACCCATATAACCACGCGGACTGGTCGCCCAGAATCCCAAGGGAAGCAACCGCCTTCGCTCGCTTTCTGCGGCCTTTCTCTTACCGGGTGGTCCGCCCCAGAGCTGCTTTCAGCAGTTTGGGCAGTGGACGCCACCGCTGGGGTTCTGCGGCTTGAAACTTTGGCTTTGCCTCGTACTGGCTTTTTGTTTTGACGTTTTCGGAATTTTCCCGCGGTCCTCTGCAGTGGAGCCGCGCACGCAATTGCGCACGCACGTGCCCGCAGTGCACTCTGGCCTGGAGAGCGGACCCACGCACCCCGCGGCATCGCGCGAAAATTCGAACGAATCTCGGGCTCTTGGGGCGGGGCGGGGCCTAGCACCCGCTCAGCCGGAAGTCGCCACGCGGGCGGCCCCCAGAGCCCCTGGGGAGGCTGTGGCTCCGTAGTTTTCCACGGGTGGCATTGTGCTAGTCACAGAAAGACCCGGGAAGGAAATCGAGTTGTTGCCCAATTATTTCGAGAGTCTGCAAGTAAAATGGAAATTGGATTTTTAAAAGAAAAAATTGAGTCTTTGTCAGGGGGCAAAACCACTAACGAGGCCTAGAATATGATTTTCTAACCGTGGTCACACAAAAAAGGAATCTTTTCTGGGAGGTTAGTGTCAGCCCCACCTTACTTCCACCTCCCGCCAGTCCATTCCATACAGTATTTGCTTCGGGTTCAAATCAGTTCAAAGCTGTATTTTAACCACTTAACGGAAAGCATTTTTCTATAAACTTCATATCAATAGTATTAGCTTGTCTTGGTGAGTTTTTTTTTTTTATTCTAGAATTTAGCAGTGCATGAAGTCTTTCATACATATTGAAATTGTGAAATAATTTGAGGAGCCTAACCTTAATCTTCAATTTGTTTATAAATCAATGCCTCACGCTCATAAAACTACAATGTCAGGATGCTTTAAAAAAACCTACTGCAAGGCAGTGTATGCATATAAATAAAAGAAGTCAAACACTTCCAGCCTTCTGAAAGGAAGGAATACCCATTTACCAAAGAATAAATTGAATTCAGAAATTAAGTATTTTACCAAGGTATATAGTGTGTAAGTGACAGTTATGAAGGTTAGTGGTAGTAACAATTTTTTTTTAATTAAAGGGAGATATAAAAGGAACCCAATTCAGCATTTGAGAGAAAATGGGCAGTATCTACAACTGGATTCAATTGTTAAATCCATTCTTGAAATTACTCCCTAGCAACTAAAGAGGTCTGTGCTTTTTTTTAATGTGTGCGTAGTTCAATGTGGGCCTGTGTAGAGCAATACATGCTTGAGTGACACTCATAGCACCTTTGCCCTAAAAAGAAAGTCATTGTATTTGTGCTGACAAACGTGAGCAAGTTAATGTTTAAGTATTGCTTTTACCAGCAAAGGAAGGAATTAAATCATGTATCTCTTTAGAGAAAATATCTATTTTGGTACTCAGATCCTTTTACATATTTGCTGAAAAATCATTTCTAGTGATTGTAAAGTTAATAATTGGAGTCTTGCCATACTGAAGTTTTATGTCTTTTTAATTCAGTGGTTAACAAAAAGTTGCTCGGCTCCTTCATCATATTTAGGCCTAATTTAGACCTAAATGGGTACTATGTGTAATATAAACAGCCAAACAAAATGTATGGGGATTTATAGACATTCATTTTATCTGGCATCCATATGTATGGAGCTGTCCTAATACTTTAAGCAGTAATGAGATGATCACTTTGTAAAATGCCTGATAAGTTTCCTGAGAAACAAATACTTAGATATGAATCCTGTTTTTAATTGGCTTGTAAAATTGAATATGTGTGCCTCTAGAAACAGTTCTGGTTATAGCACAGAGTCCAATCACACTAAAATAATGCGGCAAAAATGGCATGTGTAGGTAAAAATTATTTCATCTTTAGAAAGAATTAGAATCCATTCTAATTGAATCCATCTGTTAGACTCTTTACATACTAAAGGAGAAAACACCACAGCTGAGTGCTACAGAATTCCTGACATCAAATCTTCCTTCAAAATTCAACGAACAAAATCAACTATCTTGGACTCTAGCTATTATAGTAAGACTCATGTTCCTAGAATTAGTCTAGACACCCCCCTAGTTTCCAGCTGTCATTTGGCACCCCAAACCTTAACACTATCTTGTCCATGATTCTATATTTGCCTCTGATATCTCAATTGTGAATATTAATGAGTGTTTATTAAGTCCCAGGCACTGGGCTGATTCCTTGAGCTGATTATTTTCTTTAATTCTCACAGAGATTTTGTGGTAGGTAACATTCCAATTTCACAGATAAAGAAACTGATGCACAAAGCAATCAAGTATTGGAATTTCAAATCCAGGTAAATTATCTCTGGGGCTTGTACTTCTTACTAGTTATTATGCTCTTGCTCATGCCCCTGGCTGAATATCAGACCACTTCCTAAGTACCTGGTGGGATAGAAGTGGGGAGGAGGTGAAGTGACCCAAGGGGCTTATGCATGCTAATCACCATGTGCTTTTCTCTTAAAACATTCTGAGGAAATGTATATTGGATTAGAGAAGAAAACAATAAGAATAATATTTGTGCATGAAATGTTTCAAGAAATGGAGTAAATAATAGGGTATTTGATCTGCCACCCTGATGGCGAAGAACACCTAAGGTCAGGAAATAGAAGGCTGCCCAAGATGAATTGGAATTAATGGAAAATTAATGGAAAAGGGAAATGTTTTATAACTATTGCATGGGATAGCAGCCTCCTCTCTCACATGCTTATCTCTAAGCTCTGCTGAAAGAATGAACCTTAGGAAGACATGTTTGTACTAATTACCACACTCCCTGCCACAGCTACTTGAACCAGGAGTGGTAACCTGACATTAGTGAACCAAACAAGCTATTCCTGGGGAACTTGGAATTGCAACACTGAGAGTGGGTACCACCTCTATACCACAGAAGCCAAACCCTCACACCAACCAGTTACTGGGGGAAGAAAGAATATGGTAAATAAAGTTGGTTGGCAGAGGAAAGAAAGTTGGATGACCACGTTATTCCAGAAGAGATACAGAGTAGTGTCCAATCCCAACATTCCATGTTTAAGATCAACTTTAGGCAAATTGACTGCTTATTTTTCTGTTCTAGTTTCCATGAGATTCCCTGATGTCCTCACAATAATCACCCCTTTACTTATTCTGACTTCAATAAGATTCTCTCCCTTACTGCAAAGCAAGGACCAAGGACCAGGGACCTGGAGGTGGCAGCAATTCTTCACTGGGCGTAAGCACTTTGGCTGAACCTACGTGACACATTAATCGATGGCTACCTAGTGAGAACATTCTAAGCAGAGGGCATGATGCATATAGGCAGTGTTGAAGACACAGATCCATCAGAGTATCTTAGAGAAATCTTACAGGTCCAGTAGTACCTAGGTTTTGGATTTCTTGGGTCAGTAAATGTTAATAATATTAGATGACTAACAGTTAACTTTTTATTTGGTCAAGTAAAGACTTTGAGGGGGAATCTACCATCATTTCTTATTTTAAAAAAAACATCTTTAACATTAAGGAGAAAGGTAGGAGTCAAATAACAATCTTGTAAATTAGATAAACTTTGCTTCATAAAAAACGCCTTACATTGTCCTTATTAATCTCATATTACCACTTCTCCCCTTGATAGTATAAGAATAATGCTTTTACTTAACAAGGAAATGTGCCCAATAATAAAAGACTGCATTTCCCAGACTGCCTTGCTGTTTGGGGTGGCAATGAAACTTTTGTATATGTGCTGCTGAATTGAGCACAAGCAGCAATGAAACTAAGTTGTAGCCAATGAGAGAGAAGTGGAAGCTGTTGGGTGGAACTTTCAGAAAGGTTTCTTAAAATGTAGAAAGACGATAGACAAGGAGTTTTTAGACCTTTTCCCTTTTCTCCTGCTTCCTACTTCATGTAAGGGCAAGATGGCTGGAGTTGCAGACATCTTGGACTGTGAGACACGCACAAGGATGATGGTGATGGAATAAGGATGGCAGAGTAAAAGAAGTAGAAGGATCCTAAGTCCCCAGTAATCACAGGAGTTACCTAGTTTGCCAACCTCTAGACTTCTTTTGCAATAAATAAAAATAAACCTGTTTCTTTTCAATTACCATTATTTTAGATCTCTGTTGCTAGCAACTGAACTCGCCTGCGGCAGGTCTGGGGTTACTGTGGTTAAAAAAAAAAAAAAAGGAAAAAATGTTCTCTGCTTTGTGAAGCTTAGTCTAGTGAGGGAAATCTTTAAATTCATCATCTTCTCTTCCAGCAGCATAGCTCAAAAGATATATATTTGTCAAAATGAGATAAACTCAAGAGAGTAGTAAGTTTAATTCAAAAAAGGGGGTAATGGGACCTAAACCACATTAAAAGACAGAAAGTCAGGAGACTCTCTTATCCACTTATTAAAATGCTGTGA
Source organism: Eonycteris spelaea (assembly GCA_003508835.1). NCBI lineage: Eukaryota > Metazoa > Chordata > Mammalia > Chiroptera > Pteropodidae > Eonycteris > Eonycteris spelaea. The sequence goes on from PUFA01000245.1 coordinate 911,404, forward strand.
ATATAGTAGAATGGAGAAACAGCTTTATCATTGTGCCATCTGACACAGAATTCTCAGAAAACAAAAATCCATCATTTTTCCATTGAGCAATGATACGCCCCATTTAAAAAAATCAAGGGGGTAGTTTCCATAGAGTAGTGGTTAGCATATCTGCTTTACATGCAGAAGGTCCGAGCCCCAGTGGAGCCACGGCCTCTGGTGTGCCAGGCCGGAGTGCGCATGGGAGGAGACGCCCCACCTTCAGAGATCCAGTTCGCAGCATCCATAGGTCAGGGGTACAAGTGGGGAGAATTTTTTTTTTTAACTGTTAAAGTGTTTTAGTCTAATTTTTTTTAGTTCAGTAAAAATGCATTCCTATTTAAAATATATTTGCACCAATCGTTATGTGTTGTAACTAATATGGAGCATTTTTATTGCCTACAGAAAGTAATAAATTACATTTTAAATGAACACATGGCTTAAAAATAATTTTTCTCATAAGTATTTCATAATGATTCATTTAGCATGAAATTAATATTAAAGAACTGCTAAGAATAAGCACTAAAAATTCCAAGTGAAAAGAAATTATGCACATTTGTGATTCAATTAATTCTGGCAACTATTAAGTTAAAAGTAAGTTTCACCTCATTTTTGTGTCTGTTTCAGAATGGCCCTTTAATTGCCTAGTGTTTTCTAATAAAAACTAGTTAACTGTATCTTTTTGTTTATTCATGTGCTAAATTAAGGTCTTAATACACTGAAATCATGCAATAAAACAATTGCTTGGGGGTGGGGAAATAGGAAGATGTTGGTCAAAGAGTACAAACTTGCAGTTATAAGATGAATTAGTTCTGGGGATCTAATGTACAGTGTGGTGACTATAGTTCACAATACCGTATTGTATACTTGAAAGTTGCTAAGAAAGTAACTATTAAATGCTTTTACAAGAAAAAAGATAACTATGTCAGGAGATTGAGTTGTTAACTAACCCTACTGTGATAATCATTTAATAATATATGTGTACCACCAAATCATCCCCTTGTACACTTTAAACTTACATAATGTTATACACATATGTCTCAGTATTATATCTCAAAAATCTAGAAAAAAATCTGCTGCATTATAAAAAAAATGCAAACATAACATCAACAAGTTTATATATCATACTTTTATTACTCAAGATCCAAAATCTATAAGGGCAAGTGGAAAAAACTTACATTTAATGAGCACCTACTATTTGTCAGGTATTTTTGCTAAGCACATTACATTTATTGTCTTATTTGATTTAGTTTCTGTGACATAATCTCATCACATGTAAGTGTTATAAAAATGCCACTCCAATTTCACATGTAAGCCAATAGAGATTTAATGTATCAGAAGAAATCATTTTAAAAGTGACAAAGTATCATTAATAGAAAACTGATTCTCTTTGTTTATTTTTGGGATTCTTAAAACTTCAGCTTTCATGCTTCTTGCTTTCTGTATCTCTTTGACAAAAAATGGCTTAAAACAACACAAATTTATTATCTCATACTTCAAGAGGTCATATGTCCCAGCTTTTAGTGGACTAAAATCAAAGAATCAGCAGGATTATGTTATTTCTTGCAGTCAAGGGGAAGAATTCATTTCCTTGCCTTTTCTAGCTCCTGGAGGCTGCCTGCATTCCTTGGCTTATGGCCCCATTCTCTCATTTCTCCCTAATTCTGATCCTCCTTCTTCCCTCTTATAAAGACCTTTGTGATTACATTATGCCACCCAGATAATCCAGGATAATCCTCTCAAAATTCTTAATCACATCTGCAAAATCCTTTTTTTTTTTTTTCCATATAAGGTCACATACTCACAAATTCCAGGAATTGGGACATGGTTACTTTTGGGGGAGGGGAAGCATTATTCAGTTTTCAACATCCTATTGTTTATTTGAATAAATCTCCATGACTTCATTTTAGATAATAATTCATAATAACATTTGAATGTAATTTCCACTGTATTGAAGACAGTTGCATTCCATGTAACTTTTATAAAATCTTTTTCTTTCTGCAAGAACTCTTCGTTTCTTGTAGTGTTCATAAGACATTCCACTAATACTTGCAAATGAATCTATGGTAGCCCCCTTATCCTCAGGGGAAACAATGAATAGTATCAAACTATGAATAGTTTCAAACCCTATATACACTAAGTATTTCCCATACATACATAACTATGATAAAGTTTAATGCCTCCACTGTCATCTTAACTAATCACTTACCATGTACTGCGGCTGTACCTTTTGCAGTTTGAGGTGCGACAGGAAAACTAGCACAAATATTTTCCTTCACAATTTCATGGACAGAAGATTCATTCTTGCCATACATCTTACCAACCTCAGCATACTTTTTTTTTTCTTTTCTTATTAAGTTGAGAACTTTCACCTTTTCCCTTAGGAAAGCACTTAACACTTCTCTTTGGCATATCTGAATTGCTAGCATCACTATTCTTGAGCTTCGGGGCCATTGTTAAGTAAAATAAGGGTGACTTGAACATAAGAACTTTGATAACGTGACAGTTGATCTGATAACCCAGATGGCCACCAAGTGGCTAATGAGTAGGTAGTGTATATAGCATGGAGATGTTGAACAAACTCATAATTCACGTACTGGGTAGGATGGAGCAAGACGGTGTGAGATTTCATCATGCTATCAGAAGACAGTGCAATTTAAAACTTATGAGTTGTTTATTTCTGGAATTTTTTATTTAATATTTTCAGAATGCAGTTAACTGCTGGTAACTTTACCCACAGAAAGCAAAATCGTGAATAAGGGGGTACTAACATATTTCTTAAACCAGATTTGCTTTAAATCACTGTTACCTGCTTAACTATCAAAGTTGGTACTGAGCAGTAATGACTGTGTTGTTTTTCCATCAACAGTAATTAACCCCTAAGACAATGTTAACCAGCTATTTCCAACACAGAGAATACTTCTACAAATCACAAAATTCAGCTCTGCGATAGTATCTGCAGTCTCATTGCGGCATTGTTTCACAGCTCCCTTAAATGGCTTAGATCCCTATTTTTTTTTTTTTACACTTGAAGACACATGTCTTAACCTTCAACAAGGCCACACTCATCTTAAGAGATGAAACCAGGTTATTTTTTTATATGTCTCTCAAAGATGTAATAAATATTGGACCAGAGAAAATAAGCAAGCACCCTACAGTTTGTATCTGGCCAACAGACTTGTTTTGTTTACTTGAAGTGTGTTTGAGAAAAATATTCATTGAAAACATTCAGAAATCAGAGAATTTCACATTAAATTCTCTATATCCTTGACCTCTTGAAAAATTGGGCAATATGGGCACTCTGGGCCGCATTTCTGCCTGAGAGCCACCAGGTCTCCATCCAGCTCCAGAATGACCCCTGTAAGTGCTTGACTTTGAGATTCCTAGAGTAGAAATCCTATCGAAATCTTTAGTGATAATCTAATAGTGTCCTTTCTTTTTTAAGTGCAAAACTGCTTGCTGAACCCTTATTTGGCCTAGTAACTATTTGAGAGCATTTTAACAAAAAGGTTTTACTGTGTAAATTGTCCTCTAAGACTTTGTTAATTGTGGAATTTAATAAACAGAAACCTTATTTTAAACAGAATTGGGAGGCTAGAAGAGAGAACTCTCACACATGTGTCACTCAACACACACTACTGATCCCCACAGGTAGAGAATACTTTGCCTCACTGATGGGAAGTAATAGCACTTTATTACCTCAACAGGAGGAAGAAAAGAACTCTTTTTGCCAGTAATAGCTCAACCAATGGGAAATTGCCATACCTCAACCAATGAAAAGTCACTATACTTCATACTTTCAGCTTCCTCCAATGGAATCTTCATTTACAACAGCCCCTCCCAAGTCCATAAAAGAGAAGTCTTCTTTGTTTTTTTGGACTTGTGTGTGATTCACCATTAGACCTCATGTCCCAAATTGCAATCCTTTGTTGTTCCCGAACAACCCTTTTTGCTGGAGAAATAATCTGGCTGTCTATTTGTCTAAGGTAAACATAATCAAAGTGTAATCCATGCATCTCATCAATTGGGGGCTTCCTAAAAGCTCTACTGAACCAGAATTCGCAGTTTAGGAACATACCCAGGTGATTTGGATATATATTAAAATTCAAAAGTGCTGCTGTAGAAGAAGTTCATGACTAACCCCCCCGTCACACACACACACACACACACACACACACACACACACACACACCCACTAAGACTAGGCCTAATCCACTCATTTATGTGTCAAGAAAATACATTTGAAAGTTATTAATATCTTTCTCTTTTGCTTCTTTTGAATGTAGAGGCAGATGCATCCTTCTGAATGGGTGGGAAGAGATCAAAATTACAAAAGACTATTTACCCCCTTCAAAAAAAATGAGGTAAATTCTCTAGGCTCAGGCCAGGAAAACCCAACTCATAGAATTTACCTATCACACTTGATGATGGAAGGAGGATACACTCTAGGAAAAATAAAAAGAAATGCACCCCTTTTTTTCTTTTCAGCACTGAGAATTCAGGGAAGAATATAGAGCCATGAGAGGTATAAGCCTGTCCTAGTGTGACCTCCCTTCTCCAGAAAGATGTGTAGATTCTGTAGAGCCAACACAGAAGTCACAAGTTCTTTTGTGCTTACACTTCTCTTAAAATCTGCCTCCAACAGAAAAAATGGGCAACACAATTTAAAAATGGCCAAAAGACTTGAACAGGCATCTCTCCAAAGAAGATCTACGAATGGCCAATAAGCAGATCAAAAGATGTTCAATATCATCAGTCAACAGAGAAATGCAAATCAAAACAACTTCCCATTTACTAGAATGTCTATTATATAAAAACAAAATGGAAAATACCAAGTGTTGATGAGGTTGTTAAGAGTATAAAATGGTAGCAGCTGTGGAAAACAGTTTGGTAGTTCCTCAAAAAGCTAAATGTGAAAAAACTATATGACTCAGCAATTCCACTCCTAGGTATATACCCAGAATAACTGAAAGGCAGTCAAGCAGATATTTGTCTACCAATGGTCATTACAACACTATTCTCAATAGCCAAAGGTGGAAAAAACCCGTGTCCATCAAAGGATGAACGGATAACAAAATGAAGTTTATGTATATAATGGAATATAATCCAGCCATAAAAAAGATACATGCTACAACATGGATGAATCTTGAGGACATTATGGTAAGTGAAATAAGCCAGACACACAAAAGAACAAATATTGTGTGACTCCACTCATGTGAAATTTTAAGGATAGGCATATGCATAGAGATAGAAAATGGATTAAAGGTGACCAGGGATTAGGGGAAGGAGTAATGAGAATTTCTGTTTGGGATGTTAAAAAAGTTTTGGAAGTAGTAGTGATGGTTTTACAGTACTGTCAATTTAATTAATGCTATTAAATTGTACACTTAAAATGACAAATTTTGGCTTCCAGGTTGAGAAACTAGAATGCTTTTATGTGCTACTACAACTGAAGCTCTTTGTTCAAGACCTTGCTCTATGGATCTATCTCTTCATCTGGCTGTTGCATGGCCATTTGTAAGGGATTTCAATTGTGTAAAGGAAAGAATGGCTAAAAATTCCATTGATTCAATGTTAACCAGAAAGCATTATAGAGTCATTGAAAGGTTGAATAAGAAACAAGCAAATCTGTTCTTTCTGAAGATGTGGGGAAGTTGTAAAACTACAAAAAAGAAAAATGGTCATGTCATTAAGGACAGAGTGATTCTGTGATGGTGGCTTCATCCTTCATCTTCAGAAAGACAAGCCACAGACTGGGAGAAAATATTTGAAAACACACACGTCAGATAAAGAACTGTTATCCAAAACATACAAAGAATGCTTAAAATTCAACAATAAAAATACAAACAACCCAGTTATAAAATGGGCTAAAGACCTTGACACCTCACCAAAGAAGATGCACTGATGGCAAGTAAGCATATGAAAAAGGCTCCACATTATGTCTCCAGGGAAATGCAGATTCAAACAACAATGAGATACCATTATACACCTATTCGAATGGCCGAAATCTAAAACACTGAAAACACCAAATGTTGATGAGAAAGTGGAGCAACAGGTTCTCTCATTTTGCTGTAGGGGGGCAAAATGATACAGACACTTTGGGAAAAAGTTTTATGGCTTCCTACAAAACTAAACATACTCTTACCATATGATCCAGTAGTCAAGTTCCTTGTTATTTACCCAAGGGAGTTGGAAAACATGTCTACAGAAAAACATATACATGGATGTTTATAGCAGCCTTATTCATAATTGCCAAAACTTGTAAACAACAAAGATGTTCTTTTGTAAGTGAATGGATAAACAAACTATGATACATCCAGAAAACGAAATATTATTTAGTGCTAAAAAGTCATGAGCTTTCAAGTCATGAAAAGACATGGAGGAAGCTTCAGCATATATTATTAATTGAAATAAGCCAATCTGAAAAGGTACAGGCTATATGATCCCAATATATGTCATTGTAGAAAGGGTAAAACTATGAAGACATAGATTACCTAGGGTCAGGAGGAGGGTAGAGATAAATAGAGCACAGACGATTTTTAAGGCAGTGAAAATCCTCTATATGATATTATAATGATGGATATATGTCAATACCAGGATTGAACCCTAAGGTAAACTTCAGGTTTTGGGTAATTAAGATATGTCAAGGTAGGTTCATCTTTGGTTTTTAAAAAAAGTCCATTCTGGTGAGATGGTGAGATGTTATTAAAAGGGAAAGCTATGCATGTGTGAGGCAGGGGATATATGGGAAATCTCTGTGCCTTCCTTCGGTTTCACTATAAACTTAAAATGGCTTTTAAAATAAAATATTTTTTAAAAGGCAAATTTTATGTTATACATTTTTTGCTGCAATTAAAAAATATGCATTTTGCCTCTGGGATTCTTCTTATCAGCGTGGGTAAATTGAGAGTTGATGGTCAGAGTGAGTGGACAGGAAAGGGACCTATCATTGCTGAGCCTGAAGGCTGGAGGGAAAATGTGGCACAGACCCAGAGGTCTACAGTCAGTGACCAATTTGATGCCAAGTCAGGAAGGGATCACCACAGCTTGTGACCAAACTGACAGAAAGACCAAACCAGAGGCAAATGACATCCAGTCAATCTGCAAAGAGAGGGACTAGTGCCATTCTCCCAGAGGCCAGAGAAGTCAAAAGACACCTTATCTGGAGACCCCAACCATTCTTTGTCACCATAGGAGTTGTATAAAGCACATTCCACCCACCCAAACCACCCCCCGTGTCTCCAGATACCATCTTAAGAAGAGAAGCAACAGGGAGGGGGTGGAGGTGGCGTAAGAGGTTTGAAGGGGTAACTGATGATGTAAGTATTTCCATCTGAGAAGACTGAACGACTAATGACATTGATTGAACTAAGTGAATCGGCTAAAATCTTTAAACCAGATAGAACTAACAGTTAATTTTTTAACTCCTTCTCTTCCTCCCACCCTGACCATAAACCAGTAAGTAGGGGAGATTGGATTAGGTACAGTCAAAATAAAGAAATTTCAAGAGCATGGCAGTGCATCCTACAGCTCCTGTTAAACCTCTTACACACATTCTGATACCTCTCTTTTGGCTTCTGGGTGCTTTTGTGCTGGGCTGGGCCCTGCGGTGACTCACTTTGGAAAACCGGACTTCAGCTCCTGGAACAACTTCACCTGCAGCAAACTCTGAAATTGAACCCGTGTTTGGTTTCCTCCTCTTCCTTGCCCTTCCTCCATATCCTTCCTGATTTCTTTAGGGGTCTCTCCTTAATAAATCACTTGCACACAAAAGCTCATCTAAAGGCCTCTTCTGGGTGACCAATCTAAGGGATGCATTTTTCTTTGCACTCACAAATCGTGACATTTTCAACCTTCCAATTCTGTTACTTGGCTGACCACCAAAGTATTTGAGTTTGTGGCCCTTGTTCCAAGGTGTTCTGCCTTGTTTGGGGGAAGCACTGAATCAGCTCTGTGGTAAAGCACCTTGGAGAGGGAAATTTTCAACAAGGTCAGAAGGACTAGTTAATGAGCATGATCACAGCGATGCTCCCTACTTCCCTCCTCCTCATTTTAGCCATCCCTCTCCCAAACTCTAATTCTGCTTCTACATGTTGGACTACAGGCAGGTAAGGTGGCTCCAGGAGCCCAAGACCAATTTTCTAAAGTGACTCACAGCGACCCCCGACCCTGAGGACAAAAACTCTCTAAAATGTTAAAGGTAATATGGCTTTATTTCAGAATTTATTTCAGGCAAGTAAGAAATAAATAAAACGTCAACAAATTCTAATTTTCTATTATGTATCCCTGAATCCATTTATTTTTTTCTCTTTCCTGCTTTCCCTTGGATACTCTGAGATTTCTTCTGCTAGTTTAAGTTTTGTTTAGCAGTGGTTGTACTCATGTTTACCTATACCTGCTGACTTCTTATGTTTATTGATATCTGCACTTCCCTTAAAAGTTCTTCTATTCAGCTGCTACTGCTCTGATCCCAGGCATCACCATCTCTCATCTGGGTCACTGTAAAGCCTTCCTCTTGTATCTCTCTGCTTCAGCCTAATAGCCACATAGTCCTCTTAAAAACCAAAGGTGACACTCCTCTACCAAACTTCCTCCATTGGCACCCTATTTCAGTCAGAAAAAAAACTAGAAGTCCATCTGTACTTTGGCCCGCAAGGACCCTCCAGGTCTGAATTCTTACTGTTGCTCAGATGTTATACCTGTTAATACCCCCTTAGCTCACTGGGCTCCAGCACACTGGCCTTTTAGCTCTTCCTCAAACATGCCATGGAAGGTCCCACCTCAGGGCCTTTGCACTCACCAGCTGTTGCTTCTTTTTCCTCTCACTTCTTTCATGTCTTTGCCCAAATGTTTCTTCTTAATGAAGTATACGCTGATTGTCCAATTTAAAATGGAAACAAAAACAAAAACAAAAACCCTCCTGGCCTTTCCCATCCCCTTCCCCTGCTTTGATCTCTTTCTTTTGGATCATCTTCTGACATAACATGTAATTGGCTTATTGTTCATTTTTGGACTCCTCCAACTAACATGTGAAGTCCTTGAGGAAGGAATCTTCTCCTGCTTTGCTTGACTGATGTATCTTAAATACTCAGGCCAGTGTCTGACACAAAGCAGATATTTAATGAATATAAATGAATGAATGATACTCCACTTTTCTTATAATGTATCATCTAATTTCCTGTTAATTGTCTTTTTTCTTTTATTATTGTGTTATTTCTTCATCTTTATTTTCTAAACATTGCTTTGAATTTTACATTTCTGCAATCGTATTTTATTTCCAAAAGCTCTTTCTTGTTTTCTAAATGTCCTATGTTTATAATCACCTATTTGTATCATGGATGCAATGCCTTCTCTTATTTTGAAGTTTCCTTGAGTAGTCTATGTTTCCTCTGAGTTTCTTCTTTCTGTTTTTGTTTATATGTAAAAGATTTCTGCAAAATATATGATGAACTTTGTCTATTAATATTTAAAACTGAGGTATTAAAGTCTTATTGGATTTTACACACCTGGTAGAACCTGTATGCCACTGAGTGGGCTTCACTGGGCAATGACAAGTGTTAACCTGTCCTTTTTGTAGGGGAACTCCAAACACTAGTATGTATAGAATTGGGGAGAGGGGCTGGTTAGTTTCCCAGCAGAGAAGAATTCTCTTAGCTCTTGCCTGGGAACGGACTTCTGGCTGCCAGCACTAGGAACCTGAACATAATACAGGGGGCTTCAGGTCTCCCAGTTCAATGTATAGATTTTCATTAGAGTTTTTCAGTACAGAACTTTATCCCTGCCCTAAATTTGGACCATGGGTCCCTAAGATCAGAGTCCATATGGTTCAACCCATCCTGTCTTCCGCCAATGTAGGTGGGGTAATTCCCTGGCTGTATGGTGGGCAGGTAGTAGAGTACAGCTTCAGGGTATAGCTGTTTCTTACCAATGCCACCAACTTTCTTCCAGCTTTTAGCTCTACTCCGTACCCATGCTTTTGAAGTACCCAGGACTCCAATTCCTTTACCATCCTAGGGTTTACTAGTGCAAACCTGCTCACTTCTAATCTTCCCAGCGGGTGGAGATTTTTAGATCTGGTTTGCCAAGACAGATGCCATCGTCCACATGACTTGTTTGCTAGCTTCCGAAGTTTGTTGCGATCTCGCCTCTGTTGTTGTTTATTCTGCTTTCTTTCTTTTTCTGAGTTTAAGCCTGTTTAATGTATTTTTCTCTATTTATTAGGATTTCAGGAGGGAGCAAATTTAAAATGTATTAATTGCCATATTTAATTGGAAGTGATTTGTGTTATGTCTAATATAAAATTTATATAAAAATAAAAGAAAAACACTTCCATTTTTCTTTTGAGAGTCAATTCTTGAATTTCTCATCTCTTTCAAAACTAAAATGTATAGTTCATACTACTTCTAGAAAATAGATATAGCTTTGGAAACTATAAATAATCATAAAATTTTGATTCACATGAATTTCAGCTTGATGAAAGTCAGAATCAGCCATAGAACAAAGTTAAAGCAGAGCAGTTAGTTATAGTAATTATTTAAAACTACTCATATGAAGATGAATCACGATTTAATTAAGATTAAACATGTATTTAAAATATTATGTAATTTTCAGTGCATAGTTATATATAATGGCCCCAGGATTATGGGATTGAGTTTATATGAGGACACTGATCAAATAAAGTGAAGTTTTACTCCATATACACTTATTCGTGCAATACTATCTAAAAAGTATCTACTCTTTAAAGACATTTAAACATTTTAAAATGATGGGCAGGAGCAATGTGATTTGACCCTCTATAACATTAATCATTTATTCCTCTGGGACACTGTTTCCCAGTATTTTTTAACCCACTTTTCTTTTGGACAAATGTAAAACTCACCATTCCCCCCTAGTCCTTGCTATTTCTGATTAATTTCTCTTAAGAGCCTAGAAGGTATTTGTTAAGGTTTATCTTCTATTTTTGAATTATAAAAATAAAGTTTTAAGGTTTATTTTCAAATATAAAGCATTGAATTTTATTTTTCAAGTCACATTTTCTCCTTTCTCCAGATTCTAATGAGTTTCTCCTGCTGGGAGATAGGAGAGAGGGCAGTGACCTTCCCAGGTTGGTAATACTGTGTTGAGGATGATTTTAGAAGCAATAATGTCCCCTCCCCCACTTATTCATAAGCATAACAGTCTGTAAAATTTTGGGCAAGGACGACAATTTTCAAACACTGTGAGCATGTTACTATTTATACAGTAATTTCAGAGGTGCCCATTTCCTTCCAGACTTGACTTAGTGATAGTTGAACTGCTAGTATAATATAAATTTAAAAACTGAAGCTGAGTAGTTATATGTCTCTATCATTGGAAACAACACCAAGTTACCTAAATAAAGTTAAATGTACTGCATTTAACATCTTCACAACCACAACATAATGGTTACTTCTGGTTTTAATAACATATTTAACACATTAAATTAATTGGTGAAGTTATTTTTAAAATCCGATTATAGAAATATAGAGAAAAGCACAAATAAAAAAGGAAAAATTAGATAACTTAGATTGCATCAAATTTTAAACTTTGTACTTCAAATTATACCGTCAAGAAAGTGAAAAACAACTCACAATGTATATGATGAGGGACTCATATCCAGAAGCCTTATAGTTTAATAATAAATGCTAAACCAACATAAAAATCAGCAAATTATTTGAAAAGACATTTCTCTAAAGAAGAAATATCCAATAAGCACATGAAAAGATTCTCAACATCATTAATCATTCGAGAAATATAAATCAAAAGTACAATAAGATACTGCTTCATACTGACTAGAATGGCTATAATAAAAAAATAATATCAAGCATTCGCAAGTATGTGGAGAAATTTGAATGCTCACACAGTACTGGTAGGCATATAAAATGTATAGCCACTTTGGAAAAAGGTTTGATACGTCTTTAAAATGTTAACATCGAGTTAGCATATGACCCAGCAATTCTAATTCTAGGTATATACACCAAAGAACTGAAAATATATGTCCACACAAAAACCTGTACATGAATGTTCATAGAAATATTACTGATAATAGTCAAAAAGTGGAAACCACCTTAATGTCCATCAACTGATGAATGGATAAACAAAAGGTGCCTATCCTTATTGAAATTCTCCATGATCAAACTGAATGAAAAATACTGATACAATGCTACAATGTAGATAAACCTTGAAAGCATTATGCTGAATGAAAGAAACCAGACACAAAAGACCACATGCTGTATGATTCCATTTATATGACATGTCCAGAAAGGTAAATCCACAGAGACAGAAAATAAGATTGATGCTTACTAGGGATGGGGTGAGGGGGGAATGGACAGAGACTATTAATGACTATGAGGTGTATTTTTGGAATGTCCTGGAATTAAATATTGGTGAGTGGTGCACAATATTGTGGCTACAATAAAAACTACTGAATTGCACACGTTTAAAGGATGAATTTTATGGCATGTGAGTTATATCTCAATAAAGCTATTATTAAAGAATAATTTCCCCGATTATTTCAAAAAAACCCTTTGATTTACCAGGTAATGTTGGGATCAAGATCTAACAGGGTCCACAAGACTCATTTGGTTGATAAATCTCTTGTCTCTTTAAAAATCCATCCATTTCCCTTCTCTTTTTCGTGCCATTCAGTTGTTGAAGAAACCCCTTAATTACTACATCAGCTTAGTGTGTTACTTGTGTTGGAGTTGTAGGAGTGCATAACAGTGAATTTCTTTTATCTTAAATTTTCTCTTAGCTTTTCTAACTTTCATTCTGGAAGAAATAAGCCTGATTCCTTGTTACGGGAAACTCCCAAGCTTTCAAAGACTTAGATTCTCATTAGCCTGCTCTCTCAGCATCCCCCGTCATACCCTCGACCTCCCTCCTTGCTGACCTCTGCCTGTTCTCCATTACCCTTCGGCCCAGCCTGGCCTCCCCAGGGTGGCATACAGAATTGCAACTCCAGATGTGGACTGACCAAGGACACACCTACTGGGATGATTATGTCCCTTGATCTGGACTCCATCTTACTGTTAATATAAATTAAGGTCTCATTATTTAGTTCATTCACCAGTTCACACTTTGACTCAATTCCCCCTTGAAATCAACACTGTGTGTGTGTGCCTGTTTTGCCATATAAACTTCTTATACCAGGTTGTGTACTTTACAGTGGAATTTTTTAGTCTAAAAGCAGGTTTTTATTTTTAGCTGTTTGCATTAAATTTTATTTTGTTAATTTCTGTTCGTCTGTAGAACCTTTAGAGATCTTTTTGAATCCTGAGTTTTACACTTTGCAAATCTGAGAAGCACATTTCTCTGTTGCAAGGTCAAATACAGAGCCCTAGTGCTCTCCTTTAAAGACTTTTCTTCCTGTGTAACAATGATACATTGCCTCTTTGACCTCTTTGGTTTAATCAACTATAAATCCACTGAACTGTACCATTACCCAGGCCTTAGTCCTCTGTGCTCTACAAGAATATCATAAAAGACTTTGAGAAATGCCTATCCAAAACCAAGAAACTGTTTATTTCTCTCCAGATCCATTTTTATTTTCCTTATCTTCCATTACAGCACACTAAATAATATAGGATTTTCTCAATCTCAAGAATAAAGAGTCCCCAGGTTTCAAGCCTAGATTGTTTTGCTGAAAAATTTGATATCCACATTACTCTGCTCACAAACCCATCATTTCTAATCTTTAAAATGTAGTATTTAAAAAAATGATAAGTTGTTTTAACAGACCTTCGCTTTTATTTACATTTCCCTTCTTTGTCTGTCTTTGAATTTTGTATTATCTGTATGACATGTTGGACAAAATATTCATTGACTTTGATATTTTCTTTTCAGGAAAATATTTTCTTGTTTTCTCAAACTTCTTAAGAGTGTCTTCCTATTTATTTCAGCTCTAAAATGAGTCTTATGATAAATACCATATGTATGTGGTCTACATCTTAACTGCTTGTTCATTTTTACATCCTCTACTAGAAAATAGCATGCTTAAATCTATGTACTGCCCTATAAAAAATCAGAATGCAATAAATGACTGCCTAATCCAACCATTAATGCAGTGAATTTAACTCTAAGGTAAGAGACTCGGGGACTTCTTCTGTCATGTTCTGATGGAAAATTCCACACTCCTAGAACCCATAAAATGATAGGCATTTATGAGAGATCCACAGACTGTGTGATCAGCTGGAGTGTCTCCTCTGGCCGTGACTGGTGCTCTTGCAGGACCACATTAGGCTCTGCATCTGAGCTGGCCACGTTCAGTGATATGGATGTAGTCAGGTGAACTTGATACTCTGCCATTTTCACTGTCACTCGAGGAACAATTGTGTTCAGGAAGTGCTGGTTAGTTTAGGATTGCAAGGAACTAGCCATGCTCCCTCTGCTTGATGAGGTGATCACACTATAAGATCCCACATTCTTTTTCAACAAGGGCTGACCCTGCATTTCAAATGGAAAACAGCCAAGCTCTGAACAACATGTGGTTTGGTCTGGGCAAGATGCAAACTTGATCCTGCTTGGAGAATTTTTCTCCTGCTAAAATAGTATACAAAGCAGTAAATAAAGCAACATTCTGTAGGAATCTTATATGGAGGGTGTGGGGAAGATGGCTCTGTCAGAGCTGATATTTCAGAAACATCTTCAGCCTGGAGGAAATGTATGGCTTTTGCGTTATTCAGCCCTGTAATAGATATACTATGCTTCAGGGAAACATTCTAAACATAACCGTATTAATGGAGTTCATAACTTTACTAGTAGATTAATGAGGATCTGAAAGATAGGGTAAGTCTGATCTGTTACTGGATAACGTGGTGATTAATGTTTGTGATGTAATAAGGAAGCCCTAATTAGGAAACTACAGGGGAAAAACCCAACAGGCTTTTTCACTTAGCCAAAACTTCCACCACTGGAAAAAAATTTGAAGTGTCATTTAATAAGCTTTATGGACTCAGGATGTAATCAATCAGAGGAAAGCTTCTTAAATGTTGACTCGAGAATGAACACCATATGATCCACTGAGACTTCATATCTTTCCTGATGAAATTTCTACATCAAACAAATTACTATGAAAATATGATTTATAGTTACAATAATAAACTGAACTATGTGATGTTTCAACTATACTTCACATTTGATTCTTTTAAGAATATGGGAAACATACGGCACCATATTTACAGGAACATTCAGCTACAATTCAATTTTTGCTCTCATTATAAGTTTTAATAAATTTATTCAAAGTATTAAGGATGAAAAAACTCCCTTTTTTAAAAGTGAATTTCATGTCCCTTTTTCTTAGGGCCCAAACAAACATTTTAGGATGTCAGATCTTAGTAATAGTTTTCCCCCACATACATAGCATATTTATGCCAAATTATTATTTTGTAGTGAAAGAAAATTCTAGAAATAAAAACCTAAAGAAATTTTAAACTACCATGCACATGTATGAAGAATAAAAGAGAGATGTTTTCTTATATTTGAAATATGTGTATTTACTGATTATATGGCCTTTTAAATAATACTGGAAAAATGCTCTTTTGAATACTACTTAGTAGTTTCTAGAGGTTAATGACCAGATTCTAGAGGTTAATGACCTTCTGAGGAGGATCAATGAACCAAGCCTTCGTGAGAACTATTAACCTCAGCCAATCATTAATTGGTACAAATGTCTTGGGTCTAGGAGGTTAGCTACAGTACAAAATTAAGGAGAAGAAAATACAGTCTCTTAATACTATCTTTATGGGTGATGCCCTTTAATTTGGAATGTACATGGCAATTATTGTTTTGTGCATGGGCCAATCAGATGGTTTAAATTGTCATTCAGCATTCTGCCCAACAGTGCTCTAATTAAAGGACTTGTATTTAAAGAGGAAATAAAGTCTATTAATTTCTGTCTACTTTAGTTGCTTATGGCTTTTATATCTCATGCCAGAGGTGGTTTTGCATTTTTTCTTAGACTTTTATCTCTTAGAAAAGTCTACTCATTTGTCTATAAGTTCACTGGAGTACCCGAAACGAAAAAGTCGAGAAGTCTCAAACTAATTTAAGCAACCACGTGCATTTCTCAAGTCCCAGAGAACCCCCTCTGAATTTTTCAATTACACTTGTCACTGAAGACTTTGTACTGAGCAGGGAAAACAGGCGTCCCTGCCGTGTCCATTTTGTTTTTAGCACATAGTAGGCCCTCAAAAACACATATTGATTTGACTGTATAATGGAAACTGAGCAAGTCTCCTTATGTGTGTCTTTAGACACAGTAGCCATTCTTATTTTCAAATAATCATGCTATACAATGCAGCTGTTCAGAAGAGTGATGCCCGTAGCACATTACTAAGTGAAAATGAAAGTATAAATATGATCCTATTTTTAAAAATGAAAGGAAAATATCTTTAAATTACTTGACTTATTAAATAAAGTCATTCAGCTATAAAGTCATGCAATTAGGTGTCTCTCTTTTTGAAAAAAATTCTAGTCCCTTAAAGAACAAATGAGTTGGGATACTTTAAGCAAACAAAATAAAAATCCTCAAAACATTCTACTTAGTCTTGCCTTGCATCGATAACCCTTTCTTATTAACCTATCACCCTCAGAAGGTGCTGCAAGGGGGGGAAAGTGTGAGTAGTAGGCTCAGGGATGAGGGGAAACTATAAAATGCAAATTACTCAGAAGAGACTACAGTTAGAGTAACCACTTATGTTTATTCAGAGTCTTCCTCTGAGAGTCTCAAGGTGTTTCACAAATGCCATCTCCTTAATCCTCTGGGAAAGTGGTAGCAAGACTCTTGATCTTTACTTGACAGATCTTTTATCTATAATATAGAAAATTAAATGTCAGCAAAAGATCTTAACAGAAGCAATTGGATGATGAGAAAGATTAATTCTAATATATGCCTGCGAGTACAGTTCAGAGTAATCTACACGCCACTCTTGATTTTTAATCACATTTTTTAGCATCTGAAGTTCCCACGTGATAGAATTCCCAAGAAACTGGTCACAGTGACTACCTTGAAGGAGAAAAATTTGGCAGCTGTGGGGAGGGAGATTTTTCACTGTATAGTCTTTGGTACCTTTGGATGCACCTATTCAAAAAATTAATTAATAATTTAAAACCCACAAAACTTCTCAAAACAGTTTCAAGAGGGCAAATTCAACTAAAGGGACTGTTTCCCTGATGTTTTCCCTCTGCTCTCACTGCCCTCCCTCCCCCTGTCCCCCAAGGGAACTTGGTGTCTATGTTTTAACTCTCCACATTTCTTTGTAATGTTCTGATAGAATCATTGCAAAAAATTAGTATACAATTCATACTCCACATGCAATGTATAAATTTAGAGATTTAGTAGAAATGAGAAATGCAGTGTTTGAAAGGCTGTTTGGATCTCCCTTTCCTCTGGATTTATGTATTTCTGGTACTTCCTTCATTTGGGTAGTGGATCACACCAAAGACATTTCAGATGTATTTACAAATGATCGAGAGTTTTAAAAGAAAAGGGAATCTTCCTCCTTTTTTGGATTCCACCCAGCCTTCAACTTATCAATTTGGTCTTGATTGAATAAAGTACATATGGAGTCTTAGGTTAACTAGTAATAAAATACAACATTAAAGCTTAAACAAGGAAAGAACTAAATCAGAGTAACTGGTATGTGTGGGGTGAGGCATGTACTAAATGTGTATATATGCAATTTACACCTATCTTCCGATGTTTGAAATTTATCCCAGTGAATTCCAAAGGTAGCATTGTTTCCAGACAGACCACATCTTTTAGACTAGGGTGGAAGAACCCAGGCCATTTTCCTCCCTGCTCTCTGAGATCTCCAAAGCAGTATTCCTCCAACTCTGGAGTGCATCCAGATCAACCCCAGCAATGACAATGTACCACTTGCATGTTAAAATGCAGCTTCTGGTTCAGTTGATCTGGGGAAGGGCCTTAGATTCTGCATTTTAACACACTCCAAGGTGACATCCTTGCTACTGGTCCAGGAAGCATGCTTTGAGTAGCAAGGATTTAGACAGAACCTATGTCTGTTAGAACTAGATTCAGTTTCATGAAGTGATTACTCTAGCACTAACAATTAATTGTTCCTTTTTTCAGGTATCAGTCTGGAGTTTAGCAGACTGGAGCTAATGTGTCATTTCTACAATGCCATCAGGGAACTCAGATCTTTGACTCTTTTGACCTCATCATCCTTCATGTGTAATTTTCATTCTAATGCTTAAAATACAGTGGATGCCCTTCTGGATACCGCATTCATTTTCCACACGTGATGAAGAGTTAATGGGAGTGCACAAGAAATATATGCCAGCTGAGTCTGCTTCTTTTCATCAGGAAAACAACAACTTTTTCAGAAGCCAGAATTCTACTTCTCATTGGCCAGCAGTCTTGTATTAACAGATCATTGGCCAGACTATCTCATATGACCACATGTACTTTCAAGGGAACTTCATAAATTTTTTTAAAGCTAAGCTTATTGTTCACCCCAAACATCTAGAAGCTGGAAAAGTCCAAGAAATGGATCCTCTAGAGTCTCCAGGAATGAAGCTCTGTGACACTTTGATTTTGCCCAGTGTAACCTATTTTGAACCTCTGACTTTCAGAACTATAAGATAACTTTGTGTTGTTTTAAACCACTAAATTGGGAGTAATTTGTTACAGCAGCCATAAGATACTAATACAGTGGCCAATCAGCATCATCTGTCACAAAACTCTAGGTAGGAGAAGGGATGAAGAAGGTTGCAGTGAGGAGAGAGGAGGAAGTATGAAGACACAGTATGTGACAGGGCCATACTTTGTCATCTGATAAAGACAGATGGAGCAACTGGTAGTACAGATTAGGGTGAGTGGTTAATGTAGAACTACTGAGAAAATAAACACAAACACAAAAATACACAAACACAGCAAATGAAAACAACTATCCTGAACTACAGTCAGTTTAGAATTTGTTTACTTTATTTTATATCGGCCAAAGAATTTATCTTCAGTGTAATCACGGACCACAAAGGAACCATGATGATCATCCAAGCCAGACTCCTTGTTTTATATCTGAGGAATCAGGTCTGAAGGTAAAATATTTCATCCCAGTAATTCTCACCTGTCTCTATGTGAGAGTGCTTTTTACCACATCCCATTGCCTCATGCTTAGGTATTTTAAGTAGGGTTGTCAGAGAATATTGGATGCTTAAGTTAAATTTGAATGTTAGATAAACAAGAAATAATTATTTAGTATAAGTTTTGTATGAGTTGCCTATTGCTCCTGAAACAAGTTATCACAAATTTAGTGGTTTACACAACACAAATTTATTATCTTATCGTTCTGTGTGTCAGAAATCCCACTGGGGCTCACCGGGCTAAAATCAAGGTGTTGATAGGGCATTCCTTCTGGAGGCTCTAAAGGAGAATCTGTTTCCTTGCTTATTCCAACTTCTGGAAGCCCTTGCCTCCTTTGGCTTGTGGACCCTTCTTTCATCTTCAAAGCCAGCATTGTAGCATCTTTCAATCTCTCTGTCTCTAGCCCTCCTGTCTGTCTCCTATAAGGATCGCAATGGGCTCACCCAGATAATCCAGGAATCTGCCTATCTAAAGAGCTTTAATTTAAACCACATCTATAAAGTCCTTTTAGCCATGTAAGGTAACATATTCACAGGTTCTAGAGATTAGCACATAGACACTTCTGTGGACTATTTTCTGCCTACCACAAATATATCCCAAATACTACATTGTTTTCTGATATTCACATTTAACTTAGCATATTGTATTTTTATTTGCTAAATGAAGCAACCCCAGCTGGGGTTGCAGTATGGATGGTGTGTATTCTCTATGGCACAATAACTGTTATACCTAAGACTCCAACAAGAAAAAAAAATTTTCTTTGGGCTGGTGAGCTGCTCTTGAAATAAATGCTTCCCATTTTGTAAAAATAAATACTAGATTTTTAATATTTTGTACTATATTTTTAGTAAAAAGTTGCTAAGCAATTTTTATTAATACTTACCATGAACATTTTACCCTAAAAAACTGAACATATTGCAGCAGTCCGAGAGAAAAGATGCCACGTATTTATTTTAAACATTTTCAATTTTCCCAAACACCAAATGGTTTAATTCTCTCAACCAGCCCATTAATAAATCTGTTACCCAAAAATGTGGATCTAAACATGGCTTGCCTTGGCTGTACTTAATTATTGAGTGTATAGAATATCTTTCTCTGCTAACCAAAACACTTACTGGGCAAGAACAAGGCCAGGAAGTGAGACCATCGCAGCCTCTGTGTCCAGAATCGACATCTCCTTGCCTGGCGGTGTTGAAACAGGCCCAGATTTCCACTCCTGCTGGTTTCTGAATGACCCCCTGGAAAAGGTGTCTCTGTGGGCACTGAGGTCCCCAAACCTTCTCATTCTGTTGGCCTCCCTTCCTAGTCTCTTCTGTTGTCTAATGGTAACATGGGGACTTCTTCTAGTGAAGCGTGGCTGAATTCAACTACTTCCTACTCCCAGAATCAGTCAAAATGTCCCTTCCTTTGAGCAGATCGCCTCAGGACTCCTTTAGTGACTAATTAAAACCATCACAATTAGCAGCGTTCACTGACATGCAAATACTATAATGCTCATGTCAATTAAAAAGTCAAGACTCTTAAACAGATTGCTCTCCTGTAAAGAAAAATTATCCCAAACTTAGAAATAAGGCCAAGAAGATGACTGTTTTTTTTTTTTTTCATGTCACTAAAGCATTAACAGGCTCATCTAAGGATTATTTAATTCTCTGAGTTTAGGAAGTTTACTATTATTTTACTTTGTTGTTACTATTAATTATAGACGCCAGCTCTATGCAGTTAAGTATTAACTTGCAGGTCTGTGTCCTGACAGGTAGAAATGCAAGTTATTTGTCTCAGGCAGAAAAGGTAACCCCAAAGATTATATCTAACCTAGTAATGTTCTTCTAATCTCCTTTTATTTTTTTTTTAAGTGCCTTTGCTCATGAGCTATATAAACTGTTGTCCCTCAGATGCTCTACAAACCAGCTTTACACTCTTACTGGTTCCCACATTAGTTAATGAGCTGAATAAAATCTTCGACACGTACTCATCCTATATTTATATGAGAGTCATGTTTTAACCTTTTGAAAATTATTCCTTGACACTAGTAAGTTCATCTGGCTTATGCTATGGATTTGCTTTACCAACTGATTTCCTCAGAGTTTGAAAGTCCACATTTCTCAGCATGGCATTCGAAGTTCTTCATATTTGGGTATCCTCTTTTGTGACATGTTCCTCAGCCTTCTCTTTCCCACTCAAACCATCCGTTCCTCAGGAGGAGTCAGCCGTCCCCTCATCATTTGTGGCCAGCATGCCCAAACACATATTTATTAATAAGTTGAACTATTTTCCTACCCTTATGGTTGACAGGTGACCTAGAGGTTAGTTCAAATAATGTATTCCATCTCCTGGCCACAGTAATTGTTTGTGAGGGGATCGTATGAACCGTGCAGGTTCTGTCAGCATTGTTCTTAGAACATTTGTGGGAATGGTATGACAAAAACACTCTTTTTGCTGGATGTAGACAAAAGCCTGTAACCCTGGAATCTGGTGGCAACCATCTTCACACCCTGAGAGAAGCCCACCTCAGGGTGAAGCAGAAAGTGGCTCTGAGAACTGTAAAAGGAACCAAGGCCTTGGTCACCTGGTCCAGACTTTGGATTGAGCCTTAAGATAGCCCTGCTTCTACACTTTTCAGTCCAGTGATCCAGATCTCTTTGATCATTTAAGCCTGTTTGAATCAAGCTTTCTATTATTTCTAACCTACATATCCTAGCTCAGGGGTCCCTAGTCTCCAGGCCATGGACCAGTATTGGTCCTTCACCCATTTACATAATGAGTACTATTCAGAACTGGGCTGCACAGCAGGAGGTGAGAGGCAGGCCAGAGAGTGAAGCTTCATCAATATTTGCAGCCACTCCCTAGCACTAGCATCACCACCTCAGCTCTATCTCAGATCATCAAGCATTAGATTCTCATAGGAGTACCAGTCCCTGGTGCCAAAAAGGTTGGGGACTGCTGTCCTAGTGATACATATAACTGTATCACTCATTTATATAACCATCACTATTTCCTGAATAATTTTGTGTCTACCTAACTTCTGCCCAAAGAGAAATACCTTTATGTCCCTAGCTTACACAGTTTCTGGCTCAATCTAACTCAATAAATATTGCCTCAATTAGTTATAGGAAAATGCTTTTGGGGGGCTATGCTCTTGTTATGTTCACAAGTAATGAAATAAAAATCTACTCTCCCCGCTTTCTGCAGAACCAGTGTCTCTAAAATTCCAAGGCTTGATGACCTTCTCTGGAATCCCTGTCATCACACCTGGGGCCAAATAAATTTCTCCATACCTCTACTCTACTGCATCCGCCCCTGCCACTTCCTCTGGAAATTTTCAGAGGGGAAATGCCAGGGCAGTTAGCCAAGCTGGCAAATTGTGGGTCTAATAGAGCCCTGCATACATATACCCACATCATATGTCAACAGGATGCACTCTGTCACTTGCTACTTCTGGTCTGGAAAGTGATTGTGGAAACTCAGCACTCAATGTGGAGATTTTACTCTGAACGTTACAAGCCCCACACTTGAGCAGTCCCACTCCAGAACCAGGCAGAGAAATCACCTTGGGAAAGAGATTGTGCTAGCAAATTCAGAGATCCTGAGGATGACTCTCTTCTTAATGATGGAGCACAAATCCTGGGGAGCACTTTGGAATCCTCTCTCCCAATGGACATTCACATCTGACAAATGCACTTGTCCTTCCTATCCTAAAGAACCACTTTTTAACAATGATGCCAAATTTGTTCACAGCATTTCTTGTATCTTTCTTGTGTGAAGAGTGAGAACTCAAAATATCTGTGGAAAGAACAATTCTGGAGAACTACTTTGTGCTTAACATATCTGTATATCTTGACAATAGCAAGGGAAAAAAAAACCTTGCCTTGAATTGGTTCAAGTAGAGAGGAGCCAGATAGATTTGGTAATCTAAAATTGAAATTCAGTAAATTAAACACCAAAGGAAGAAATTTGTCTGCCTTAATTTCTAAATAAAATTAGTATCAATTCTACGAATATTGAATGATATCAAAATGCTCCATGCCAGTTTTATATTTCAGATGTTATTTACTGTTGTGTTAGTTTCCCAGAACCCACCTCTTTTGGAACAAATTGTTAAAAATAATTTGTACACAATTTACCATCTCTCTATGTTGAAATAGAGTGAAATAAAGTACAAATCTGATTTTTACACCACAGGCAAGAAATTCTTTCTTACTCACCACCTGGGTTTACTTAGGCATGTGGTGTTACCATATAAACATTGAAAACTCTCAATCTCAATATTTCTTCCTCTCTCTCTCGATTCATCAAACATTTAGAGGTAAAAATAAAAAATACGTGTGAGGCAGACACCAATACAAGGAAGCAGAATTTATGCTTTGTGTCTTGCAGATTTTTTAACAGGTTTGTTAATATTTTTCTTTCATTGCCTTTATACCTGTTGCTATCACAAACATGTAATATTAAACTCATGGTATTCCCATTTGAGAGATGGCTGTGAGGATACAGCAGACGGATGTCTACAAGTTATTTTTAACAATAATGACCTGCCCCAGAGGGTCACTATGGGCTTTCATTTTGAAAAGTGAGCCTGAAATATTTCATATCTTAATGGCATATGACCATGTCTATGTTGCAATGAATGTTTTCTGTTCCTGAATTGAAAATATTTAAAAGATACAAGTTAGTACTTTTACATAATGTGTAGGTAGCTGTTATCTCCCTGTTGCCTAAGATGCTCCCCTTTTTATTTTGGCAACATAATAATCACATCCTCAAAATAGTTAATAATCTCATTAGACTACCTCAATGTGCGTTACAGAACACAAATTTGCAAAGCTTAATGACATCTGTGGGAACTCCTCATGAAAATGGAATTTCTAAGCTAAAAAGTTGGGCCTCTGTTTATCTATATGAATATATTAACCATGTCACAAATACATATTCAATATTTATTTCATACAAGCCTATCAGATATAAGGGAACTGGGAAATAAAAGGTATGGTACCTGTCTTGAATTGTTCACAATTTAATAGAACATAAAATAATGTATCATTAAAAACTTCATATTTCATTCTACAAGAATCATTTCAAGACTCTCTTCCCTGACCCTTCTGTTATTCTTTCCTTGAAAGAGTTAAATCATTCCCTTTTATGGATTTTGCAGTACTTTCATTCTGAGCTGTGATGGTTTCTATAGATATCTTCTCACTCACAGATATCTTTGTAGTTGCCTGGTATAGTACAACATAGCAGGTATTCCAAAAAAATGTAGGTTAAATAAATAATAAACAAAGGAATCAATGCAAAACTAACCACCCACCCACCCAACCAACCAAATAAACAATAAGCTATAGATACAGAGAACAGATTGGTGGTTGCTTAGAGGAGGGGGTGGGGAATGGGAGAAATGGGTGAAGGGGGTCAAGAGGTAATAGAAAAAGAAAAAAGCAATGCTAGGGATAGTTGGACTGATTAAAACAAACAAACGAACAAACAAACAAACAAACACAAAAGAGTCAGTGCATTAGAAGAACTGAAAGAATATTAGAACATTATGGATTGTAATACGCATGAGACAAGTGGGGCATAATACACTCTCCCTCCAGGTTGGGATGATCAGGGAAGATTTCACTGAGGAGATGGTAAATGCACCAGATCTTCATAGCTTGACTAGTCAAGTGTAGATAATTGTGCATGAGATTTTGAAGACCACAGGTATCCCACCCCAAAATTTGGTGTTGCTTTTTTATTTTTAAGTCAAATCAACATAGAATAAGAAGAGATAAAAAATGCTTGACAAGAAGAAGCAGCTTCATTAGGGAGGGTCAATATTTGAATAAAGAATGCCTCCACTTAAGGTCTATTCATTTCAGAGAATCACAGTTGAGTCAGTGGATGTGGAGCAGATCCAATTGAGAAAGAAGATGAATCTAATTCCTAAGAGATCTGTATCTTCCCACTCACCAGAAAACAATTTTAGGAGGTAAATTTTCATTCAGCTAAACTCAACATACCTCAGACCTTTTAAGCCCTAGATGATGCTTAGTCTGAGAGGGGAGCTCAGTCATACTCTTTATGATGCCACTGTGCACACATCTTTCTCAATCTAACTTCCCTCTGGTCTTCAACCTTTGAAGCTCGCCTCCACTCCACTACTTTCCTCTACCTCTTGCCCCATCTAGTTTTTTTTCTTTTGATTGTACAATTTAGGAGCACTAAGCATATTAACATTCTTGTGTAACCATCACCAGTATTCTAGATGAGGTATTTTTGATTGTACCATATATGTCAATTTACTTTTTAATTTTATCAAGAGTATACATACACAGAGTTTGAGTAAGTTCAGTAAGGCTCGTTACTTACATCAGGAGTTCCTGGCCCACCCACTCCCCAATTCTTGCCCCTTGTTCCCCAGAGACAACCACTTACAATTCTTTTAGTTATTTCTTCTCCAGTTATCGCTATATATCTAAATGTGTTGTGACTTTTTGGGTTTTCAATATTAGAAATTATCTATTGTTTCTCACCTTGGAAAATGAGGATTTCATCCTTGGACTGGCTTACTCCTACCTCACACATGTATACCCCTATCCTTGCAATATAGTTATACAATAATTTTAGGTAGATCAATATTCATCGTTGACACTTTCATGATTATAGGTTTGGATGGAAGCAAAATTTCAAGCAGAGCCCTGTAGAAGACATTATTTTCTTACATGATGTTTAATTTTCCCTTGAGTCAATAATTTACCTATTTAATTATATGCTAAGTTTTCTATGTGTTTACTCTACGTTATCCTCAGTCTTTTCTCATTTGAGTAAACCTCCTTAATATATTAGAATACATTGGTCATTCTATCAATTTCATCTTGAAGATTCTTTTTCTTTTTCTTGCATTTAATTCCCCATAGTCTAAATCTCATGTCTTCTTTCTTGGTTTATTCCGTAATTTGTGGAGTACATTCTCCAGTAGCTTCTTTAGAAAGGGTACATGGGCGATAAACTGAAATCTTACATTTTTTTATAACTTTATTGAAATAAAATAGACTTAAAGTAAATCACTCATGTATATGCTTGTAAAGCCATTACTACAATCAAGATAATGAACATATCCATCACCCCAAAAAGTCTTCCTGCTCTTTGGTCATCCGTCTCTCCTGGACCTCTCTGTGCCTCTCCCCTAATGTCAAATAACCACTGATATATTTTTGACAATATAGATCAGTTTGAATTTCCTAGAATTTTATAACAATAAAATTATAGAGGGTGTACACTCAACATAATAATTTGAGCTTCATCCATGTTGTATCGTATAAATAGTTCATGCCTTTTTATTCCTGAGTAGTATTCCATAGTGCACATAGACAATTTCTTGATTCATTCAATTATTGGTTTACATTTGGATTGTTTCCAGTTCGGAGCTGTTACAAATAAAGCTGCTATGTTCATTCATATATAGCTCCTTTTATGTATGAATGCTGTTTTTTCCTTTGGATAAATCTGAAGAAATTTAGATCTATGCTTTCTAGAAGTCAAATGGCTGGTTGCTTCAGTGGATATCTGTTTAACTCTTTGAGAAACTGTCAAACTGTTTCCCAAAGTGGTTGTGCCATTCTGCATCCTCAATAGAAGAGTAGGAGAGTTTCAGCTACTCCTCACCAACACTTGGTATAGTTGGTCCTTCTAAATTAGCCATTCTAATTAGGTAAGTACTTGTATTTCATTGTGGTTTTAATTTGCATTTTTCTAATGACTAATGATGTTAAGCATCTTTTTGTAGGCTTATTTACCATCTGAATATTTTCATTGATCTATTTAAACTGAAGACTTTAAAAAAATGAGTTATTTGTTTTCTTATTGAGTTAGAGCATTCTTCTTACATTCTGGATAAAAATTCTTTATCAGGTATGTAATTTATGGATGATTTCTCTCATTTTTGTGGTGTCATTTCATTCTCTTAACAGTGACTTTTAAAGGGTAGAACTTCTTGGGTAAAGATGGCAGAGTAGGTAGATGCTATGCTCACCTCTTCCCATGACCACATCAAAATTACAACTAAACTCTTGAACAACTATCAATGAGAATCGCCTGAAGTCTAGCCGAACAGAAATCCTATAACTAAGGATAGATAGCAGAAGCCAACTGGAGACTGGTAGGAGGGGCAGAGATGCAGAATGGCTGGTACCACATCCATGTGTGGTTGTTAAAAATTGGGAGGGAGATCTCAGCTGCAGAGATCTCTCCCTGAGAAACAAGGAGTCCTATCCCCACACCAGGCTCCTGAGCCAAGGGGTCCAGAGAGGTCCCTGTAGCTTCTGGCTGTGAAACCAGAGGGGACTGTGGCTGAGTGAAATGGAGGGCAGCTTGAATTCCAGGCCCTTAAGGGGCCCACACATGAATTTACTTACTGATGGACTCATTCTCTCTGAGCTCCAGCACTGAGGCAGCAGCTTGAAAGATTCCAGGGACATACAGGGAGGAACTAAATTGTCTAGCTTCAGAGTGGGGGCTGGAGGAGAAGTTTTCTCCCAGATGGAAGTACTGGCAAAAGCCATTGTTCCTTTGTTAAGCCCTCTTTTCACTGAGCCTGCATAGGCAGGCAGGCACAATATTTGAGTCTCTATCAACCTGGCTAACACCATTTGCCTTGCCTGGTGATTCCCTGAGACCCTGCCCAATCCAAATTGTGGGCCCACACAAACCTCTTCCAGTGGCTCTTCCATATAAATGGCCTGTCTTGGCTCATGCTGTGGACTTTCCTAAAATCTCTTGAAGGTCCACAGACCTCAAACAAGAAGCGTTTGGCCTTGGCATGCTCTGTACCTCTTGCTAAGCAGCCCTAAGCCTGGTACTAGCAGCAAACAGCCTCAGTTCACAGCTTTGCCTCTTCCAGACACCTCCAAGTTTAACACAAGTGGCAATCATCTGCAGATCACTTTGTAGCTCATTCAAGTGGCCCCAGACCAGGCACAGGCAGCCATTGACCTTGGCCATCACCAGAGCCCCTCCAAGGGGCCCCAGACCCAACATATGTGGTGGCCAGCTTCAGGCCTCCCAGAACACTACCCAACCAGCTCCACCAACAATGTACCCAAAGGGCAATTAGCAGGCACCAGAGTTTCACTAAAGTGAGTCCTGCTCTGTAGGATCAGCCCCTGCATAACAGCTTCTCTATTGAAATGATGGCCAGTCTTCATAATCAGCCTGAAGGTCAATCCTCCTGAATAATATACCAACAGTGATCAAGGCTCAACTACAACAGGAAGGCACACAAGGCACACAATCCACAAGAAGGACAGATATAGAGCACCCAGGTCATGAGACAGGGGAGACTGTACCACTAAGCCCCATAAAATACCTACCACATAACGCCACTCAACAAGACCAGGAGACATAGCAGCTCTGCCTAATACTTGGAAAAAAACACAGGGAAGAAGCCAAAATGAGGAGAAAAAGAAATATGTCTTAAATGAAAGATCAGAACAAAGCTCCAGAAAAAAAACTAAACAAAATGGAGACGAGCCATCTACCAGATGAAGACTTCAAAACGGTGGTTATAAGAATGTTCAATGATTTCATTGACAACTTCAACAAAGAGATAGGAAACAAAAATGGACAGAAAACAATAAAAAAGAATCAATCAATATGAAGAATATAATAACTGAAATGAAGAATACATTAGAAGAAATCAACAGTAGATAATATGAAGCAGAGAACCAAATCATAAATTTGGAAGACAAGGTAGAAGAAAACACCCAATCGAAACATCAAAAGAAAAAAGAATCCAAAAAAATGTGGCTAGTTTAAGGGGATGCTGGGACAACATGAAGCATACCAACATTCATATCATAGGGTTACCAGAAGGGGAAGAGAGAAAGCAAGGGATTGAGAACCTATTTGAAGAAATAATGGTGGAAAACTTCCCTAACCCAGTGAAGGAAATATACATACAAGTTCAGAAAATGCAGAAAGTCCCAAACAAGATAAACTCAAATAGGTTCACACCAAGACACATCATAATTAAAATGTCAAAGGTTAAAGAGAAAGAGACAATCTGAAAAGCAGCAAGACAAAAACAGATAGTTACCTACAAGGGAACTTCTGTAAGACTGTCAGCTGATTTTTTAACAGAAACGTTTCAGGTCAGAAGAAATTGGCAGGAAATATTCAAAGTGATGAAAAGCAAGGATCTGCAACCAAGACTATTCTATTTAGCAAAGCTGCCATTTAGAATTAAAGGATAGATAAAGAGCTTCCAACACAAGAAAAAGCTAAAGGAGTTCAACACCATCAAACCAGTATTACAAGAAATGTTAAAGGAACTTCTTTGGAAAAAAGAAGGAAAAAAAAGAGATAAATATACAAATAATAAAATGGCAATAACTACATATCTATGAACAATTACTTTGAATGTAAATGGATTAAATGCTTCAATCAAAAGACATAGGGGGGCTGAATGGATAAGAAAACAAGACACTGACATATGTCGCCTACAAGAGACTCGCTTCAGATCAAAAAACATACACAGACTGAAGGTAAAGTTATGAAAAAAGATATTTCATGAAAATGGAAACAAATAAATAAACAAGGTTAGGGGAGCAATACTTACACAGGACGAAACAGACTTTAAAACAAAGACAAGAGATAAAAGACCCAGTAATCTCACTTCTGAGTATTTATTCAAAGAAACCCATTTCCATATAAGTTTTATAATCCCCTTATTAATTTGGACAAAATGAAAGGTCTTCTGGGATTTTGATTTTGAATGCATTAACTCTATAGATCAATTAGGGGATAACTGGACAGGAAGAAAAGGAATTTTTAAGTAAGAGTATGGCAATAGTCGAGGGACTACAGAGTTGGAGTCCTTATGGTTGCAAGTAATAAACTTATCACCAGGATTAAAGGATCCTTCAGGAAATAGGCTCTGGGAATAGTAGTTAAGTAAATTATTAAGGAAAGATAATGACTCAAAAGGATCATGGTCCAGAAGGAGCTGACCCACTAGGAAAATAAAAATAAGAAGAGTTATGACAAATTTGTTCTTCTATTTCTAAGATGCACTGTTCCTTGCATTACACTTGTCTTGTATTCTCCATTCTTTTTGGTCTAATCATCTCTTTTCTCTCTTTTATAATTACATAATTTTCCAAATATGTGTGTATTACATGCCATTGAGTCAGCATAGATTCCTGGTTTCCCTATGAATAAGTGACATCCATAATGTCCTGTCCTCAACAGCCCTGCTCAGCTCCTGTAGACTCATGCCCATGGCTTCTTTGAAGAAGTCAATCCATTTCATATTTAGTCTTCTTTTCCTGCTGCCTTCTATTTTTCCCTGGGATTATCATCTTTTCCAAAGAACTTTACCTTCCCATGATGTACCCGAAATAGGACAGATTCAGTTTTATCACTTTTGTCTCCTGCCATGTTTCATGCCTAATTTGTTGTAAGACCCACATATTCAGTTTCTAAATATACCATTTTCTAAATGTGCCTACTTTTTCACAATCCTGGTGATTTGTATAAGCTGTTTGTTACATTCATCTATTTGTTCACTCATTCATTCAATAAATACTTCCTGTTCCTACCATGTGCCAGGCACTGAGCTAGGTGCTGGAGGTATTTCCACCTAGACCATTACCTCCAAATGCCCTCTTTCTCTACCTGAACTTTCACTTAGTTGAATTACTCTGACTTTGACTGTGGGCTCATTCAAGGTGCTAGACATGCTTTAAACCCCAGCTCAAATCACAATCTCTAATATGATTTTCTGTTTCCTCCAGCCAGAGTTAATTGCTTCTGCCACACTCTATAATGGTACTTCAATAATGTTTTGCTTGTTCATTTGGGTATTCATTCATTATTTCATCAGATATTTTTGAGAGCTTGCTATATGCCTGATACTGTGTTATGAGCTGGAGAAACCATGGTGTGATGTAAGTGCCAACAGATGTTTGTGCCTAATGCAATGGAAACTCTAAGGTGGAACAGCTAATAGTGTGTTGTAATTGTTTCCTTTGGTCCCTATGTTGTTCACAGACCTGGAACTACCTGAAGGCATGGATTATATCTTCTTGTTATTCCCAGAACTTAGCACAGACTCTGGCACATGGAAGATGCTTATTAAAGATTTGTTATGTCTTTAAAACCCACCACTATGTTATTTGAATAATTGGGAACCAACATGCATTTTATCATCATACAGCCACCAAATCAATTCTCTTTCCAGGCCTGCACATTTTGGTTTGTGCCTTTTCTCAAAGTTGATTTAAAACAAAAGCTCATCTACAACTCAGCTACATTTCAGACATTTGGGCCTGGTCTGATTGGCAACATATCAAACCGATTTAAGATTTCCAGGCAGGTAGATTGTGAAGGGTAGCTCAGGAATGATGGTGCTTAGAGAGAGGTGAAGGAGGAAAATAAATTGTTGGAAGATGTGATAAAGGCCAAATATAAGGCTGGTCTCCTTCACTATTTTTTCTAGAGCCAGTTAGCCCTGGCAAAAGCTTAACAAGTTAGCTTTAGGCTAGGATATGAAATAAAATGAAGTATCCTAGATGAACTAAAGACTAAAAGCAGAAAATAATTGAATGACATTTAAAAATATGTCCCCCACCCAGTGTAAAGTATTGCAATTGCTGACCTGTGGATCTGTATCCTTGACAGCTCCAGATTTTTGTTGCTGATAGATGTAGTTAAAGGTGATGCAATAATTTGCAGATTTTATACCTAACAATGGAAATATGATCCCTCTCCCTTTTTAAAATAGAAAATAAGATATGCTGAGGAAAGATGCATGAATTAGTTTTGGGGTGTTATCATGTTTTGTGATTTAAAATCTATGTTTAGCTATCCTCGTGGTCAGTGAGGTTCTTCTCTAGGTAGATTAATTTGTTCTAGAAAATGAGATGATGAGATAACAATAAGCACAGAAACGTTCCACTGTTTGGAAGACTTGCATTCTAATGTGGTTATTAAGCTAATTTGCTTATTTGAATTCCATCTTTGTGTTGACCTGTGTCTCAAAATGATGATGTATTCTAGAACCTCAGACCTACCTATGGAAGAGTTTGGGTAGAGCAGATTAGATTCCCTTAATGTCACTGTCACTTTGCTCAAAACAAATGAAATTCCTCTATAATAAATACAGTATTATAGAAATCTCTGTGTCACAGAATGCCAATAAAAGCATTGATCCATTTACTTTTTCTCATTAGATTTGAGAAAAAAATAATTTCATCAATAAAATAATTATATTGATTATAATTCAGAAGTTACGTCCAGATTTTCTAATCCTGTATCAGCAAGTTAATTTATTTTACTAAAATGTATTGCAACAGAGTTTCATTCAAGTTAATTGGCCTTCCGATTACCCTTGTTCTTGGATAATTCTTTTGGGGGTTTAGGCACCCTTGGAAATGCCAGTTAAAAGATAATATATCTAGAATTTCTTTTTTCTCCTACATGGAAAAATTTGTCTCCCCATCTGGGAGAAATATTTCCTCTAATTCCAATGCCCTTGCTCTCCTTCTTTGTCCATCTGGAGAACATCCTCTTACTTTGCAAGAATCAGGCCAAAGGTCATATCAACCATGAAAACATTCCTAATTCTCCACTTAACACTAGAATTGCATTCTTCTGTACACGTTTCTGTTTTCCATTACTGTGTGTGTGCAAATATTTTAAAAATTGTTTTTTTTTGTGATAATTGTAGATTCACCTATAGCTCTAAGAAACAGCACAGGGAGAGCTGTACACAGTTTATCCAGTTTACCCAAAGGTAATATATTTCAAAACCATGTACAATATCACAACCAGGATATTGACACTGATGCAGTCAAGATACAGAACAGTTCCAACACTACAAGGATCTCTCTTGTTGCCCTTTTATAGCTATGCCTACCTCCCCGCATCCTCCATCCTTGCTTGTTGGCAACTATTAATCTTTTTTTTTCACTTATATAATTTTTTTCACTTCAAGAATGTTATATAAAGGGAATAATACAGTATATGAACTTTGGGATTGGCTTTTTCACTCAGCATAATTCTCTGAGATTTATCCAATTTGCTGCATGTTCTACATATCAATAGTTCCTTTTTATTCTGAATAGTATTTCACAATATGGATGTAGCAAAGTTTGTTTAATCATTCACACATAGGCTATTACAAATAAAACTGCTATGAACATTTATATACAGGTTTTTGTGTAAATATAAGTTTTCATTTCTCTTATATTATATTTTTAATTATACCCAAGTGTATAATTGCTAGGTCATTTGGTAGTGGCATGCTTGGTTTTGTAAGAAGCTACCAACTTGTTTTCTAGAATGGCTGTACAAGTTTACATTCCTACCAGAAATGTATGAGCAATCTAGTTTCTTCACATCCTTATCAGCGTTTGGTGTTCTCATTATTTTTATTTTAGCCATTTAAATAGGTGTGTAATGACATTTCATTGTAGTTTTAATTATTTCCACTTACCTGATGGCTAATGATGTTGAACATCTTTTCATGTGCTTATTTACTATCCGTATATCATTATTGGCAAAATATATGGGCTTTCTGTTCATTTTTTAATTAAATTTTTTAACGTTCAGTTTTGAGACTAGAAACTAGTCCTTTGTCAGATATGTATGTGATTTGCAAACATTTGCTTCCACAATGTAGCTTGTCTTTTTATGTTCTTCACATGGGATTTAACAGAACAAAAGTTTTTAATTTTGATGAGGTCCAAATAACAATTTTTTTCCTGTTATGTACTGTGATTTTGATACCAAGTCTAAGAATTCTATACTTATTTCCAGATCTTAAAGAAGTTTTATATATTTTTCCATAAGTTTTATAGATTTACATTTTACATTTAATTCCATGATCCATTTTTGGTTAATTTCAGTGTCAATTATGAGGTTTAGGCCAATGTTTGATTGCTCCAGCACGATTTGTTGAAAAAGCTATCCTTCATCCACCTTTGTTTAAAAACCAGTTGAGAATATTTGTGTGGGTCTATTTTCAGGTTCCGTATTCTGTTGCATTCGCCTATGTGTTTACGCCTCTGCCAATATCACATGGTCTTACTGTAGCTGTTATAGTAAGCCTTAACTAGAGTGATTCCCTCCATTTAATTCTTCTTTCTCAAGATTGTTTTAGTTATTTGGGGGCATGTGCCTTTCCATATAATTTTTACAATAAACTTGGCTATGTCTATAAAAATATCTTGCAGATTTTGATGGGAATTGCTTTAAACCTATAGATCTATTCAGTGAGAAATGACATCTTCATTATACTGAGTCTTCTAATTCTTGAATACAGTATGTCTTTCCATTTATTTAGGTGTTCTTTGATTTTTTTCATCAACATTTTGTAATGTTCAACATACAAATCCTGTGCATGTTTTGTTAAAAATGTATCTAAGTATTTCATTCTATTTAGAGCAATTATAAATAATACCGTTTTTAATATCATTTTTATATGTTCGTTGTTAGTATATAGAAATGTGATTGACATTTGTGTGGTACTCTTGCATTCTACAACCTTGCTGAACTACTGTTCAGTTTTAGGAATTTAATTGTTTCCTTGTTTTATAGGTATCTTGCAATTTTGTACATCAATAATCATGTCAATCTGCAAATATGGACAGTTTATTTCTTCCCATCCAGTCTGTATGCCTTTTATTTTATTTTCTTGTCTTATTGTAGTAGTAGCAGCAGAATAGAACCACTGCCACCTGGTTCTGCATGGTAGGAAATGGAAGGTCAGCTGCGCCCTTGGTCCCATCAACACCATACCACATGGTATATAATCGGAGCACCACCTGTTTCTCTGGGTCAAGAATGGGGTGGAAGATTAACTTCCTATTCAGTCTTGATGAAAGTGTGGGAGATATTGCCAAAAGAGTTTCTAGTTAGGTCACAATTTTTCTGGTCTTTTGACTAGAAAACAGGGCTTTTTTGAAGATTTTTTTTCTGTCTGTGCCTTTGGCAATTCCAGGTGAGAGGAAACCTGCTGTCGTGTCATTCCTTAAGTCTTAAGGTCCTGAGGCAGTTGGTCTTTTTCTTCATACCTCTTAGAAACTGACTATGCTTTTGTATTGTGTTATATCCATTGATTATTTATTAGTCATAAGGGATAACCTGAGAGGAAAGGAGCTACCCTATTTCAGCAGAACTGGAAGTCCTGTTACTGACTTTGAATTCTTCGAAGATCATGGATTCTGTCTGCTTCTTTTCTATAACATCAAGACTAGCTAGTATATTGTCTGTCACATAGTAGATAGTTTAATAATACTGGTTTAATACATAAGTAATTAATATTTGTTGAGAAAATAACTTTGTACTGGATTCTGAGAATATGTATGAGGCATGTTCTCTACCTTCAGAGAACAAGCTACACAACTATGAAAACTAAATGTGAAACCCTCAAAGTGGTTGAGTTTAGTGGTTTTTAGTACAAAAAATTTAGAATCCAATAGTCCTCGATATGAATCTGCCCTCCATTAATTTATTAGCTTTATGACTTTAGGAAAGTCACTTATCTTTTCTAAGTTTATATATTTCTCATTTAAATAATAAGTGTGCTTCCTCAATTATATAAATACTACCTACAAAAAACCTATAGTTAACATCACACTTAATGGTGAGAAATCTAAAGCTTCCTACTATAATCAGGGACTAGGCAAGAATGTCCCTTCTCACTACTTCTTTTCAACATTGGACTAGAAGTCCTAGCTAGTGCAATAAGACAAGAAAAGGAAATCAAAGGTATACTGATTGGAAATGAAAAAATAAAACTACCTTTGTTCACAGATGACATGATTGTTCATGTAGGGAAAACAACAACAACAAAAAAAAACCCTCCCGAAACTAATAAGTGATTATATCAAAGTTGAAGGGCGCAGTGCTAGAGTATAAAAGGCAATCATTTCCTAAACACCAGCAGTGAACAAGTGGAATTTGAAATTCTAAACACAATACCATTTATGTCAGCACTCCTGAAAAATAAAACACTTAGGTATAAATCTTAAAAAATATATAACATCTATATGAGAAAACTAGAAAATCCTGTTGAAAGAAATCAAAGAACTAAATAAATGAAGAGATATTTCATGGATAGGAAGACTCAATATCATCTAGATGTCAGCTCTTACCAACTTGATCTATATATTCAATGCAATTCTAATTAAAATTCCAGAAAAATTTTTGCGAGATAAATAAAATGATTCTAAAGTTTATATGGGAAGGTAACAGACCCATAAGAGCCAATACAATATTGAAGGAGAAGAACACAGTTGGAAGACTTCAGGGCTCAACTATGAAGCTATGGGAGTCAAGACAGTGTGGTATTGGTGAAGAATAGACAAATATATCAATGTAGCAGAATAGAGAGCCCAGGAATTGACCCACATAAATATAGTCAACTGATCTTTGACAATGGAGAAAAGGTAATACAATGGAGAAAAGATATCTTTTCAACACATGGTGCTGAGACAACTGGACATTTACATGAAAAAAAAATAATGTAGACACATTAAATCCCTCACAAAAACCAGCTCAAAATGGACCACAGATCTAAATTTAAAATGCAAAAAAATGAAACTCCTAAAAGATAACATAAGTGAAAACCCTGAGTTTAGTGGTGACTTTTAGACAAAACCAAAGGCACTATTCATGAAAGAAAGAATTGGTAAGTTGAACTTCATTAAAGTGAAAAGTTTCTGCTCTATAAAAGACACTACCAAGAGAATGATACAATAAGCCACAGACTTAAGAGAGAATATTTTCAAAAGACATATCTCATAAAAATCTGTTATCCAAAATATACAAGAAACTCTCAATAAAAAGAAAACAACCCAATTTAAAAAATGAGCCAAACTTTAATAGACACCTCACCAAATAAGACAAACAGATGGCAAATAAGCATATGAAAAGATATTCCACATCATACATCTTCAGGAAAACACAAATTAAAACAACAACGAGATACCACTAGATACCTACTGGAATAGCCAAAATCCAGAACACTGACAGTAGCAAATGCTGGCAGGGATATGAACAATGGGAATGCTTATTCACTGCTGGTAGAAATGCAAAATGGCATAGCTACTTTGGAAGACAGTTTAGCAGTTTCTTTTTTTTTCTTTCTTCTCCTCCTTCTCCTTCTCCTTCTCCTCCTTCTCCTTCTCCTTCTTCCTCTTCCTCTTCCTCTTCCTCCTCTCCCTCTTCCTCCTCTCTCCTCCTCCTCCTCCTCCTCCTCTTCTTCTTCCTCTTCCTCTTCCTCTTCCTCTTCCTCTTCCTCTTCCTCTTCCTCTTCCTCTTCTTCTTCTTCTTCTTCTTTCTTCTTCTTCTTCTTCTTCTTCTTCTTTTCTTCTTCTTCTTCTTCTTCTTCCTGTGTTACTTTTTATTGCATAAAGTAGGAACAGAGCATGTGCACCAAGGACAGTGCATTTAAAGCAATTAAAAGAAAGAAACAAGTTAGAGCCACTTAGATGTTCAAACAATGCTCAAAAAGCCTTCTCTATTTATCTCCTGGGGCCAGCACGCTGAGGGGATTCCACCAGGGCGAGGTCACTCACCTAAGACTTAGGAACTCTATGGAGGAGAGGTTTAGTGTGAGGAGAGGTTTAGTAAGAGGCAGTCAAGGTGGCCCAGCCAGTCACACATACGCTATGTATCCCTGCAGCTGGCCCACCCAGAGTACAGTGTATATCTAGAAAGAGCAGAGTGCTTTCTTCCTCAGGTGTGGCTGGTCATGGAAGCGACAGCTGGCCAAGTTGGGCTAAAACTTGGTACATGCATTTCGACTGATCCTCACATCCAAGAAGTAGATCATCTCAGCCACCACCTGCTTGTGGGCATGTACCACCTGCACGGCAGAGCTGTTGAAGGCATCCTTGCTTGCCTTATTGTACCCACTTAAGGTGAAGTTGAGCACCTGCTGCATGCCCTCCTCATTCACATCCGCATCATCCAGGCCACCCAGCAGGCAAGGCTTCCTGAGGATCGTGTGGGCCGCAGGGATCACAGCCAGGACCAGGGCCAGGGACAGAAAGGCCAGCAGGAGCGGCGGGCCAAGGCAGGGACCCAGCCATGGTCTGCTCCAAGGGCCTGCAAGCTGGAGTGAACTGATAACGGATGGGGGGTGGTGCGTAATCTAGACACTCCCAGTTTAGCAGTTTCTTACAAAATATACTTTTTGCCATAAGATCCAGCAATTGTGCTCCTTTGTATTTACTCAAAGGACTGAAAACTTATGTGCACACAAAAGCCTGCGCACGGATGTTTATAAAAGCTTTTTTCATAATTGTCAAAACTTGGAAGCAACCAAGATGTCCTTCAGTAGGTGAATGCATAAACAAACTGTGGTGCATCCATACAATGAGATGTTATTTATTGCTAAAAGACATGAGCTATCAAGACATGA
Organism: Eonycteris spelaea; assembly: GCA_003508835.1. Classification (NCBI taxonomy): domain Eukaryota; kingdom Metazoa; phylum Chordata; class Mammalia; order Chiroptera; family Pteropodidae; genus Eonycteris; species Eonycteris spelaea. The sequence goes on from PUFA01000245.1 coordinate 949,953, forward strand.
AAAGATGTGGAGGGACTGAAATGCATATTTCTAAGTGGAAAAAAGTCCATCTGAAAAGGTTACATACTGTATGACTCCAACTATATAGTATTCTGGAAGAGGCATATCTATAAAAATGGTAAAAAGATCTCTGGTTGACAGAGGTTGGGGAGAGGGAGGGATGAATAAGTGGAGCACATAGGCTGATTAGGTCAGTGAAAATGCTCTATATGACACTGATGGTGAATACATTTGTATATCCCATAGATTGTATAGCATAGAATCCCTAGAATGTACAAGACCAAGAGTGAACCCTAATGTAAACTATGGACTATGAGTGATAATGATGTATCAACGTAGACTCATTAATTATAAAAAATGTCCCACTCTGGTAAGGGATATTGACAATGGGGGAGATTATGCATATGTAGGGGCAGGGGATACATAGGATATCGCTGTACCTTCCTCTCAGTTTTGCTGTGGACCTTAAACTGCTTTAGAAAAATAAAGTTTTAAAAAATAGGTGCTAATTAGAGTCACTTCTTAAGATTTTTACAAGATTAAATGAGATAATACATGAAAAGTACTTTACTTGTGCTTGACATATCAAAAGCCTTAATTGGCAGCCAGATGAGAATGACTATAGGATTATAAACAGATAAGATATGATGAGCTATGGTGAGCAGTCTGCAATGTGCATTATTGGCTTAGAAAACAAAGTGATTGTTTGAATGATCTAAGAGGGCCTATAGAAATGTGATAGCAATATGGTAGACTAGATGTCTTGAAAAATCGTTCCCTTATTAAACTCTAAAAGTGTTTGATTATTTTGTAAAAGGCTTTTTAAATGAACAGCTAAGTTTTCAAAAGGCAAGGGAGATCTTCAAATTCCAAAAAATTAAAAAAGATGGATGAAGTGAAGTGATGGGCACCTAGGTCAGCTGCTGCTCTGTGGGCCTTTATCAGCCCCTAACTGTCTGGAGCACTGGTTTTGAAGGCCTGCACAGGGTAACAGGGGACAAAGGAAGTCAGGTCAGAGTCTATAACACTGAGACATAACCCTGAGACACCTTCAGTGGGTTGCCTAGACAAAAATCTGCCCTTTCAAAGGGACACTGGAAAATTTGCCCTCTTTTGGCTTTAATTCAGGGGAAAAAGGTATCCCTGAGGATATATAACCACAAGTAAGCTCCTTATAAAAGAATGTGGCCCAAATTTACACTGCTCATATCATTTGATAAACCTTAAGCCAAGAATTTGGTTCAAAGAGAACTAGAGTCGATAGTACCCAAGATACATGGCAGATGCAAAATTCTCTCTAGAGGGATGTGCCTTAAATCTGGGCCTCAAAGAATTTCTTTAGATAAAACTATGCAAATCAAGATTTTTAAAAAATCAGAGAACATATGAGAAAACCAGGTACCATGAGTGAGAGTCAGCTAAACAATAAATATTAGAACCAGACAAGATGATCACACACAGAATATATAATGACTATGTTCAATATACTTGAAGAAATAAAAGAGACTATTAAAGTATGATTAAGGAACAAGAGTCTTCAAAATGACTAGGCAGACTTAAAAAGGACATGTTGGGAGATGAGCCTGTAAAGCAGATAGTGGCCTAAGTGTGGGGACCAGGTGAAGAGGTGGGACTTTGTATATAATCACAATAAAATCATTGAAATCACCAGCAGTGAGACTGACATATGTTAAGTGGAGTTTAACTAGGACTAATTTGGTAGTCATGTGCAGAAGGGACTAAAAGGGAGAAGGTGGCATAAAGATCAATCGAAAATTCCATGGCAGGAGCACCAGTGTATGAGTCTAAAAGAGATAAGACTGGAAAGAATCTGTGAAAGAAGGAGAGTCATCATGATAGAAAAACCAATAGTGTTCAATGCTTGGATGCCAAGGAGTGGGGAGAATTCCAGACTTAAGTCTTAGAGTCTCCGATTAACGTTTTATCCCCTCCTCTTAGAGCTTTCCCCAAACCCAAATTTCTGAGCTCATCCTCAGCCTCCGCTGGGTCCCCAAGGCCTGGGCATGAGTAATGCATGAGAAGGAGAGAGTTGAGAGACCATGACCCTGCAGGAGGCATCAGGGCACAGTAAGCCTCTTAGTAACCAAAAACAGATGGGTCCATAGAACTCTGCTGACACTGGGATAATAATAATCATACATTATTACAAAGATTTTTAATCCACCCCCTCTCATTTGATCGTTAAAACAATCTTTGCAGCAGGCTAATAAGAACATATTACCTACCCCTATTTTATGAGTGAAGGAACATCCCCAAAGTCCACGAGTTGTTTATTGGCATCCAGGACTAGACTTGCTCAGGGTGGAACTCTTTTCATTCTTCCACATCTTGGAAAGGGAAATCTCAAGATAAAATCTCTTCGTACTATGTTCCATTGTATTTGGGTCCTTGCATGGAGACAGGGCAAAAAAGGAAGGGAAGATGCTGGAAATTTCAGTTCTAGCTGAATCACAGCTATAAAGGGGGAATTGCATAACGCAATGAATTTTGCAATTTCTTGTGTGCTTTTGATCGTAAACAAATAGAATATGTATGGGGGAGGGGCTTCTTTATGGGGGAAGGAATGAAAGAAATGGAGTCACTTAGAGAGATATAGCTGTAAAAAGGGACAGCAACTGAATTTCTGACACTATATTTTTTGGTGTCCCATGGTGTTAATTAGACATTTCTTTTCAACTTGATTGACAGTGCATTTTAATGAAGAAATAACAGAGCTCAGCAGAGCCTGGCAGTATACCCTTTTCTTACAATTTACAAGCTGAACTTCCCTTGGCAACTTACATCTGGTTTGTTCTGCTAGAAAGTCTGTCAGTAGAACAATGTATAGGCTCTTTCATTTCAATAGGTTTGCTGTTATTAAAGCCTTCTGCATGTTCTTCAGCTTAATTGATTAGGGCTGTTAGATTTCATCAAATTACTTTCCTTAAATTAAAAAAAAAAAAAAACAGTTTCGACCCATCTGAATAATAATGGGATAGTATGGAAACGTGCAAGGTTTTGAAGGAAGAGGCTGTATATTAAGGGTTGTATAGTGAAGGCTTCATGGAATTATTTTTAAAGTATTTTTTCTCCTTTTAAATGCAATGTTTCTGGGAAAATTAGAATAAATCCTAAAGGATCCCCTAAGACTCCTGTGACCAGTTGGAAGCAGAAGGTCTCTACGCATTAAATGTCTTGACCACCTAGGAGTGCTGGTACTTGACAAATACTTTTGGGACACTTACGTTTTAAGATTTCACCTTTGTTTTATATTTACAAACAGATTTTTTGTTTTTGACTTCCATCCAGGAGTAAATGTCCATCTCCACCGGAGACTAACAAGCATCTTTGCTTTTTGTATATGAGCCAGGTGACCAGAGAAGACAGGCAGGAAGAGACTGGGTTAATATACCTTCCCCTGCCTGGGGACAGGGTTGGGAGCAGAGCTGAACCTACAAATTGGGGGTTAAGTGACTCCCGGAGAGGGCTATAAAGGCAGAGAGCCAAGCAGATCATTACAAGCTTCTCCTCCAGGAAAATGGAAGCCATTTAAAAAATTCCGGGAATTGCTTGGAACATGCAGTATTTATTCTTAAACAAAGGACCTTTGTGACATGCAGAATTACAGAATTTAGGAGAGGAAAAGACTCACACCTCACCTGCTTCCTTCCCTTGGTCTACTGCCACTGCTTTGTCTAGATCAATTGAAAAGACCCCAGATTTGGAGTCTAACCACAGTCTTACATTTTTGTGAGGAGGGCAAAGGGGTATTGTACCTTATTAAGGATTCTGCCCATGTGCTATTTCCAGGTGTTTGCCCACCTGGCTTTCACGATCTTCAGTTCTGTATTAAAGTTTTCTTAGGTAGGAAAAATGCTTGAATTCATGCTTCACACAAATGTCTCCTATTGCTGCAAGCATGTGGTAGGAGAAAATCATAACAAGAATAAAGTTAAAGCTTCACTCAGTGACTTTTGCTCACATCTTATTGGTTAGAACTGGGTTGTGTGACCATCCCTAGATGCAAAGGAGAGCGCGTAATTTCTGGGCCCAGTGCTGCCCACAATAAGTCATGGGTTGATGGTGAGGAGCAGGAGAGAATGAATATTGCCAATTCATCCATTTCTGGAAATTGGAGCATTTCTAATGTTAGTTGCTATGAACCAGTTATAACAGCCCCAGGCTGTTGTGCAACTCTTATTAGTTCTTTACTATTCAGTAATACCAGTTCATTACAAATTTTTTTTAAATTAGAAAATGCAATTGAGAAAAAAAAAACAGAAAAAATACCTTTAACCTATTATGTAGAGAGAACCAATGTTAACTTTAGGGTGTATTGCCTTTCAAAACCATACATCCACACATACACACATATACATTCAATACTTTTTTTTAATGGATTGATTAATTTTAAATACCTTTATTTTTATTCTTGGCATTGTAAAACTATATGCTTGATTCTAAAGCAGAGTGTTGGTATAACTTTGCCCAATCTGAAAGGATGTGGGTGTATTTGAACTGATACATAGATCGTCTCTCTCTCTCTAGCTCTCTCATGTGTACACATGTGCACACACACACAGACATGCATGTGGGCATGCACCTAACTTAAATAAGAAGTAGTATTTTCCTGGGTGGATAGACTTCACTAGTAATTAATTAACTTACTTACTTATTTATATTTTATTATTGTAAGAACACTTAACATAAGATGTACACTCAATATATTTTTAAGTGTACAATATAATATTGTTATCTAGAGGCACATTGTTAGACAGTGGATCTCCAGAATTTATTCATCTTGCATAACTGAAATTTTATACCTGCTGAGTAGCAACTGCCCATTTCCCCCATCCCCAACCCCTGACCCTCACAGTTCTCTTCTTTGCTTCTGTGAGTTTGACCATTTTAGATAGCTATACAAAGGGAGTCATGCAGTATCTGTCCTCCATACTGCCTTATTTCACTTAGCATTATGATCTCTGTTCATCCATCTTGTCACATATTGCAGGATTTCTTTCTTTTCTAAGGTGGGATAATATTCTATTATATGTATATATCACATTTGCTTTACCCATTTATCTGGTGATGGACATTTAGGTTGTTTCTACATCATGGCTATTGTGAATAGTGCTATAATGAACATGGCAGTGCTAATACCTCTTTGAGATCTTGTTTTCAATTTTTTGGATAAAAATCCAGAAATGGGATTGCAGGATCATATTGTAGTTCCATTTTTAATTTTTTGAGGAAACACTATACTGTTTTCCATAGTTATACACCATTTTGCATCCCCACCCACAATGTACAAGGGTTCCAATTTCTCCACAACCCCACCAACATTTGTTGTCATTGTTTTTGTTTTAGTTTTTTTAGATAAAAGCCATCCTAACAGGTATGAGGTAATCTCATCATGGTTTTGCTAAAGTAATTTGCATTTCCATGATGATTAGTGATATTGAACACTTTTTAATATACCTGTTGGCCATCTGTATGTCTTCTTTGGAGAAATGTCTATTCAAGTTTTTGCTCATTTTTAAATCAAATTATTAGGGTTTTTTTCTGCTGAGTTTTTGGGGTTCCTTATTTTTTTTTAAATAAACCTCTTATCAGATATATAGTTTGTGAATATTTTCTCTCATTCTGAAAGTTGCCTTTTTATTCTATTGATAGTTTCCTTTGCTGTGCAGAAGCTTTTCAGTTCGATATAGTCTCACTTGTCTGTTTTTGCTTTTGTTGCCTGTGCTTTTGGTGTCACATCCATGAAGATCATGATGAAAAGCAATGTCATGAGCTTCCCTTAGTGACCTCATTTTATGGCTCAGATCTCGATTCCAGAGATAACACCACTTTGAGGTGCCTTCTAAGGTGAAGGTGGAGAGCCAATTTGAATTCCTTTGCTCCCTTTCCCAAGGACTGGGAGGTGGCCTGAGTGATGGCTTCTAGGGCCAGGGCTTGGGCCAGAAGAACAACCAGAAGTGTTAAGGATGACTAAAGCAGAAGTGGAAATGAGCTAGGGTAAGGTGAAAGACCAGAGCACCAGAGAAGTTCAGAGATTCTCCAAATGGAGGGGCGTGCCAGGGGAGGGACTGTGCCTACCTGGGCTTATGTGGGTGGGCAAAACAGGACTTGGGGAGCCAGTATGAACCTCTGGGTTCATAGGATGAGGGGGGCTCCACTTCCGGTGAAGATGCTGGGCCAAATAGTGATTGCATTTATGAATGTCTCATTATGAACATCTACCTGGTGATTCTCACACAACTCTGCTCTAGTTAATGTAGCCTTGACTTAGAGCATTTTGATATTTAAACACTAGTATCATCTGCTTTGAAATTACTTTAGCAATGCTGTTGTGGGCACTTTCTAGTTTTTTCAAAGGGCTTTCATGTTTTTACACATTTGATTAATGAACTGCTTAATACAAGAAGGGTCTCTGTTTCTCTGCTGAGGAAACTGATGTGAACAGGGGCTAAATCACTTGCTCAAGTCTCCGCTGCTGCCAGTTTGGGGGCTCTTCTTTCTCAAGGCAATAAATGACATCAATGTCTAGTGACCTTGTTATCACTTATAGATATAGCTGTCCACAAAAGACGAGGTTAACAGAAGCTTTTTGATTTCAAAGATTGGCCAAATCTGTTGTCAGGGACTATCCCTCTGGGGCTATCCCCAGCCCTCTCCTCAGGAGTAGGATGACTTCACCCAGTCAGCTGCTGGGTGCCAAGCTGCTGCTCTGCGGTGTGAGGCTGTCAGGTGGTGCCATAAGAGACTGGTGCTCATCAGCTGGCATAAAAAAAGGCCCCCATGGGGCAGATGAAGTTTTCTTCCGAAACTGAGAATAACAATGCCTAACTCACACTAAATGTGAACATTAGAAAACGTAATGATATAAAGTCAGTTTACAAACTGAAAATGCCACATAACTATAAGGTAATACCATAATGACTGTTTTTGTTGTCAGTATTAATAATAATACCTAATATTTATTGAGCACATGTTATGTGCTAGGCACTGTGCCACAAGGTATACATAAATGATTTTATTTAATCCACAGAATAATCCCATGATATGAGTATCATTATTACTATTACCTCACTTTTACAAATGAGGATATGGAGGCAAGGTTAAGTAACTTTCCCAAGACCATAGATGGTAAATTATAGATCTGGAATTGTAACCCAATTCTATCTAACTCAGAACTCTCTTCTCCTAGTTAATCTAGGTATGTTATTTTGTATGAATCCTGCATTATTCAGGTCATCCTTCTTGGATACTTTCTGGTTTGTTAATGTCTGTTTTAAAATTCATCACCTACAACTGAAAAAATACTCCAAATGTGGCCTGATCATCAAAGAATACAGGGATAATCACTTTCTTCGTTGAAGATATTATGCTTGTATTAATGCATCTCAATATTTTATTGAATTTTTGAACAACTAGGTCTCATCGATCTGACTTTGAAGTCCTTTAAATTCCCTTAGTCCTTTCATCTTTCAGTATTATTAAACTTGATCTCCCCTACTCTGAACTTCTACAAATGAAACTGGATGTCAGTCTTTAATGTGTTGGCTTGATTGAGGCCCCAGCCACAGTGTGTAAACTCTTAAGGAATCAATAAAATATTCTTCTGCTGGGTATTTTAAGCAAGATTCACAAATGCTAATTATTATTGTTAAATGAGTGATTCATCTGAAAGAGTTTCCTTCTTAAGTTGCATTGCATCATATGGGAACTGTTTTAAATAGACCACCCCATAAACAAACATTTTCATCTTAAAGCATTCAAGCACCACTTCTGTGTAGTAAGAGATTAATTATCCTCTCCATCTAATAGAGGGGGCGACTTCACAGATGGCACAACGTAAGAGCTGCAACCAGGCCCAGAGCTCCTGGTTCTCCTCCTGCTTCATTTCCAGAGGGCTAGACTGTGTTTCTTCATGAAAGGGAAAATTTAACAGCAAACCAACCAGTTTTCTACTGAATTAAAAATGGGCTATTGATAAAGAAAAGGATTCTTTAAAATTGAGGTTGAAAAAGAAGAACAGATAGAAGAAGAATTCAAATTAAAATAATTTAAGTGTTACTTCTAATGAAGCAGAGCAAAAATGGAATATCTCCACAAGTTGAAGAGAAATAAGGGCCTTGGCTTATAGAAAGTGAGTAAGATTTGCAGGCATTCTAGTTAATTGGCTAATTTGCAGACAAATAAGGACAATAAAAATTTCACTATCTGGAGGGGGAAATCTCTTCTTAGAAAAACAAAACAAAACAAAATTAAAAAAAAAAGAAAGCAAATCTTCACCTCTCTGTGCATATTTTCCTTCTCTGCAGTGATGAAAGTGTTTGCGCTAATTTTCCAGGGAGACCAGAAAATATGTATGGTGTGTTTTGTCTCCAGTGGCATCCTGGGTCACTGAGCACCGTCATTCAAAGCGATTTGTTGATGGATAGATGGAAGAATCGAACCTTTCAGCGTCAGAGGAAAAAAAAGTAACCAGAACTCAGCATCTATAGGAGCCCCCATTAAAAATAATTTGAAATGTTAAATCTAAAAGTTACAGAAAATGCCATGCCACAGAGGAAGCACAAACATTGTCACCGGAAGAAGGACAGGCCAGGCTGGATTTTGCCTCTGTTGGATAAGATCATGTTTCTAGAAGCTGAGTGACAAACACAGAGTGTTCCATGTGGTGTTTGAATGGGCTAGATCGGGCTCTCCACATCAATTGTGTGCAGAAAGAAAGGCCCAAACTGCTAACCAGAGTTGCCCAGAGAACTGGTGGGCTGCGGAGTGGATGGGGGTGGATGGGGGTGGATGGGGAGGGAGGCAGGGGTGGGGAGGGGAAGAGAATTCTCTCTCTGTTTGGAGGGGAAAATTCTCCATCAGCTCATTCCCAGCTGAGCAGAGAAAGGGGATGTTTCCGGACATCCCCTCCAGTTCCCAAGGGAACCAGAGGCAGCTTGAGCTCTCCCTCTTGTCACCTCCTGGTTCACTGAATGCAGTGGCCTCTTCCCTGGGGCTGGGGTGAGACCCCGGGCCGCACCCTGCATGGCCTGCCGTACCTCAAAAGCCTTGTCTTGTTGTGTCCTCCTCAGTGCAGGCCCCAAGTGGAGTCCACTCTGAGCCCACAGCCGAGCCCACTTTTCCTGACCTCATGTGGGGTGTTCAGAGTGAAGTGGGTCAGGGAGGATGACTGGGGTATGACACAACCTAGAGTGGGCCCAGGAGACAGGAATGGGAGGAAATGTTCCCTGAGCCCCTGCTGTATGCCAGGCCTGTGCTGAATGCTTTCGAGAAGTTTTCTCGTTTATCCTCATTTTATGCAGGAAGATGTGGAGGCTCAGTGAAAGTAAGGAATTTTCAGAAGTGAGGTGTCATATCAGTGGAAAAAGCAGGATGGCAGGCTGCCTCTGTCTGAAGTGCATTGAAAGGAGCCTGGAGATCAGCTTTGGCCCAGAAAAGCACCAGCCCCAGGCCTCAGGAAGCCCCAGGCTTCAGGTATGATGCTTTCACTTCTGCACTGAGAGAGATGATGCCGTCAGACCCCAAAAATCTTAAATGCCAGGAAATTCTTACATTCAGCATGAAAGGAGAGGGCAAAGTCTAATTTAAGATTTTTTGGGGATCCCCAGAAAGCTGACCCTGAGGAGATTTGAATTCTGGAATTCTGTTGGGGAGGGCTCTCAAGATACATACATCTCGGAGAGAAAGGGAAGCAAACGGGATGGGCAGTGGGAGAAGCCGGGCTGCCAGGCAGTCTCAAGAGGCCTAAGCCACTCCCCCATAGCAGCTCTGGAGCAGAAAGGGCCTTAGAGGGCTGGGCTTTCATATTCATTGAATACCAGTGGTCCTGGGGAAGGAGGTGTGAATCAGGGAAGGTGGCTCTTTTGAGTAGAAGCCAAATCATAGAGAGGCCCTCCATAAGAGCTGTTAGCAGTCAACACTCAGTACGACTGAGGGCAGAGGGCTTCAGTTATGGAGGGGACTCTGCGTGGTGTATCCACTATACACTGTACAAAAATACTGAAACCAAGATGGACTGTGTGAAGTTCAAAAACTAAGGTGTTTTAAATATCCTTCAGTTGAGAGAAGCATGGTCTTCACATATTAATATTTCTGAAATTGGGATGCATTTTGCAATTTGTGTCAAAGTAGGCTTGCCAACCATTCCCCCCACCACACCTGTCTCAATCAATGGTGGGTTTTAGAATAGATGATCTTTAATTGATTGGCTGATAATTGGGTCTCTAGAGTGTAAAAGTGTTTTTTAGTCTACAAATTGCTTAAAGGAGAAGAACTCCCTGCTCCTTTCACAGAAGGGAAGTAAGCGTTCTCATCTCTTTTTCAGCTTCTTAGCTGCTTTTGGTTGTTGTTGTTGTTGTTTACTTGTTTTTACACCGAACCTCTGAAAACAAGTAAACAAATAAATAAGTAAAGACAAATTGTAGTTATCTGTCCTGCGTGCCTGTAGGGCCTCTTGAATGAATAAACAACCTTAATAAACTGCTTCAAATTTTTTTTCACGTTGCTCTAGAAAGCTTCCTAGAAAGTTGAATTCCATTGTTGGAAAAGACGAATGTTACTTTGTTAATAGACTTTAAAGTTCACAACAATATTATAGTAATTTTTATCTTATGAAGGCAGTACATGTACAATATTGATAAAGTACAATAGTATTCAATGGTTTGCACCAAAACACAGTGGTTCCTGCTGTCCTCATCTCCATTTTTTCCCTAGGAGCAACTACTTTCAACTTTTTAAGTTATTTTTTTCTGGCATTTAGATGGCCAGAGTTTTGAGTAATGTGTGTATCGTGACATCTTTTGATTCATCTTTTTTATCTACTGACTTCATACTAAGTGTAGTGGAGCCATCTTCTCAGCCTTCTCTTTTCTGTCCCTCCAATATAATTAGGTTACAAATTTTAGGATTAATTAATATTTAGTGATTGTGTGATTATTATATCTATGTAAATACTATTCTCAGCTGAGCATTGTAGAGTACTGTGATCATGTCACCTTCCTTATTTTTTCTCTCCTGAAGTTAATGATTGCCTTTATTTTTCTTTCACTTAGTTTTCTTTCTCACATCTTTTAATAACCTCTCGGTACAACTTTCCACAAGGAAAGTGCACAGGCTTCCTCATGAAGGAATCTATTTGTTCCATTCTTTTCTTGGAGATTTCCCTCTTGCAGACCTCCATTCTTCTTCTATTTGGGGCTGTGGCACTGCTGTCATCCCGAGACTTCTTTTGCTGTCATTCTTGGAATTGCCTTGCCTTTCTTTGGGATTGCATTTCCTTGTTCCTAGATCTTACATCCTCTCAAGGGATGAATGGAAAAGGGTGTAGCAAAAAAAGATATATATATTATTATATACAAGCACAGATATATTTGTATATACACACATACATATATTACATGTTAAGTTTACTGAGGCATAGTTTACATTCAGTGAAATGAACAGATCTTAATAGCAAGCTCCTTGGGTTTAACACATGAATAAGATATAGAACATTTTCATCCCCTGGCAGGTTCCGTTGTATTGTTTCCCACTTAATCCCACTCCACACTCCCAAAGCAAAACCACTAATCCAATTTTGATCACAATAAATCAGATTTGGTTGGCCAATTCTAGAACTTTATATAAAAAGTATTTTTGGGGCAAGTCTGGGTTCTCTCACTCAGCATAATATTTTTGACGTTCATACATGTTGTGTATAGTTTATTCCTTTTGATCACCAGAACAACTGTATTTTGTTAATGCCTTTCAGCACTATTTGTTATTTTAAGCTCTGTGCATGTATTTAGTTTGAGGACAATAAACAGGTGGTACAACAGCAGAGGGCATGGTGATGAGAGTGCTCCCTGTGCCTGTCCCTTGAGCCATGCTATTTCCATGGAGACTGGCTGCACTGGGCTTACACCTGTATCTTGGGCTCTCCTTTCACAAGCATCCTCCAACTCTGTTATATTGAATTTTCCTTTTTATCGATACAAGATATGTAGGATATATATGTTTTGAAACCTGGAATGTCTGAACTTGTATTTGTTTTATTTTCATTTTTAATTGATCGTTTGTTGTACATAGAATCTAGATTGGAGATAATTTTCCTTCATATATTTTTGAGGCATGGCTCCATTATTCCTAGATTCCAGTGTTATTGTTGAGAAGTCTAAAGACATTTTCATGTCTATGAGATTTTGATCTTGTAAAAAATACATTCTCTGGAATTTTACAGTTTCTTTTCTGTTCATTGTATTTTGAATTTCACAATGATATTCCTTGGTGTGAGTTAATTTTTATCTGTAGTTCTAAGTCTTTTCCATCTAGGAACTTGTATTTTTCAGTTCTGGGAAGTTTTCTTACATTACAGTAAGTCCTCGCTTATGTCATCAATAGGTTCTGTGACTTCAAGTGAAGATTTTAACATAGGCTAATTTACATAAACAAGAGTTAAGTTCCTAAGGTATCTCATCAATGTTACAAAGCAATGTTGACCAAACAACATTACTCAAGGACCTGCTGCAGAAATGTATTCCCTCACATTTCTGCAGACCGGAAATCTGAATTCAAGGTGTCACAGAGTATTCCCTCTGGAGGCTCTGGAGAAGAATCTGTTTCTTGCCTCTTTCTGGCTTCTGGTAGCTGCCAACATTCGTTGGCATTCTTTGGCTTGTGGCTACATCACTCCAATCTTTGTGTCTATAGTCACATTTTCTCCTCCTCTGTGTATATGTCAAATCTCCCAGTGCTTACCTTTCATGAGGAAATTTGTGGTGACATTTAAGGCCCACCCATATAATCCTGGAGAATCCTCTCAAAATCCTTAATTTAATTACATAGGCAAATATTCTTTTTCTAAATAAACAACATTCACACATTCCAGAGATTAAGATGTGGACATATTTTGCTAAATGTAAAAACAAAAATGTAGTCACATCAAAATGAAAATGCAGAAAAGCAATTAAAAAAAAAAAAAGCAACCAGAGAATAAAAGCAATATCTCTTTAATCGATTAAGTAGTATGATTGAAAGCTCATCAGCAATAATGGATGTCAGAAATTAGATGAATTAAAAATTTCACTGTGCTGAAAGGAAGTACTATCACCTAGAATTCCACATTTAGGAAAACTATCATTCAAAAAGGAAGGAAAGGTAAAATGCTCTCAGAGAAAAGAATTGAGAAAGTTCATAGCCAGCAGACATTTACTAACTTTAATTCTAAAGGATATACTTTAGGCAGAAGAAAATTAATCCCAGATAACTGGTCCAAAAGAAAGAATGAAGAGCAAAAAAAATGGTAAAGGTATGGACAAATGTAAATGAATTCTGCCTATAAAGAAACATTAATAATAACATCTATTTTTAAATAAAAGAACAAGATAGAATTAAAATACAAGGCAACAATAATATATATTGGGATAATCCATGGAGTTGAAGTTTTCAAAGATTCCTGTATTATTCATTTAATCATTCATTCATTCAACAAAAGTTTTTGAGCTTCTTAGATAGAGTTTACCTATATTCTAGTGGGAAAAGAGAAAATAAGCAAAAAATATAAGTTTTTTAAAAAGTATCTTATAAAGTGATAAGTGCAAGAATAATTAAAGTAGGGAAGGGAAATATAAAATGTTGGGTGTTGACTTTTAGATTTAGATGAGATGGCTAAGGAAGATTGCATAGAGAAGGTGACAGTTCCGTCAATCTGAAAGAATCGAGAAAGCTAACCATGTCAATATCTGGGTGTGGGAGGTGGGGTTAGGGGTGGAGGGTGAGGGCGTGGCAGACAGAAGTGTAGAGCCTTCCGGGCAAAAGGATGAACAGCTGTAAAGGCTCTGAGGTGGGAACATGAATAGAGTGTTCAAACAACAGGAAAGATGCTAGTGTGGTTAGAGCTGAGTAGAGGGGAAAGTTACTAAGACATGTAATGAGAAAAGGAATAGGGGGCCAGGGACCAAATCCCATGAGACCTTGAATGTCATGGTAAAACTTGGTGAGGTAATCTGAGTAATATGGAACGCCTTCAGAAAGTATGAGCAGATTGACATGATCTGACTTGAGTTTGAGCAAGATCACTTGGCTCTAAATTGATAATTGAAGCAAAAGATGATTGTGCATTGGACTATAATGGTGGTAGTAAGGTGAGGAATGGTGAGAAATTGTCAAATTCTGGATATACTTAGGAAGCAAAGCCAACAGGACTTGCCAATGTAATAGGTATAAATGTGAGGGGAAAAGAGGAGAAAGTATACATCAAAGTCAGGATGGTTACACAATCTCTGGAGCTCAGTGTAAAATGCAATTTGCTAGCCCTGTTCAAAATTATAAAGAATTTCAAGACATTAAACCAAACTCTAGGTCCTTTTGAGTGACTCTAAGGTCCTTGTGTGACTGCCCAAGTCTCACAAACCTATGAAGTTGACCCTGACCAAGGTTTTAGGCCTGAGCAACCCGGAAAAAGGGAGTTATTATTAACTGATATTGGGAAAACTGGAGATAGCTTGGAAAGATATTGATTAACTTTATTTTTGATCAATTATACATGTGTATATAATTTTAATGTAACTATAAAATAGAAACAACATATATAACTTCCAAACTAACAAGAGAAAAATGGGAGTGATGTAAAAAATACTCAATGAGAAAAAAGGGAAGAAAGATTAAGGAAATATACAGAATAAGTAGGATAAGTAGGAAGTATAACAATAAGGTTGTATAGTTAATGAAAATATACCAATAATTGTATTAAAAAATTCTTCAGCTAAAAGACAAAAGATTTCCTGTTATATATATTTTTTAAAATACTCAATTATAGGCTGTTTAAGAAAGACACATATAAAAGGATGAAAAAATATATACCATGCAAATATTAACCAAAGAAAGCTGCTGTAGCTTTATGAATATTAGATAAAATAAACTTTGAGGCAAAGGCACAATGAGAGATAAAGAGAGCTAGTTCATAATGATGCATGCTAGGTTTACAAAAATAATAATTTTATACTTGTATATACCTATCCTATTGAATACCCTCAATATATCGAAATAAAAAACTGACAACTAAAATAAGAAATAGACACACTCATAATCATAGGAGGAATTTTAAAAACATTCCTCTCAGTAGTTGAAAGAAAAATTCATGTGTGTACATAATTAACAAACTCAGCCTAAATTATTTATAAAACCTGTCTTCAACAACAGCACAGGTCTTTTCAAGCAAACAGGGAACATGAAAAAACTGACAATCTAGTAAGTTTTAATAAATTTTACAGAGGAATGTTTTCTGTTCACAATGAATTTGTGTTAGAAATCAATTATTAAAAGTTAAATCAATAATTATAAGAAAATAGTTCCACTTGGTTGGAAGTGATGAAAGACACTCTTAAACATAGTATGGGTCAAATAAGAAATTACAACTGAAATGAGAAAATATTTAAACTGAACTAAAATAAAATAACATAGTAAAGTATATGAAACAGCAAACACTAAAATAAAAGTCTAAAAATCAATAACTGAAGAATTTGTCTCAAAAATTAGAAAAGAACAGCAAAATAAATGTAAAGAAGATTAAGAAAATAATAATACAGGAGCAGAAGTTAGTGAAATACAATACAAACATGTAAAAACAGGACTGATCAGGTCAAAAGTTTATTCTTTAAAAATATTAATAATTGACAAATCAGTGGCATGGCTGATCAAGAAGAAGAAAAAAAGAAGGCACAAATAATCAAAATCAAGAACTTTATGAAAACAGAGACATCACTACAGATGCTGTAGACAGTAAAAATGTCATAAGAGAATATTATGAACAAATTTATGCTAATGCATTTGAAAATTAGACGAAATAGAACATTTTCAAAAAAAGAAAAAAACAATTTGACTTAAGAAATAGAAAAACCTGCTGGTTCTACAAAAAATAATGCTGTTCAAGAGAATTACAACATAAGATAAAAATGTGAACTATGTGTATAATTTAAAATTTTCTAGTAGCCACGTTTTAAAAAGAAAAAAACGGTATGACTAATTATGATAATGTATTTTATTTAACCAATATGTTCAAAATATATTTCAACAAATAATCAATATGATAATTTCTAACAAGCATATTTCATTCTTTATTGGTACTAAAGTCTTTGGTGTATATTTTATACTTAAAGCACATCTCAGTTTGAACCAGCCACAGTTTGAGGTCTCAAAAAACACATGGAGCTACTGGCTACTATATTGAACAGAGTAGATTTAGACTAAAGTTGGAGAAGCTGTTCCACCAGATATCAGGAATTTATACTTTTTAAATGTTGCAATTAAGACAGTGTAAATTTTGTACAGACCTAGACAAATACACCAATGACTGTCTTATTAATTAATCAGGACATGCAAATTAACACCTCTGGATAATACTATGTACCCACCAGATTCCCAGAAATGGAAATTTCTGATAATACAAAGTTTTGGTAAGATTATGGAACAATGTTTTTTTTTTATATGTCTAGGATGTAGTTATTTACATGATCAATTTATTGTTTCAAAAAAATCCAACTGTTCATTATTATGGAAGCAATACTGAAGAAAATTAGAAAATATAAACAAGCAAAACAAATCAAAACAAACCCAAATCATACTTAGTTTGCTCCCCAGAGATTCCCACTGCAACACTCCTGTGGTGTGTGTGTGTGTATGTGTTGGAGGGAAAGATAGGCTTGCTTTTCAGAAGACTCAGAGATGTAGAGTGAACAGTGTATCGAAAATATTAAAAGTCAAGAAGGCTGAAAGTTTTAAATTAAATCTTCACATTTATCAAAAAGAGTTATCCGAAGTAGAGCATGAAAACAGTGGAAATCTAGATGGTAAGAGATTAGAATTTTTAAGACTGCTCTTTATAATGCTTATTGACTTTCATAAAAAAGAATGATTTTTTGGTAGTTCTGGGCTAGTTTTTGTGCTTAATTGTTCTTATTTTAAAAATAACATTTAGGAAATATTAAAAGTATGACAAATATAAAAATCATTTCAACTCCCATAACTATATAATTTTGGTATATTTCTTTTCATTTTTTTGGTGTATGTTTAAAATAAACTTTGATCATGTGGTTTTGAATAAAGTAATACACATGCACTGAAAAAAAATTGGAAAATATATAGAAGTATATAAAAAAAAAATCACTCATAATCTCAATAGCCAGTGGAGCCCTTCCAGCTTTAATCATCTTACTTCTCTATAAACTTTTTTATACAACCCAAGTAAGTCAGCTTTGTAGCTGTACATTTAAGATGAGGAGTAGTGAAGCATTTCTCCACTTCAGTGAAGCTAGAAAATCAAATGGGGTCTCCCTCCCTCAGTCAGTGAAGGAAGTAGAGCCACATAATAATGGTCTGCAGTGGCATGTATAATTAAGGGGATATGTTGGTAAATGTTTCATGAGCAAAGAAAAATTACAAGATCTAAAGAACCAAACATGATGGATTGCTTCAAAGCAGGTTATTTACCAAGAGTAGCCTACATCGCGTTGTGCAAGAGAAGCTCCGCAAAGAAAATCATATTTTTGAGGATCCAAAGGATTTATTTACATGTATACATACATTTAAAAATCCCTTGGATGGACCGATTTATGTTACTCTCTCTCAGTTTCAGAATTTCCACCTGGAACATTACCTCATCAAATCAAACTAACCTAAGTCCAGTTAGTTTGAAGTCTATTTTTTCTCCATTACCAATCTTGGACTAAGATCTTTAAAAATATTATAATTTTAATATTATAATTTTAAATATTATAATATTTTTAATTATAAATTTAAAGAAAGAGCACTTCAATAAACTGGCACAATATTATAATTTTTCTGAGATTATAATCTCTTACATCTAAACAACATACTAGAGTTTACAACAAATTCTTTAAGATGACATTCAAAATTCTATCAGTGTTTATAACTCGGTGGCAGATATTCCATTCTAAGTCAGAAAATGGAATTTTTCTCCAGGTCTATAAACTATAGTTGTGTCTATAATGCATCAAAAAGGAGAAGTGAAAGATGAAAATGAAGTGAATTTGACAGATACATAAAAGCAGTGAGTTGTTTTAATCCCTGAATCAAAAATCTAAAGGTATAGATGTGAATAGTAAATTGAATTTTCGACTTTTCCTTCAATTACTTGAGTGTTATATAGACAAAATGTATGTCCAGAATTAAAATTGGAGGCAGAAAGGCAGCAAGGAACTGAGAGTGCTGCTACCTCAGTGTAGAGTCTATGTCAGATTCATTTCCTCTTCCCATAATCCATAAACAGTGCCCAGAGCTTGTGCTCAAAATGTTTGTTGACTGATTGACTGATTAACTGACTGACTGAATTCATGTTTGAGCACATGGAGTTTAGCCTGTGTTGTAGATTGTATGTTGTAGACTATGTGCTTTGCTAACTCACTAACTTCATGACTATGTTGGCACTCAAAAAAAAAAAGCTTTTAAAATATAAAATTAATAAATCAACAACTTTACTCATGGATCTGCACTAGGCATTGTGGTAAACACAAAGATGGGTAAATCTTTGTGGGACATGTTAGGGGGAGGTTAGATAACAAATGAACATTAAATGCATTTGTGAATACTAAGAGCCATAGGAACATTGAACAGCATATAATTGAGGACATGCCCTACTCTATTGTACATCAAAATTAAAAATAGCTTCGAATTGCCATTACTTTGACATCTTGCTTCCCCCTCCCTCTACCACTGCCACCAAAGGCCAAGCATTGCTGACTACTTGGTACACATTGAGGTCAAGCTGACACAAACAGCTGGATGAGACTACCTGAAGTTTTGGTTGGATCAGATCACCTGCCCCATTGACCCAGAATTGTCGGGATAACATCTGCCATTCACCGTGTTAATCATTCTAAGTGGACATTAAAACCAGGCTTTTGTTACTGGAGCACACAGATAGCCTAAGGGACTAAGTCTCACCTAAAGTGATGTAAATTGAAAAGCTCACACCTTAAATCACCACGATATCGAAAAAAATCGATGCATTTGATAATGAAATGTCAAGCCAGAAGAGTTTTCATGTCTGAGAGGTAATGATGGCTGCCTGAATCCGAATGTCTCTCTCTATATTCTTATACATCTAACCTCCCAAACATAAAATCACCAGGGAGGAAACAAATGAAACCACCACACGACCCACGCATTCAGCATTACTAGAACACAGAGGATACTATGACCTTCAAATTACCTGTAAATAGAGAAATAAACACCAATTTCCAGGAGAGTCTCACCACCACCACAAGCAAGTAGATGCTGAGAGTATAGAGAAGGAGCCTTAAGTGACCTACGAAAAAACAAGAAAGAGAAGTGAAAGATAACAGATGAAGCATAAGCAAAATCAGCCCAGGAAAGTTCAGCAGTAAGTGTTAAAATACTAAACACATGTCTGAGACTTAGTAGTTCAAAGCAACAGCTATAGCAGAAGGGCTTAAAATGAGCGGCAGCAGAAAAGGCAGCCTTGAAGGAGCATTGCTGCTTCAGTGAAAAAATCAAATACAGAAGGTGTTGTGCCTTTGAAGATGCTGCCATGGACAAGGAGGAAATAAGAGGGGAAATTAAAGATCATACAAAAACAAGAAACAAGATATTCAGGAGACATAATGGCTCACAAGGACTTATAGCATCTCTTTCCAATTCTGTGTTCAGTAACTTCCTATTGGTAGTTTCATATCCTCCATGGAGAAAGTATATACACCACATAAAATGGCAAATGCTACAATTCAGGCTACTTGTATTTCCTGGAGATCTGATTGTTAACATTTATCAGCCCATCATTACACCAATCAATCCCCTTTCACCATCACCACCACCACAACTGTAACAACAACATACATTAAAGAAAGAGCACTTCAATAAACTGGCACAATGAAGCACTCCTCATCTAGGAACACTGCCCACAACATGCCTAGAAATTGCAAAAATTTAAGCTGACTTCCTATAAAACAATTATAAAAAGAAAGTAGAAAAATGTTAAAATAACATTTATGCTGATGAAAATTCTCTCGCAGAAAACTATTCACGGAGCAGAAAAAAACTTAACACAACCCTCATGACTGAACTTGGTGTCCTAAAGCAAATATATAGAAATAGATTTTTTTAAATCCTAGAATCATAAATGTAAAAAAAATTGAGACTATAAATAGATGCAAAACAGGAAGAAATGAAACATGAATTGATTGAACTCAAGAAATGAAACATTAATTGATTGAAGAAAGACACAATTATCTCAGAAATTAAGAATAAATTACAAGTTCCAATGGAGAATAGATTTCAATGAAAAATTAAGAAGAACAATGAAGAAACACAGGCAAACAACAAAAAGAATTAAAATGAGATAAAGGAGTTAAAAGTGTTCAAGAGAAAGTGGTACAAATAGAAAACAGACAAAAAAGGTCCAACATATGAATAAGTGTGGTCCCTGAAGAAGCAAACGAAATACTGAAACAGAATGAGTATTTAAATTTCTAATCCAAGATAACTTCCTAAAACAAAAAAAAAAATTTCAATCTTCATATAGAATAGGCCTACTGTGTGACTTTGAAAATTGGCACGAGACAATTATCTCTGAGACATATCCTAGTAAAACCATTAGACTTTAAGACAAAGAAAAGAAACCTCAGAGGCTCCCGGCACAAAAATCTAGTTACTTATAGGTAAGAAAATCAGGTATGACATCAGGCTTCTCCTGAGCCACATTCAAAGTAAGTTAACAATGAAGCAGCATTTTCATGACACTCAAGGAAAGAAAGTACTCGTCAAAGATTTTATATCCATCTAAGCTGTCCAAACTATGGAATACTGTATAATGCCTTCCCTGAAGAATATAGTAGAAAATGAACTTCATCCAACTAAGTGAGAACAGAGGAAACTTCAGCAAAATAACCAATATTGAACACTTAATATAGTTCACTATAGAGCAAGGAGTGAAACAAGGAAGTGAACATGTGTAGAAAGAATATAAATATTATATGTTCTGACAAAGTAGAAAGAATACAACTAAAAGATAGGAGGAGATGATAAGGGAAACCAGAATAAGATCATTGCCTGTCATAATAAGTAGGAGTCAGAAGATACCATTAATAAGTCAAATAATAAGAAGAGGTTAAGTAAGGGGGGGGGAAAGGAGCTGGGGAACTAGAAAAGAAATACAAAGGTAACAACTAGCATAAAAAATTCTTAAATAACAAAAGAAACTTTAAAATTAATATAGCTGACATACTAGAGAAAGAAGCACAGTTAAACACAATATAATATACACTGTCATTATAACATAAAACTCTATGACAGTTGAGACCAAACATATGTCATATTGTTAAATGTGAATAAGTTTAACTCCTCTATTTATGAAAAGATCTTCAAACTGGCTTATATAGCAAAACCCAATTCTAAGCTATAATCAAAAGACACACTTAAAAAAAGACACACCTAAAACAAAGTGATTCAAAAGAATATAAGTAAAGAGATGGACAAGGATTTACCAGGCTAATTGAAACAAGAATTCAGGAATTGTAGTTGTGATATAAGGCAAAGTAGAATTAAGCCACACAGCATTAAACAAGATTAAGATGCTTAGTAGAGTTAAAACCATAATTCACAAAGGTCTGGAATCTGTATTAGAGGGGAAAATGCTATAAAGAAAATTATTGAGATAATTGTCAAATTGGAATTTAGGCCATAGTTTCGATAAAAGGGTCACATCGAAGTCAAGTTTCTTGCATAGGAGAATAGCCTTGTTCATAGGAAATACATATAGAATTATTAAGAAGTAAAGATAATACGGAGTATGTAAATTGTTCATAATTGGTTTAAGAAAATAGTGAATTTGGGTAAGGGACAAATGAGAGATCTTTGTATTATTCTTGCAACTTTTCATTGTTTGAAATTATTTTTTAAAAAGGAAATCCATGCATTTATTAAAATTCATCAAAAGGCCCACTTTAAATTTGTGCATTTCACAGTATATAAATTTTACTTAAAATTCCATAAACCATAAACAAAAGAATGCTAGTTAATAGATGCATGTTGAGGCGTTTAAAGGTGCAGTATACTGATGCTGGCAACTTCAAAAAGCTTGAAAAATAAGATGACTTGCTAAACAGGTAAGAGGAATGGATAGATGGGTATGGATATGATAAAAGCAAATATAACAAAGCATTAATTACAGAATGTAAGTTGTTAATATATGAGTGTTTATTGTATGATTCAACTTTTTCAGTATATTTGAATTTTTCCACAATAAAATGGGAGTAAAAAAGGTAAATCGGTAGTTTGATGCTGTGTAGACTTTATAAATAACTAGAGAGCTGACCAGATTTTTCACTTTCCAGTGCTTTCTCATTTTACTTGGCCTGTTAGACTCTAACATCAGGTCCAGACAGTGAAGTCTTGGAAACACCAGCAACCTGTATCTCACCTAGGTCCTGAAGCTCTATGGATGGGCAAGTTTGCTCGCTTACAGAACTGGCCCCACAAATCTAGTTCTATGGTCCCTTTTCTCTAACTCGTTTAATAAATTGGGCCAAGGCCCCTCATACTTTGAATTTGCTTCCTTTAACTCACTCACTCACTCACTTTCATTCACTCACTCACTCACTCACTCACTCGTCTTTGCTGGATGAGGCAAAACCGTGGAAGTCTGGTTCTGGTTTATTTTTTAGGATAAGAAAAAGGCCATTAAAATTCTCTCTGATGGTGGAGTCAGTCATTGTGGGGGGAGGGGAAAGACGAGCCAAGGGAAGAAATTTCCTGGTAAGCAAAGCCCCACTTAAAAATTTTCCCTTTCTTTCATTTTGTTTTTCCTTTTTTCCCTCTTGAAGCTGCTCTCCCTGGAGTCAAAGCATTTTACAAAAACAAACCACTCCAAAGCTTTCAAGTCCAGGGAAAGCTCAAGCAAAGTTAATTAACATGAAGGTTCTCACAAAAGTTAATTAACATGAAGGGACTCACAAAAGCTGTCTGTTGGCATCTGCTTGCCTCCCATGTGCAGCGGTCCCTTTGTCTGCTGGCAGGGCAGGACAGCCCAGCCCCGCGTCGCGGCATCTCCCAGGGCCCAGGCTGCCTTCATTTCTCCCAGAGCACGTCTGAATCCTCCACAAACTTACCCGCCTGACGCCCTCGGAGGCTGCTTGCTTCCGTAATGATTTGTGGCTGCTTGTAAGAAATCCCTGAAGAAAGCTAGTTTTTAAAATGCCAGAATGAAAAGAAAAGAGAGGAAAGAAGGGTAGAGGGAGAGGAAAAGAGGAGGGAAAACAAGTGAGGAATGACGATAATAAAAATCTCTTTTAAAAAGTGACTTGTAACATAAAGATTGTTTTGGCAGAGCAATTAAAAAATACAGATACACACAAAACAACAATATAAAGAAATAACATTATATAATAAATATGAAAAAAGAACATATTAAGTAATAATATATGATTAAAAACTAAGATTCCACTAATATAAATAAATATTAAATACTGCTTGTATGAATAATATAATGAAAATGTACATTCTCTCTGACTTTGCCTCTGCTCTTGTATAAAGATACTTTTTTTCAGAAACAAAGTTATAATGTACTGACTGTTTTTTTTGCAATTTGCTTTTTAATTAATAGATTATGAACATTTTTTCAATGTCAGTAAGTACATGGTCTTTGCAGACCCACAACGATTTTTCTGATTTTCCAGATATTCAAATTGTCACAAATAAATATGGATATAGGTTTTGCTATGTCACTTATCAGGCCTCTCATGTGTATACAGCCAGTACATAAACATTGTGAGCATACACATATATTGAACAAACCACATGAAGAAAGGTTACTTCTCTTAAAAAAAAAAAAAAAGGCTTATTGTGGGATTTCTTCCCTTGGAAGAAGTTGTACAATTGTGTTAGAAAAATCCATTTGTTTAGATTTGGAAATTATGTATCATTTACACAGAACCTTGATCCTGGCGATATTTACTAGGAATGCTGATTTGGTTCCCTTTTGAGACTTTAAAATGTCTGTTTCTGAGTTTCTATTGGTTACGAAATAGTCACTCTGACACATGCATAAATCTCTCTTCTTCAGTGGGTGGACACGGTCCTCTGAGAGCCTGGTGCTGCTATGTCAGCGTGCCTGCCCAGAAACTGGCTATGTGTCTTTGCTAGGAACTGTTCTGAAATTCTGAAGTATGGAACTGATATGACTAGGACACAAAGAGAAGAGCCAAGAAAGGCTTGATTCTCATTGTAGATATTGACTATTATTATTGCCAGAGTTTGGTTTTTTCCTTCAAATGCTTCTTATAATTCCAAGTGTCACTAAGACTACTGGGTTTAATTGCCCAGTACCTGCTTTGTCAGTTTCCATAAACAGAAGCATTTTGAAGTGGCTGGCTCAGGAACAAAAGAGGGCTCTACACACTGCAGCTTTTCCAATGCCGGAGGTATATGGATAGGCTAGAAACACAGTTGGATGTTTTTGTTTCCTATTGTATAGCCTGTATCAGAAAAGTCTGCAGCTGATGACAGTAATGGAAATCGGATCTAATAAGTAAATGCACATTTAGATAGTAGAGATCAGAAATATTTCTATACAAGTTCTACACAGGAAAGAGCCCCAAATCTGAAAAGGTAAGAAAGGCCATTCTGGATCATGGACAGAAGTGTTCTGTGGGGGTTAAGAGTATGACCTGAGTTCGAATCCTGATTTTGCTCCCTAATGGCTGAAGGACCTTATATATTTCTGTGGTGAATTGGTGCCTAACATCCATTCCAACTGTCTTACATCTCAGAAGTGAGAAATTAAAAACATTTGCTAGACTCCCTTGCAGCTAGATGTTCAGATATGATTTAGTCCCACCCATTTGATGCAGTCAGAGAAAGCTGAAAACGGAAGTGAGTTCAGGGCTATATTTGTGTTGCTTCTGGTGTTTCTCCTGGGAAGTGTGGTTGTGGTGGCTTTGTGCTGGAGCTGTTAAGAACTTTGCAGTTTGACTGGTGGCTTCTTGATCTTAAAAGGGGCAGAAAGCCTCTTGGTGGTCTGCTTCTGTGGCATTGGGATTGCTCCTCAAAACTCAGCCCACAGTTTTTTTTTTTCAGTTTTCTCAATAACTCTGTAAACCATTCATTATCTTATAATAAATCTTTTTGTTTAAACAAACTAGCATGGATTCTGTTCCTTGTCATAGAGCCCTGTCCAACAGAGTTACTTAACTTTTCTGAGATGGCTTCTGGTGTGTCATCTTGACTAGGATCAACTATAGTTCCAGCATTCTATTTCCAGTATGTTTCTGATTAGGGTTATTCTCTTTTAAGAATTGGAGGATAGAAGGGAAGCAATGGTCATTTTGAAGTTTGCATACACCTTCTCCCAGGTATTTAATTTTGCAGATGTGATTAAAATACCTCATCAATTAACTTTCAGTTAATCGAAAAGGAGATTGTCATGGGTGGGCCTGACCTAATCTGGTGGTAAGCCTCCAAAGGAGGGTATAGGTCTTCCACAAGTTTAGAAATTTCTCCTATGAATAGCAAGTTTTAGCTTATGCCTGCTTATTATCTACCCTTCCTCTCTACCCTAAGGAGGAGCTTGGACTTGCTTAGTCAGCCCTATACAATTGCATATGCCAATTTTGTGTAATAAATCTATCTATCTATCTATCTATCTATCTATCTATCTATCTATCTATCATCTATTTATCTATCTGTCATTCTTTTATTAGCTCTATTTCTCTGGTTGGACTCTAACTGATACACTCCCTAAGTCTCAGTATATTCAAGTATAAAATGGGACTTAATGTCTCTTGCACGGGTTTGTTCTAAGGGGTAAGTAAAAGAGTGAATGTAAAGTACAGTACCTGGCAGAGATGTCAAACTCTATTTTGGACACCGTCTCTGCTCCCATTCTGTCCTGGACATTCATTCATAGGGTCACAGTAATTAGGTAATCTTAAAAACCAGTCCTTCCCTCCACAGAAATACCAAAACTATCCTGCCAGCTCACAATGATCCTTCCTGCCCCTGAATTTCTGAGCTCTGCTTATCTCCTACTGAAACTTAACCCCTATCTGCCTTTTAGGATCCTTTAATCATCTGATACACAGCATTATACATCATTTGTTCGCTCCCTAGCTCCTTAGTGGGAACTAAGGTATCCAAAAAGATTTGAGCATATACTGGTTAAATTGAATCCAACTCTGACTATCACAAGCTGCATCATACTCTTTGCAAGCAAAATATATATTGTTATTGGTATCAAAGGGCCTATCCTCTTCCTCTAAGAATAGATGGTGATAGGAAAGGCTTGGATTTGATTAAATCCATGACTACTCTGAAAATGTGGCATCTCTTTGGTACTGAAGAATTGAAATCTCACAGGTTATGTCATTCCTTAGGATGGCTGTTTGTTTGGTTTTATTTTTACCATGTATTTTCAGTTGGAAAAATACTTTCTCTTCCTGTATATCTCTCTCCTCAAATTACTAAACATAGAATTATCATATGATCGATAATTCTACTCCTATATATATCAAAAAGAAATGAAAAAATATGTTCACACAAAAACTAGTACATGCATGTTTATAGCAGCACTATTCAAAATCACCAAAATGCGAAAATGACCCAAATGTCTATTGGCTGACCAATGATAAACAAAATGTGGTCTAGCTATACAGTGGATTCTTATTTGACCATAAAAAGAAATAAAATATTGATACCTCTATAATATAGATGAATTTTGACAACATTTAGTGAAAGAAGCCAATAACAAAAGACCGTATACTGTATGCTTCCATTCATATGAATGTCCAAAACAGAGCAAAAAAGTTGATTAATAGTTCCTTAGGGCTGAAGGGATGGGGAAGATAAGGGAGTAACAACTAAAGACTGATGAAAATTTTCTAAAATTGACTATGACGATGGTTGCATAACTGTGAATATACTAAAAACCATCGAATTATACACTTCAGATGAGTGAATTATATGATAGGTGAATTATACTTGAATAAAGCTATTAAAATTAAAAAAAATCCAAAGAATAGGGATAAAATTTTCAGAAAACCCACTCCTTTTTGAAGACTTTTATGTTTTAGTCAGCAAATACTCGTTTCAAGTACTCCTGTCTTATGCCCAGATTCCAGATTTTCCCCCTAATTTAACTGCTCACAACTAATTAACTCCCACCCAACTCATTGGCCATCACCTTCTTTAAACTCCTTCTCCAGAAATGAGTTGGTATAAATTAAGAACTTAGAATACAGCCCAGCACCGAATAAACCGTCTATAAGTATTTGCTATTATTACTATTATCTTGGAATTTGCAACACTGCCTGATCCTGCTACATCTTTAACTGATCCTCATTTCTCCCATCATGGGTTCTTTTCTTCTCTCTGCTCCTTTCTTTTTCTGGGGAGCTCCTCAAGCTCCATCCTCCCTCGTTCTGTCTATCTGCACTCTCTCTTGGCAGGTACTCGTCAACTATGGTTTTTATTCCCATTGTTCCCAGATGGATGTCTTTCTGGACCTCTGGGAATACCTTCTCCAGTGTTTAGATGCCACTAGTTCAAAACTAAATCTGTCTCCCTGACTCCATCTGTTTTTACGCATGCCCTCATTTCAGTAGAAGTCACTCATGTTCTCACAGCCATTCACTCTGGCATGATACCTAGCTGTTGTGAATATTGTGCTGTTCCACCCAAACCCTGACTTAGCCTTCTTCATCAAGTTGTGGGAGTCTTGGTGGCTAATGACTTGGCTCAGTCCCTCTTCAGGAGTTATACTTGATAGAAGAAAGACAGCTAGCCCAAGAGCTTGCCCCTGTCCTGGTGGCAGCTTGCATACAATGACTGGTCAAAGTGAGGGTGAAAGCTCTGGCTTCTTTGCCCTAGTTGGAGTCAACTCTGAAGGGCGGTCTCAGTTCCCCTCAGGACCAGTTGCATGGCTGCTCAACCTCTCCCTCTACCCATTGCTACTTCTTTCACTCTCCCATAGGTGTTGACCTTGGGAGCACTCCCCAATAAACTTCCTTCACGCAGATCTCCTTTTCAGAGTCTGCTTCTCATGAAATCCAACCTGCAGCACTGTCAGTCACCTTTGAATCCCCTAATCTCTTCTCTCAAGACAGTCCAAAGCCTGTCAATATCCTGTGAATCCTATGGCTCCCTTGCCAAGTCCAATGCCATGGTTGAGTTTAGGTTCTTAAAGATAAAAAAACTAATTCCAATTGACCTGAGCACAAAAGCCTTTTAGAATTAAATATTTCGGGAATAGATTTAGCTTTAGGTATGGCTTGATCCATGGTTCAAATGTCATAACCAGTTTTAACTTTGTCTTCTTCCTTTGTTGGCTCGGCCTTCTTCTCTATTGGCTCCTTTCTCAGAAAAGCTCTCTCCCCTTCCACTCACAAAGAGGCTGCACATTCTCCATGGGAAAGCACATCTTATGCCAGCTTTTAGAAGTTTCATACTCAGCCTCACAACACCTGACAGAGTGTAATTGGTTCATGCTCTCATCTTCGAACCAATCACTGTGGCCAGGGGATGGTGCTCTTATTGGATGGTCTGGGTCACATGATCAACCTTGGACCCTATGATAAAGGCAACTCTACCTGAAGCAAATAGACTGAGATTGGGGAAACTGATGGTTCCTCCAGAAGAAATTTGGGTTAATGGGGACCCAAAGAGTGAATGGATGCTGAGAAGCAAACAACAGGTTGCTTCTACAATCCCACTTCACAGCCACTGTAAAAGCTTCCTCTGATCTTCTTGCTTCAAAGCTCCCTATCCATCCATCCTTTTTCTCATCCACTTCTCAGAGCTCTAAAACAGACACAATAGGGCATCTGTTCAACAGTCTTCAAAAGGGTCTCCCTATTTTGGCAAATTGTCTTTAGGCTAGATTTCAAGGTCACCTTCTTCTAGTGTGTCCTACATGTACTTCTCAAACTTTTGGGAGCTTAAGAATCACCTGGAGAACTTAATACAATACAAAGAATCCTGGCTCAGTAGGGTTGTGGTAGGGCCAGTGAGTTTACATTTCGAGCAATTTCCTAGGTGATGTTGAAACTACTAGCCCTGGGACCTCCATTCAGTGACATGCGCGACTCATGTCTGGCGTGTGCTCCAATAAAATGGGTTCCTCATTTTTTAGACACAGCCCCAGTTTCTTATCCTCTGAGACTTAGCTCAGGCTCTCCCTTGTATTGATAATGCTTATCCCACAATCTCTATCTCCTAAAATACTACCCTTCAAGGCCAAATTCAAATGCCCTCTCCTCCAGGACATCTCTCCTGATCTATTCATTCCTTTGAGCCCTATTTTTCTTCATTTATTCATTTTTTAAACAATAATGGATTGTATTCCATATTATAATATTTAATGTCTCTCTTACTTTATCTTTCATTTTAAAACACAAAAAATATTTATGTTGCTTTCTTTGTTTCAAAATGAAAAAAGCAGGTTCATTACAGAACTATTGCCACACAAAAAAAATAGGAGAAAATAAAAACAGAGACACAGTCATATTTGGGACAATCAGGGGAATTTGAATATGAATTGGACATTATGTTATATAAAAGAATTATTGTTAATTCTGTTTGGTGTAATAATAGCTGGGTGGTTAGATTTTAAAAACAGTCCTCAGTTAGAGATACTTACTGAGGTATCTGCAGGTAAAATGGCATGATATCTAAAATTCGTGTTTAAATACTCCAGCAAACAATCTAAAGTTGGAGGAAGACTGACAAAACAGAATTGGGGAATAGTACCAATTGTTGGAACTGGGTGATGGATACATAGAGGTTTATTATTCTATGCTATGTTTGTGTGTTTAATAAAAGTAAAGCAAAATAAACCAAAAAATGCGCATACATGTTTCTATATATTTCTACATATTTATGGGGGAATAGAAAGAAATTGATTTTACGGTCCTTCATGTCAGGGATTATGGTCATATTTCCTTTTTTATTCTGTGTCAAATCTAGAACGGTGCCTTCCTCTAGAAAGGACTCTGTGGTTAATAACTAGCTGTGGCATGAACGATAGACACAAACAGTGGTGATGGAAATGGGTCCCTTCAGTAGTGTTTAAGCCTGGGGGCTTAGGAATCCATTACCAGTTCTCCCCCATACTTGCCTTGTAATCTCCAGCAAATCTTTTAACCTCATAGGGTCTTAGTTTTCTCATCTGTAAAATAGGAATAATTATAGTAGTTACTAAACTTACCTGAGTGCTGTGTTCCAGGAACCATTCTAGATACAGAAAACTGGTAGTAAATACTGTGACCCCTGATTCCTATCTTCAAAGAGCTAACTTTTTCTGGAGGGTAAGAAAGACTGTAAATAAGTTGGGAAAATATACCAGATGTTAAATCTTACAAAAATTAAGTAGAAAAGGGAGCAAGGATGTGCTGGGGTTGAGGTAGAGATTGTATTTGTAATTGGGCGATCAGGCAGGACTCCCCGGGAAGGTGACATTTCAACAAAGACTTGAATTCAATGGGGGAGTGAGACAGATGTCTGTCTGGGCAATGAATGTCCAGTCTAGTGGAGGGAAGAATAAG
Source organism: Eonycteris spelaea (assembly GCA_003508835.1). Taxonomy (NCBI): domain Eukaryota; kingdom Metazoa; phylum Chordata; class Mammalia; order Chiroptera; family Pteropodidae; genus Eonycteris; species Eonycteris spelaea. Next base: position 980,516 of record PUFA01000245.1, read on the forward strand.
TGCAAATGTGCTGAGGCCAAACGGTGCCTGGTGTGTTTGAGAAATAGCAAGAAATGGTATCACTTTGTCTGTACAGTGGTTCAGAGTGGATACTTGGTTTGGTCTGGAGGCATTATACTCTAAATCAAGGGTGGCAAACTTCTTTTGCAAAAGGCTAGATAGTAAATATTTTAGGATCTGTAGGCCATATGGTCTCTGTCACAACTACTCAACTCTGCCATTGTAGCATGAAAACAACCACAGACAATACATAAATGAATAGGCATAGCTGTGTTCTAAAAAAACTTCATTTACCCAAAGTAGTATTTGGATTTGGCCTGTAGGCTATATAGTTGACCAACTCTCACACTAAATATATCTATCACTCTCAGATTTTGAAAAATGAAAGGAAGATAAAGGAAAAAGTTACCATATAAAACAGAGGCACTTTTGTTCCTGTGTGTGTGTGTGTGTGTGTGTGTAAATCAAGCATCAAGCTCTGACCAGTTTTATTGAAGAAGAATTTTGCATGATTTACTTTTCACCAGTCTGTTCTGGCATGCTTCTAATGATGTCAGAATCGCCTGGATCAAGGGTAGCCAATGAGTGTGCTCTGCAGTATATTTTGCACATTGTGCCCAGTTCAGTGTTGTTGCCACTGTAGTGATGGACACCAGTTTTTGCCAACATGGTATAGTGCTGGGTTTCTGATTTCCTCAGTTATTGGCAAGGATAACCAGTTTCCCTTTGCCTTGTCTTATTATTTTCAGAGCCTGCTTGTACTCCAGCATGTACTTTCCACTTTTCATAATGACTAAGAGTCCAGAGTTGACTGACTCTAGTGACTTTTTAATCTTTTTTGTGCCCGCCATCTTCCTATCTCAGGTGTGATATGGCCCCCCGACCCAGAGCAGCCACTAAGATGGCCCGACAGTGAGAAAGCAAGGCACTGTTTCTTTATACTCTTATCTTCCCACTTTGGTTTTAGAACACTACCATTCTCACGAAATTACTTTGGTATGTAGTGAAGAATTTCTATCATGGTTTCCACTCTGCTGGTGCCATCTTCTCACTCAGGTTTTGCCTTTTCCTTCTCTTTCTTAATCCACCTCCGTAATTACAAATTTCTCTGCTGTTTCATTTTTTTCTTCACTGCCCTGCCCTCATCTCTTTCTCATCTTTTTTACCTCCTCCTGCATTTTAGCATTCTTTCTTCCTCATTTTAAATCTTTGTTGATATCATGTTTATTGGGTTTGTTTGATGAGATAACCTCTGGCCTGACACATATTGCACAAGAAACGGTGTTTTCTTTTATTACCAGTATTATTGCTACTCAGGTTAGGGCTCTACCATCTGTATTTTGGATAGACTTCTACTGGCCTTGGTGCTGCGAGAGCCCACTCAAAGAGGACAAGCCTCAAGAGAATGAGAGGAGAGAGGAGAAAGTTTGGGAAGGGTCAAAGTTCACGGTCAGGACTTCTTGCACATGTGGGTGTGTATGGGCAGACACATGTGTGCATGATGTGTGTTTTGCAGGTTATGTCCTCGGCAATGAAAGAATAATTCATAAATTCAGGCATCCATCCTCTCTTACACTTTGAAAATCCCATCTTAATTGTGTGTGCCTTATGATTACAAGCCATTAGAGACCATTAGTAAATGAACTGAGATTTCAATCATGAAATGCAAACTCTCTTGTGAAATGCATACCTAGTTTCACATATTAATTGCTTCTAATTAAGGAGGAACATTTTAGCCAATTAGCTTTTGGAATTTAAGTGTAATCAGAAGGATAATTCAGAGATTTGCTAATTGCTTCCCCAATTGCAGCTGCTTGCCTTTAGTGCAGACATATAGTCTGTGTGCGCATGATTATGCATGTACATATTGTGGCTGAGAGCCCCAGAAGTTCTTTTGCTATAGGAGTTGTGTAGACAGCAGTCACCCATATCCTTGAAATTAACATGTAAAACAAATTGAGGGGTGGGGATGAGGGCAATAAGAGAGAATAAGAACATCAAATTGAACTAGATCCAGGTTCTAAACGACTTGACTACTGAAGTTGTTGGCTAATGTTAGGCATGCCATATCACTTCTCTAGATTTCTTGGGTGCAAGATGGCAAATGTCTCATACAGCTTTAGCCTTCCATGATTCATGACAAACTCCCATGATTCTTGATAACCTTCCATACATGATTCTATGTGAGATGGGAGCTGTGTAGGGAAAGAAAAAAGTATCCCTTGATAGAGGCCCAGGTATGTTTGTTGACACTTCAGCAGTCACACTAATGAATTATTATGGGCTGGCAACTGTTCTTGCCGCCTATAAATGTTTTGAAGGAGAAGGTCTTTGTCTCTTGGCACTCTATTCTATTCTTGCCTTTCTTCAAACCTCTTACTTATTTTAATGATCTTTTCCTAGTTTTGGTGGCACTTTGGCCTTTTTCAGTGTTGGCCTCACTTTCTAGACATCTGACCACATCCCCTCTGATGGATAGTTCTCTCTCAATCCAGAGCAAAAAGCCTTCTGCTTTTCTTCATTCTTGCCTCATCTTGCTTCTCCTTTTGCTGTAAAAGAGGCTCTCAATAGGAATCTACCTACCGCTGTTGTTGATTGAACTTTGTAATTACCACGATTTTTCTTTTGGCACTTTGACTTGGGCTTAATGCTGCAATCCTCATTATTATATAATAACTCACCAGTCAGAACTTGCTCATCAATTTCTCTTCCATCTATATTTTTTTCTTTATAAAAATAAAACAGATTCTTATCCACCTTACCCCTCTCTTCGCAAGAACTCAGGCTCTTTTGCATTGTGCACAAAGACAGTGCGGGTGACAGGACTTCCTAGGCTTGCATTAGTGTAAACTCTTACCCTTCTTAATTTGTGCCTTGCTGGCAGCTTAACATCTCACATTCCTATAAACGCAGCCTCAAGCCCTGTGGATGAGAAACAGATGAATGAAGAGAACACTCCAGAGAAAAAGGAAGGTAAAGGTGTCGTTAACTCTGAGAAAGATGTGGCTGTGGTTGCCTCTTTGGGGTGATATTGCTCTCAGGTGTGTGTCTCATTGTCAGGGCAAATTTCCCTTCACAGAATCTCCTTCGCCCCAAAAGGGAATCCCTGATGAGGTGCGAAAACACCCTACCATATCCAACATACATGTTTTGGTCATGCTAAGTTTAATTTGGGTCGTGTCTATTGCTCTCTTCTTTTTGTAACAGAGAGCCCTGGTTCTGTTTTCCTGAGGTCCATCACGTTCCTAACAGACCAGTTATCTCTTCAAGATCCTTATGCTGACAGTTGTAATTTCCCAGCAGGGAACCTATGTAGAAAATGTTGTCCAACCTGCCCTCTATCACAATGTGAACGATTAAGCAGATTCATGTTTGAGGTATGTTCTCATTAGGTTCAGCCTTCCTTAAAAGTAATTAAAACTTGGCAAATATTCTTTTTGGATGATTAATAGGTCATCTCCACTTCTCCTTTTGAGAGGTCAGTTGCCAGTTACCAAAAATGAAACACCTGCTTTTACGTCAACGTGGCTGCTGCCCGAAATTTAGCAGCACGCAGCATTCCCGAAGCTGTTAAATATGTCCGGTGTGCCAAAAAAAATGGGGCCTTGTGTTTACCTAAGTCTTGAATAAATACGGTGGGTTTCGGGACACAAATCTGATTGAAAACTTCTCCCTAGGCCAACACGAAAACTAAATTAGCTTACTTAGGTATATGTAATTTATAAAGAATAAAAGATTAGATGTCAATGAATGACCATTTTGGTGGAATAAAGCAAGCTAAAAGAAAGATTTCTCAATTTGAATTCCAATTAATACAATTAATATTTTCCATACTCAGTTTCATGGTGTACATATTCCTCCATGACTTTGAATGGACCAAGTGAGCATTATATATATGAAATCCACTATCGAAGTCATAGGAACAGATTGCTGGTTATACCAGCAGGTAGGAAGATGAGGTTGTAAGACAGAAAATCTGCATATTATTTTATGATTATTTTTTCCAGGTAAAGTAACCATTAAGGACATTGTATTACCTGAACATCCTACTCTTTGGTCAGAGTTTACTGTCTGTCTTGCGAAAAGGAGGTCAGTAAGCACAAAACCTTCCTACAGCAACTCACATTTCTATATGAGGGTCCTTGTCATCTTAAAGGGGGGGAACTCTAAGAGGCTGAGAGTTCTTAATTGAACCAGAACTCAGTGTGAGGTCCACAGAAGTTGTTCTATTTTAACTCTTAATGTTCCCTCTGGTCCAGACTTCATGACAACTGCATTACTTTCAACCTCCAGAAGTCATTGAGGGACACGCATCATCTTTAATTTATATACAGATGAGGACACAGGCTCTGAAGTGATCAAGTGACTTGCCTAAGTCAGAGTTGTTCAACTGTAAACCTCAGCGGGGAGGGCGGAAGCCCGTCTGGTCCAGCATGGGCCTCCCTCCAATCTGTTAGATCTGGAGCCAGCACCCTCCACAGAGATCCTGCCCTACAGTGGTGGCAGAGCACTAAAAAGGGAATTCCTAACTCCAGACTCCCAAAACACAAATGCGGAGTTCATGGGTCTCCACTCTTTCCCACAGATGAACATGTGTTTTTGTGGAAAGACCACACAGAGGATTCAGGATCACTATGTTGTTTCCAGATCTGGCCGTGTAGCCTGAGTCAAATTATAGAACCACAGCCACATTCAGCTGGAAGGAATTTAGGGATTGCCTCTGCTGGTGCATCAGAACCACCAGGACAGCCCGTTAAAAGCACAGATTCCTGGAATTCGATTCAGTAGGTCTGGTGCCCTGAAGATTTTGCTTTTCTAGCAAGCTTCCAAGTCAGGCCAAATGCTGCCCATCTGTGGACCTCATGATACTTGAACACCATTGGCCTATGATAATCATGTCATAAGACGGGTAGGCAAAGTCTTCTAGGCCACTTAGTAAATATTAGGCTTTACAGGCCATGCAGTCTTGTTGCAGCTACTCAACTCTGCCATTGTAACTCAAAAGTGGCCATAGATAATCTGTATCCTACAAAAATAGGAGGCCTGGGGGTTGCAGTTTGCTGATGCCTTACCAAAAGCTTATAACAATTTGGGTCTCTGGTTCTTCCCCAGCACTCCTTGCTTCCAGCTGTCAAATGGGGATGATATTCTGACCTGATTTTTCTCTTGACTATACTGAAGATAAGGTATAATCGTATCATAAACACTCAGAAAATAACATTTCTGTATCAGGTTCAATCAGCCTCATATTATCAGCTATACTGAACACCTTTATTTTAATAATCATTGAATTTGCCTTTATAAATTTTCCCTCAAATTGTTAGGCATTGCATAAAAAAAAAAATAAGACGTTAAGAGGGATCATTTTGATTGGTAATTTAGAACTTGCTTGGCATCAGCAAATAGAAACAAGAACCCTTTATATCAACAATGCCTTCGTGAAGTAGAACAAAAAAACTCAAGCATCTAACAAGGTTGGCAAGATAAAAAAAAACAAAGCTTATGATGGCCTGCCATACTAACTGCCTTTGTAAAATATTTTAAATAAAAAACATTCTATAAACAAAGACATAACCAACAAGTTATATTACTTTTTATTCATGTTAGAACTTCTATCAGTGTTTGAACATTAATATTTAGAGAGTTTGTACATTTTTGCCTTCCAAAGTTTAAAATGAGAACCACACTAGTTCACAAATGGTAACTAATACACATTTCACAATTGCATGATTATTCACTTGATCTCACTCTCTTAACACTGTTAAAACTTTTTCTTTTCCTTGCTGTACTTTACAATGAAAAGTGTGCCCCACTCATGTCTCAGCAAAGTTCCAGACATTATGGATTCATCACATATAAATTCTTTAAAAATATACTTCTGTCAAAAGACTTGATGACTACTATGTACACTACAAAAATAAATTTTCATATAAATAAATTATATGGCATACTTTTATCTTTGTAATTGAAATGACACAAACCCATTTCCACCAAAACTGGCAGACAATGAGACCCAGTTTGAATATTTATTTCCTTTAAACTCCTTACACTAGAACCTACCATGAGTCCTTAATGAAAATGTTATATACTCTGAACTATTTAACATTAGTAAGCACTCTATACAAATAAAAATTCTGTTCAAAAGTAAAACATAGCTGTAATAGTGTTTCCAATAGAAATAAAAATCCCTGCATTCTTTTCGTTATAAACTGGCATGACAAATACTGTAGGAAAACATTCTTATGATACAAAATTATAAATATCAGCAAAGATTTCTTTTAAAAAAATTAAAACATCCAAATGAACAAACAAGACAGACAAAATAAAACTATTTTAAGGAGAGAGAAATTCTAGTTGCCTACCAGCCCCCGAGTTCTCCCTTTGCCAATGTGACTATCAGAGAGAAAATTCTATGCTGTGCAGAAAGCTGTCATGCGCCACACGAGTTGGGCTCAGGAAAGGAGTGAGGGCACGCCACGAGGCACAGGAAAGCAGGCCTCAGAATTTTGCATCGTCTCTCTCCTGAACGCAGGACGTAAGTTTTCTGAGCAGAGCTGGGTGTTAGGTAGACAGACAGTGTGGCTAACAGAGGCACCAAACAGTAGCGGTGGAGCCGTCGGGGCCCCTAGCATATTAACACACATACCTGGTGGCCACAGGTGGCTTCTAATTAGTATCTTACAGTTTTGTGATGAGTTTAGGATCTGAGGTCACTGCACTGCTGGGTACTACCTGGGGGCCCATTGTCTTTTGATTACAATTTTCCATGTAAAATAGGAGGGCATGATGGGAGCTGCCATTTGTGCCCCCCATAGTAACTTAGTCTAGGTGTCAAGTGCTTCCCCGACATTCGCCTGTCTCTGGCTAAGAGCTGAGGAAGACCAAGCCTCAAAGATAGATAAGAGAATTGATACAGAAGCAAATCTTTAAAGTAATGCCTGGTTGAGAGACCTGCCTCCATATCCATTCTTCAGTGGGGTGTGTACAATAAGCATCTCCCTGCTTGTCAATAAATGCCACATAGAAAGAACACTAACGATAGTGAGAGGAAGGAGATGACTTACTTAGGAAGTATGCACCCATCACATTAATGCAAACACTGAGAAGGATCCTTCTGAAGTTCACATCCTACAGAACTTCTAACTCTGCATCACCATATTGGATGCTCACTATTTAAAGATGCAAACAGATCCAGAAAGCCCCAACCAACTGTGCAGTTTAGGAAGAAAGAGAGTTTAAATTGTAGAGACCTGAAACATCACCTCTGGGTTTATTACGGGTCCAGAATGAACAGGGTTTTATATCTGTAGCAGGGTCATTGTCTCCAAAACATTTTCCATCTAATCTTAAATTTTTTTTTTTGGAGGGAGAGGTTGTGCACGTGTGTGTGTGTGTGTGTTGGTCACGAGAGGTATAATGAAGGCTGCATAACACGTTCATGGCCCAGCTGAGGCTCACTACGACGCGTGTTCTCTAATTCTTGAACAACAAGGAAGATGAACAGATGTTATCTCTGTACCCTGAGGTTCTAATGACCACCACACAAAGATCCATCTGAAGGAAGTTATCTCCTCTGAGGCACAAGCTGGGGTATCTGGTTGGCAGCCAGTGATCTTAAGAGATGCCCTGGACTTGAAGTGAGTCTGGCAAAAGGATAAGGCGATGTTTAGGGTGGCGCTAGCCCTCCATTGGCACTAGCCCACCACTGGCACTAGGCAAGAAAGGTATCCCGACTCTTCCAGCCTGACCAGGGCAGAGCCCACTAAGGGTTAGAAAGACAGTTAAAGAAACAAGAAAAAAAAATCACAGTACAGTACATTGGGGAATCACACACGTTCACACACACACAGCCTAACAGAAGGATCGCATTCAACTACACCTAGAGAAGCCACCGGGGTTAACGTGCTTTCTTCATATCTGCTCATTAAACAACAAAATTATCACGCATAGCGTGTTTGAAAGTTAACAGTAACATTTCATACTACCACAGGGTTGTGATATGCAAATTTAAAATACTTTAGACAAAACCTTTACAAAATAATCCTATTATATAAGCAATATTTGCATAGAATTATACAGGTAAATTATACAATATTTAAGCAGCAGCAACACATGCTGAAATTTAAGACTAAGTTAAGCTTGGTTGTGGCACAGAGACCAATGTACAAATAGGAGGGGCCCCGCTGAGGCCTCCCCACGCCCACTCTAGGGCAGGAGTGGAGAAGCCCCAGATCACACTTCTTTACATCTGTTCCTTCGTATATTACATATGTGTACACCTCTTAAATATTTATAGAAATATTTCACAAAATAATACAATCAGTTACAGTAACAACGAACTGCCACCCTGGTGCAGTGTATCTTTCTAACTCCAAGCAGTTCTCTTCAAGCAGTTCGGAGGGAAGGTGGGGGTGGGGATTCCAATCTTTGGCCTCTTTGCTTCAGATTTTACTCACCCTTTAAAAAAAAAAAAAAAAAGTCAAACCAAGTAACAGGTACAGCAGTCCATATATATAAAGCACACAAACAGGCAAAGGCGATGGTATGAAAATCCAGATGGTGGGGGCCTGGGTGAGGACAGGAGGCGTTTCCAGGGGCTGGTTACGAGCCCTTCCTTGACCTATGAGCCGAGGACACGGATGTGTTCACTTTGCAACCGTCCACTGAGTTATGCGTGTATCATACATACCTGTACAGCACTTTAATAACAATTGAAAAATAGATGGAAGGTGCTATTGTTAGCACCTTTGTTAAGCGGCACTCACTCTCAACAGGTTAACAGTGAGGGGAGAGACCCGATTTGGGACAAGACTAGTTCTTCAAGGATGACAGAGCTTGGACATGGCAGCGCTGCCTTGGGGATGAGACAGAGGTCGCTGGCACTCAGTCTGGAACACACCAACGCCCAGGGGCCCCAAGCCCCAAGGAGCTTTCTCACTGTGCCCGCGTCCCTTGGCCTCACACACCTCAGCTGGAGCCGTTGCCCCGGGGCCTCTCCTCACACTCCACGTCCTGCAGCTCGATGACCTCCACCTTGGAATCCCTCCTCTCACACCGCACGCTGAAAGGCACATGGGGGTCCTCGAACAGCCCGGGGTCTGTCTCAGGGTAGTCCTCGTAGCCCGGGCACAGGCCCCCTCGGGGGTTTCGCCCAGGCCCGGGGGCGGGCTGGGGGTGCACAGCAACAGTTACAGAGGCCGAGGCCGTCACGGTGGTGATAGGCTGGCAGTAGCCGGGCATGGAGCTACCCATGGCAGTGAACGCTGGGTGCCGAGGGTTGTGAGAGCGGGCTCCTCGGGGGCCCATGCGGTCCCTATTGCTAGGGCCAGAATGCCCTTCAGTAGAAATTTCAAAAGCGTCTCTGCGCGGTCTGTAAGGAGGCGGTCGCAAGCCTTCTCTGAGAGGTTCCCTCCGGGCTGCTGGCCTGGGCGTCCAGGTGGCAGGGGCCCAGAGTCCGGGTGGGGCTGCTGTCGAGGGTTCGAAGGCGGGTGATGTCTTGCTTCAGGATGGACCACCTACAGAGGGTGAAGGCAGGTTAAAGCAGGCCAGGCACTAACCCCAGGCCAGGCATCCACCCCCCCCCCCCCGCAAGTGTTCCCAGCCCTCCCTTCTTGGCTCCGGCTCCTGCCTGGCCACCCACACACACACGCACAGCTTTTCTCAACCAAGTGCTCAGTCAACCTCACAAATGTCTGGAGAGGCCTGGGGAGAGCTCATGGGGGCCTTACACAGAAAGTGAGAGAGAGAGAGCGCGCACGCACACATGCGAGAGCACGAGGGAGGGAGAGGGAGAAAGAGGAGGGGGATCCATTTGCTTAGAGCCTCACGTCGTGGTGGAGGAGCACCTATGCCAGGCTTTCCAACCCCTACGTCCGGGCTTTCTCCAGCACAGCTGGCTGGACACATACGGCTGCTACCCACACATGTGGAGCTGCGGACAGAGAGCACGTGCGTGGCCTCCCTCCCAGTCGGCCACCCCAGACTGCTCAGCAGCGTGCTGAGCTCTTGTGCTGAGCTCTTCTTCGAAAACTGCTGAGCCGCTGGCCTTCGCATGCACAAATGCCGGACGTCAGCAGAACCGTCCATATCTACTCTGTTGAATGTGGTTAATGGTTAAGGACCTATAGCTATTTCCATTTAAGTGATCTAGAATCCTAGCCACATTTCAAGTGCTCAACAGCCACATGTGACCAGTGGGTCTGTACTGAAGAGCACAGAGAGTGTTTGCATTGTCACAGAAAGTTCTATGGAGCAGCGCTGCTCTGTCTGGTTGTTAGGAATCTGGTTTCTGGGTCTCTATACAAAGCATGGAGCAACACAGTGGCCACATCAATCAAAAGGACCGTGACCAACTTCAAAGTCGTTCAGCTTGTACCTATTTTTAGGCTCCCGCTGAACAAAACCAGATTCACACTGCAGCTCAGCAGGCATCGCCCCGGGGGTAAGAGGAGGAAAATTTAGGTTATTTGGTTGGCCCCTCTCTCTTTCATGGAAGGCCTGCTCTGGCTTGGGACTGGAATCCCCATTTCCTGAAGGGACAGCAGGAGGCTCTCGGTTGGAGGGTTGGAGAAATATGAGCCTCAGAACCTTCCATGGGTTTTGCGTGTTGTGCTTCAGGACTGGGGAGCGGGGACAACCTGGGAAGCACAGAGTGAAGGACACGCGTGGCTGGGCTCTCGGAGCCTCCGAGAAGGGCTCCCAGGTCACGCACAGATTTCCTGAAATCACCAAAGGCTAAGCTGCTCTGCTCCTCCCCAGCCACCTAGAATACGCACTTAGAGTCACAAAAGCTTCCGGTAAAGTCTTAGGCAATGGTAACTGAAATAATTTTGTATCAAGGTCAATTAAAGGTGAGAGAAGTGAGAGAAAAAATATATCACTTCTGCTGGCAATAAAGATCTCATTACAGTTTTCAAAAGTGTCATTCTAAAATGATAATATGCAACTTAAAAAAATAAAAAAGGCAAAGCCTGCCTTCTCTCTGGCCCTCCAGCGCAAACTGTACTTAGCTTGAACAAGATATATGCTGCTGCTCCATGCACTTACCGTTGCTGTTACCGGCCTCTGCCCTTTTTGATCCATGTAAAATCCAACTATATGAGACTGACATTTTTACACTTTAGAAGAGTCAAATATTGGCAATTTCATATGTTCCCACCTAACCTCTACTTTGTTTTTGCCTCCTGTCTGATTTGCTACTCAGAGCAGGCAAGGGCTGCCCCTGAGAGTGACTTACAGTGGAGCGGGCAAAGACGGGGTTTTCTGTGGCTTCCACGATCACGTGGTGGGCAGGGCCCCCAGCGCCCTGCTGGGCCTCATACTGCCGAAGTTCCTCGCTGATGCCTGACACCGTCGTTTGAGAACTGTACTCCGAGTCAGAGGAATCAGACCCGTTGTTCGCATGACAAGGGGGTACAGCAAAGCGGACCACAGGGGGCGGCTCTGGGGAAGGAGTGGGCAGCCGGTTCATCCCGTTTGCTGGAGACACCTGTTTAAGAGAATTCCATATTAAAAGTGCCATCATCCATCTACTGTTAGCTACACTCAAAGTTCAAAGAACAGTACTGTTCGGGGCCTCTGCCTCTCCCCTCCAGGCCTCCCCTACTACTCTGTATTCCCCTCCCCCTTTCTGCCACCTTGGAGGACCCAAAGGTCTGACAGCTGCAGCAAAAGAATGGCCCTCTGCTCTCTCACACTGGAAAGGCAGGCAGGACCCTTTTTACTCTTCTTCAAGCCCAGATTTATCTTGAGTGGAAAATACTTCATTGATATGGATGTACAAGACTCAGGCTGTCAACTACTTGGTACAAAACAAAACAAAACCAGTACTATATTCCCAAAACTATTACACTGAAGAGAAAAAAGGCCATGGTTTTTGAGATGTTTACTAAAAAAGCAAGTCATTGATAATGTGGATATACCTAAATATCTAAATTAAGAGTGACAGGAAAAAAGGCATTCAGGTGGCCTGTTGACTGCGCACTACGCCCGGCATAATTACTGACCTCAGGATACGGTCCGAAGAAGGACAAAAGGACTGGAAGCAAAACCAGCCCATTGAGAACACCCAGGATTGTTAGGATTGCCAGGACAGCAAAGAAATACCTTGAAGATAAAAGAGAAACAGGAACATTCACTGTGGCAAAGATCAACTAACTAAGCTACCCTTCACGTGCCCAAATATTGCAGCACATCATAAGCCAAAAATTAGCAAAACCCACACAGGTGGAAAGGCTGTTATAAAATTATGGTTCGAATTCAGCACTAGATTTTTTTTTTTAACCTTATGATTTAGAGGGCTGCATTCCACAAAACAAAGTGTTAGTTCACGAAAGGAGAAAAAAAATGAGTTTGTTAATTTGCTGAATTCTCATGGTAGGTAATGTTATTTATGAATGTGTTACACAAACACAAAAATATGGAATGCAAACTGAATGGCTGAGCGGACTGAAAGCACAAATACAATGCAGAGGGGCCCCCGTCCATGAAAACCCAGCAGAAGCAAACAAATGAAGTGAAGGGTGTAGAATTTAAACAATTTAGCCCAGGAGGAAAAGCAGCCCACTTGTGCAAGGCAGCTAATCCACTGTGAAATGCTTCTGCATCTTAGAGCAGAATCTCTAATTAAGTCTCCAGCGTATCAGGTAAGGCTTTCCCTGGGCTTTCATTAATCACAACTCTCTGTCTAGAATTCTGTGAGTTCCAGTTTAACCAAACAGCTCCAACTGAAACCTTTTTAGAACACAGGAACCAGCTTTCTGTAAAGAAAACCCTGCCCATTTCTGTGGTTGCTGGGCATTTGCGGGGGAGGGCGGTCCACAGTGATGGGGCTGCTCTGCGGCCAATCTTTTGTTGAACAATTTAGCATCTCTGAATACTCTTGTTTAGCGTCAGCCAATTCAAACATAAAGGCTACAGCACCATGAAGAAGAGGAGCGTGCACAAGTGGCCCTGCTTTCCCACCACTGAGGGCTAAGGTCTGGGATCGTTCATGAATACCAAGGTAAACCTGTTAGCCAGGGACAGACACTGGTGGACACGCCACACATGGCGGAAGGGGTGGGCTCCATGCAACTATGTGTTTCTGTGACTAACGATTTCTAGGGCAATTTTGCTGGAAATGCGCTGGTGGGGTGGGGGAGGGGGGGGGAACTTAGGATGCTCTGAGAAGAGGGAAGGCAAGATATCTGTTAATAGTCCTCTTGATCATAAAACAGAACAGGCACCAAACTTTGCCACGTCTATATATGTTTCAACATTAGATGAAAGGAGAGAGAATCCCTATAAAAATACAAATACCTCGCAGCTATTGTAAACACTAGAAACTTCTGAGCTGCATTAGTAAAAACCAAGCAGCCAATTCTTACTCTAATGTAAACTGCTAGAACTTTAGGCAGAGGCATGTATCAGCAGCAGGCATTAAGACATTTGCATCCCATCCATCTAACTGTAGAATAAACAGACCAATTAGATTTCTGACGCTTAGTGTACACAATGTCTGCTCATCTAGTCGACCCCAGTGAGGGCTTTATCAGGTTAATCCATCCAGTTCTAGAAAATGGGAAGCCCTTTTAAGTGCTTGAAACAAGAACCCTGATATCTCAGGGAGAGAACAAGAAGCGTGGGTTAGATGAGAGAGCTGGGATCCTGCCCACCATTCAAGGTCCCATCCAATGGGTGTTCGAATTCAGGCTAAGTTTCCTCTGCATGGCTCACTTGGCAACCACCAAGGCTGAGTTAGATCCCTGAGATCCCGACACACCCTGCACGTCCCATGGTTCTGAATTGCCTGTGAACTTGTCTCTTCCGTAAGTTACGTGGACGGGGACAGGTCCATGTTACTTGTTGTGTGAAATGGCACTTAGGACATGCTCGTTACGTTGTGTTGAATGGAAAATTACAAAAGAAACTCTTTTGACACATGGCTTTATACCATAAAGAAACAACTATGAATGCCCAAAAACATGCATGCTAAGGAAATAAAGGAAAAATCAAATTAAGAACTTAAAACAAAGCCGACACCAAAACCTTGATCTAGTTTAGGCATATATCTGGTACTGGCAATTAAGAATGTACTGATTGGCCTGTTAACTGATTAACAGTGTGTGCTGAAACCAGCAGCATGGGCATCGCCTGGGAGCTGACTACAACTGCAGGTCTGTTACCCACCCTCCCACCCCCTACGAAATCTGATCTGCATTTATGGAGAGCCTCGGATGACTCATAAGCACATTACAATTTGGGAAGTGTGGTCTATACTGTAATAGATATCTCACCTCTTCACTCACCTTACACCAAAAGGAACGTGAGCGGAAGCAAACTCTGATAGTCTTTGCAGGAAGGCTAAGCTCTACAATGCTGAACCGCCCAAAGGGGTATGCCACACACCAGGGGAATGATGTTTTTCCCATTATAAACTGGCTAAAAATGAAAACGCTCTTCTTTTTATTGAAAAGCAAAGGCCTATCACAGACACACACACTTGGAAAGCCTGTTTAGATTCTCTCACCAGATTGCTGAAGCACCGCTAACAACCCAGGCATTTCTCACATTCAGTTCGCTTTACTTACTGACTCTGGCCCTGCCCCTCCACAGAGCAGCAGTGTTGCATCCAGGAGCGGCTGCTTCACAATGCTGTGGAGGCTGTTCACAGAAGAAAATGGTCTGGCCCTGCTATTCTCAAACTATTTTCAGAAGGAAAAGTTACTCCCCTTTTATACGTCAAGTCACAGTCTTCATTAAATTCACCAGAAACTGCTTGCCTTTAGAGCCAAACGTATGCAAACTAGGCTTGGATTTCCAAAATTTGACACCAAAGTCACATATTAAATGCATCCTAAATTTTAGTGGGAACTTGAATCTGAAATCTGGGCACATTACATTCATGTCCTGAAAGGAGTAAAATCTAGGTGACAATTTTAGGTGTTTGTAAGTTTTCCTTCCTACAGTTTTGAAGGAAGTGAAGGTGAGAGTGTCAATGAATGAAAACCACAGTCATCTTTCTGTAGATATTTCTAACCTGGAATACCAAAAAATGAAATATTAGGCAACCCTTCGGCCTTTGCTGCTAACCCAAATCCTCCATCTTTTCTACTCAAGATGGCCTTAGAGGAGAGCTTACCTCTATACCTCTTGGCTCATCATGAGTTAATAAAGTCAAAAGAAAGTGGCATCACAGATTGTGGTAATCAAAACATCTTGTTGTATACCTTAAGTATGTATGATTTATATTTGTCAGTTATAAATTATACCTCCATAAAGCTGGTGTGTGGGGGAGGGGGTGGGGGAAAGGGGGTGTGCATCACAGTGAAGACATGCTACAACCTACCAGATACAGAAGGAAATAAGCAGCAGAAGTCACATGAGCAAATAATGATTTTTAAAACAAGTCTTCTCTCCTACTCCTGCTTACCTGACAATGAAATCAAATTCTGATCCTGCCAGCATCAGCACTCCCAGCAGAGTAGAAACAGCCCCATCCAGAACAGGTGCAAACATGTGCTCCAGGGCAAGCACGGCCCTGCGGTTCTTATCGCCAATGGCTGTGAGAAAGGCCTGTGCAAAAGGGAAGAGTTCAAATGGTCACAGTTCTGGATTCGACTTGGTCAACGCTGTCTTAACCCCTTTCCCCATTTAGACAAACAAAGTGCAGCATTCTTGCCAGCATTCATTTAACATCACACGTAGGAATGCTACATTTTCTAGGATCTGACATTTTCAGCAACTGAGAGTTATTATATTTTGTAACTGGAAATACCACTAAAAACAAAATGCTATAAATAAGAATGGCATCATTCCAGTGTATCATTGATATACTAAAGCGATTCGAAAATGATAAACAAGAAGTGAGATATTTTGTGGCAAACTTTGGGGATAAGGTTAGGACTGTATGTAATCTGTGAGTTACCTCAGGGTAAATGCTACAGCTGCAAGCGTCACCGGTGATATTTTTAGGGCAAATGGGAAATGGGTTAAACTCTGTAAACTGCTTCAATCTGCCTCTACAGAAACGCTCAGATCTTCCTGTTTAGTGGGTTTATTCAACTAGCTAAATCTAGCCTTATTCTAAAATGACCTGTTCATGATATTGGATCATATTAGGTGTTGATATAAATCTTGAAGAAAAAGGATGAAAAGCATATTTACCTGAAATTAAAAACCAAACCAAAACTACTGAAAAATGAGCAAAATGTTCCTTTCTTTTCACTGCTACTCACCCCTGAGTTTTCACCTCCGTTCAAGTTCTTTTACACCATTCACATGGGAGATATCTCCAGTTATGAAAGTGACAACATCTTGCCTGATATTTCAAGGTTTTAGTTCTGAATGGATTTATTACCTCAGAATCATATGAGACAAGGTGCTAAATACATAGTTCTTCATGATTATACTGAGGGTAGAATTTCTATTGCTGTGTTCAAATGAATATATTTATAGTGCATCTAAGTATCATGGGGATAGCATAAGAGAAAGAAAGGACTGTAAATTCAAAGCGAGCATGTTCTGACTACATGTGGACACGTTCCTGCCTCCATAGCTCTCCTAGGTCAAGAACCCTGTTTTACCAGTAAGTCCCGGTGTATCAGACTATTGGCTTGAGAGTGCGACCCAGGACTGATTTAATGTGAGTTACACCTTGTTTGGTCTTATAGTGGGAACCCAGCAGGGAGGGGTGGGCCTGGCACAAGTGCTCTCTCTGCCTGAAAGCTCAGGCTGCTTGGGATATGCTGAGAAAAGAGGGCTAGGAGCTTCTTAAAAACCCAGGCCCACAACGCAATGCAGGGAGCATTCTATCCCTGCTGCACCCTGTGGAAGGACAGGAAGTTATTTTCCTTAATGGACCAAGAAACAAAAGTATACTGAGGTGTGCTATGACTTCATACTTTTCTCTCAGGTGGGTTCTACATATCCATGTGCTCTTTCAAAGTTGGAAGATGTTAGGGTCAATCTAGTTGTCTCTCTTGGGAGGAAAGCACTGAGATATCCGGAACCATGTTACTTTGTGCATACTTGGGCCATGAAGACGTCAGGGTCAAGCTGGTTTATCGTTTCACACTCAGTTTATGTTATCAAAACAGTGAACCAACAGGAACCCCTCAATTCCCTGAAGATCGTTCATGGAATGCGTCCTCTTCAACAACCTCATTCCATCGTTTTATAAATCTTGTAAGAGCAGTAACTGCCCACTTTAAGATGTTCAAATACGGGATAGGGTAAGAACACCACGGCCTAAAGATGGATAGTCTCCTGATGAAGACTGGGTCTTAAAGCACTGAGTAGGGATTGTTGCCCACAAAATCAAACTGGCTCTTGAGAGCCCTTAAATTCTAGGAATCAAATCTTGTGTGAGCAGTAGAGGCATTCCTTAATTGCTTATTCCACCCTGGTGTGGCTTTTCATGTTCATACCAGCTCATAGACAGAGACTTGGAGTGCTGCAGCTGAATGACTATAGTGTGCGTTTACCTTATGAAAATCGATTCTAGGACAGATCTGCCAGTGTTTTGCAATGCAAGCTACCAAAATTCATTCGCAGCAGAATAAAATGGAGTCGTAACTCATATGCAGTGTTTTTTCCTTTTTTGAAAAAAATGAAATTAGAATGTGTTTTTGAGCTCTAGGCTACCGGGCTCTTCTTTTCAAAAAAGAAAAAAAAAATCCTTTTCCCTCCTCTCAGTTCAATGGAGAAAAGTCACTTGGGAAGGCTTGGTATTTAGAGAACGCTGTTTCTGTATTATCAGTTTTTCATTATACACTGGGAGAAAAATGGGTCAACTTCAACAAAACATTCATTCTGAAACACAAAAGTGTATAATCTCTAAGTTGCATAAAAATGACCCTGAAAGACTCCTGTGGAAGGACTACGGGAGGTACAAGGCAGAAGTATATGTACAGACACACAAATGCCATAAGTTGAGTCCAAAGAAAATCAATGCTAGAGATTGCTAAAGCAAGGCTAAAAGTAAGTAGATCCAAGTCCAAGATGCGGTTTCCTAGCTGAGGCAATCCCGAACAGCCGTATTTATTCTATCAAGGACTTAGGCTAGAAGCACAAGTGCAGATGGTACATAATTTATACACTGCTATGAGGCTTCTGAATAATTCTCTGATAAATACAGACAATGGGCTTGTCTCTTGGATTTAAGACCCCTTTTGAAGTTTAATTTCCTCCAAAAAGCCTTCGCAAGGACTGGACACAGGACGATAGAGGAAATAAATTCCTGTTGAGAGCAACACTAATTCTCATACTTGGAGGATGGAAGGTTGAAGCAGCTGGGTGGGCTCAGGTGGGAGAGCAGCTCCTCCACACTTAGTACCTGCACCTTCGCTCACCAGCCCCAAGGTAGCTCCTCAGCTGCCAACTAGCTGCACTCTTGATTATACCTTCCCCAGTAAGCTCGTGTGTGTGGTCTCATTTTACCCCCACTTTATCACTGTGGCTTTCTGTGCATGCACATACACGCACACAAAAACACGCATGCACATACTCACACACACACCATCTATCTTGGGAACATAGTCGACAACTGGAGGACCTGTGATGACACTAATGACAACACCAAATAAACAGAATCCTTCCTGGCTCACTCAACACGCTGATGACACTGCCTATAGATGACCCAGCTCAGTAAAAGTTCACCTTTGTTTTGATGCCCTACTCCTTAGATTCTCTAAGAGGGAAAGAGCCCAGGCAAATTCTAGACACTCCTAGGGAATGTCTGTGCCAGTCTGAAGCTTTTGCATGGTTTGTGTACTGGGCATATTCGTTGATGTTGGAGAAAATGAAAAGGTTCCCAACTTGGAGACTAAGAGAGCAAGAGGAAATGTGCTGCTTTGCCACAGAGTTGTAGTTGGCAACATCTTCCGTACCAGAGCAACGTGAACGGTAAACTCCACTCCTATGCCAACGGATGCAATCAGGATGACCACAGGCACAGCGCTGAGCTTGATTCCGATGAGGCCCATCATGCCAAAGAGCTCAACCGTCATCAAAGCCAGGACGTCACCTGTAAGAAGGCACGGGGATGAGGAGTTGGCCATAAACACCCTAGGTGTGGAAAACACGTGAGGTGTTCACGCCCTGATGTGGCCTCGCTTCAGATGGAGAGCAGAGAGACACACCTGGGACCCAAATACAGTGAAAGGGCTAACTCGATGTAACTTCCAGTAACTGTCTTTATTTCCTAATTCAACATCTCCCTGCTGGGAAGGCAGATTTTTGAGACAATTTTGGGACAGCTGCCTTGAGGCGGTAGAGGCACATAAGGGCAAAGTTTAGTGTTCTACTGCAAATTGTTTTTCTAATATACCTACTCTAGAAAGCAAAAATATTTCAAAACACCAGAGCAACCTTTGAAGAGTTACACAACATGGAATCATCACTAGCTATAAATTTAAAACAATGTATTTCCTTCTCTTTGATCTTAACCATCACAGACTATCCTTCAACTCTGTCACTAAGTTGAAACTTTAGAGTTTTTGGTTGCCTCGCCCTCCATCCCAAAGAGTGCTGATAGGATGGGGTGAATAAAAGTTCTTTCAACTAAAAGTAGCTTTTGTTAGAAGGGCCCATGGACTAAGTGAAGATGACTTGGGAGCAAGTTAAGTAGGAGAAAAGGGACGAGTCATCAGCTGATGCAGGTCAGGTTACAGGCCCCTTCACTTGAAGAAAATGTGGAGCGACTGGGGTGCACAAAGCAAACAGTTAAATGCAAGGAAAAGCTTTTATTTGCCTTTCATCTGCCTTGTAAAAATTTGCGAGGAGATGGAAAGAAAATCTGTGAGGTGGACTTTGGAGCTCCTTGGGCCAAAAGGGAGAAAATAAAAATAAAACAAAAAACTTTGCAGGGATGGAAGGAAGAGAGTGAGAGCATGCTCTACCCTTCTGGGGGTGGCGCAGCGGGCAGTGGTGGCAGGAGAAGGACAAGTTTAATAAAAGTTCCCTTTGCTTTCTTTCAATAGCCAGCGAAAGATGGACAGCACCAATTGCTTAAGTACCATGAAAACTCCTACAGACTAAACATTTACCTTTTAACATACCTGCTGCACAGACTTATGGTGCTGAAGCAAGACCTGGTCTCTGTTTTTATAATTTTGGCATTTTGAAGGCTGTACCACAGTTCATGGAATTTAAACACTGCCATGATTTTATTAGACTCTACAATAAACTTACTTCAAATCTGAGCATATTACACTTGGAGAAAGGATGCCAAAAAATAGGTTAGTAATACTAGTTAAACACACACAACACACAAAACCATCTCTAAAATCATTTTACTCATACCACTGTCCTAACTTCTCTAATCATCCCTCCATGTAGAATAACCTTCTCGATATTAGGTCCGGAATTATAGAATGATGCTTGAATTTAAAAAATCAGTCATTGCTTCGACTGTATTTCACCAATGCTCAGAGCTGTTATGAAAAGTGTGCAAAAACTCCCCTATCTTTACACAAAAGGTTTAAAGCTGCAGGGAGAGGGGACATAAGATTAGGGCCATTAAAGGCTCTACCTAACCATGAACCTCACCACCTCCAGCAGAATAAATATAGTATGGATGATGCAATCTTATACCCTCCACCAGAGGCCCAGACATAAACAAAACTTCCCGGCTGCAGAAAGAGCTATGCTGAAAGGAATTTGACTTCTACAAAGACCCTTAGAATAAACTCACAATGATCCCGGCCGTCCAAGGGTTCAGCAGGAAGACGGCACACACCAAAAACGTGCAGGCCAGCACCACGCTGATGGACAGCAGGAGCCAGTGGCGCAGGCCGATGTACTGCTCCCAGAAGAGGAAGGGGTAGCCATTGGGGTAGCTGGAGAGGCCCAGACTTGTGTAGTTGTTGCAGATGGTTCTGACTTTTTCAATCGCTTCCACGAAGTCGGAGGTGTCACGCAAGCCATTGAGGTAGAAAGGGAACTGAGCGTATTCGATGGGCTCTGCTGCTGGGACTGGACAGAGAGGGCGACAGGGAGAGAATCATGGGTAAAGGGCTCCCAGCAACACTGAAAAAGGCAAATGGATGCGATCCAGGCGGGAAGAGATGTGACAAGTTCCCACTCCTGGCCACAATAGATGTGCACCCCTGCATTCTCGATAATTACAATGAACAGAGAGAAAGCACTCTGCAAGAAAGTCTACCTCCTGCACTTCTTTCAACACAAAGAACAAACTACCAATGACAATCTTCAGGTCTTTACAATTTTAATCTCTGGTTTAAAAAATTTTAAGCAATAATCAACCTTTGATATTTTGTGGGGGGGAGGAGGAACCCATGATCTGTGTGTTTATTTAACCTTTGATTTCAAAGTTTTAGAAGCAGTCACTTTTGTAATGGGCCTAAACAACTTAAGAATTCAATTGTAGGAACATTTTTTGTTCAACTGACACAAGTGAAAATACTAAGTTCAAACTGTTTCACTCAATCACTTATGAGAACAAATAACTCGAAAGTCATGCTTTACTGAGAAAAAAATGCTTAACTTTCTTATCCTTTTAGTGATCTAACACACTTAAACCTTCCATGCCTCTTTTTTAATGCAATGCTAAGTCTTCAGCAGCAGGGGAAGAAATCCTTACACAACAAGCATTTAGTTACTGCCGTTGTTGTGTTCCAGACCCTTTGGGGTCATTCAGTTGACTTGCTAAACATGATTTGCCCTATTATAATCTCAACTATAAATTTTCATTAAGACAAGCCTTGGCTGCTTGCCACAAGGCTCTGGGGTTAGATACAGGACACACAACCCGCTTGCTCTCCAGACATGTTTGCAAAGGGACCCGTCTTCTTTCTCACGTCCTCCCTCAGCCTCATATCCAAGGTATAAGCTACTAATATCGCTAACATAAATGCAAATTAAATCCACACAGAACCACCTTCAAAGTCAGGGCAGAGAGGTGAAAGGAAGAGGATGCTGCTGTATACAGACTTTTCTCTTCCAGTTTAAACAGCTTTGACGGAGTACAGGTGCTTGGTGGCTTATAGGAATGACCCAACTTGCCAAAAATCCCTTCAACACCAGAGTTGACAAAGTTAAGATAAACATATAATCCCCAGCGATAAAACTTTGCAATAGTAAAATAACACTCAACCTGGAGGCGTCCCCAGCTTTCACAGGGAACAGCTGGCATTAAAGAGAGATGCCTGGTGGACGTCTTAGAGTTAAAGCTACAAACGGAGATTAGAGACTCTTATTTCTCAATGTGATCGAGCACGGGTTGTATTCCATTACACATCCTCATCCGTCTCCTAGAGTTTTAAGCTAAATGAAATAGATTGTTCGGTTTACACTTTTGAACCCTGGGCAGCGTCAGCAGATGAGGGCTGTGACCGAGCTTGGAAGGACGGGGTAGGAGGAGTCCATAAGCTCTCGGGCCCTGGATGGAGGCTACTTACTTCTCAGCCTGGTTTCCGGCATATAGTCGGCTTTGTCGTGGACCCACTCAGGACGATGAGGCCGGATGTTGGCCTGGGAGGCAGCGTAAGCCACGGGGTCGTTGCTGACCCAAGCGGTCAGGTAGATGTAGAAAGCGCTGGGATTAATGATGCCGTCTGCATCCACCAGGCGCCGTTTAGTCAACTGCAAAATGGGAAGAACGGAGGCCTTTCAAAGGAGGTTTGGGGTAAACAAACTGCTGCTTAGGGAGAGAAGAGGCAGAGCCCTGTACCAACACTTATAACAAAGACTAGAATGCCCACTGTTTGCAAGTGTAGAAAATCCCATCAGAATACCTTTGGCTTCTTTCAAAATACACTGATCAGAGGATGCAAAAATCGGAGTGTTTATAACACACACACAGTTCTGCAGATGGCTGGGGAATCGACTGAACCAATTAAATCTGAATGCTAAAAGACTGTCTGCAGCCAAGGCAGAGAATGAACAATCTGGAGAAACATATTTATAGGAGGGGAAGGGGGTGGGGGAAACCTGGCAAGAATCCCCATACACGTCTGTGTGCAGTTAACCTCTGCTGTTAACACTGAAGGAAATGCCACCCAGTAAATGGAGGAGAGCTATAAAAATAAAACAACATCTGTATAAATTTTGCTAACACTAGACTCCTATGACCTGTGTATTCAAAAAATGCCCATCGCCAGAAAGTGGAGGGGACTGGCGCACGGCCAGTCTTTCTGGGTAATCTTATTTCTGAGAGAGGTGGTCACAAGTCGGATGCCACATCCTATGTTGGCCAAATACTATGCTCCCTCTAAAAGGTCTTGTGGGCACTGCTTAGGTGTAAAACACTGTCAGGCACACAGACACACACGTATATTTTTTTCCTGTTTACTTTAGGTCCAGGCCTGGTTCCAATGCTTTTGGTCTTTTTTAACAAAATGAAAAACACCAGAGACAGCAGTTAACAGAGAAAGAGTGAAGGAAGAAAAGAGAATGGAGGAGAATGAGGGAACTAAATTTCAGAGATCTGGATTCAATTAATCCACAGGATATGTAACAACTGTATGTCTTCAAGCCGTCTCTGGAATTGCATACTGCAGCTCATGGCCTCCGTGCATGCAGCACCCTTTTCTCCCTCCCAGGCAGAGGAAATGATGGGGAGTGGGGGGAGACTGGCCCAGGCACTTCTGTCCCAGGCGTCCCTGGCCCCCAAAGCCCACTGCAGGCCCTGGGGCGTGCCCTGCTATCTCTCAGACAGGCTCCTCTGCCCACATCCTGGTCAAACACGACAGCATGGTGCACGCGGCCGTAAAGAAACCGAGTTCACACTCCATAATAACTCTGAACAATGTACTTTGTAAATCTGTCACCTTTAATGCCAGCAAAAAAGGGGAGACAATAAACAGAGCTGCTAGGAAGATCATTAGCATGACGGTTTTCTGCCTGAAGGTGAAGCAAGTAACCTACAAAGAGCAGAGGGAACAGGATCTGGGAAAGCCAGTAGTAAGTAGTGTTGGACTCATTTGAAATCTGAAGGGTCCAAACACACTCCCCAACACGTCGGAGGAATCAAAAGGGATATCCTGGAATCAAAGTGTCACAGTGAAGGCACAAATGCAGGTGGAGCACAATTACCAAATTGAAACAGCTCTTATTACTAAGGGGTGTGTGCAGAACCACCTGTGAGTCTATGCAGATTCCAGTGATCTGCATTTCCTTTAAGTCTCAATCAAGACAGAGCAAGCTGTCTGTTCTCTCCTTCTCTACCCCCAAGTGCCAGGGTGACCCAAAAGAATCCAATGCAACAAATGCTCTCATCCCTGATCACCTCTCCAATCTTCTAACTCATACATCCACCCGAAATTCTGTTCAAATGACAGCTACCTAATGACTCCATTTTTTCAAATTTGAATACAACCCAGACCAATGTGGTAGTAAATGTTAGAATTCAAACCTGAATTCAAAAAGAACACAATACACTACCTCTACCACCAAAAAGAGCCTTGCTGTACTTTTTAACAACTGCTCTGAAAGTAGGTAATACACTTTCCCCCACCTGACAGATGAGCAAAGGGAGGCTGTCTGGCTTGCCATTGGGCACACAATTAGCTGGTGGGATAAAGTGAATTAGAACCAACCGAATGTTCTTCCAGCCCCCCATGGCTCAGGTCTGCAGAAAACAGAGGCTGGGACTGCAGGCTGTGAACCAGTTTTCAATACGGCAGCTGCCCCACAGCTCTCTCACCGGTGCCCTCTGACACCCTGCCATGTAGGGCAGTGAGCGTACCTGACTGATGTCGATGGGTTTATCGCGGCTGCCAGTCTGCACCAGGAGTTTATAGGCAAGGACCCCATCGTCTGATCCATTTTTGTAATTGTTTGGCATGATTTTCCCAGTTTCCCAGTCGCTGTCGAATGCATCCTGAAGTCCTAAAAAAGGCAAGTGTGCATAATACGTGACAACACCTCATGGGAATGACCCTGGTCCTAGCAAGGTGGCTGAGGACTGAGAACCAGATGGGATGGTGTGGGACAGCAAACCAGGCCCTTCTGTGTTCTAACTGTATTTGACTTCAAGTTCAAGCGATGCTATTAGATTTTCATGAATAAACTTCAGGTTGCTAATAACCATTGATTGATTCAAAGTGGGGGGGGGGATATCTGTCTCTAGGAAACAAATATACACATTTTACCTCAGAAAATAAAATTGAAAAACCTTCCTTTTTCTTCATAACTATTCCCCAAAAAAGCAAAAGAGAGCGTAAGAGAGCAGGTGGGCTGGGCGAGGAAGACACACCAGGCTCACTGTGTCATGCCACCATCAGGTGCTGAGCCACGAGCTCTTCAATGCAACCAGAATTCTACTGGGAGGGGGAAGAACACATTCAAACTCCCCACTTCAAACAGCAACTCAGCTGCTTCGAGCCCAGGGTGGGTGAACACGATTCTGTCAATTTGTTCCATCTGTTCGACTTGTGGAGCTAATACAAGTTGTGGGATCGGCTGCCAGGTTGTGTAAAGATCACAGCCAACACCTATTCACTCTCGACTGTTCTCTTCCTCTTTGCCACCCTTCCTCAGAAGAGGGTGTGGGGGAGAGGGCAGGCAGGGAGCTTGTGCACGCGTGTGTGTGCAGGGAAATACCTCACAGGGTAAATTTGGATCAGATTGAGAACAGGAAGCCACAGGCCAATACAAGGGGGCTCTGTGAGAACAGATGACAAACCGCAAGCCTGGGGAGGGGAAGGAAAGAGCTTTCTGGGCTTGGGGGATGGGCGAGCCCACCAGCCCACCACACACAGCTGCGCTTGGCCTCTGTAATCAAAACCATCATTACAGACC
Organism: Eonycteris spelaea; assembly: GCA_003508835.1. Taxonomy (NCBI): domain Eukaryota; kingdom Metazoa; phylum Chordata; class Mammalia; order Chiroptera; family Pteropodidae; genus Eonycteris; species Eonycteris spelaea. The sequence continues at coordinate 1,006,259 of PUFA01000245.1, forward strand.
TGATGGTTTGGCTACAGCTGTAAAGAGATAAGCGTGCTGGAAGAGAAAACAGGGCCCTGGTGACCTGGCCTTGGGGTCTGAACCATCCCGGTGCGCACACATTCTCCTCTAACACCCCCACCTCCTTTCCATCACCCTGCTCGCCTCCCTCCCCTGCCCCAAATCACCTCCCAAGTAGAGCTCACAAGCCCCAGTAGCTCAGGAAACCACATCTTTTGAACAAGCTGCACATGCATAGGTTAGACGTGGCCAGTAAGGAGAAGGGTTCATTTCTTTCCACGATATGCCTCAAGTGACTTCAAAGACACTCCCTCCCGCCAAAATGGGTTCCATTAGTGATGAAAATGGTTAAGCTTCCTGGGGTTTAAAGTGGTGTGTATGTGTGTGGGGAGCATGGGACCCTGCCTCTCTGTCTCTCTCTTTAAACTAAACCTTCCTTCCGACATTGCTGTGGGCATTGTTTTTATACGAACAATTTGGGGATGAGGACTGTGGGCTCGGTGGTGAAAGAAGGCCCTGTTCGGGGGTGAGCATGTAGGAGTGGCAGGCAGGGAGACCACCGGGATGGCAGGCTCCCAAAGCTCAGACTGTTTTTCATGGCAAGGCATGCACACAACAAGCTGTATTGAACAGATGTTATTTTATTACCTAGAGCCCCCCCCCTTTTTTTGTTTTTGAAAAAAAAAATAAACAGGAGAGGGAAAACAACCCCACCCCCCTAAAAAAAGAGGCCTGGTCTGTTTTCCTCACCATTATAGAATTTTCATTGCGTTGTGGCTTGCATGGTTCTTTAACCCTTTCCCTCTTGACCTGTTAATGCCAAGGAGCAGCTCAGGCTTAATATGAGCACTGCGCTGCCTAAGCATTTTACGCTGATTTCCCCTGTTTAATTCCTACAACAACCTTATGAGATTGCCCTCTTAGTACTATCACTCCCACTTACAGACGAGGAACTAAGGCTTGGGAAGGTACAGTCACTTAATGCAGACTACAAGCAGGCAAGTGTTGGAGCTAAGCTTTGGGCCCAGGCACCCTGATTCTGGAGTTGGCTTGAAACACAGATGCTTTAAATTGCCCTGAACACACCAGGAAGGATTTGTTAAGGACACGAATAAGATTAGCAGAATTAATTTGGACACCAACAATGTCTGGTGGCAAACAAGGAGTCTCAAAACTCTTGAGTGCAGTTTTATGATATTTATGCACTAAGACTTTTCGGACACCCTAGAGCAAAACAAAGGAAGAAAGATCCAATTTGGGGAGGTCCACCCTGCTGACAATTCGGGTCAATTCGTCATCCCTGCTGCTGGCCCCCATACAACATTCGCTATACTTGGACTACAAGGATGAAGGAGAAGTAGTCACTGACTTTACAGAAAGTTTAAGTTTTTATAATGAATATATTATTTTCTGACCAATTACCAAAAGCTTAAGTAATGATGGGTTGGCACACACAATATCTGATTTTGGACACAAAACAAGGGACAAGGATTTGTTTCCACTGCCCCTTGGCCAACATTTTATAATTTAACATGTGCACATTTCTTTTATAGCAAAACATGAAAAGTTCTAGCTAGAACTTCTCTCATTTTAAATATTTAATACTAAAAATTATTTCCTGGTGAAAAGTTGTGAGCTAATTATCCCAATTGCCAAATTTTGTTTGATATGGGACTCTAAACAGAAAATATTAAATTTCATTGGCATAAGTAGTGTAAAATACAAATACCATTCGTACATGATGATGCACAGTGTGGTTTTTATCTCCAACTCGACCTTATTTACATGTGTGTTTAAAGAAGAAATGGGGAATAATTTCCATAGTGCTATTTTAGATGAGTCCAACCTCCAATCCCCAAGCTATTAAAATGTTGATAAAGACCAGTGAGATGACATGGTTTTAAAAGGTAATTCCATTAAAAACCAACGAGGGTCCCATCCATCACTTAATAGCCACACAAACTGTTTTGAAGGAAAGCTGATTCAAGGACAACTGCTTCTTTGCAGGAAATGTTCAAGGACCAAATCAACCACTCGCCAGGCTTGAAATACATCTCGGCAGCCAATGGTGTCAGTATCTGGCCATTCTGTGTACAGAGCTCTACTAGACCTCTTACGAGTCAGATGTAGAGTTAGTTCTAAGGCTGGTTGGGACCCTGACTTGGGAATATTAAATGAATCTCACTTGGTCTAGGTAGGTGCTGTTCACTTAGCAATCAAAACACGGGCTAAACGCACCTTTTAAAATGATTCTCAAGTCCAACTGCTTTAGGTCTTTCAAGGGATGAAAGCACAGGGATAATTTACAACACACTATAAAAGGTTAGCGCTCTGCACTGCTTGGAGACAATACTCCTCAGTCCCCTTCCCAAGCTCCGGCTAACTTGCCAAAGGGATGGCTGAAGACACTGACATCAACTCCACAATAACCCTCCTTTGCTCAGATGCTGGCAGTGCACTGCACATCTCTTTGTCATTTGTGGCAAGTTATTTGCATGTCTTTGGTCAATGAGGGGAAAAATAAAAAGCAGGGAATCTCTCAACTGGTCCTCTTTTGACTCATTATCAAAAAAAGAAAAAGAAAAAAAAAACCTGTTTCCCAAACTACAGGGAAAAATAAGACTTGGAACAAATTCAAGTTAATCTCCCGAGCATGTTAAAATATAATATTAATATCATGCATGGACTTCCCTTCGATTTCCTCAAAAAAGAGGTCAAATCCGGTATACATGTAATAAACACAATTCTGAGAACACAAGTCAAAGCCAGAAACTGCACTGAACAATTCTCAATCGAACTCAAGTTGTTTACTATTTCATGCAAACTTACAGGGAAACTGGCTGCTTAATCTTTACATACAAGTGTACTGACTTAAGACCAAAAAAAAAAAAGGCGCTTAAATTTGTGTTTAAACAAGTCTAATTAAGTGGGAAATTAAGACAATCATTTGGATAACTTAAGCCAAAAAATGTTGGGGCCATAATTATTTGGATATTTCAGTAATAGCATTTTTGCTTAAATTGTGTGGATAATTATCTTGATTCTCCACTTCACTTCGCATGTGTCAACATGGAATAAATGAACAGATGTTCTTGGAATCACTGAATACATTCATATTCAGTCAGCAGTTAGGAGCAAATTTAGGTTGTTTTTTTCTGCAGTTGACTACTACTTCCTAGAAATGTTTCTAAGAGCAAGGTAAGAAGCTAAAAAAGGACATTTTAAAGAAGAATTTAATTATTTATGAAACCCTGTAATTAAGCATTCAAAAGTTTATTTCATGGCATTTTGTGTGAAATCAAGATGGTTAAAACATAGAATTTTAAATTATATTCACTAATGGTGCAAAATCTACTGGTGTAGTAAGCTATACTTTGGCAGTGAAGTCAGCCTAGAGACTCCATCAACACTGTTTTTACTTGGTGACCAAATTAGCCACCATACTGCCAAAAAAGAGCACTAGAAGTATCTAGCTCTATACTTTATAACACACTTTCCCATTTCCTAATGTGCACTCATAAATTCTCACAGAAGTTCCTGAGTCACCCAACGAATTGTTTGCATCGTTTTATAGGTAAAAGCCCGTTTTGGGAGGCTGCCCCAGAAACAGCCTACAAAAGAATGTTAAGCAACACTTAGGAGTCAATGAAACATGTCAGTGTTACATTATAATCTAACACTTTAATAAAGTGAACAAAAGGAACTTGTAGAAGCTGAATGCACCAAACCAAATGGTGTACGTTTACAAAAGACGAACACCCTCTAGCAGCGTCTTACCTTGGAGCCAGTCTCTGAAGTAGTGCAGCCACATTTTGGGAAGCTGTTTATTTTCTTCCAACATGACATACTTCACATTACTGAAACTCTTGTGAAGGTCATAAAGTAAGTGCTGGATATTCGGGTAGTCTGCTTTCTGGGTGACTATATACATGTTGTAGAAAGAAAAGTATTTAAACTGTGCAGCAATAAAGTCATATTCTCTGGTTTCCCGAGGCACAATGTCGGTAAGGTCCAGCCCGTCGCGAACTCGGGTGGTCCCATAAAGGCTGACCCCCAGCAAGCCCAGGAAAAGAAAGATCACCATGACCTGCAACAGAATAAGAGGCACAAGGTCAGACCCCGAGGGACATAACTGATCTTCCCTTGACACAAAGAAGCTGTTCGGTTTAAACACGCCTCACTTTTACCACCACTCTGGCCCTGACGTAGCACGTAGGGGTCGTTCTCCCAGAGGGGAAAACATAACATCGTAGTAACCACATTTTTAAACAACCCATGAAGAATAAAATGTTTAAAATGCAAGGAGTTGATCTAAATTCAGAAATACTTGCTGCATAGGGATTCATTCCTGTAGATGAGCTCATTGAAATGGCCCCACGCTCAATGGACTAACTCCTTAGGAGACCTGAAATGCATCACAGCCGACGAATTCCAAAGGCACCTGCTCATTACCCAGTGAAGACAGGAAGAATATTCTATTTGAGTAGATTACCTTGGCTTTTGGTTTCAAGAGGAAAGGAGCATAGTGTTTCTCGGCAAAAGATGAGAGTGTCCACTTGGTGCAAGGGGGCTCAAGGCAGTGCAGGCTGGAGTCGGAGAACTGGGAGAGCAGGTCCCTTGTGGAGCTAGTGCTCTCGGGGCTCTGGCAGCTGAGGGTGTCCTGTGTCAGGGTGACAGGCTGCACGGAGATCTCGGAGCGCGGCTCAGCGGTGGTGTAGTACACGTGTGTGTGTGGGTCGTACTCCGTGCGGAGCTGCACTGTGGACTGCATGGTGATCTGTGTCTCGTGGGCGAAGCTGTGGCTGCTGTAGGGGGGCGGGGGGCTGGAGCGGGTGCTATCGTGAGTCTCCGTGTAGGCCTGAGGTTCAACCTGAATCACTCTGCTGACGCAGGGGCTGAAAGAGGGGAAAATGTGTTGCAATGGCCTACTCAAATGGGGAAATGGTGTTTTTTCTTTTTTTTCTTTTGGCAATGACTGATAATATCCATTTTACACAGCTCTGACATAGGAGAGAAACGGCCTACCGCTGAACTCCACAAACATCACATGATTTCTCTATCTGGACATAGACACAAGTAAGTCAGAGGAGGCCAAAGGGAAGGCTGATGCTGAATTTGGCTTACAAAATTAAGGTACATGCTGATGAACCCCATCAAAGCATAATTCCTTAAAAGGAAAAAAACAAAAAACAAAAAAAAACACCCACAGGGCTATATTTTTCACTGACGGGTGGTTTTCAAGTTTTGTTCTGCCCTAATCCATAGAGATATGACACAAACCCAACAATGAGGAGGAATGGGTCATGAAAGAACGAACGAACCAGGGGTATCATAACCGCAGGGCTGTGAGAATGTCCAGTCAGGGGAGTGGAGGACCCCAGTGATTCCGCTATCTCCCCACCCCACCGTAAGGAAGCATCCTCTGTCCATTATCTTCCCTGCCTCCATCATATTCTGTTAAGTGCGTTTCCTTCTAAGTCCACATACTAACATTCTCTAAACACTACCACCCTGTACCCAACAAATGAGGGCCACTGCAGCCAGAAAATGTACCTTGTAAAACAGCAGAAAATATCCAATCTCCTGTCCTCACGTCGATACAAATCCATGCTGAGAATGGCAGGAAAAATGAGCAGAACCATAGCAAAATTGAACACCACTACGACAGCCGCCTAGGAGCAGGAAAAAAAAAAAAAAAGTAGAGGTCAGCAATACATCTCCTCCCAGAAAATTCTTGGAAAATAAAGGTGTTTTAAATATCTTTCTTGCACTCCCCTACTGAAGTGTTTAAACTTGAAATAGATGTTAACGTTTTCTCATCACTTTGCTTTTCTTTCATCAGTAAGAGACCATTTGACTGGACTAGGCCCCCATCATTCCGCTCCTTCCCATTGCTAATAACTCCATGAACCCGTAAGGTACAATATATAGGAACTAAACTAGCATCTTGCTAGCAACCCAACCAGACAAAGGTGCAAAGGCAGGACAGAGAAGATACTTGAGATGTTTTCATTTAAATCAAAAAGGAACATTTCCCTCTCAGAACATTTCTAAGAGTTCATGCAGCCCTAATTTTACACTTAAGAAAATTTATATATAAAGTAGATTGAGTACATCAAAATGTCACCTTTAAAACATGAAATAAAATTTCAAACACGTCCCTTGAGGTTTTTAATAGGCACATTCCAAATAGCCTCTGGAGCGGCCTTGTGGGGTGTGAGCACAGTAACATAAAAGGTCAAGGAGAGTTAAGCAGAAAGAAATTCCTGTGTGTGATTATAGTATGCAGAATAAATAAGTGCAGATTCAAAAGTCACTCCATAACCTAGAATAAACACAGGGTAGATTCTGTAGTGCTTTGGCAAATCTCCTGCTGACCTAGTAAAAATTACACAATTGGGCTGTTAATAGGGAAAGTCAGTAGAGGACAGTTGAAAGGCATGGAGAGAAGCAGCACAAAAAAAAATGCAACTGGAATGCTAAGCAACCAGGAAATCATCACAATTTTTTTTTTTTTTTGAAAATTATAACCTCTCATGAGGTTTTTCAAAGAACTGCTTAGTTCTAAAATCTTCACAAACTGGGGCACTTATCTCAGGGCGAGAGAAGAAAACTTGATTATAACTGACACCTAACAAAATCAGAGGACAACTTCACAAAGGGATATATATAGTAACTGAACTTACACTCAAGGTGCAAACACGAGTTCTGGAGAGATGACTTTCGATAATTAACTCCCTCTCAAGTCTAACAAAGCCAAAAATAACCAAGAGGTTCCTTCTAAATATGGCCTGACCCCTCTCTTCTTTAGACGTTTGCCATGAAATTTCTCACCAATTCCAATATACAAATGTATTCACTTGCCACTCGATACTTTAAAAACCTGCCCCATACGCTTACATTATTAATAAGCAAAATGCTATTTTGACTAGAAGATTTATCTAAGAGACAAATACTTTAAAAAGAAAAAAGCCAGGACACTGTGCTGGTTATTGGAGACACAATGATAAAACAAGACAAAATCCTGCTCTCAAAGACTGACATAGCCAGATCTAATAAACAAATTACAATTCAGGCTGATGACTGTAATAAAAGCAAGCACAGGGTTACACAGTGGCTCAGAAAAGGGAGAGAGCATGCAGGTGGGGGTGCATGTAGGGTGGGTGGGTTTGAGGAGCGTGGTCAAGGGGGATTTCTCAGGGAAATGTAGAAGACAAAAAAGACTCTGGCAGGACAGGAGAGGAAGGATGTGCCATGTGGAGGGAATCTGAAAGGCAGTGTCACCTGGTACATGCCATTCAGCACTGCAGAGTTTAAAACTCTACTCTGGGAAGAGAAAGGAGGAGCCACAGGAGATCAGATAGTTATACATGATTTACTCACTTCTTACAGCAACCAAGAGGCAGACACTAGCATTGCTTTTGATGCTATCACCTAATAAGGACCTGGTGAAGCAGAGGAAGGCCACCTGCTGGAGGTTACCCATATATCAGACTCAAACAGCAGGCTTGAATGCCTAAGCTCTCAGTCCAATTGAGACCTGTTAAATCTGCACAACTCTGGATGGGAGGACCATGGGCGGGGTTGAGACTCCTGATCAAGCAGACAGTAGGGATGCTGGGAAGAATGGGTCTGATTCTCAAGATTTTCCAGGAAAACTTAATCCTATGGGTGGAATCTTTTCGGCTTTTCTCACTATTACAGTCACATTTAGAATTCAGGAGTGCAATGCAGACAAGAAACTGGGTATCTCCATTTTAACAAAAGTTGCTAAGGACCATAGCAGAGACTGTGAAAAGACAAGCCACACGTGTGTGTGTGCGCGCGCGCACGCACACACACACACACGGCCCAGGTATTTGAGCCAGAATGACACTGATACTGTCCGCAGGGGCAGGGGCAGGTATCTGATACAGTGTCATTCAATAATGAAATCTGAAGGGCATCTTTCTCTCTCTGTCTCTTGGTGAAAATAGAGCAATGAGAGAAGAAACCCAAAGCAGTATCCCATCCAAACTCACTGTCAAATGCTTTATTACATGCACAGGGAGAACATTTTCTGATGAGAAAATAACGGAACCTCAAAATCCCCTAAAATGCACCAAAACAGTAAACACAAACAAAAAGGAATTTTCAATAAAGGAAAGTGTCACCACTAGAACGGGAGTTTAAGAAATTGTAAGAAAATCTGCGAAGATGTTGGGGAGGATCATGAGCTGTCAATCAACTCTAATTGCTGTGCTTAAAGGAATGCCCATTCCCTGCAAAGCATCTATGGAGGCCCCGCTGAGACACTTGCAGAGCACCAAGACAAGCTGCCTTGCCTAGGGGGCCCTCATCTAAACCTTCTGACCACATGGAACAATAAGGCATTCTGTTCCTGGAGTTCCACTGAAGAACAAACACCATTCAGTTACCAGCAAAGCCCAGTGTAGGGTACCGGTTCCCAAAGAATTACAGCCGGTGCCACTGCTTTCTGGTATGGAGGTGGCATTTGGACAGATGGATAGAGATTGACAAGGAGCGGTGAGGCAGTTTCTTTGGGGAAAAAAATTCTATATATTTTGGTTAGGCTGCAAAATTGGAAAAGTTCAACAGGGAAAATTCCTAAGTTAACAGAGGTTTACTATTGATAGAGCCACTTTAGGTTTCTGCATTTTGATGCTTAATCTGTATCATCCTGAAAAATATAAATACAAATGAATACAAAGAGTAACAACTTAACACAGTTCACTAAAGGAAAAGAGAAGTTACATAATGGTCAATTTCAAATGTCAATACATTTAAAAGGGAACCAGTGTCAAAATTTCTGATTACTACCGCAAAACTCATGGAACGTTCTTTTTCCCCCTTTATGGTTTCTTCTTTTCTGGGCATTGGGTGGGGGGGGGGTATGTGTTTGTTTGACAGAGAATGAGCCAGTGTCATGGGAAGCCCCATTCTTTAATAAATGAGGACTCCTGGAAGTTGTAGATGCAGTTTTCAAAAGTGATACTCCAGAGCCTTGGAACAGAAATGCAAAACCCACAGTACTCATTTCATCTCAGTGCTTACCTTGGAAGAACTTAGCGTACTGGATTTTCTAAAAGACGTAAGGAAAACTCATGTAGCGTTTCAGACCACCACACCATAGGATACCATTAAAGGAGAGTATGCCTTGATGAATCATCAGTGTGTACTGAGAGAGGACGAGAGAAAATGAGAGAGGACAAGAAGAAAAGAAGGAGCATGAGGCAGAGCAGATAAAGAACAGTGAAGGAAAAGGCGAGCAGGAAGGAGAGAGACGGGAGGACAAGGTCCCACCGCTAAAAGACTCTAGAACAATTCCAGAATCTGCTGCATATGAAACAAGAACAGGATATCAAAGGGAGCTGTGCAGATGCATGCCTGTGAAAAGAGGCATTCTATAGCTTAAGTTGTACCAATAATTCAGCAAGCATCTTTTACTTATCTTCCATGTTAGTAAGCAATTAGATATATTTTCATTTTCCTGAGCCTCCGTCCATGTCAGATTTAACATTATCAATTTATTCACTTAATATTTCTATTTATAGTATTATGTGTATTTATAACAAAAATAAACCTTTTTTATTTTTTAAAGTATTTTTTATTTGGGAGCTGGTAGTCATAGTGATTGGTACAAAACCTCTTTTCATGTTACATCTAACACTAAATATTAAATAAGGCTAGTGTCCCAACACAGTAGGTTCATTAGCTGATTAGGTCTTTATCAGTAATGAGTGAAATGCAATTCAAATATGAAGACTGAAAAAGAGCTAAACATGTTGACAAAAATATAAACAGAAATTTAATTTATGATTTGGCAATGTCTCTTCCTGGTCACAATCCTTAGAACCTTTCGGTGATTAAAGAGAATAAAGTACTCTGAATAAGGTGGGTGTAGTAACAATGTTAAAAGTGACATCGAAAGTAGTTTCCTTTAAAAACCTGACCATCTTATGAATTACAATCATATTGTAAACGAAAAATAAATAAATAAAGGAAAAGCCAGTGCTCCTTTCATCTTTCTTGGAAAATAGTGGAAGCTTTACAATTTGAATTTATTTCACAAGCTTTCAATAATATCTTTGAGATATCAAAACCCTAAAACCGCTTCAGAAGACTAAAAAGTGGTCAAGTCACCATCCTTATCTGCTGCACCGATGAATGCTGGGAGTCCTGTGAGTTTCCAAAGGCTGCTGAGCAATGCTGAGCTCCGTAGACTGAGCACCAATAGACCACAGGTGCAGCCCAGTCTAGAAAACTCTCCATCCTTCAATGTACATAAGCTGGCTCTTTGTTTAAAAAAATATTTTGATGGCCTCTAAGTGTGAAAGGGCCTGGTTTGGAAGGAGAGAGTAGTACAATGTGGGAGCCAAATTGCTCTGCATAAAAAAGGAAAAAGAATTTTGAGTTTTCTTGGTCAGCCTGTGAGGGGAGTCAGGGACCAAAAGAAAAGAGAAGAAGGGACAGGAGTCTGTGGAAGCTAACTAAGGAAAGGAGGTGGCAAGGCCCCTCAATGAACCCTGCTGCAGGCAGAGAACGGCCAACACATTCTCACACAGTGGTGTCTAGTACTTAGTTTTAAGTTGTCACCTGGCCTGAGCTAATGCAACCTCCTCTTCATTGTCAATGAAGTCTGCTCTATAGATCTGCTTTGTGTTAGGGCTGCTTCAAGGAAAGCAGGAGAGAGGGTGGCACGCTTGAGGAGTAAGCACAGAAACTAGTACAGGAGTTTAGAGGCAGGAACGGCCAGGAAGTGGGCTGTACCATGCGTGAATCCAGAGGACTCCTACCTATCTGGAGTAGGGGCCTACTGGTGTCCCACATGGAGTAGCCCTGGTACCATTTTAGTTTAACTAAAAGGAAAAGGCAACTCCCAACCCCTGAACTGCAGACTGGTGAAGACTGGTACCGGTCAGTGGCCTGTTAGGAACCTGGCTGCAACAGCAAGAGGTGAGTGGCGGGTGAGTGAGCAAAGCTTCATCTGTATTTGCAGCCACTCCCCAGTGCTAGCATCACCGCCTCAGATCATCAGGAATTAGATTCTCAAAAGAGCACCAGTCCCTGGTGCCAAAAAGGTTGGGGCCGTTGCCCTAAGGGACCATAGCTTGAGGATACCCAGGCTAAGGGCATCTGGGCTATTGGGCTTAAAGGAAAAAAAAGGACCCTAGAATTTTTTTTAAAGAGGGAATGCCGGATTTATTGTTTAGAGAAACATCTGGCCATAAAAAGAGTCCAAAATGCTGGCATGTTACTTTACTCATGGCAATGGCATGGTCAGCACAGTGGTGGAGATGCTCAGTGTCACTGCAGTGCTCACATAGATTTAATCTCTATAAACTCACCTGGAGGGAAAAGGCCCGCAGAGCGGGAATTGGGATCAACGCGGCCATAAAGAAAGCTGTGACGTTGCTGATGGAAGTGAGGGCCACGCTGGCTCCTGTGCGCTTGAGGCACTCCCCGGTCCTGTCCTAAGTACAAGAAACCACAGTGCTGAGAGCTGCATAGGGAAGGGTTTCCTCAGAGCACAGACTATGAACAATTCAAATCTCAGCAAAATAAGACAACTGATAGTCCAGAAAGCTGACATTAGGGAATATAAAAGGGATATATATCTCTGCCTTTCTCCCTAACACCAGCAATGAAAATGTTTTCAGTACCGTCTAGTCATATGTTGTTTGTAGTTATTACTATCCAAAACACAAAGCTGCAAGACAATGATTTAAATAAATTTTTAATATGATTTAAAAGGAGGTGGGCACCAAGTGGCAAAAAACCCTAGAGAAACAAAAGTGTAGTTTGGAATATATTTCCTGAGCTCCTTCTAACTTAGTTTACTCATTTACAACCAGTAACCCATCATCTGACTTGGGATGAATTTATTTTGGGGCCAGATTGTGAAAAATGAAAGGACAAATATTTAAGAACAGAGGTGACTTAGGCTGCCCTCAATCCTTTCTTCTTTTGTTTTTCTATTACCTCAAAAGGGATCCTTTTATTCTGTCCTGTTTCACTAAATGCATGTGCCAGAAGGAAAACATCATCCACACCAACACCAAGAGCAAGAAATGGCAAAACCTAAAGTGAAAACAAAGGACAGTAGATTAGACATGTGGGGTCTAATTCTGATCATTCTAAGGCTATTTAAAGCATTGCCACTAGTGTCCCCAGTGGCTACCCAAGGACAGCTTACATTAATTTATGGTGAAATATCAAGTTTTATCTGATAGTTAAATCCCTAAAGTCTAGCAGTTTTAGCTCACAGTAGATATTGTACATTTCTATTTCTAAGCCTCACATACAAATTTTTTATATGCTTGTAAATGAGAAGGAATATAACTCACATAAAGCAGTAATTTTCAGAGCATGATCAGTTATCATTGGGAATTGGTTAGAAATGCAAATTTTCCAACCCCATCGCAGGCCAACTGAATTAGAATCTCTGGGGGTGGGGCCCAGCGAGCTGAGTTTTCACAAGCCCTCCAGGTGATTCTGACTAACTCACACTAAAGTTTGAGAACCAGCGCTTTAATAAATTATCTAAATTCCACTGATAAGTGCAGCAACAAGCACATTCAGATCTTCTGCCCACTGCCAACTGGGAGAAGTCCATTTAGAGGCACAACTCCCCTGAGGAATGTGGCATCCTAGTGGAAAAGGCCGGAAGAGCCTTTAGGTGACACGGAACGGACACAAGGAGGCCGCACAGAGGCAAGAGCCCGGGGAGGGGTATTGGTCAACAAAGCGGATGGATGGCTCCTTTAGTACCTGAGTTGTTGCAGCGTTAAAGGAAATCCCGATCAATGAGCACAGGCCCAATCCTGCAGCCACTGACAGTGCAACCAACAGGACGCCAGCCAGCCCCACGGCACCCTGGGACTTGGAGCAGTCCCAGCGCAGCATGGTTAAACAGGCATAGGCAAGCTGCGAGCAGAACCATTGGGGTGGGGGTGGGGGGAGGAGATGAAGGGGAATGGGAGGAGGGGAGAGAAGGGGGAGGGGGAAGACACAAAACAAAAGCCAAACATTAGAATGTGTAAGGATTCTAATGTTTTCCCCCACCCGTCAGTCACCCCAAATCAAAACGTAGAACTTATGAAATCCAACAACAAAAATTTACATTACAGACATCACATGAAATGATACAAGTCAAAGACGGGCAAACTGCAAATGAGAAAAAATGCTTTACACAACCACTTTTCAAACTGTTATGAAGGGAGGAGCTCTCTCTTAGATGCACATGTGTGTTAAGAGCAGTTAAAAAGCAGGAGCCGTCATGGAAAGGTAAAAACCAAAAACCAAAATAATTCCAAACCCCTGGGAGAACTGAACTGATTTTTACCATCAGTAAGTAGCCACTGGCCACTCGGATGACACTGACATCTGAGAAGGATTTGAGGATGTCGTCCAGGGTTGTCGTGGTAAAGGAAAGCACCTTCTGAGTGGAATTCTGGGCGACGCTTTGATGAACCACCTGTGGCCACAACATAAAAATAAGTCCCAAATGGAATGAAAGCTTCAATGAGCTTCGACAGCACATGTCTCCTCCACCTACCCCCCATTTCTTCTTCTGACTCACTGTAAAGAGTTCTACATGATTCAAGTTTGAACTAGGATGAACATTAAATGACTCAGGGCCTGGGACAGTGAAGGTGACCACTAATCAAGTAAGCATGTGATGCTGAGGTGAGCCGGTGTCACTGAAGTTCACTGCCAGTGCTTTATTTACTTTATGTGGAAGACTGGCTATTCCCCTCACCATAACTCTAAAAGCGATTTTCAGTCCCATCCGTTCCCCCGTAATCCAAAACAACTCATTCTTATGGGCACTCCTCCCCCCTTCATTTGCTGGCCATTTTTAAAAGGTCGTATGCAGCTCCGCAGAGGTCACTGCTTGGGAAACAAAGGCCAGCTCCTGTCACATGACCTAACCAAGGGGACTGCAGCTGTGAACAGATTCTATGCCTTGCTAATGTTTTCCAGACACCTTTTCTTGCTGAGTGTTTTTTTAAACACTGTTATGCCTTAGCTCTGGAGTTCAGAACTGGTTACTCAAAATGTTTCAGGGCACCCCAATCAGAATTAGCTTCCCCCAGATATTAAGATTTTCAATATCAAGGAAGGGGAAAAAAGTTTTCATCCCACTAAGTTCCCAGAATTAAAAACTGTTTTGAAAATAAATTTTAATTTAAACATATTTTAAAATGTCATTCAAATTAAGTATTTATTAACTAATCCTGTACCCAGATTCAAATGTGGGCATCAGAACGCTGGCGATTTACCTCCACATAGGTCCTCTGCCAAGCCTCTAGGATGGCCGCGGCCTTATCCTCATTCCAGTTGATATGCGAAACGTACTCGTACCCCTTGAAGTGTTCGTACATCTGCTTGGGAGTCATTAACTGAAACATGGTCTGCAAGGCATGGGCACTGCAACAGGAGAGAAGGCACAGATCAGCGCCCCCAGGAAGCAGCTCTCACTGTGTAAAATCCCCAAGAGCGCCCCCAACTCACCTGCAGTCATTCTATCCTTCTACATGAGCACATGTTTCCATTAAAATGGGACCTGAACGGTTATTTTATGTAACAGACTGATGTACCATATTAAAGGTGTAACCTTACAAACCTTTTACAGATAAACCCCAAATTAAATTAATAAGCAATTTCCTTTCTCAGTTTCTATTCAGTGAAACAGGAAAAGTAGAAGAGTAGATAGCTTGACCAGATATGCTGGGCTCACCCCTGCACACTCACTTGTGCAGAAATCCCAGACGATGACTTTCCTGAGGGAAACTTCAGACAGATTGCCTGACACTTGCCAGAGCAGAGTCCACAAGTGCACAGAGGATAATCCTTGGTAAACTGTCATTTGTTTGGTCTTTTACAAGCTATGATGAAGTTTAGCTCATATCCTTTAACTCTATATACTATGACCAACATCTCTTGCCTGCTTTACACTTGCCCTGACTTTCTACATAATGGGAAGATCTAAAAAACTCAATGGTCATTAACTATAGTCTGGATGACAATGAAAAATCTGCTCTTGAAAAATTCCCCACAAGGTGCCTTTTGAGCTGGTCTAGTTTGCTAACACTTCCTAATATTCTATTACAGCGGATGGCTAGCAAGGATAACAGTTAAGTATTAATACAAATACACCTGTAGATGTCAGAAGTGAAGCGGGTTCTCAGAACAGGATAAAAATGAGATGGCTGAGATGTTCCTTTGTGTGTTAGATTACCTACCTGACAAGCTTCCCAGTGCTGTTTTTGACTGTGCCACCCACAATCAGCTCCTCCTGCCAGTGCATATACTTCCTGGATAACCCATGACATCCGCCATTCAAAACAAGGGCCATATCAAGAGGCTAAAATAGAAAGACAGCCACATAATTACGGGAATTAGCAGGCAGGTCACATGCCTTGTTAAAATCCAGTGCATTCAGGGTTTTTATTTCAGAGAGAACATTAAAAAAGGCTAATGAGAGGTGTATGGCAAATCTTACAGCAAAATTTCACTCTATAAACAAACTTAGTCCATAAAAGTTACTGAGAATGAAATCTTACAAATGAAAATAATAAAACAAAAATGGGGGAAAACATCACGTTTTTCTCTCTGCCCATCTGGTGAAGAATGTACTCACTTTGGTTGCATTTTTATTGGGGGCTGTGGTGGGGCAGTCTGGATCAGCCGGATTGAGGCAGGGCCGGTCCATGTAACCATGACCAACTTCTGCCTTATTCAGCATTTCCTCCCAGCTGTCCACTTGATAGTTTATTTTCTTTAACTCTTCTAGGAATTCCAAAGGGTCAAAGTTTGTCCACTGCAAAGGAGGCTTACCTCTGTGAAAGAAATTAGGAGGCAAGACAATGAAAAGAGGCTTCTACACCCTTAGTGAAATAACAAGACTACATGTATTGCACATCCTGCATCCAATTACACGAGGCTTTTTAGTAATGCTATTTCTAGGACCCTGGCACAAAAAAATGCTCCTTTCAAGTCTATCTGCATGCAAACCTAAGTCAGGAAAATAACTCATGAATGAAGAGGGCAAGCAGAGAGCTGATAAATGAACAAAGGCACAAAGAATCTTTATTTGCTGATATATCGTTTTTAATACCTAAAAACAAAATTAGCTAGTGGCTGGTAAGCAAAGGACTGAGATTCAAAATTAAGACTGAAAAAAAAGGGGGGGGGAGCACAATGTCAAATTAGCACTTGCCAGCCTAATAAATGCTTTGTATATGTCGTCAATCAAAATATTTGATCTCCATTACCTGCAATAATCCCATACTTATGAGCTCTCCCTGACAGCCTGGCAGTCAACCCCGTAAGCCCCCTGCTGCCTCTGCCATCACCGCCATCAAGGCCACTTCCCCCCACACTCACTTTTGAATTTGTGCTGTTGACAGACCAGAAAGGCTTTTGGCTGCCTGTTATGTGGTTCAAACCACACTGTAGCTGCTTAACCAGGCTGAAATCATTATTCAGAATCTCCCAACCAGAAAACACAAAACCCCTTATTTCCCATCTAAAACTGTACACTGAAGGTCAGGGTATGGCCACTGCAAATTGCTTTTGCAGATATGTGCAAGCTAGGACAGAAACAATAACCCAAGCACTAACTCTTGCATAATTAACTGAAAATGTCGACATTGATTAACAATTATTCTTTAAATGGTTTGGTGTATATAATAATCCAACTGCTAAACTGTGAAGCATCCCCTACCAGGGGCCTTCAGATAGCAGATTTCCCCCTTAAATGTCATTAATGTGATCCAAAGAAAAGCTAGCATTTTACTTCACAGGAAGATCTTGAATTTTAACTCAAAATGTTTAGTTCTGACATGTACCACTAGTAAGTTCTCTCCTTAAAAGATAAACTAAACCTACTTGAGTGCCTAATCCACAAAACTGCAAATATTTTTGAGTTAAAAAAAAAAATCACACATTCACAAAAATCATTTGCATTTTATTTGCATATAAATAGGCTGGTAAAAGTGAATGAAATTTAATGATGCCTACAGAACTTTTTTTTGAAGAGAAAAAATATTCTGCTGAAGTCCCATCTTTTCCAACTATTTATTCAAAAATGTGTATGTAATTTCAACATTTTTATTTCTTGTTTAAAACTGAAATAAACAATGATAGAGTAACACGAGAAACATTCTAGAGCCTAGAAATCAACAGACAACAGAAAATAAGATGATACACTTACAGTAGGTACGCTGTCCCTGATTGTAACTTGGCCCCTTCCCAAAAGCAGTCCAAAGGTGTAATGATTAAACAAGGGTAAAGATATTCTATTATCTGTCAAAGTTAACAAGAAGAGGCTATGCATTAGGCTAACACACACCACTAGGATGGTTTCAGAATTTCTGAGAATTTTTTTGCAAACAGAAAGAAAACATACCTGATCCATGTAACCTGTTTCTGTAATAAGTTCTCCAGATTTGTAACACAAATGTTCTAATTTCCACTGCCTATTAAATAGAGATAAAAATTTCCATTGTAATAAAGTGCGGAAATCAGTACAAAATCAGAACTATAGAACATACAGAAAGAATGGCAATTTTGATCACTTTTAAGTATCTGTCAAAACGAGCAGAGCTTTTGCCAAGTAGAGACCCAACAAGCTTGCTTTAATGAATAGATAATACTCAATTGTAATTAACATGTGGGGTGTTTATGTAAATGATGCTATCAAAGTACTCGAGAAGTCTTGTTCTCTTAAGTGTTCTCTCAATAATCTTGTTTACACCATTAATCTGCTTTTCTACATACATTAAACAACTTCAGGGCAGATAATTCAGAGCTGAATTGTCACAAATTCATAATAAGTGGGGACTAAATCAGTAAGGATTATAATGTATTAACATATATTCAGGTGGGGAAATATTACTTTTTTCCCCCCACTGGCAGATAATGTCCTTATTAACAGAAAGTATTCAAAATGAACTTTCCTGCTCTTAGCTCTGGAAGCTACAAAGCATTGCCAGGTAGATCAATTTCTCACTTTACAGCCTTCTTGTCCTATAAAAATATTAAATATAACGATCAATAATTACCTCTTTTATCTATCATCTACATATTATTATAGCGTTTTGTTACCCCTAGAAGAGTGCTATATAAAGCCCATGCCTTTAGGGAGATAAGTCTAACTCAAAAAAAAGGAAATTTGGAGACAGTGGGATGGGAAATCCAAGAGAAGAGGGGTGGAAAAAAACCTTCCAAACTTGTTCTGGTCACCCTAAGAAGCATTCTGGACTTTGCTCGCTTTCCTGTGCACCTGCCCCACCCATCCCTCAGCGCTGGGCTAAAACAGCATCTTTCTGCTAAGCTTTCTTTGGCCAGTACAATTAAATGACCCCTTTCTCTTGAAAATTTTGAAGTACTGGTTGGTCAGATCTCCTGCATGACACCTGGAGCACCTGCAGTGGGGACTGCCTGTGTGTGGCTTTGTACTTGCTTATCTGTATTGATGTCTTTCTTCTCCCAAACTAGACTGTTGGCTCCTGAGAGAGGACCCAAGATACCCATCCACTCCTCTATATCTTTGTATTTTAATTCCACATAGTGTCAACACAGGCTATCTAGCATGAGTAGGTTCTAACTTACTATCACTTGATTGATTAATTCTTAATTACCCCTTCTTGAGAAGGGCATGGCTGTGCATTAGGAAAAACAAACAAACAAACAAAAATGCACAACACTGGCTAACTGTATCAATCTAATTCTCCATTTTCTCACCTGAAATATTAGATGGTTTGAACTAGGTGTTCTTTAAAGTTCATTTCAATGCATAAAAGTTCTCTGGTTCCATCTCAGCTTAAGAGTGTAATTTCATAGTACAGATGCGCACATTTTCTCCTTAGGTGTGTAAGTGACAAGCCCTTCACAGTAGGTTCCCATTATATTAAGAATGCATCCAACATGCTCACAGTGGCCCTCTGATACCCATTTCCCAATTGCAAACTTCGCAGAACTGCACTGGGTGGTTGCTTCCCCAGCAGCGCTCCTGACAGACTGGGAAAGCTGTGTTGGTAAGAGCCAGGATGTACTGTGTGCTCTCCAGCCAAATCTACCTGACAGAAGTGCTAAAATACCTCCTTACATTTTTGAGAGCCCTTTTATATACACATATATCTGCTTCTGTTCTGGGAAGCTCGTGAAGGTCATGGAGCAAACATGATCATGGCTTAGTTTATGGATGAAGAAACAAGAGTATGCCAAAGATATGTGACTTGTCCCAGGTCATGCTGGGCCCTAGGATCCTGTCCTCCAGCCAGAGCCAGTTAAGACCATGAGCAGTGGTGGTTACAGCAGAGACATGCACAGATTTTCATTTTATTTTCTCCCTCATTCTCCCTGGCCACTGACTATGTCTACATTGCCACTTCTTTATCCCCTCTGTGAAAAATAAATCATACTGGCCAACCACTCAGTTAAGAGGTGCTGAAAGCCTTCTGGGGTGGGCTGGAGTTATATAAATGTCAACTCAGTGGTCCCCTGGACATGGGAGTTAGTGATAGTCATTTTGACAGTTCAGGGAGAAGGTCCAGTTGAAATTTATCAGTTCAGGCAGTCAGCCAATCAACGAACTCCAAGTGTCTGCCCTGATCTAAATGCTATATAAGAATGAACAAGATGCAGTCCCTGCCCTAAATAACTCACAGTTCAGACAGATAAGAAAAAGTGTGGTTAGTTTTGTTACAGAACTCTTCCTATGCTTTTACTATACCCACAGCATTGTTACATTAGCCATGAAGCTGACTGGTAATATTTTGTAAAGCTGTGTATGAGTCTATCTTATTCCACTCACTGTCAGTAGGAATTCACCATAGTGGCTCAAGCCCCTATTTCCTTTGTGACACATACTAACAACTATCAATAACTTCAGTGAATACAAAGTAAGAAGTAACTTCTTTTTCTTTTCTAGTCTTTTCTTAATCTTTGTAAGTCGACCAAAAGCAATTCAAAATCTAACTGTCCTAAAAACACCTTAAGTAATAAAAAATCTCCAGAAAGGGTATATAGCCACCCAAATGGCTCCTTGAAGGATCATACTCATTTGGGTATAGTGGCAGGACACTAACTAAAAATACATTATAAAGTACTGTATTTGGTTGGTTACCAAACTCTGGAAACAAATCAAGATTTTAGAAAAATCATTCCATTAAAAAATGATTTAAATTAACACCCCAGGTATATTTCCAGGGCAACCTTATTTACTACAAGGGGCCTATGCCAGCAGCCCTTCCCACCACCTTACCTGTTATACATATAAACGTGGACCCGGCTGGCCTGCAGTGCCGAATCCAGATGTTGGCGGAGCGCTTCTGTGGTCAGAACATTAGCACCTTCTTCTTTCGGGGTCTGAATCATGAGTTGAGGATTAAACATAGCCTCTTCTCCAATCTTCTGGCGAGTATAATTTAATTCACGACTCACTCGTCCACCAACTGACAAACGTAGAGGTTTCAATTAGAACAGCAAACCCCCACAAATTCATGTTCCATCTGTTATCTCACTAAGAAGCACAGGATACATGATAAATATACCCTGGCCATGAAAATACATGACTGATGTTTGAGGAATAACATTTGTGTTATTGTTATCGACAATGTTAACTTTACCAATAATAAACACAAAAACTCACTAAATCCATTAACAACTGTCCTGCCTGTTACATGCACCAACCTAATGCACACGTGCTTTGTGCACCTTCTAACTAATGCACTGTATGTATAAAGGGGGAGGTGGCAGGAAAACTTGAGACACCTTTTCCTTGCAGACCAGACCAAATACCTCTGCTGCAATTTCTTTCGCTTGTATAAACAACGCTCCCCTGCAGCACATTTCAAGATAAATGGCTTCAATTTATACTCTTCTAAATAATCTAAGCAAAGGTAACAAGGCAATGTTTCTCCTTATGAAAAAAAGAAAAAAAAAAACACAAGTAAAGGTGACAAATGTGTATTCGACACAAAACTTGCCAGGAGAAGATGAATGGGATTCACAGATGCACACAGAGAAATCCTACTGGAGAGGAACCAAATGTGTCAGGAGTGGCTGTCATGGGCCGGCCCTGGAACCTGGTTCCAGCAGACTTACCTGGTCAGCACTCAGAAAACACAGATGCCAGGTTCTAAGCTACGTGGAGGCCAGCAGACTGGGTTCCTGGAGTTCCCTAGATGATTCTGAACCTGCTAATGAGGCCAGTAGTGACCTCAGCACCAACCTGGCTCTCCAACAGGCTGGCCAAAGTTGGGCATGCTAGAAGCCAGTGCAAGGAGGCACTTATGGTACATGTGACGTTGTTGTTGCAAACTGCTTTTTTGTCTTCTTTCTCAGGTCCTAGGTTGTATTTCAGTTCTGGCTTTAGAACAATCCAAGCTCAGAATGCTGAACCTGGCTGGGAGGTATGGTGGGAAGGGGGGGCGGGGAGTGGAGTGGTGAGGTCAAGCCCTGAAGGGTGTTTTGATCTCATTCAGTCAAGAATAAGGGGCTGGAAGGGAAGGGGCTGGGAAGAGCAACAGAGAATCCTGGAGCCCCTTCCCCACACACACTCCAGGGCCTACAAGTGATTCTGAATAGTTCCTGAAGCCCTGATAGTGAATGTTTGCTGAGAAGTAGGCCTTCAGCTATCATTTAGAAAGAGCCTTCGGTGATCATTGCAGCTTTCCCATGAGGAGGAATCTTTTCCATCAAGTTTAGTATGCAAGGACATAAACATTTGGTTTGGGCAAGTAAATAAGTACTGGGAATGGCGGGTTGTTTAGTTCTCTTGGCATATTTTATAAACAAGGGGGCAGGCTAGAAAGCAAATCATGCCCTCATTAGGAAAACTAGTCCAGATTCACAGACTGGCAGGATCATCTGTGCAGATTCACACAGATGGCCCAGGCCACCTCGGAACTTGGTGAGATAAGGATGAATGACTGTGTGGGTATCAGAGAGCAGAAAGAAGCGGAGAGGGAGAGGGAGAGGGAGGAGGAGTAAAGGAGGAGAGGAAGAGTGGGAAAAATTATCAGTTGGTACATAAAGTACTAAGAGCCCTCCAGCAGAGAACTTTGACAAATGCCCTGGGGAATTAGGGAGGCCTCTGTAATCAATTTGAGGTACCAGGAAGACCACAGGAAACCATAGGAAACAACTGGCAAAGGAGAATGAATTTACAAAATGCTCCTGTAAAACTGCCTGCAGGTAGGGTCTGGCTCCTTTTGGCAGAAATCACAATACATTACTTCAACCAATTAACAAGTGAGCTGAATCACACTCAATCTACCTTCTCTAGAGACAGAAAAGCTGTTCAAGGCTAAAAAGCCAATTATTAGCCCAGAGGTCACTTCTGAAAAGCTACAGAGCTGCACACCAAAAAGCTCCAAATAGCCTTTTCGAAAACAAAAGATCAAACTTAAACAAACAAACAAACAAAACCCTCAAATTCCTTTTTTTCCCCCCTGTTTTTTTCCTGGCTACATGACATCAATGCCCCACACCTATAAATCATTTATATTTCCACTTGCCTCTTCAAGCATTGGCTAACACAAGATTTCTCATTCTGCTTAGAAAAGTTGCACTTTCCTTTTACCGTTATTGAAGCTTAAAACTTCAGGTGAATTATGACAAGGTAAAAACGGGACCACAGACTCCCCCTGCTTCCCAGCCGCTGCCACCTTAGCAAAGCAGTGGCCTTAACTATAACCAATACGGTAATGAGCCGAAGGAGGAGAGCACACAAGAAAAATGGGATGCAGGGTCCCTGCAGCTGAGAACTTCACTACGCGCTCTCACACCAACCTCATAATGGATCAATTATTTTATCAAAGGGGTGTCCAGAAATTATGCTACTTCCTACAAGATATAAAATGTACCTCAGAGGCTCCATAATGTCACCTTTTTAGATGTATGTTTAAGTAAACCCACGTATTTTAATGGAAGTGTGGATTTTCAAGTCTCTGGAATTGAAAACACTTATGTTTTTCCCTCTCTTTGCTCAAGTGATAAATATGAACATTTTGCTAATGTGACCAGATTCAGCCAAGACAAGACTATCATAGGTGGCCCAAGCAACGAGAGTTGAAAGACCTTGAATTCTAAAGTTCCCTCAACCACATATGCTGTATCCTACTTTTGAGTATTGTGAAATTCTATTTTTTACATATGACGTGGCCATACTTTAACATTCCATCTTATGTTTAACCAAATATGAATGTTTTTTGCAAAACTATTCAGTAATTTTAAAGAAGTTTAGTTGACATCCACTTTAATTGACAAATAAATGGCAGTAACACAATTCATGCATCTGGTGAGCGTTTGGGGGTGTGTGCTATGTCCTAAGCTGCTGGGGTGCACTGGTGGATGAGACCAGTTTGTTCTCTACTCCCAACGGTCTCACTGGCTAGTGAAGCAAACAGGCAACAGACAAGCAAACCAATATAATCATTTCACGGCATGACAAGTGCTATGGAGGAAATGATGATGGTGATGTCATGTGAGTAACTGGGTGGTGGGGTTGGGGAAGGCCACTTCAAATGGAGTGGCCAGGGAAGACCTAAAAGGAAGTAACTTGGAAGAGCTGGAGGAAGTGTTCTGGGCAGAGGAACTGGCAACTGCAAAGCCCTCAGGTTTGGCTTCTGCAGAGAGAAAAAGGCGGCGAGTATGGCTGGTGCCTGGTGACACCATAATGATGTCATTCACTGGTTGCACTGGTAGACTTAGCTCCTTCTCAGGTGTACCTGTCATAAACTGCACAGCATTCACGTGGTCTTATATCAGTATTCGCCCAAGGCACTCTGGAACAAGCTACCAGAAAAAGAAACCTCTCTGGACGGAGCAATTTTATGAACCTGCCTGACTTGCTACACTAAATCATAGCTGAGTAACAACCAGAACTGTTCCTTATCTTGCTGGCTTCCGTATCGTACACCAGTGTGAAGCTTGGCTCTCAGGAAGCCCCTCAAAATCCATTTCAAGTGATTGAAATTGCAGGTGTGATCTGGAGGAAATGGTTTTCTTTCTTCTATTTCCCATTTTCAAGGTTGAAGTCCCTCTTCATTATTTTTAAAATAAATGAATGTTCATGAAATACTGCATAGTCATTTTTGACTACTGATCAGAATAAGCCATAAGATCCAGTATTTGTGATGTAGATATAAGAATACTGACAGTCATGTCAACAGCCCTTATTGCTGTATGGTGATTTATAGAGAATGCTTCCTTTTTGGGAGATTATCTCGATTTCTTATTATTTCTGTAATGAACATGTATAATTATAAAGACTTCCTTTCATGTGCCAAAAAGGGAAAAATAAATGAGTCTGAATTTAAAACAAACTCCATGTAAAAATAACATGCATATCTATCATATTCTAAAGTCCTCATATACTTCTCTCTCTCCTAACAACAACATTAACAATAAAATTACAACCAAACTCTTTGAACAAGACTCTGAAAAATATTATCTCGGGTCCTGGGACAAAAAAAACCCCACCTCTATACTTGTGTGGTGCTTTCCACTTACAAAGCCCTTTCACACTCATTATTTACTTATTTGTAAATATTTTGCTCAGTGCCAATCCCCCATCAAGTTCCAACAAGCTGGACTAGACAGGTGATGAGAAAGAGGATCAGAAGGTTTGGAATCCCAGCCCTGCCACCTGGGGCACTGAGATTTGGGACAAGTCCCTGATACAGTTGAGCTACAGTAACCTTCTCTGTTAAATGGGATTAAAATGTTACTACTAACCTGTAGGACCAATAAGAATGTGAAATTTCCCAAACCCTTAGCCAGTAGCTGAGCAAGCACCCATTCATTTATTCATTTATCGCAGAGCATGTAACAGCACCCTTACTTTACAGGGGAGAAAACACAGCTGCAGATTTTGGGTGACGTCCAAGGCTACCCAAGCAAACAGGAGGGAAAACTGACCCTTTAACCCTGAGTCTAACTGCCCCGCAAGCCTTGTAGCTTCTGAGCACCAGCTGAGGATATGAGTTTTAGAGCACCAAAGCTCACAGACCAGACTATACTAAGCTCACAGCTAGAGCTTTTAGAATGCATGGAAGCATTACACAGGACAAATAATTGCTATTTTTATTTAAAGGATAACAATGTTGCATCCAGATTTTTCATAGCCACTGAGGAGATACCAGTTTTGTCAGTACAGGCCCATGGGCCCTTTCTTTTCTGGTCTCCAAATGGGCAGAGAAATGAGGGGTCACAGAGAACAAGGAGGCCTAAGCCTCTTTACCTGCAAATTCCGCCATCTTGTTCTCCAGAAATCTGAGGCTTAAACCAATTCTTTTACGAGGTGGGGTAGAGAGCATCACTTCTGCAAAGACGTTCATAATTAAGCTCCGCTGATCCTTTCCTCCCCAAATCAAACCAAGTATGGTTTTCCAAGGTAAAGAAAGGCCAGTACAGGTGAGAAACCATTCCACACATGCATCTACAGGCTGGGCCAAATCATTTCCAATCCGTGGTAGACAAGAGATGCCCCCTTCATGATGTCCTGCTGTACCATTCCTGAGCACAGAGCTTAATACAAGCTCTGGCGTTCGTGCAAAAAGCTTTTACAAAAGCTTATTGTGATCCACAAAAAGATAATCGGAGGGACCAACCAAAGTGTTTTTCCCAATAAATTCCAAGTCCTTTTGGGAGGCACAATCTGCTACTCACTTACCTCCTCTGCCCACTCACCCTGGCACATCAAGCTCACAGCGCACACTCAGTATGTCAGATGAATAAATGAATGAAGAGCTTCAATACAGAGCCTTGGGAACAGGCAGTCATCTGTATAAGATATTAATTCTCCCCAAAGCCTCGAAAAGTCAATCAGTCAAAACAAATGACCCTTTCAGCCTGAAAAGTACCCACTCAGAGTCCAATTAGGAAAATGGGGTCTGTGTATATGCAGGCGTAGCATTTGCATTTGATTAATCCCATGAATTATCTAACAGACCCTAGAGAGATTCCCCCCGCCTTTAGTTATTTCAAGTCCTTCTTTCAGTGCTGCGATTACTTATTGTGAGGGTGAAAAACGTACAAACCTCTAAAAGAGTATAACTGCTAAATTGTTACCACTAGCTCATTTCATAAACTAAAAAAAGAAAAAAGAAAAAAGAAAAAAAAGAAGATTCAGTAATTTGGGCAACTGGCTGAAAACTCCTGGGCTGTGAGTTTTAGTCACTCTTCCACCCATCTCTTTTATTCATGACTAGCCAACTGCTGCTTAAGCTTCTGGGCTGTTTTTCTCCTTGTGAGATTGTGCCCTTGGGTGTTGCCATGGGAAAATGCTAGAATCAGATAGCCCAAAGAAAATTTCCCTTCTTCAGGGAACCCAGTGAGATGAAAACCACAAAAACAAGACAAGAGCAGGAAACATCCCAATCCCTCCCCAGAGAAAGAGGGGGTGGGGGTGGAGGGCGGAGTTCAGGAAAAGTAGCTATAGGATTGCTTGGAGCATAAGCCCCTCACACCAGCTGTTTGTGGTGCCATCTGCTCCAGCCCAGCACAGGCTGCTTCCTCTGAGCGGCCTTCCCTGAAGCTGCCTGCTCATCCTGTCGGACACGATCAGGTCACCCTAGCACTCTTGCCTTCACTGGACCTGCTGCCTGCCACAGTCTCACCCCCCGCCCAAGTATTTCTTACAGGGCCACCAGCTCCCAAGATGACACTGCATTTGTCAGAAGGCCCATTCTTCATTGGTTACTTGCTGTGCAAGTGAGGGCTGCAGTCAACCCTAACTACGACAGGCCCAGGGAAGTCACAGCCTTCAGGATACAGCACAGTAGAGCTCTGCTTTACCCCTAACTGCCTACCTGCCCAGCCGTGAACTGTCCCAGGTCCTACCAGGATTTCAAAACCTGAATACTCAAGCGCTGCAAACAAGCTAGTGTAAACCCAGGCCTGTCCTGCTTCCTGTCCCTGAGCTGAGTAAGCCCAGGAGGGTCCGACACACAGTAGCACTCTCTCAGAGGCAATGCTGGACCAGGAAACAGAAAGAGGGACCAAGGACAGCGTGTTGTTATCAAATTCTAAGTGTTTAGTTAAGGCCTCCTAAAATCTTCATTAAAAAAATAAAAACAGAAAACAAGCCAACAACAACAAAACCCAAATGCTTGCTTGCATGGCAGGAGCTCTCTATCACAGCATTCAGGCTGTTGCATAACAACCCCTGTTCCCTTCTCCCAGCTTCTGTGGGGCTGA
Organism: Eonycteris spelaea; assembly: GCA_003508835.1. NCBI lineage: Eukaryota > Metazoa > Chordata > Mammalia > Chiroptera > Pteropodidae > Eonycteris > Eonycteris spelaea. Next base: position 1,033,475 of record PUFA01000245.1, read on the forward strand.
CATCACCTCTCCTCGCCATTGTCCTGCCTGGGCTCCTTTCACTGGCCTCCTATTTGAGCATGCACTGGGGGCGAGGGGTGGGGGGCAGGACACAGGCTCCCACCCCTGTGGAACACCAAGATGGCCCAATTTCTCTCCCATACCCAATCCTTCCCTCTTTGCATCTGTGTGAGGAGATGCCCATCACTGGGGGCCACTTTCATGAGTTTGTTGCTATCAAGATTAGGAGATTAGCTGGATTAGGGGCTGATGCATAAGGACCCCCTGGTGCTGTGAGGAAGTTTCATGGGTCAGCATGGGTGAACTATATTCTCTCCCCATCACCACCACTCCTTACAGCCACCAAGCAAAAAAAGAGGGGAGAGGAAGGTGGCAGAAAAAAATGCTTCAAGTGCAAAAATGCATGAACTCATCATAGCAATACATTCCTCCATTGTGCATTTCCAAGGACGTGAGTCATTCAAGATCTGTCCTTTAAAACAAGAAATCTACTGTGATTCTTATCTAATGGGTCTGAGAGTGGTGGTAGGTGGAATGGTTATGGTTAGCATAGCTACCACAAAACACAAAGAAACTTCTAGCCCTTTGCTAAAACCAGTCAAGCAGTTTGGGAAGAGCCGCACTGCTGGAACTTTACATTATGTTCAAGGAGAACTGACACCGCCAAGCTCCATGATGGTCATTCCCATTCTTCTAAAGGACAAACCCCATCCCACCCAGTGGCTATCCGCTGCCCCCGCCCCCCACCCTTAATTTGAAGGAAAACAATGTGGGCAGGAGTGGAGGGAATGGCGGGGGGGGGGGGGATGACAAGAGGCTAGGGAGGAAAACAGAAAAGCACAACTCTCAGCTCCTTTTAATAATTCAGTGACTTAAAGTTTTCTTCCCAGGAATTCCCTTGGCCCATTCACCTACCCAAAGCCCCAATTCTGGCCACTGCTCATGTGGACCCTGCATGAAGTAAACACAGTTTGTAGAGAAAGTAATGGGATTTCTGCAAGAGTGAGAGTGTGTGTGTGTGTGTGTGTGTGTGTGTGTATGCGTGCATGCATGTGTTTTATAGAACAGACCCTCTTGCACAGAACCGGGCTGTTCCATCAAAGCCGTATCTGTTATATTTCTGTCTTTCTCTTCTGTTTGGCGTATTCACCAACAAGAGAAAAGGAGGTAAGCTTTGGCGGCCCTGACCTGCAGCTGGAACACAATACTTTCGCACAGCCCTGCCGACCCCTGACATAAATTTTACACCGCAGCTGGCATTTACACACTCAGCATTACCATATGTATAGCTGCTCGGTGCTAATTATGCTAATCACCTGTCTAACTCGCTGCTGCGAAAAATGGTTGTATTTAGCAGTCCAGTGCCTACCAATGCAGCTTACTGTGTGGCTGAAATGTACATTCAGACGGCCCTGAATGGCAAGATTTTTCCACGTTGCTGGCTACATTCAGGCCTCAGAAAAATTTATTCAAGTCAACTGGTTTCGGTCCGCAACAAAAAAGTTACGAGAAAAAAGTGAGTGTGCTCTTGCCCTAACATTCTGGATCTGCTTGCAAGCAAAATGATAAATCAATTGGTGTGGGAAACAAAAAGGGAGAGAGATTTCTTTTGGGAGCCATGTGAAACTGTAGCCTATTTAAAAAAAAAAAAAAAAAGGAAAAAAAGGGTCATCCTATTCCCCAAATCTCTAGAAAAAGCAGTTAATAGATATTTAGTCCTAATTCCAATTCCCTCAAATTGCAAGCTTTGTTTGCAATTAAGCAAGGTTTTAAACATGTGCAATGTTTTTCCTGGATCACGTATGGACTGAAATAATAGTGTCATCTTTATCATTTTTTAAACTTATTGAAACAATGTATATATAAACCTTATAGGGGAAAAATCAGGTAAGAGGAAAGACTTTCTTAAGCAACTAGTGAACATTTTTTTGTTATTTTCTCTTAGTCTCTATTTAAAAAGACATTGTGATATGTACATCTATTTTGTGAAGTTTTCTGGTTTCCTTACTAAAAGAGCAAAGGAAATCAAGGAATGGGCGTTGGGAAGATGGGAGAATTGAAAAAAAAGAGTGAGTCAGGAAGCCTACATTTTCCTTAAACTCCAGAATTCTTGTTTTTACCATCACTGTTCTTAAAGCAATTTTACGGGATCACTCTACAGAACTGATTTCTTAAATTGGGATATTATCATTGCACGTTGTTTTAACAATTCCAATTCAAACTGAAACCTCATTTCCTCCACACACAAAATACCTCCATGTTAATATTTTTAAACCCTGAATTTAGTCAATCTAAATACTGCTCAGTATCAGATTATTTGGATGTACAGATAAGTCTAGGCATCCCAGTTTCCCTGAATTGCCTGCAGCACTGTAAACATGTTCTACAGGTGGCCAAGTGCCCAGTTACTTTCTCACCTCCAAATGATCACTATTAGTAAATTCTTTAAATTTACAAACTGGTAGGCCATTTATTTTGCAACATATCTTGGTCTACCCCCGCCCTCCAGTGTTACAAAACACCAGAGAGCAGAGCTTTGTGATATACCTTTGGTTTACACACAGAAGGTGCACCAACCCAATAGGCCCTCTCAGACACAGGAGAGGGCAGTGAAGGAAGCTGGCCTCTTCTGCCTTGCTTTGCTCACCTTTAATGTAACTCATGGCAGATGAAAAGCGTGATGCTCACAGATACCACCCCCATTCTGTTCAACATTTGATAAACTTATCTGACCTGATGAAGCAACATTATCCAAGCCACATCTTGCTCTCTTTGGCATCCCTATTCAAGTTGCTCTTCTTTGCCAATCCAAAGTATTAATTCATCTTTAGTTTCAACTCTTGACAGTGCAGCCAAAAATACAAATGACACAACCACTACTGTGCTCACTGCAGAGTAGAAGGCTTACCCCTCATTCCCTCCCAATCTCTCTCTTCTTAAATAGGAGATAGACCACCCTGCCTCATGGCACAGAGCAGTGTTTACATTGCAGTACTTGACTGTGTAATACATCTGGCATTTTTGGGCAGGATTCCTGAGCTAGGGGCCAGAAGCCCTTAAGCAATGATTTAAGGGGAAAAAATCATGCACATCAACTTAACAAAGCCTACTTCCAGTCCCTTTTGCTTACTTCTATAACACATTTCATCAATAAGTGAAAACTATCTTGCTCAATAAATTGGGAAATCTACTGTTTCTGTTCATTTATCCTAACTAACAATAACAAATAAAGCTTGTGCTGTGGCATGGAGACTTGCTTCCCTCTAGCCTCACCATCACAGCCAGTGGTGTTTTGGGACCCATGTGCAGTGTAGACTATCTGGACCATTTTGCACCTGGGTTTCTGGATTGGGAATAAGGTCCTGACTCCACATTATAAATTTCTCCAACAACAAACTTGTCATTCATTACCAGGTACCTGACTGCTCACCAACTGTACCGATTCCCTAACACATGACAGCTGTTTTTCCAACTATACTCTAAACTCAAGTATAACAAAATAGTCATAGTCTTGAAGGGCTTAAAAATAGGATGCATCTTTCTATACACTAAATTCCTTAAAATTTCCACAATAATAAAGCAGTTTCTTAATGGCAACTAATTATGTGTCAAACCTAAAGATACGTGTACAAAAACAGGTATTGCGGTGTAAAGAAAAAACAACCCTAAATCCAATTTAAGAGAGAGAAAAAATCTAGTAAGTATTATCATAAGGAACCTGAAATTCAGAGTTTGAGGCAAAGAACAAGTAGTAAAAGCATTTAATTTTGATGACCCTGATGATATCTGTGCAGACAGGGAAGGTTCCCACTGAGAAACCCCCAAGGAGCTCCCTCCTCTGAGCAGTCAGAAGGGCCTTCATGAGCAAACCCCTCTGCTCTCCAGGCCCTCTCACGGGGACGAACCATCTACTGCTGAGGCAGTCAGCCAAAATGAGGATAAGGAAATCTGCCCTCTTCCATCTCTATCCACACTCCATGTACCCTTTGGTTTTGGTGGGAGTTCCACACAGCTCCACCCAGGAAAGCCCTAAGGAGGGCTCCTGGGAAGGAATGTCATGGTTTACGTTTCACTTAGCACCTCAGAAATGCTACGGGGCCCAATTCTTCCATATTTCATACAACACATTAAGCTCAGGGGACCGAGACTTATTTCACATTCCACTTGTCAATGAATTCTAAAGTCACCTCAAAAGTCCTCAAAAATGCCTTGGCTCTTCAATAGAGGAAGCACATCTGCTGCTGACAAGACCTCTTCAAAGAGTGCCTGCTAAGGACACACCCTCACCAAGGTAGGAGCCCCAAGGAGGCAAATGGCAGCTCGACATCTAGTATGCTTGAAGGAATACATTTTCTAATTCCCTCCTGTCAGTTTGTGATTAACCAGATTAACTACCATTTCAGATTTCACACCAGTCATTCCAGAGATCCATTGGGAGGAAATGGATTGGGCAGTTTATGAGTAGGTGAATAGGAGGGAGGGAAAGAGAAGGGAAGATGAGCAAAGATATAAAGGGTGAGAGATAAGGAAGGGGGGATGAAGCAGAAGGGGTTCTGGGAGCCAGTGAGGGGCAAACGAGACAGTATTATAATAATAGAATCATATGGATATGACAATTATTTAGGGATGTCTTACATAGCTGGAACACCCTCAGTTTATTTTCAAAATACTGTCAAAATAGTGCTGAATTAAAATACTATAATTCTGCAAATGGCCTCTTAATAAAATCTGGTCCCCTTTAAAACAATTTAAATATATTTCAATATTTATTTTAAAAGAAAAAAAACCCAAAACTTTAAAAATCACACACACACACACACCCCTGACCCAGAAGAACAGACTACTTTTCAGTGGCTAAATCTGGGCAGACAGCTGGCACGAACGAAGTGGGGGCAGCCATGAAAGCACCCCCTTCGGCTGCAGAACTGTGACCCCCTGCCCCAATATGAGAAGAAGGGCAGACAAGTTACAGCTCAACCCAAATGGACAGGACCCGGGGTCATATGGAGGTCAGCTTTGAAGGAGAAATCCCAATGAAATATAAACATGGCACTGTGGAAACCAGACAAATCTCCCATAGCTTGTCCAGCCAGCGTTAATCTCGCCATCAGCTGTGGTGCATAATCCAAACAAACGAATCCGGCGGTTCATACATCTGGAAGCTGTCATCTTCTGGGGCCTCCAAGCGTGCTATGTGCATCTGAAATACCCCACTGCCCAACATGGCTTCTAAATTTGTTGGAGGGTAAGAGTGGCAAGCAGCAGAGGGGTACGGAAAACTCATGGGGTCGGCTGCCCTGTACAGAAGGCACCTGAAGCTATTTGTTATTTTTAAAGTGATTATTGTTGGGTATTAATTTTTTTTAAATCATTTTTCTCCCAATATGAAAGAAATGCCACAACTGCTTTCACCTGTACATGTGTGCCCACTATTTAAATCTAATCAATACCCATGTAATAAACAGATTCTTAATTTTTAAAAGTGCACAGGGAACCAGGAAGCAGAAAGGAGCTGCTCTGCATTCTTTCTGTCCATTGTGAAATGTACCAAAACTGACAGCCCCAGAGAACAGAAATGGGGTGACAAAGCTGGAAAGAGCAGTACAAGCAGAGCCCATTCTGCCTCTTTCTAGCTTATATGCCTCAGTCCCTCGCTGTCCCTTTGGTTCTGCTGCATAAGGGCACCTGGGGAAAAGTGGTTTGTGATATGAACATCTGGAGAACTAGACCACCAAAGAGCTAATAATGTGCTATGTGGGCTTCTGGAAGGAGCTGTTATTTCAATATGAACAAAGTCCACGGTGTCTTTTATTGCTTTTTACAAAGTCACCTTAATGCTAAAAACCTTCAGCCTGCTGTAGTTAAAATGCAACAAGGTCTATCTGCAAAATTAAGTTATCTGAAGAAAAAAAGTATTTGAATATAAATTTTCTTTCTTCCATAGCCTTAACGCCACCACCGCACCCACCCTGGAACTTGTCATGGTGTTTATTTAATTTCTGATGTAATTCTAAGAAAAATTAAAAATTTAAATTATTAGCATAAAAAAATTAGTTACCTAGGTCAGTAAATATGGAGATGGAGAGAGTTTATCTTAAAGAATAAAACTTTTGCATTCACGGCAATGCATTTAGTCACAACTCGTCATAAGAAAAGCTTTCCATCTGCACAGCACGGGTCTTCCAACCAGAATCTATTACCAACCCAATTGTTATACATTGGGGCAATTTTGTGCATCAACCCTCCCCCCACCCCACACACACACTTGGCAATGACTAGAATCATTTTTGGTTGTCACAACGGGGAGGGTGCTACTGGCATCTAGTGGGTAGAGGCCAGGGATGCTGTTCAATATCCTACAATACACAGAACAGCCCACAGCAGAGAATTATCCAGCCCAAAATGTCAATAGTGAGAAACCTTGTTCTAAGCTGAAAAGTGTGATGGAGCTCAATTTATCTCCTGTAACTGCCAAGAACACCAAAGGCATAATACTAGCAAGGTAGTACTAACTTGAGAGCACTTACAAACAGCAAGCAGGCATTTTTTCAAAATTTTTTTTCTTTTTTTTTTAAAAATCAAAGTCACAACTTGTGCCTTCCCTTGATGCTGGCCTCCAGAGATTAATAAACACGAGGCAATATGGATTCATTTCAAGGCTGTTCCCCTTTACAATAAAGGAGGCCAGGGGCTGGGCAAGCATTGAGGAAGACGAAAAAAAAAATGCTCTAAGAGATATATGAATGTTCGCCACTGTGACAAATTTGTGTCCGATAGAGAGTTGGAATGTTAGGGGGGTGGATATTAAAGGAGACAGGAAAATAAAGTGCTAAGCAAGTAAGAATGCCAATAGAGAAATGGGCAGGACTGAAAATAAAACATTTCTCTTCTATGCCTGAAAGCGTAAGATTCAAGCTAAGTGATCTGGTACAAGGGCACCAGCAGCCAAAAACACTAGTGTAAATTATGAGACAGGCCAAGATTGGCTTAAAAAAAAAAGAAAAAGAAAAAAAGAGTTGGCAACCCCTGAGCCAAATGCCCCACACACATCGGAGATCTTCTGCCATATAGCCGAAATTTCAAGACCCAAGGCTCCCCACCTCAAAACATATGTTTCAACCAAAGACAAGCACTGGGAGTTCTCCTGGAGGCCACACCCATGCACGTCCTCTAAGCCTTTGCCCATGCTGTTCCTTCAGCTTGGAATGCCCTATGACCCCTACCTCTCCAGCCTGTGCTTGACTCGGGCCTCCTACCCTCGGGGCTGTCCCTAACATCCTGCAACTGGTCCGTGTGCCTGCTAAGTGGAGGCCTTCTAAAGGCAGGGACCGCAGCCTTTCATCAAATTCTGGAGCTTCATACCGTGCCTAGTACAGAGCAGCCACTGAGAATACATGCTGAATGAATATTTTTAAATAACAATTAGTCTCTCCCTGACCTTGCCGCCACTGGTATGTGTTTCAGTAATAGCAAATGTCCACTATATCATCCCACACATTCTTTCACCAAACTTCAGGACGCCATTCACAAGTGAGCTAGATTTGACATTTCTGACTTGCCCTAAGACCCAATTAGCATCTAATGTATACTGACAGTTTCTTCAAAGGCAATCATTGTATGAATATTTTAACAACAGAATAAAATAACTGTTATCACTGATACCATAAAAAATGAGACAATCTTCAACTAGCTTATATTGCTTGGTCTGTGCATTATAGCCAATACATTTAAACAATCTTTATGAAGCCACACTTCACCAGGATGTTAAACAAGGTATGAAGGTCAAATCAAAGGATACCTTTAATTTACTGGCTGTTTTAAAAAGATAACATTATTTTGGCAGATATGAGGAGGCATGTAGTAAGTCTATGTGCATACACAAACACAAAGGAAAGTGGAAATGTGTATTTGTGTAAAGACATATGTTTGTGTATATATCTGTGTGCATACATGTCATTTTTTTAAATAATAGGAAAAAATAGCATTTTCCCAAACTGCCCCTTAGCATTCCTCTCCTGTTAAAATCTCTTATGCTTTCTCTTCTGTTGCATTTTAACTTGGGGAGTACGTAACCTCTAGTCATTTGGTTTATTTAGTGTAGTAGCAAGCACCCTGTTTACATCCAGAACATTTAGAGTCCCTATGAAGAAAACACCATCTAACTTCTTTGCTGATAGTGACGGGGCATTTATCTAAGAGATTAAAGTGCAAAATTAACCTAAATTCCGAATTGTTGCTCGTTTTACACTACAGTCTAAGATAGCAGGGAATTCTTACTCCTGAAAGCAAATGCTCACACGATTTACTGCTGACATGAACACTAAAGTCAATATATCATAAACAAGACCTTTACTCTCAATTTAAATTAAAATTATAAAATGGCACACTAGCCTCCCTGTTTGGGTTTATATGTGTTCATGAAACTGTTGCTTCTTCTACATCTGCACATAGCAAATGAATGAATGAATGACAAATCAAGGTCAAAGCAACAAGAGACCAAGTTGACGTCAGTCATTAGTAGGCAAACTGGTCTGGGACATAGAAGATCCATAGTTTATCATATAAAACAGGACAATAATTGTTACATATAAAAACATCACATAAACCATATAACTTTATTGAGTTATAAGGCATGATAGTAAATAATAAATACTAATGATAGTTGTTCAACAAGTGATAGTGCTGCGCAGATAATATTTGGCCAAAGAATCAGTAAGTCACACTTGAAACCACCAAAACAGAAATGGCAAGGAAAACAGTTCAGAGGATAAAAGTTGGCAAAATGAGTCTCAGGTGTGTCACTCCCTAACTCTCTTACTAAGATGGAGCAGGGGATGAGACTCAGAATGTTTCTCCTCCTTCCGGAATTGAAATGAGCTGTATAATGTAGAAACATAGTTGCTTTTAGAAATACACAATGTTAAGAAAATAAAACCACCTTAATTCCCTTTAAATTTATTAAAGGTCTACTGAAAAATCTCAAAACAAAACAAATGCTCTTTTGTTGTCATCATCATCACCACCACCCAACAAATTTAAATTTGTTGGACCACATGTGGAAAGTGAACATGCAGACAGAGGTGGAGGCGCCCTCTGCTCATCTCATCCCTTGGTAGCTCCTACACAGTCTAGCCAATTATGTAATTTCCAAACTACAGCCCTGCTGTCCAGGGCCCATGTGAGTTACTGCACCCTATTCCAACCCGGGGTGGGGGGCTCCCACTGCCATCTGTCCACTCAGCGTAGGCCTTTGCCTGACCCCCTTTTCAGAGCTCCTGCCTAGAACTCCCTCTTTCCCCCTCCCCCTTCTCACTTCTCCAGGTTGCTTAATTTTCCTCACCACATACATGGAAGCTTTTCTTTTTTCATTTTTCCTATTTAACTTTCACAGTCCACGTCAACTGTGAGATCAAATTTAGTGCAAGTCCAATGAAGTCCAGTAGTTTTAAGTCCACGAATTTGTGCTCAGGGAATGTCTCACATGCTTTAGTGCCCCTTACAGTGCCTAGCACAATGCCAGGGATATTATAGGTGGTTCAGTAAACTTGTTGCTAGTACATCATAGATGGTCATTAAAACCTCCTTCTACCTACCCATGACAGTGAAGTGCTGAACTGAGGTAAATTACCCCACCGATTCAATTCAAATAACACTCTGTATTAATTACGAAGCTACTTAAGGTAAGAATGTTTTCTGGTCTTAATGATTTGGACTATTATTTTAATTGTCACTTCTCAGCTAAAGACTACATTATATGCTTGCAAAACACTGAAAGTGGAATCTCACAAACAGGGCAAAATTAACAAAATATTTCCAAGGTTAGATCACCAACATCATTCTGAAATAGATTATGCATATAATTCTGAGGTTTCCAAATTTAGCTTTAGGTAGCTTTCCCTAGGAATGCTCCACATATTCTAGTTTGAGATATCCACATAATTACCGCAATCCCGCCCTCCCATCCCATTTTAAGAGAGATCCAAAGCAATGTTTAGGGGTTAAAATGTTTCCAAAAAGCAAGACTGTCACTTTCCAAAAAGAATTCAAAGATTACCAAAAGAAAAAAACCCCGCCCCAAACAAAAAACTGTATCACCAAAAGAATGTAAAATGTTTCCATGGGGGTAGGGGATAATCTATTTCAAATTTATAACTGCTTTAAAAAAGGTTTTAAGAACCCCCAAAATTGAGGAATGCAGATAAAAGACTGGCAGAACTCCTTGAAGAGCTTCTGTGGCCCCTCCCACCAAACCCGCGTTCTTAAAACACATTACTTCTTTCAGCCTGCAAAACGCAGCCTTCCCCCAGAATAATTCCATTTGAAAGCCCCCACCCGCGAGGAAACATTAATCTACTTTGCAAACATGAGTTCCAGTCTGTGCTTTACTGTTTTTTAACTCCTTTCCCCTACCCCACCCCAGTCCTCCCCCCTTTTTTTGTACCTTGAGACAAATGTTTTTTTCCCCCGGAGTTGAAAGCTGTCCAAAAACAGGACCACACACGCCGCCGCCTCCGCAGGCCCGCGCCGCTGCCGCCGGGGGCGCGCACACTCCCTCCAGCCGGAGGGGTGGCCTTTCTCTGCCCCCCTCCTCCTTTCTCTTTGGACGCGGTGGGTGGGGGTGGGGGTCTGAAGCTGAGGACCAGAGCCAAGAGCAGAGAGGCTTGCCTCTGGCCGCGTCTCGGGTCGCTGCGGAGGCAGGCGGCAGCGGCGGCGGCAGGACCCGGGGCCCCCGGCAGTACAGTGGTCCGTCCCGCTAAGGGGCCCGCTCCCCTGCCCGACCGCCCCCGCCACTCTCTCCCACAACACCTAGCACAACGCTGCGCCCCGAGTAGATTACAGCGCGGCCTTTGTCGGGCGGGCCTGGCTCCTGGCCAGCCGCCCAAACAATAAACAATTCCCCCTGGTGCGGGCAGGGGGTTTTCTCTCGCCACCGAAAGGCTCTAGGTGTATGCTGACAAATATCTTTATCAATTGGAAAGAAGGGAAGGAGCCCAGAGTGGGGGAAGGGAGGGCGCTGCGCCGGGCGCTGGGTCTCTTACCTTCCACCCACAGCTCCTCCACGTTGGTCTCCAGATTAGCTGCCTTTAATCCCACAGCGAAGGCCCCAAATATGAGGAGGCCCACAACCAAGAATTTGCCGCAGTTTTTTTGAATGTAACAACCCAGTTTAAATAAGAGTCTCTGAAACTTCGCTCTCAGCCACAGCGGCGCTTTTCGGCCAGTAGCTTTCCCCTGAGGATGAAACAGAAAGGAATGGTGAGCGCCCGGGAGTTGCGGCCCGTGCGCCCACGCTCGCTTGCGCGCACCCGCCCGCGGATACCGCGACAGCCGTGGGGGGTGCCCTCGAGGCGGGAACCCCAGACAGCACGGGAGAACTCGAGCGGTGTGGGGGGTTGGGAGGGCTGGGCATAAATCAATGTCGAGTTGCAACGTGGGAGTTGCACCCTGGGGACAGCAGGAGCATCCCCACGCGTGGCCTGCACAGCATCCCTGAGTGCGACATGGAGCATTGGGAGAAGGGGTTACAAGAACAACGGGAAGGGGAAGCTGAAGCAAACTGCAGAGAACTCAACACACCAACAGTCCCGCCGGATCTGGTAGGGGAGGGGCTGCGTAACTCCAGCTATGGAGCCCAACTTTTAAAATCAGCAAAGCTCCGCTCCCTTTCCTGCAAATTCTGCCCCAACCTTCACCCCTCTCCGGTTGTCGTTGCGGGGAGGTGGGCTGGGGGGCGAGCGAGCTTTGGAAACAACATAGTGTGGGGACCCCCTATCCTGATCCCTCCCGGCGTGGCAGTGGATCCACGTGGTGAGCACTGACGCCGGAGCTCACTCGGGACCCATTTCCATAGCGTTGAGACGCTGTGTGAGCTGACTTAGGAAGTGGGGCAGCCATCTGCAACTTACGACAGTATTTGTGATCGGAAGAGGGCAGCCACATGGATCTTTCCCTCCTCTCCCTTCCCTTCTGGTTAAACGTAAAAAGCAGCGGAGTGCACAGGGAATGGGCCCAGGCCGGCGCAGGCGGGGGTCCCGGCTGGGCGCTGGCTGCTCCCGGCGGCGGCGTTTTCCCGGCGCTGGCCGCGGCCTTGGCAGGCCCCCGTCTGGGTGCTCGCCTTCTCCAGATTCCACACATTTCAGCAAGCCTCGTAAACACAATGAACCCGGCCACTCCGCAGACCCGGACCGCGGATTTAAGGTGGCAATTTGTTTACAACTTTCCTTTTCCTCCTAGGCTCTGGGAAGAGCTGGCTCAAAAACTGAAAAGGAGAAGGGAGATGCCCTTTTCCGGGGATAATTTTTAAGGGAGCAGAGATTTCGTGCTCAACAAAAGCAAAACTGGCTGCCAAAATAGGAAACCACCTTTATTTTGGCTCCCTCCCCCCCCTTCTCTCCGCCTCTCAGTACTCCGCCTCCCCCTCCAAGATGTTAAGAAATGTGGCAGCATTACAGGGGTTTGGGCTGCAAATAGGGGTAGGGGCGCGGGAGGAGGGGGTTCGAGGCAGGGGGAGCCGGGCAGTGCCACGCTGAGGCCGCCCTCGAGGTGGTCCATTGGACCGCTTTCCAGTTCTCCGGAAAAGGCAAGCCGGGGAGAGGGTGCGTGCACACACACACACACACACACACACACACACACACCCTCCACACACACCCTCCACCCCTGCGGACCTTAAACAGCCCTTTCCTTCCAGGATCGGAGGGAGGGTTTGAATTTTTCAATCCCCGCTTGTCTGCTGCTTTTCCTGGAGAGAGAGCAAGAGGGATGTGTGTGTGTGTGTGTGTGTGTGTGTGTGTGTGTGTGTGTGTGTGTGTGTGTGTGTGTGTGTGAGTGTGTGTGAGTGTGAGAGAGAGACAGAGACAGAGACAGAGAGACAGAGACGGACAGAGACAGAAACAGAGACAGAAGAGAAACAGGAGAGGAGAAAATGAGAATGAAAATGTGTGGCGGGGCTATCCCAAAGAGGAAGAGGAGGGAAGAGAGTGGGAGGAGAGAAGAGTCTGAAATGCACCTTGGAAATCTGCTCCAGAGCGAAGGCGGCGTCGCAGTAGCTGGGCCGGTGCAGATAGTCCCGGTCCGGCGCAGTGTGGCGGCGCAGCCCCCCGGTCCGTCTGCGCCTCCCGCCGCCGGCCGGCCGCCCCGGAGCCCCGCTGCAGCTGCCGCCGCCGCCGCCGCGGTCCTCGGGCTCCGCGGCGTTACCAGTCGAAGCCATGTTGCCGCCGCCGCCGCCGCAGCAGCAACCGAGGCTTCCCGGGCGGCCCCGCGCGCTGCTGCCGCCGCTGCGGTCTCCCGGCGCGCCCCGGCGCTGGGCTCGCGAGGACGCTGCTGGCCGCCGGCTGTTCGGGCTCGGGCTCCGGTTGACAGACCTGCTGCTCCTGCTGCTGCTGCTTCTGCTGCTGCTGCTTCTCTGCTGCTGCTGCTCACACGGCGGGCGCTCCTGCCACTGCAGCCGCGGCCGCTGCCGGGGAGTCAGACCCTGCGCCTTCCATTGCCACATTGCGCGGGGGTCCCGAGGTCTCTGTGGCCGCCGCTGCCCACATCCAGTTCTCGAGAGGGCAAGAGCCGGCGTGCGGAGCCAGCCTGTCCTTTGGGCGCTCGCGCAGCGTTCCTCGCGGTCCCCAACTCCCCCTACCAGTCCCCCGCCCCGCGCCGCGACCCCTTCACTGCAGAAAGCGCCAGCAAATCCCCGCCGCTCCCGCCGGCCTCGTTGGCTCTCTCGGCGCCTCCTGGGTCGCCCGATCAGTCGCGCAGGGTAGGCGCAGAACCGCCGCCACAGGGTCCGTGAGTGCCTGGCGGGTCTCAGCGCTGCGGGGCCGGGATAGCCGCCGCCGCCGCTTCTCCTGCGGTGGCTGCTGCAGGCGGTGGCGGCTCCTGAAGCTGCTGCTTGGGCTGCTCGGGCTCTGACTGCTGGGTTTGCGGTGGCTGCTCGATCCCGGACTCTGCTTTCTTGTGCTCCTCGCCGACCCGCTGGACCATTCTGCCCCCGTGCAGCGCGCCTCTCTCGCTCCCGGGACCTGGAGACTCCGCTGTGTGTGTGTGCAGCGGGCAGCGGCCGCAGCAGCTCCTTGATTCAATAGATGAGATGGAAGAAGAAAAAAAAGAACTCTCTCCATTTGGAGAAAGAGGAGGAGGGGAGGGGGTAGAGGGGGAGAGAGCGAGCGAAAGAGAAAAAGGCTGGAGCTCCCGCCCCTGGGGCTGTCAGATGGCTTGGGTTTCTGCGACGCGATTGGCTCATGGAGGGCAGAAATTACTCAGCAAACATGACTATTATTAGCTGCTTAGCAACAGCTCACCAAAGTAGAGAGACCACCCAGGTAGGCAACCCCAGTGTGTGCATCCCCGGCTTCGGGGGGAGCCTCCGAGAGCGCCAACCTTCTCGCATGCAATACTTCCATTAAGGAATGCTCCCCCCCTCCCCGCTTCTTTCTTATTCCTTTTCTTTTCAAGTCTATTTTTTGTAGACGCCTTTTGAGTGCGTACACACACTCACACACAAACACCCACGAGTATTTGCCTCGCGATAGACACGGAGGAAATGTAATATTTTTTTAAGTGCTTAAACAATTTCTGAAATTCCTCAAAGAAAACCCTTTCAGAGGCACCTTGGCCTCAAGCTGCAGCAAATACTGGGAGGTCCGGCTTGAATTCCCAGGCCTGCACCAATAATGACAGGGTGGTGGATAGTGCGCCAGTATGTGCCAGATTTTTTTTTCCGTCCTCTCTTTTCTTTTATAACTAAAGAGAAGACTTAGGCTCTCGCAGGGAACAACGCCTAGCATTAAGATAAACAAAATGGAAAGTTAAAGAGGAAAGTAAGGACGTTGGGAAAAGCAACCCTCTCTTAAAAATCCACCCCGCCCCCATCAGCCAAAAACCCCACGGCAGCACAGTCCTTGTTTGAAGGAGGCAGTGTTTTATAAACGTGGAATCCAGACACTAAAGAATTCTCATAGAGGCAGAAGGGTTTTTATTTGAATCTTTATTGTGACATATGTAAAACAGAAACAACAGAATTCTTTTAACAATCCGGAGAAACGGGAATTGTTTCCTTGAGAGACAAGTTTTCCATTTTTGGATATATTTGGGCTTGCCCCCCCCTTTTTATTAACCACATGTCCTTATTTAATGTTTTAAAATTTTAAAAAATATTAGTACGCATCCTGTTATATATAATAATAGCGTGACGCAGGGGAGAATAAAGGCTTTGATGTTGGATTTATTCGAAACAAATTGTGCGCTGATTGCGAGGACTTGTCCGGACACTGCGGCCAGTGTCACCGAGACATCCCAGGGCTTAGCTTCCTGTTGGTGAAGAAAACACGCGACTCTTTGTGGTAGGTCCTGGGGCCAGAGTCAAATTAAACCGTCTACAAAGCTCCAATTATTTTTAAAATAATTTTTTTGGACAGTGGAATTTCTTTTTCTTACGTTTGCAAGTTCCTCCCTGAGATAAGGTCCAGACTCACCAATCGAGCCTAATTTTAGTATTTTCCCCTTTTTATAAAAGGCATTGAACAGTAGAGTGACCTGCGGCAGCAAGAAACCGCCTGGAGCCGTGAAATGGGACCGTGTGGCTTTAAGATGCACACGGTGTGTGTTCATTGAAAAAAAAAGAAGAAAGGGAAGGAAAGGAAAGAAAGAAACCCAGATGGAGAGAAAGGAGGAGGGGCGGGAGAAGGCGGGGCCACGAGGCCACGTGACCGAAGGCCGGGCCGGCGCGCACTCGGCGACAGGGAGGCCTATTGCGCGCGCGTCCGGGTGCGCCTGTATGCGCGCGCGCTTGAGTACTGGCGCGGCCTGGGTCAGATAGAGAAGTTGCTGCGCTCTGCTCGCGCCCCACGGCCTCCACAGCCCGAACGCTGCCTTCCAGGAGCCCCGGCGCGTTGCGCACCCCGCCGGCGCGGACGGACGTGCGGGACGCGCCGTAGTACATTCCTGAAGGCGGTCCAGCCTCTTACGTTGCCCAATGCCCGCGCGGCCTCCCCGCGGCCGACCAATGGCTGAGCGCACGGCTCCTGTTCCATTCAGCAGTCCGGCGGCTGTGGCCCCGGCGGGAGAGTGACTCCAGCGCCGCTTGCCCGCCACAGCGTCAGCCCACGCGGCTCCCGTGGGGGTCCTGTGGGCCAGCCAGCCCTGCCCGCCCTCTTCCTTCCTCTTCAGTGGTTCCCTCTCTCTCCTTTCCCTCTCCATTCTCTTTCTCCTTTTTCACACTTTCACCTCCTCCCAGATCTCTGTCCTGCCTACCCAGCCTTGCCAACTCCTCTTTGCCTTTTTCTCCTTCCTGGTTTCACTGGGAGCCCCTACCCACTGAATCCCGAACCGGCAAAACGTGTGCGGTACCTCAGGCAGGGTAGGGTCTCCTGTAGAATACAGAGACAAAGAGAGAAGCGTCTGGGGTGTTCACGCGATCAGGAGGACCGGAGTACCCGGCCAGCGCGGAAATTCAAAACTCAAAACTCCGATGAAACACGTGATTTTGTGTGCGACTCTGGGAAGGACTGCTAAAATCCAGAAAGTAAGACGAGCACCGCGAAAATGGTACTACGTACATTGATAAATGATATCGCAGGAAAATTGGGCTCGACATATATCAAATTTAATTTTTATGTTTGATAAATAGCAGAAAACAGGAAAGGTGGTTTAATGTTCTAGGTATTTTTTTTTACTAAATAGTTTTTCAGCCGTTTCAAGTCAAACCATTTCGTGCTTGCCACTAGAAATTATATTTTGAATTCTTGGGGGTGGTACCCCTCGTTTTCCATGTCAGTCTTTATATTTGAGGTTTGCTATGTTTATCTTTTCAAAGTTCTTTATGTTTTAGACCAAAATTTTAGGCTTTCCTCCTAAGTTTTTTATAGCGATTTCAGTATAGCTTCTTGGATTATGGAATTCTAAAATGAAATTATAAACTATGTACACACCACGGTTCCCCATTACTCTGCACACAGCTGCATAGCTTCTCGTTCTGGCTGCTGTTACATTGTGAAGCATTTCAATGGCAAAGCCTCTTCCACTCGGGCTCGTTTCCCTCAGTTTGATTTAATTCCTAAACGTTTTGAACGCTGATCTCCGGGTTTTTCAGCGCCCTGAGCCCCCACACCCGCTGTTTGATAGGTTAACTTTTCAGCATCTCAGACAATGGACCCGGCCTGTATTTTCTACCCAAAGGTTCGAGGACGCAATCCCCAGCCTGGGTTCTAACAAACGCTATCTTAATCTCCCCACCCGCCTCTTCCCCTGTGGTCTTTTTTTTTCATACACGGAGATGAATTACTTTGAGGATCTAATTGGCCTTGTTTCTGTAACGTTTTAAGAAAGGGAAGAGGAGCCAGTGTAAAAGCCTGCTCGACTTGGGTGGTCAGGGCTTAGGCTGCCCCCAATTTGCCTCATTGCTGATGCATGCGAGTGCGACATTCCCAGAGATAATGTTGTTCCTAACCAATCTGCCCTTATTTACATTTGTAAGCATTGTCGCCTTTAATATGCATGCCCTGTGCAGGGGACTACTTCGCCATACCGGATTTAACTTCAGCTAACCACAAGGATCCCCCAGACCTGAGATGACACTTGCTGGAGGAGCCAGGCCAGCAAAGGTGTCTGCTAGGAAGACATATCCTTTAATGGCCTTTCTGCAGTGTGGCTTCCCTTGTGAGTTACCAAACAAGTGGAGCTCAGGGCCTTTCCAAACCAGCTGGTGCTTTTGGCCCTATTTGGGGCAACACTTGAGGGTCCCATTTACTCTTTCCAAGTAAAGTTCATCTCAATGCATCAGTTATCATTTTGGTGTTATCATGATCCAAGAGTTCATTAGAGTCTGTCATTTTCAAAACAGACTCCTTAAACTCTTAAAAAATATTCACTCGTTATCTTCTCCGTTCTCTGTTCCCATACTTCAAATATCTATGTCTACGCCACACACATATCTCAAAAGTGACATCTGATTATTCAAATGATGACACTGAAATGAAACATCTGTCCTTTGTGTTTGGACATCCCGATGATAAACAACTGTGGGGGCTGGACTTGGTAGAGTAATACAGTGAGATTTCACTTTTCACTGGCTGTTTAGATCCAACCAAATGGGTCTTTAAAATCTAATGTAACTCATTTTTTGCAGAGTACAAATGAATAAATAAGTAAATTTATTCTAGTAGTTTGACTTCTGGGCCAAATTACAACTTTGTCTCAACTTTAATACCCTTCCACAAATGTAAAGAATTGCAAACATTGCATTAAGTCCCATAGTATTCCTGTTGAGAGGGTGGGATGGGGAGAGGAATTGAGGATTTGATGGAATATTCTATTTATGGAAGGAGACCCCAGGGTACAGGATGAGCCAGAGCCTGAGCAGTTCAAAGCAGGTACCATGGATAAGAGTTGAGTCTTGACTCAATTCAAGCCAGTGTGCCACCATCCACCACATTTTCTTGGCTCCCTGAGAATGCCTTATTATTTTCTCACTGGCAGGTTTTGTATTTACTTAAAAGGTGATGGTCAAAATGAGTCTAAAAGGTTGGGGGTAGGTGGAAGATTCAGAAGCCACAGAATGTAAAATCCCTAAGGATGACTCCCCTCCCCTTACTCCCTTCAACCTTCTGTTTCCTTCCGCATCCCCCCCTCCTTAGGACTGGAGGAAAGGGAATAGCTCTAGCCAACTTGTCAAAATAATGCTGCTAATTACCCCTGATCTCCTTTAATGGGAAGCTGCTCCCAATTCCACAAAGGAGTAAATGAGGGGTCTACAGCATAAACCAGGGAGCACTGGCATATTTTTGAGTTTATAGTGAGCTGGGGGTTGCGGGACAGAGTGGAGATGTCCTGAGACAGTCTCAGAAATCTCCACATTTATTACTCCAGGTTCGAACACTAGCTTGAAAGAGGGAATTAAACTTTATGCAATGCCAAAGCTATTGGTATTTTTCTGCTTGGAATATCACCAAGTGCAGAGAAAATGTTCAGAGCCTACAATGAACTTGAAAGAAAACAGAGCATTGACCCTTACATTGATTTCTTCCCTTCCTTAAATATCATCTTAGCTACATTACCCTAATGGATAGAGATGTATTCTGGAAAGACCCACACTCTAAACTCTCTTTTTCCATCTCTCCCTTGCCTCATCTTTATCTCCCCATCTAATATATCTATATCAAGCTTTGTATTTGGCAGAAGGCACACTATTTATTTCACTGATCTATGCTATTGGGTCTTGCATGAAAAAGAAGCTGAGCAACATGATCCCTTTGACCCACTGCTGGAGCAACAAATTTATTAGAGATATAGGCATGAGAAATGAAAGGGAAGTAAAACAATTCTAGCTTATTGTGTGTCTTTCTTTCATACTGCTAATCCGGTTTACACATCACGCCTACATGTCTCAATAGGGCTTTATACACTGTGGCAGAGGCGGGAGAAAATAAAAGGTGTGTGTGTGTGTGTGTGTGTGTGAGTGAGAGAGAGAGAGAGAGAGAGAGAGAGAGAGAGAGAGAGAGAGAGAGAGCGCGAGCAGGGAAAACAGAAACAGATCTTTTAATCCACATTGATTTGACTTGTCAGTTTTTCTATCTGCAGAAAGTTGAAGACAATTGGTAAAAACAGCCTCCCCCCACTCCAATAACTCCAAATGATGCTAACTCCTATTCAAATAGTTTGTTTGATGATGACTATATTGTAACCAGAAATTAGAAACATTTATCAGTAAGTTTGAAATGAAGGTAATACCCCAAATTGAGAATGGGCCTATTGGTGCACACCTCGATTCAACATTTTAATATAAAAGATCTTGGACTCAAAAGGCGTTTTACAGCTTTGTGGAAGGAAGCTGGTGACAACTGGAACACACACAAACTCACAATTGAAATCCCCGGGTTTTACAACATGGGTACACAATGCACCTGAGGCAACAATTTATCCTGAGGTACTGCCCAGTAATAATAAGTTACAGTAACAAAGGGTAACACCAACAAGCATTGTCTTTCTTTGTGGAGGCAACTAATTGCATTTTGAACTATTGAAGAAAGGAAGAAAAAAAATTAAACACAAAATGCTGAAAAGGGATCATTGTAGTAGTTTAGTAGTTCAGGACCTCAGTTATCCCATTATTCAACATCTACAGCCATTCATGTAGGTCCTCATTATTTATATATTTCCCCTCCCCAGCAAGGAAGAAGGATAATAAAAGGGGGAAAAGTGGTCTCTCCAAAGTGTAGGGAAATAGAAGTCCCTGGGTGTCTTCCATAGACCACAATCCATATGTGTCTTCTTAAGTGACAGAAATTGAGATCTGAAAATTTTGGATTTATTGATCATCCATACACTAGCAGTCATTTAAAACATGAATTTAAATGCCTGGAGACGTAGCACATGTCACCCAGAGGTATAGTCTCTGAAGGCCCTGTGGTCCCAGTGTTGGCACCTAGTGTAAAGGAGTTTGGATCAGTTCGGCCACCTTAGGGCTCCCTCAGGCTGCACGCGGCCCTCTCAGCATCGGGCCAGCTGCCCACCTCTTAATGGGTGGCAGGCATCAGAACGCCCGATTCCGTAGGCGCAAGAGTCAACACATACCCCTCTCCTACCCGTGGCCCCTTCATGAACTCAACCCTCTGGCCCTTTTTCCCACCAACCGTGGCGGGGAGCGGGATGTTTGAGCTCCAGGTTTTGGAAAAGCACCTCTCTCTCCCCTAGCCCTGGGGTCCATGCCCAGGTGCCGAGAGCGTCCGCCCATCCTCTCCAGCAGGTCTCTACCAGTTCTCCCGAGACCAGAGCCTCGGGTGCGCGCGCGCGCTCAGCCCTCACCCTCCCCCCGGCGCTGTCACTCTCTCCGCACCAGCCCTTCCACTCCAGCTCTGCCTCCACTGGCTACTCAGTAGCCACCACCAAGCTGAGGAGCGGAAGCCAAGGTGGCGACCTTTTCAAGCGTGCAAATGGGATCCCAGGCGACCCCTCCGTGAGAATTCGCCCCCAGAGCCGTTCCCCGGCCCGGCCCGCCGCCGCCGCCAGCCCCCTCCCCGCCCTGCGGGGCCACCTCGGGGGGCGGGGGCCGGGAACATGCGAGCCAGCGAGCGAGCGTGGAGACAGGGGACCTGTTCCTGCTCCCCGGCGGCGCAGCCCACCCGGCCCCGCGGCCTCGGCGCGCCGCACGCCTGGCCCTCCGTCCGCTGCGCAGCGGGTCGGGTCCCGCAACCCGGTGTCCCCGCTGCGCTTGCCGCGCGAGGGCGAGGTGGCGACGGCGGCCGCAGCACTCACCATAGCGGGCCGTCAAGCCCTGCCCAGAGAGCGGTGCGGATGGCGCGGACTTGGAGCTTGGATTTCACATCAATTTCTTTTGCCCTGTGCCCCCCTTTTCTGGTCCTCCGCTCCTCCGTCTGCTCCCCGTCTTTCCTTGGTTCCCCCTAGCCTGGTCGCTGCAGGTCTCTTTGTCTTCCTTGTCGTCTTTTTCTTCGTCTTGGTCTTCGTCTTCTCCTCCTCCTCGGTCTTTACAAAAGGAACGGAAAGTGTAAAAACCCCGGCGCGCTGGGCCGCCGGAGGCTTTCGGCGGAGTGCAGCGCGGACTCACAATTACAAGCCTGTTTCTATTAAGCAGTTCCATGGCCCTCGGCGTGGGTGGTCTGCCGCGCCATAGGCAGGACCTGTCAGGGTCACGTGACAGATCCGAAAACTTTACCCCTTTACAATAAACTCAAGGAAAGCAAAGTAAACTCGAGGAACGTGCTATCAGCACAGCCCTCCTGGGTAAACAGGCGCTCCCCTCCCCGCCTTCCTGGGAGGCGCCCAACCCGGCGAGCTCCGGCGAGCCCTGGCCGCCCCCTCCCTGCCCCCCGGCTGCTGGGAGGGTCTGCTGGGCGGGGTGGTCTCTGCACGCCACCTCGCCTTCCCCACCTTGTGCTCCCGTACCCCACACGTTATTTGCTAACATTTAGTCTCTAGCCCGACCCCCAGGGGTGGGGGTGCTGAGGGAGCAGGGAAATTTATTTCAGCATCCTCAGCACTCCGGGAAATGCGGGGTGCCCAGCGTGCTGCAAAGGAACACCACGGTTCCTGTCAATTCTCAAAGCCCTTTCCTGCTCGCATTCCCACGGAAGCTCTGAGAAGCTGGGAGCTTTCTGGTTGACAGGCCCACAGGCTGAAGGGGAGGCAGAGAGCCAGGGAAGCCGGGCAGATAACAAGGACCTCCCCAGGGAAATTTTCAATGCACCAGGATGTATGTGCATTCGTGTCATTTCTGTCGGAGGTCCCTAGGAAGCCGCTTCTTCTGAAGAGACTAAGGTGGAGTCCTTTGGAAACCAAGATTGGTAGCCGGCTGAGGAGTCACTAATTGATATTTGCTTTACCCCCGCTTCCAATTACTGTGGTTTTGGGGGTATGCCACCAAATTCTCCCACCCACGCTGCCTTCTTCCCAAATGAGGCAAGCTAGGGTGATTGGGTTAGACGGAAGTGCTGTGGGTCCGCACAAACCTGCGCTCAGCCTCTTGCCCTAAATGGAAAGTCCTAGCCAGGAGAGCCCCTGTTTAACTTTTTATCTGCTCAACCCTGAAGAGCAGACTGTTTGACACACTGCTGAAAGGTGCTGTTTTAAACGGACTCTATGAATATGAATAAATTACAGATAAAGGAGAAGGGGTAAGGTAATGTATTAAACTACCAAGAGTTAACTATCTGGTCTTCAAGTAAAGTCAGCCTTTCTCACCTCATTCTGGGCTGACACTGCAATTAGGCGTCTGTGTGTGTGTGCGTGTGTGTGTATACACATGCATGTTATTTTCTATAAAAGCCCTAGGTGTCACAATTTATCTCCCTTGTCCAAAGATGATATACCATCCTTTAATAGGGTCATTTGAGTTTCCAGAGTATTTTGTGTTTGAGTCGCATTAAGTAATTAAACATTGGAATGCTGGGCAATCCTGTAAATTAGGCTGATCCAGAAAGTCCTTTTATACCAATTGACTTTAGTAAAAAAAAAAAAAAAAAAAAAAAAAAGTCACAAATGGGTATTAGCTGAGCATGGATCCTAAAAGAGTCATAATAATTGGAAAAAACAAACCCAACAATATTGATTTGGTAAATACTACATTTGGTGTCATATCAAAGGACTCAAATCATACCCCGCTATAAGTTGGGTGAGACGAGGAAGAAGATAGTATGAACACATTTCCAGTTGGAATAGTCTAGAATACTGAAGGGGTGGGGTGGAGGGATAAGAAATAAGAGAAATGGCTTAGCAAAGGACACTTAAATGGCTCACAATATAAAGAAGCTAGTATTGGGGAGAAAAAAATATCCTCTACTATTTAAAGTTCTTCTGGCTCGATTAATAATCAAATTAACAAGAGACAGATTAGCAGGAGAAAAAAAAGTTTTAATTGCCTGTTTACCTACTGTATACATAGGAGAGACCCAGGAACACTGACTCCTCAAAACTGCAGAAGCCAACGCCTTAAATACCTCCTTCAGCTAAAGACAAAAGATGTTGGGGGAGGTCAGTCAGTTATGGGAGGATACCAGGAAAAGCCCAGTAAACAAAGGTAAGGGTGTTATGCAGATTTAAATTCCTGCTTTCTCCATTGACAGTGAAAGCAGTCAAGGTAGAGTGAGGGTGTTTAAACACCCTTACATATGGAGATTTCTCTTGCAAAAGTAAATGTCCTTTACAAAGATGAACTTTTACTTGGTTTTCAGAATTTCTCTCTGGGGTTCTTTTTTAAAAAATTAACTAGCCTAAAATAGCCAATATCCCAAAGTGACATATTTTGGGGTAGCAAACTCTCTTCCCCTTCACTAGGTATGGTAGTCTTGTGGGGAAATTGCAGCAGAATTTGTGAAGAGGTTTTTGTTTTTTGTTTTTTGTTTTCTAATTAAAATGAAGACCCTCATGCAAGCACATTTGGTCCATGCTCTCTGAGTGTGGCCAAAGCTGATAATCAGGAATGGACCCAGGTTTGGTGAGGCTGGAGGCTTACGCAGTTTGAGAAGGGAAGTCTTCTTTAGGAACTCAAAATTACAAATGCAAAACCCAGTACAGGGCCTTGGAAGAGGGCTGTGCAGTGAGAGTCCCTTAAAGTAATGAGCTTCCTTCAAATCGTCCCCTTTAGAGTGTAGAACAGGTAGACTGCAGAGCTAATTAGATTTATGGTCTTGCATCCATAAATCGACTAAAAGCGTTCACATCACATCATATTTCGGTCAAAAGCTTTTCAAATTGAAGCAAAGACAAGCTTGGTTTAAGTGAAAACAGTTTGAGTTGGGCCGTCGTAATGGAGGGAATCAGGGAGAGAAAACCGTTGGTGTTGAAACCTAAAAGGTCAGGGGTGAGAGCTGGCCGGACATACTCTCCCCCAAGAGCAACTCATCCTTTTCCTTCCCTGAAATCAGTCTTTGAAAATGATTTCAGTGCTGTGCTTTTCTTCCCTCCATTCTTAAATGCTAGACTGTTCAATGATCCAAAAGGAGACAGATTTTCTCCAGAGCTCAGAACCTTACGTGTTATTACCTTCTGTTATTTCTCTGAGACTCCCCACCAGGGTGGGCTCTTTCTCATCAAGCAGCTGCCTCCATCCTTCTGAAGTTGCTTATGCCTCATCCCTTCCTGCAAACCCAGCCTAGTACTGCCCAGTCTGATAACCTACTTGGCATGAATGTGTCAATGACTGACAAGGCTTCCGGGCAACAGAGCTCAGCTCCAGCCTGCCCAATCTGATAAGCTAATTGGCATCAAGGTGTTAATGGCTGAAAAGGCTACTAGAGATACTTTTACAAGTTAAGTTGGACTTTTAGAGACATACCCCGAGGAATAATTCCAAAGTTGGAGATTTCAGGGCACTAAGGCAGGACCACATGGAGACATTTGGGGCACTGGCAGAGGGGACAACAGAGGGACCTTTTGAAACAAGTCTGAAAACAGACCACATGAGCACAATCAAATCTATTGATGGGCAAGGTCATCCCTGGATCTGTTTGTCTTTGCAGATATCTGTTGCTACTTGAGAGACAGTTGTCACCCCTGTTACGCGCACATTGTTTGGTTGTTCGTTCTAGGGTCCTCTTTTCCTGGCTCCCACTAAAAGTGGGTGCTTAAGCACTTTAATTCATCAGCTCCCCCATAGCAACCTCAGCAACTGGAATCCTTCAAATGAATAATTGAAGGTTCAGAAGAATATTTGTCCACATTTAAGAAGCTTTCTACCTCAGGATAAATGCCACTCTTGCATGAGGTGTGTCACCTGACATGTGGCTATTCTTTGACACTGAAATCAGATCAATCTTTTATAAAAAGTGATATTGCTCAATGTAGGGACTGCAATTCTAAAATGACTATCCAACTTCCACCCACTGCCTCTTTTCTGTCAGGAAGATATCCACAAGCCAAATCAACTTGTAGAATTAAGGCTTGGAGGACAGAAAGGGTAAGAAATATTTAAAGGTGGTACAAACAAACAACTGAATTATAATAGTAAGATGAATTGAAACAGTAAAGAGAATTGTTTGAACAACAAGAAGTAAAACAGAATTGCAGGGCAGAAGAACCTGAATAAACAGCTTGGGAACCCAAAGAGTGGATGGAGTAAAACCTGGAACATTATAAACCCAAGGTTCGAAAGGACGGCGTTACCAAGTAGGGAGGCCCACAGAGGCAGCAGAGTAGTCAAAGATGGAACGGCGCTCTCAAGACAAGAAACAGGGAGAGAGCTTTGGAATTCCTTACCTCAAAAAATGAAGCTTACACAAGTTGCTTACTCTCACAGCTGATATTCACCTAGGACCCCATCTAAGGACCTAACTTCCCATGTAGGGTATCTGCAGGGCAGCCTTGCCAATGAAGGATGTGGTAAGAAACGAAATGCCAAAGCTTTTTAAACTGTGAAAGGAAGGTGTGGCCAGGCTGGCTTGTGGTGACAGTGATGTGGTGTGTCACAGCCAGGAGAAATAGCTTATTGCCAACAAGTAGGTCAGAAAAATTATCACAAAGTTCTAACTGTACCTAAGAGACCAAAAAAGCTGTTAAGTGTAGTAAGTATAAAAACAGCCTCTGTCTCACAAAAAGTGCTATTTTACACAATTGGTATTGTTGCCACTCAGAATTCATCATTTGTCTTGATTAAGATCAGTGGGAAAGTTTCAGAACCAAACTTCGTTTATTTAAGCTTCGCAATTATAAATTTGGAGGAGTGAGCCAAATTTCACTTCCATTCCGAGTAAAAGAGTCTGTGAAGCAAAGGCTCCAAGTGGGTGAGATTTTAGGGGGAAGGTTTGAGGCATGTGTGGGAAGTTGAAGCAGCCTTGAGCCCTGTCATTATGCTGTGTCCCTGGGGCCACTTGGAGGCAGGCAGAGCTTGTTGGTGGCTCTGAAAACTGCTGAATATATAGACAGTACCACTCTGTGTTTGTGAGGTAGAAAGGGCCTGGAAAGGATGTGTGAGTCTGTTTCCTAGCAACAGCCCCCATGGGGTAGGCACTAGAGGCAGCGGTGCCTTCTCCTGCTACTCTGATCAGTTTTTGATGGAGACCTGTTTTGGGGGAAGAGGGGGAAGTAGGAGCTGGATCTGCCTGTCCTACCATCTGACTCCAGGTTTGGTGCCTTCCCCTCCACACCTGTATTAATTTGCCAGGGCTGCTGTAACAAAGGACTACAGACTGGATGGTTTAAACAACAGAGCCTTTTTTTCCCCTGGTCCTGGAGGCTGGAAGTCCAAGATCAAGGTGTTGTCCAGGTTGGGCTTCTTCTGGGACCTTCTCCTTGGCCTATAGTCGGCTGTCTTTCCCTTATGTCTTCACATGGTCTTTCCTCTGCACATACTGTGTCCAAATTTCCTCTTGTTGTAAGGACAGCAGTCATATTGGATTAAGCCCACCATATGACCTCATTTTGATTTAATTAACTTTATAAAGATCTTATCTCCAAATACAGTGACATTTTAAGGTACTGGGAATTAGGGTTTCAATATATGCATTTTGGGGGATATAGTTCATCCCTTAACCGCACCCAAATGTTGAAAGGATCTGACTTGGATTTGAAAGGCAAGTTTCTCTTTCTGCCTGCAATGCTCAGAGGAGTCAAGACGGACTGGATCTGGGTCCTTCTTGGCTTCTTGTGCTGAGAAGACCTGACCTACTATCCCCAGAAACCTGCCCACACCTCCACAAAACTGACACTGGGTGACACATTTCCATGGAATGCTGGTGGTCTAAGAAAATGGCTGTAGGCACCTGGTAGGAATCCTCTCTGCCTCCTACAAAGAGCGCACTGCTAGGCTAATTATAAATCTGTCTTTTTTATTTATTGCAGCGAGTTCCTTCAGTGGTTTTCCAAGGCTGGCTGCTCATCAGAATCACCTGCAGAGTTTAAAAACAAAAAGGAAGAAACAAAAATAGATTCTTTACTCCCAACCAGAGCTATGTAATCAGAATTTCAGCCCTGAGGAATTGACATTTTTCAAAAAAAAAAATCCCCCTAAAGCAAGTTTAGTAAAATGCTAATGGTAGGACCTAGGTGCAGCTATTAACCCATAAAAATCCTTCTAACTTTGCTGTATGTTTGAAGTTTTTTATCAATGAGAAAATAAAATAAAATGTCAATGAGAAAATAAAAGGATACACAGGTGATTCTGATATGCAACTAGATTTGCAGACATAAGGGACACACAGTTAATTTACAAATATGTTCTTAACATTCTCCTCTGTAATGGTACTTGTCACATCACATTACTGCTCTTCATCCATCAAATATAAAATTTGTGAGCTTTACTACATGCATAGTCCTCTGTTAGGTGCTTGGATTGGAGAATGAAAAAGACTTCTTTAAAAACAACATGAAATACCATTTCATATCCATCAGACTGGCAAAATCTATAAGACCATACCAATAATGAGCAAGACTGTGAGACAATGGGAACTTTTGGTCACTGCTGGTTGGAGTGTAAGTTGGGTTAATTGCTTTTGGAAAATAATTTGACATTATCTAGAAAGGTTGAATCTCAATCCTAGATATACCTCTAAGAGAAACAAGAGGCCCAGGAGGTACATTCAGAATGTTCACAGCAGCAGTGTTTGTAATAGCATACAACTGGACATGACCAAAATGTCCATCAAAGTAGAAAAGATTAACAGTGGAGAATTTACACGATGAAATTCTACTAAGAGGTGAAAATAAATTAGCCATAGCTACCTTATAGTAATATGGATGAATCTTACAAACATTATCTTGGGTGATGTACCTACATCAGAAGGAAGTCTCATAAGAATGCATACATAAATTACATTGTATTTAGGTCAAAACCTGGTAGTGTTTATAAAGAAAATCAAGATCATGACTAACCCACTAGGGGTACAGGAAACAAAAGGATTGAGGAGCTTCAAAAATATTTCATTTTATTATTGTTCTTTATAATGTACATACAGGTGTTAACCTAAAAATAAAAGGCCAAAGTGAGAGGCAACGGTGTTTATTTGAGATCCAAAAGTATAGCTATTTGTGAAGCACTGATTCAGGCAAAAACCCAAATAGTGTTCTGATTAGAACATGAAGGCAAGGGGTATTTATAAGGAAAGAAAGGGGAATAATTACATCGATATAAGGAAGAAATTTCTATAGGTGCAGATAAGCTAACACAGTGAAACTAACTCTAAAGCATGCTGTTAATTTTGTGTCCAGTAGCCTTGACAAAGAGTTGTTTGGAATACAGTGCTGCTTTAGGTCCAGTCCAAAGGTTGTTCTGCCCAGTTTTAACATTTGAAAGGTTTGAGGAGTAAGAAGTGCAAGGCAATTGCTCTTGGATGGCAGCTCCAACTCCATTTTAAAGCGGCTTTGTTTACATTATTTTCATATAGGTGATAAATACACCTTTGAACGTATGATTGACTTCATAACAAAATCATTTTTTTTAAAGACACCATTTTTGTCATGAACAAACCTGTGGCTTAGTGGGGTGTGAAGAACAAGTAACTATAGGTTATGTGACAGATGCAGGAGCCAGAGAGTGCAGAGTGTGGGCCTGAGCCCCGTCTCCAAAGAGGGTGGAGATGCTGAGGAAAGGAAGAGGAGCTGTAGACCAGGTCAAAGGGAGAGAGAAAAGGTATTCCTGAGGGAGGGGAAAGGGAAGAGCCAGAGGTACCCTAGAGGAAATCCTGTCCTTAGATCCCAGGTCTTGACTTCTAAACCCCAGCCTGTCCAAACTCTGAGCTTCTGCGTTCATGATTTTTCTGTATCAACACAACACCCCAGGTATAGACTAGAAACCCAGGTGAGCTTTTCCAGTGCAATGAGGCTATACAAGCTTAAAGTCAGGAAATGTTGTGCAAATGCAATGTTACTTTACAGGACCAAACCTTTTTTAAAAAAAGATTTAAAAAAAAAATCTGCATTATATAAGTCAACCCTTCTGTGGGGTCATCTTATAATTACACTTCAGCGGTTTTCTGTATATAAAGTTATGTTATTGGTTTATTATTAGGAGTTGTAAATGTAATAGTAAAGATCCATAAAACAGTGACTTTAACTCTCTTCCCTTGTGAATTTGCATGTTGATAGAATGTTTTATTGTGAAGTCACTTAGTTAAGGGTAAAGTGAAAGACAGACTGCTCAAGAAATATTCAGTTACAAACAAGCATTGGCCCAAAGGAAGTGAAGGAGAAAAAAGGCAGCTTACAAATTGCAGCTCATTATTTGCTTATACAGGTGAACTCTTCTGTTTAACCCTCATGATTTGAAACAGCTACCAGCCTGCCCTCCATGAAGTGGCCCACTAATTTCCAAGCCCTCCACTTCTGCAGATATACAATTCTATTTGGCTCCACTCAGTAATCACTTCTTGAAACCCTCTTTTCTGGTGTTTTTAGTGCTTTTCAACTTTTTATGTCAGTACACCCGAAAAGAATGACAATATTGGTACAACACAATGGAATAAACTGGAGGAGATTTGAAAGCACCTATATGTGGGGGGAATTAGTGGACATTTTACATCTTTTTATATTATAAAATTATAAGAAAAATAAATAAACTTCTTTGAAATTTGTATGAAACTTTCAAATATAAGTTTTTCAAGCTTTCGGTTGAGAAATCTGAACTTCCTTTCATGAATATCATTTGTTTTAATGTCAGCTTTTATGCCTAAAGTGACTCTGAGTAAGATTTTAATAATGACCTCTTCAAGATGTTTAAACAATGCTCTCTTAAAATTCTTTCCGGTTAGAGAGATCTAGAACTTTGTATAAGCAGGTGATAAAAATTTAAAACCATTTCCCAACCATTCAAAATCTACAACTATTGAAATGGAAATCAAAACCACAATGAGAGATCACCTCACACCTGTTAGGGTGGCCTTTACCAAAAAGGCACTAGACAGCAAATGTAAAGAAAAGGGAACCCTTGTGTGCTGTTGGTGGAAGGTAAACTGGTACAGCCACCATGGAAAATGGTATGGAGATTCCTGAAGAAACTGAAAACAAAACCACCATACGACCCAGCAGTTCCATTTCTGGGTATATATCCAAAGGAAGTGAAACCATTATCTCAGAGAGATACCTGCACCCCCGTGTTCATTGCAGCATTATTCACAATCCTGACCTTTGTGCCAACATGGATGGAACCTGAGGACATTATGCTAAGTGAAATAAGCCAGACAGAGAAAGACAAATGCTGTGTATTGTCACTTAGAAGTAGAATGAAAAAGAGTCAGACTCCTAGAAACAGAGAGTAGGAGGTTGCCAGGGGATGGAGGGTCCAGTGTGGGGGCAATAGTGAGAGGATACAAAGTTTCCGTTATAAGATGAATGAGGTCTGTGGCTCTAATGGATAACATGGTGACTATAGTTAATAACACCATACTGAATAAATGAAATTTGCTAAGAGAGTAGAACTTGCATGTTCCCACGCACACACAAAAGGTAAACATGTGAGGTGATGCATGTTTTAATAAACTAGATGGGAGAATCTTTTCAGAACGTGTCTGGGCAATCAAATCATATACTTTGTTTGTTTGTTTGTTTGTTTGTTTTCCTATCTATTTATTTATTTTTGTGCACTTTAAATATCTTAACAACTTTGTCAATAATACCTCGATAAAGTTGAAAAACACCAAAATTTACACCTGTTGAAATTATATTTAAAGAATCAAACATATTCTTTGTTAAATAAATTTGCCTTTCTTCCTTGGACAAATATCATGCCGAAATCTCTTATGATAATACAAATGTATTTCTGGTTTTCTCTGTATTTTTTTCCAACGGCTGTTATAAGAAACTTCCACACAGAAAGTGGCTTGAAATAACATAAGTGTATTCTCTCATAGTTTTGGAAGCTAGAAATCCAAAATCAGGGTGTTGGCAGGATTGGTTACTTCTGATAGTTCTGAGGAAGAATCTGTTCTGGGTCTCTCTCTGAGCCTCTGGTGATGGCTGGCAACCCTTTGTGTCCCTTCGCTTATAGAGGGATCACTCAATTTCTGCCTTCAACTTCACATGATGTTTACTCTGTGTGTCTGCCTGTGTCTCTTTTCTTCTTATAAGGACACTGGTCATATTGGACTAAGAGCCCACCCTATTCCTTGACCTCATCTTAACTAATTACATCTGCAATCCCTCTTTTCCAAAAAAGTCACTTTCTGAGACGCTGAGCATTAGTACTTCAACAGATCTTTTTTGGGGTACACAATTCAACCCATAAAATCATGGAATTTTTTCAAAGCAAGCATTTCAAAATAACGAAGACGCTCTAATTTGCAGAGTAAACACACATGGTTAGAACAGTCACCCTGAGCCTTGGACATTATTAAAATAGTGTATCAGTTGCAAAAAGGAGAGACATGTTTAATATCTGCGAAGACAGAGGTTTGGGATTCTTGGAGTCTGTTTTCTGCCTCCCACTTTCAACACCAACGAGCTACACTTTGAGCTCCCAAAACATGACCTTCCCCAACAACTCATAAGCCTTCTTCACGATTGCATTGCAGCTGGCCACTGATATAGAGTACCCCGAGGCTATGCTGTACTGCCCGATGGAGCAGCAAGTGCTGGAGGATGGCGGGAGCACAGTGGTCTGACCCCCTCCACTCCACTCTGCCCCAGGAGTTCCCACTAAGGCTGCATTGTGGCTGGAGAGACTTGTCCGATTACTTAATTTATTATATTTTTACCATTCAAAAATGTTGAATTTTTAGTTAAAATATGCCTTTCTTTTCTCCTATAGGCTGTGAATTTCCTACCTCTGCTAAAAAGTTTTCTTTACATTTGCTATCTCTTGCCTTTTTGGTAATTCTGGAGAGAGTGTCCCAGCCTGTTGGATTGTTACCCTTAGACACTCCTGACACTCCGTCATAGCATGCTCAAAGACTATTCTGCAGCATCTGGTGGCAAAGTTCTTCTCTCCTGCCTTATCCACCATTCTGCTTCCATTTCTCTGACCATTCCTGTCCCACTTCCTTTGCTGGGTTCTGTTTTTTCACCTACTCCTGAAAGGTTGGCCTTCCCCAGGGCCCATCGCTGACCTCCGTTTCTCTTGCTGGCTCACTGCTTTACTCTTATAGGTTAGACAATGAGCTTACAGGCACAAAAATCTTCTCAGCTGGTAACCCTGAGCTTCAGACTGGATCCCCACACCCTGCTGCTCTTCTTTAACCAAGCACAACTATGTGCAGATTTATGATTTTCTCACTCCTCTATCTGTGCATTTCTTCTTCCCTCAACCCATTTCCTATATCTTCTACCTTTACATACATCCTTTAAGATACAATTCAAATGTCACTTCATCAGTGCCCACAGATTGTATCACCTCTGCATGAGGGCATCAGAGGGAATTTCACAAATAAGATTTTCTCTTACACAATTTAAATCTCTCAAGTATTATTAGTCATTTTGAAATTAAGTTATTAGTCGTTAGTATAATTATTAGTCACTTTGATATTAAAGTCTAAAGAAGTGGTTTTCAAAGCGGGGTCGCTGGGCCAGCAGTATAAATATCACCTGGGAATTTGTTAGAAATGCCAGTTCTCAAGCCTCACCCCAGACCTGCTGAGTCAGAGCTCTAGGAATGGGACTCAGCAGTCTGCATTTTAACAAGTCCTCGAGGTGATTCTGAGGCCTGCTAAAATTGGAGAGCCATTAGTCAAGATCTGGCGTAAAAGGAAAGGAAAGAAGAAATTGCACTGTGAATTCAGCCTCCATAGGTAGCTAAATGGGGCTTCCCTTTGTCACCACCTGCACCTTTCTTCTGTCTCTCTCCAGCTGAGCTCCTTGTTCTCTCTGCATTCCCCAACTCTGCTCTTCTGACATAATTAATGACTCTTCCAGTCACGAGTTGACCATCTAATGGATTCATACATATGCCGAGATTGTATTCTTACCCAGCAGAAAAATTATAAAATGCTCTCTGGATGGGACAGAAATTGGTCTCAGTATCAACAAGTTGGTGTTTATTGGCTCGGATTTTTTTTTTTTTATCTTACCCCTAGGGCTTTTCTTGTTTTAAGTTATTGGCCTAATATTTGATTAATTGCTTTTCCTGACTTTTCACTCAATGGCAAACTAGCCAGCACCACATGGCTGCTTCCCCAGAATACAAAACTCAGTGTCACCAAAACTGCCTGTACTTTCTTGCCTCCAAACTATTCACATGTGTTTAGTCCTCTTTCGTCTTACTTATCTTCCTATAAAGAACCTAAAGACAAATTCTCTAAACAGAGCCTGCTTTTAGAGCTTTGTCTTGCTTCTCCTAGTCATAATGAAAGTCAAATAGTTTAGTAAAAATGGAATAGAGAATACAGGAACAGATACTGGTAAATATAGGAATTTAATAACTGACAAAGGAGATAATTTAATTCAAAAGGGAAGATTTAATGGGAAATCTGATGATGCTGACCCTGGAAGAAAATATAATTGGACCTCTGTTTCAAACATCTGCAAAAATAAGTTCTAGATGGAATAAGTATTTACATGTAAAAAGTGAAACAATAAAAATCATATAATTTAGAAAACATAAAACATGACCGATAGATTGGGGAAAACTTTTTAGCAGAGGTAGGAAATTCACAGTCTATAGGAGAAAAAGACATATTTTAACTAAAAAATTCAACATTTTTGAATGGTAAACATATAATAAATTAAGTAATCAGACAAGTGCAAGTTTCATATAGGGGAAAGATTAGGGAGTAGTAGATAGTGTGGCAAACTGCAGAGCCCCGTCCAGAAGAGCCAGCAACTCCTTAGCTTCAGTAAATGAGTTATTGCCATGTGGGGGTGTGCACGCAGTGTTACCAGATGGTCCTTAAATTCCCTTATAGCTCAGAATTTTATAATTTCTGCCTGAGCTATCTACTGGTACCCCAAACTCAAAATGTTAAATGGACATTATCATTTTTTCACCACAATATCATTCCTCTCCCTTTTTTTCACTCACACACACACACACTTTCTCTCACACACACACAGAGGCATCAACATCAATCCAAATCTGGTGCTTTACGTATGTATATGCATTTTATTCTTTCCTCTTGCCCAGTTCACTCCCTATCCCCTGCCAGCCCCGCCCCCCAAGAAGTCACCGACCTGTTTCCATTCCACCTCTTCTCCTATTGTCATTTCTCTCATGTTCATTCACTTTCCATATTCTCACAGGCACCCTGGCTCCAGGTACTCAGGACTTCTCACGTAGACTAGTCTAACAGTCTTCAAAAATGGTTCCCTGCTTTCTACTTCACTCCTTCCAATCTATCCCATACATCATGACAAAATCCCACTTCTAAGGCACAGTTCTTTTTAACCAACTTCTGGTACAGAAACCTTCAAGGTTGCCCCATCATTTACTGAATAAAGGGTGAATGCCCAGCCTGGCTGCCAGCACTCTGCCATCAGTGTCCTTAGTCTTCTCTACCTCTGCTCCTTTTCATTCACTGCGAAATAGCATGCTGAGGTACCCTCTGTCCCCACAGGTAACCTACTTTCTCACCTTTGTTCACGCTATTGTCTTCATGTGGAACATCCTATTGCCCTGTCTCCAATCCCTGCCACCCAGTTCATGTGTCACTTGCCCCAAGAAGACTTTTCTGGCCCTGCATTTGAAATATCTCTTGCCCCCTGCAATAATAACCTTATCTAACTCTCTGTTCTCTTGTGCACAGGGCTGAGTGGACAACTATTATTTTTGACACCCAGTCTCCCTTTGCCCTTTCTTCTGCTCACTTCACCTCAGTTTCCTCCTGGTGGATCCCTGTCCCCACCTAAGTGCTTCAAGATGAATTGACTTTATCCCACACTTCTGTACAAGTTCTAAAACTGGCCCAGCCAATTGAAGAATCCCATTCCCCTGGCCATAGTGATTGGGTCAGAAAAGGGCATATGAGCCAGAGTTAGGAAAACACAGAGAGACATTCTCTGGACTACTGAGAAAGAGGTCATCTTTCTTTTCCACTAAGATTCCCTAACTGTTAAAATGACTAAATCTGGGGTTGCTTGAAACATCAGTTGTAGCTTTGAGAATAAACTAAAGATAATATTGTGGAAGACAGTAGAGAAATAGAGAGCAATCTCATCCTGATTACGGTTTCAGGCTCCGAATCAGACATTGATTTTTTTTTTTTTTTATTTACATGGCCCTGTACATTCCCATTTTGTTTAAATCAGTTACAAGTGGGTGGGCTTTCTGATATTTGCAATCTAAAAAGTCTCGCATAACATGTTATTCTTCTCTTAGTTTATAAGTTAATTGAAGACATGGACAATCTTGTGTAACTGTATATTACCAATTATGAAATATCTTGTTTGAAAAAGTGAGCTCAATAAATGTTTGATTGAATTAATCACCTATTGATATCTCTTTCCAAGACTTCTCTTGCTTCTCTCTTTTCTTGGTCCCATTCTACCTGCATTACATCCATGGGGATACAGCAGAAACAAATAATTGCTGCTTTGATTTTGTGCTACAGCTAAAAAATAAAACCCCAAGAAACACAAAATGAAACCAAACTCTAGGACTTTGGGGGGGCTTCCTTAACTTTCTGTGTGTGAAAGGTAAAGGAACTGGTATAGGCAATACTAATAATAGCTTCTCTCCAGATTGTTAAGCACTGGAAATGTATGTGAATCTCACTTTCTGGTGTCTGCATTGCTGAAAAGTGTCTCCTTGTAGGAAAGAAATTTCCTACATTATTATATTATTACATGACAACTCCGCCATAGTTTTGCAAACAATTTTTAAAACAATTAGACTCAAAGATATTTAAACACTTTTTTAAAAATCTTAATTTAAAAAATCGTGGTAAAATACACATAACATAAAAGTTACCATTTTAACCATTTTAAAGTGTTTCAATCAGTGGCATTAGGTACATTCACATTGTTGTGAAACTATTTCCACCATTCATCCACCGAGCTCATTTTGTGAAATTGAAACTGTACCCATGAAAAACTAACTTCTTATTCCTCTCTCCTTCAAGTCCCTAGTAATCACCATTCTACTTTTTTGTCTCTATAAATTTGACTACTCTAGGTATCTTATCTAAGTGGAATCATAATAGTATTTATTCTTTTGTGACTGGCTTATTTCACTTAATACAACATCCTCTAGTTTCATCCATATTGTAGCATGTGTAATAATTTCCTTACTTTTGAGACTGACTGGTATTTCATTGTATGAATAGACAATATTTTGTTTAACCATTCATCCATCACTGGATACTGGGTTTCTTCTACCTTTCAGCTATTGTGCATTGCACTCTTATGAACATGGTTGTGCAAATATCTTTTTACATGTTCATCAATGTTAGTTTTGGTCAGGCCAGTATTGGCTGGTGCCAACTCCTCCAATAATAAATCTAATTTTAAAGGACAGATTCTGTCCCAATCTGTATATTCTGTCCCAATCTGTATATTTGAGGGAGTTCTGTCTACTTTGAACACTTAGATGACTTTGTGATTGGAATTAGTATTTACAGTGTATAGCTAATCAAATCTTAAGAATACTTCTGCCTACTCATCAAGAAACAATGTTGGTAGAAATTTTATGCTACTTTGTGAATGTTAAAGTTCCAAAAAATCACACAGATTAAAAAAAAAATAAGTGAAACGGCATAAAATCAGGACCCATTTTAGGAAAAATTAAAACAATGATAAAACAAGATTTTTGAGGGCTTGTAGTAGGCAGAATAATGGTCCCCCAAAGATGCCCACATCCTAATCCCAAGAACCTGTGAATATGTTACATTACATGGAGAAGGAGACTTTACCAATGTAATTAAGAACCTTGAAATGGGGAGTTTGTCCTGGATTATTTAGGTAAATGGGTCTAAAGCAAAGTCCTTAAAAGTAGAAGAGAGGAGTAGGAGAAGAGGTTAAATGCCATGTGAGAAGTTCGCCACCTGCTATTGCTGGCTTTGATGGAGGAAGGGGTCATAAACCAAGAATTATGGGTAGCCTCTAAAAGCTAGAAAAGGCAAGTAAACAGATTTTCCCTGGAGTCTACAGCCAGGCACTATAGCCGTGTCAGACTTCTAACCCACAGAACAGAAAGATAATACATTTGTGTTGTTTTAAGCCACTAAGTTTGTGGTAATTTGTTACAGTAGCAATAGGAAACTCATATGGGGACTCTCTCTTTTCCTTTCCCACTTTCCCTCTGTTTCCTAAGACCACACACCAGAGCTTAGAAAGAAAACATATTTTAAAAATGTTATTCCCTAGACTGGCTGGACCTTTTGTACCCTCTGGTAAAGACATGACAAATAGTTGACATTTTAAGAGGTAATTTTGATAGCCTGAGTGGCTGCCAATCATTTGACATTGAAGAGGATTTTGAGACAATTCAGGTCAAAGGGGAGAGTGACATGACTGACTAAGAGCGTCTGCTATGGGTGGGGTGACAGCACATGGAGTTTTGCGTTTGCCACTTCTGTTCTGGCCTCACCCTTCCCCTTCTTTTCCAATATTTTCATTTCTTTTGTTGCTTTCCACAGAGCCTCCTGCAATGATTTGTAAAACCAAAGCAAAGCTCTACCTGGTCAGATTCAAGCCCAAGGAATAGTAGGAACTATTCCAAGGGTGTTAGCCAGAGACACTCAACGATTTTTGCTAGGTCACTCTACTGATCTCAAAAGATGAAGCTTATACTGGATGCTGTCAATACTCCACCATACCTTTCAGTCTCATCGGTGTGCTCTTCAGGTGTGTAGCTGCTAAAATCTGCAACTCTGTGTGTGATATTATAATATAATAAGAAATATATTTTTGGTCTTTGGTTCCTCACACAAGAGCTTCTAAAACCCTCAGAATTTCCTGAGCGATGAGGTGAGACAAATGTTTTATAATAGGCCTCTTTCAATCACACCTGAGTTTATGCTAATGAAGTGACTCTTGAATGGCCCCTACAGAACTTAGCATGGGGACTGGTTGCCAGGGGAACCAACCATGTAATTGGAGAGTTGAAAATTTTACCCTCCTCTCCACCATCTCCAGAGGGGAAGAGGACGGAGGATCAAGTACAATCACCAATGGCCAATAATTTAATCAAACATGTCTCCATAATGGACCCTTCACAAAACCTCTAAGTGCCAGGCTTTGGGGAGCTTCCGGGTTGGTGAACACATCCATGTGCTAGGAGTGTGACACATCCCAACTCCATGGGGATATAAACTTCTGCACTTGGGCCCCTTCCAGACATTTCACGTACCTCTTCATCTGGCTGTTCATTTGTATTCTTTATCAGAAACGGGAACAAGGAGTTTCCTGAGTTCTGTGAGCTGTAATAACAAATTATCACACCTGAGGAGGAGGTTGTGGGAACCCCCATTTGAAACCAGTTGCACAGAGGTGTGGCAACCTGGGGATCCACTACTTGTGTTTGACTTCTGAAATGGGGTGTGGGGAGGAGTCTTGTGGGACTCAGCCCTTAACCTTTAGGGTTTGTGCTAACTCTGGGCAGTTAGTGTTATAATTGAATTAAATTGTAAGACACACTGCACAGAGAATTACAAACTCACACATTTGTGTCAGAAGTATTGTGAGTAGGAAGAGATCATGATGCTTTGCCTGGTGATTCTCCTCCCTCTCCCAAATCCACATTGCCCTGCAGTGTCCAGAAGTCAACACCCCTTTCCACCCCTATCGGCTTGCAGTGGACTCTGACTGCTGTAGACAGTGGACGCCCAGAGGTCGGTGCAGCAATACCCCAGCTCCCTCGGCCTAGGTGGGATACTTTTGAGGCTTGTGATTTGTGTCCAGCAGAATTAAGCTTCATTCTCCCATCAGTGTCACTCCTTGCTGCCTATGACTACACATTACACATTTGAATTTTCTGTTTCTCTGCTCCTGCTTTCTAAATGGGCGATATATTTCCAAATATTCAGTACTTAAAAAAAAAATACATGCACAAGATAAAAACCCAGCATTTAAAAAAGGTATAGAGTGAAGAGTAAGTGTCTTCCTTTTACTCTTGACTTCTCCAGAGGCAATCATCATTTTGGGATGATTGTTTATCACTTAAGATTTTTTCACATATGATTAAGCCTATATGTACATATGTCCCTTTCTTTACACAAGACATAGCATATCAAACTACTCCTTTATTTTCTGCTTAAAATCTTTTTTAGAATATACCTTTCCATATCAATAGACATGGTTTCTAATTTTTGTGTTATCCTGTATTTGCTGAGGTGGAAAATAGGAATTCCTGTTTCTTGAGGTCTGAGATAAACTATAGCTTATCCCTCACTCCTTTTTTAAACATCACGTCTCTTATTTCTGAACATCTTTTTAGCTCAACCTAGTGCTCTTATCACCAAATCTATGCTGGCTTGAACAAGTGATATCATTTGGGGGTACATTCGTAATCAAGATGGTAACATGGATAACGGCAGTGGCAACTCCTCCTGTTTTCCTCACAGCAAAAAGTCGAGCACATTCATTTATTCTGACTGTCCGTGAGTCAGGAGTTATGATTTAATATAAACTCTATCTAGTTCATCTCACAATGAGAGCTATTCCACTGATTTACGGATGAGAATATTTTAGTGGAGAAGAGCATCCTTCAGAAATGCACGCAGAGCACAGCACATTTGAGTCCGTCTTCAGAAGAGCACGCTTCTGAGGGAAGTCTGCTGTGACCTGGGGGAAAAGGAGATGGTGGTTGTTTAAATGGGGGAGGACGCTCAGAAGTGCCTGTCTCTGGGTTTACAAAACAATCATTCCCAGGACCACTTTTTGGTGGTTTTCTCTCAGGGGTACTTTAAATGTTCTTTCATCCTACTATATAAATTGGACTTTTTACAATGTCTGTGTTAAGGGAACAAGAAACCAAATTCCTTCTAGAAGAGGTGATGTCAGGGGACTCCTTATTGCTGGAATACAGAAGACCCTAATGTTTCATGCTCTAATTTGATTGTCAAGTTGTTCCAGATGCCTTTCGGCAGCAGCACTCCTTTAAAGTAATTGTTGCAGACAGTGGAGTCTGTCTGCTCACACACTTTTTTTTTTTTTTTTTTTTTGCCTTCAGAGAATGCAAACCATGGCAGATGACTTTGCAGGATAGAGATAATTAACCAGCATTGGCAGAACCTGAAAGATTTGTGTCAGCTGAGCTCGTAGCTTCCGCTTCGCCTCCTAAACATTTGATATTATATTTAATACAATTTTCCCTTGAATATCTCTTAATAGTTTTGTAGTTTTAAAAAGGCCTATTGTACAAATAATTTTTTTCCTTTAGCAGTAATAGGATTTCCATAGAATCAAAAATCTTAGAGCAATTAGATAAGAAAAAAAAATGAGGACCCTGAGAAGTTAGAAATGTAACCTTTAAAGAATTCAGTTGTTTTCAAGACAAATTAAAATGTTGTGACTATTAATGTGTGAATTTATAGGAGGCCATTACTATATTGAGAGAAGGATGGGAATTTGGTTGATTCAAATTCACTTTGAGTATATACAGCAAGTTCCATGAAATAAATCCCTTTATTACTGCAATAGTCTATTAAAGGAAGGTTATTTTAGGTAGGTAGATTTTTCTCTCTTGAAGCGAAAGTCTCTGAAAATAATTTCATGGTCTAGATCAATGCCCTAACTAGTCCAATTTTGTCCTCATGATCAGGCACTAGGGGATAGCAAGCTTTTATGATGTGCTTCATTGTACAATTACCAGCTATTTCAGAAAATTCCTTTGCAACTTCAGATAACAGTTACTTTGTACCCTGGAGCACTGGGACGAACCCCTTATAATTGTATTTAAGCTCCAGTGGTTCAGGCTATGATTTTAGGCATACACCATGGAGATTCATTAGACCTTTTTTCTCACTGAGCACTTGGCCACACAGAATGTTCATTTGGAAGTTTCAGTCAAAGGCCCATAGAGCTCCGCTACTCTGCACAAA
This sequence comes from Eonycteris spelaea, assembly GCA_003508835.1. Taxonomy (NCBI): domain Eukaryota; kingdom Metazoa; phylum Chordata; class Mammalia; order Chiroptera; family Pteropodidae; genus Eonycteris; species Eonycteris spelaea. The sequence continues at coordinate 1,074,808 of PUFA01000245.1, forward strand.
GTTGTCCTGTATTTGGTCAACTGACTGTTGAATAATTGGCACAGCTCTCGATGCCAACGTGAAAGAACCAGTAAAGGCAAAGAGTGCAATGCCCCACAGGAAGGATCTGCTGGTCTTGCGTGAATTCCACTGAGTATGGAATGGGTGGTATGTATGTATTTATGGAGGTGCAGGAATAGTTCTTCCAGTTATAGGGTAGTGGTTCAGAAATTCCACTTTGGAGCCAGATATATTGTACTGTGCATTAGTTCATGACCTTGGGAAGTTAACTACCTTCTCTTTTCAGCTGTAAAATTGTAATAATGCCTACCTCCCAAGGCTGTTATGAGTTGGAAAATGAATGCATCAGTATAAAGGGCTCTGCACAGAGTAAGCACTCAATAAATGGGAATGATTTCTAAACAGTTCATCACTGTGGCAAACGCTATTGGGGCCACTGCTATTGTCCCAACCACAGCAGCACATCAGGCCAACTCTCAACTGTCAGTGGCTGCATTTCTTTGCCCCAGGGCTTTCTGGCTACCAAACCTGTTCTGCTGCCCTCATACAGCAGACTGGAAGAGCTGAGGAAAGAACAACTCTGGAAGCAGCCTTAAAGCAAAGACCTACTGTTGTATAAATACACCAGTTATCCCGCCTCTTGATTGGAATAACTCTGAATCCTGTGCTTTATACCCACTCTGGTCCCAGTGGGATTGAACTCCAGTTATTCGCAGGGGTGACTTTCCTGTTAACGAACCTTTTATTAGCTTTCCTTTCCCTTGTGGCCTTTCGGGTTTCCCTACCAAATAAACTACTTGTATTCAAATCCTTCCTTCGTGTTTCTTCTGGGAAAACATAATAGTAAGACAATCACCTTGAACATGAGGAAAGAATTTTCATTGTGAATGTTGGAGTCAGTCATGTTTGTTTGTATGGGTCCAAGTCCCAAATTCCTACAAGGAATCTTCCTGGAAGCAAGATTTGAGGCCTTTTAACCAACTGAATCATAAACTTTTTTTTTTTCTTAATCAGCATAATTGATTCACAGGGCAACTCACCAGAAACTGCTGACATAGAAAGACTAAGCGTCTTTCAAATAGATTGCTTTTCAGCAGTAATTCCTGAAGTTTAATTCGCCTTTCTTTTCACTTCTGTCGTCATGCAGATTCAATCTTAGAAGTTTAGAGGAAAAAATATCAAAATTTCCTCTTTTTTTGAACATAAGTATCTTTTTTTTTCTTTTTTTCTTTTTTTTTTTTGAGGCAAAAGGAATAATAATATTGGAGAGTCAATACCTGGCAGTATTTTGAAATAGATGCCTTCTAGTTATTATTATTATTATTATTATTTTAGAAAAGTGGAAACATTTAATGTAAGTTTCAAAGCTGGCAGTTATTTATTTCAGGAGCATTTATTGCTAGTGGGTGGTGAGCATGTGGGCCTGAGCCATGGCAATAAAAAAAATCAGTTAAATCCTGCTCCTGCTATGGTTGGGAAATCCTAACTAAAATATAGGTATGAGTAATTTAAAATATATTTACAAAGCTTGTCTAACACTTTTGAAATTCTATAATATTTAATCAGCAATATCTTGATTAACTCTCCATAAAATTATAGGATTATTCTAAGTGATAGTTACGAAATAGTTTTGTTTTGTCTTAATTTCAAAAAATGTTCATATTATGTATTATGGTAGAAGACAGAATGAAATAGCCATTGATTTGCCATTTCTAGTCGATTCCTTTTTTTTTTTTTAAAGTGGAATTATGTCTGAAACTTTTGCATGAGTATTGTTCTAGCTTTTCAGATTAACTTGAAAAGTTAAATCAGAAGAATCAGCAATAAATAAGTATTTTGTCAAGGAGTATATATGGGCATATGTTGTTTAATCTTAATGTAATAACTGAGAGGTAGGAGCAAAATCATATCAAGCATCATAACATTTTAGGAGATATTTTTTGGTTAAGAATTCCAAAACCTTCTAAATATACTAAACATATATTTTAGAGGAAAAATGCACACACATACTCATTTATTCATCTGTTACTTCAGCAGACTATCTACTATGTGTCAGGAAAAGATCTAGGAGCTGGGGATAAAGTGAACAAATAGTGATCAAAAACAGATATGGGACTTATGGCCCAGCCAACAGATATTATTTATTTAATTACACAAATGAATGCATAATTATACAGTAAACAATGCATATAACTTTGATATGTGCTCCAAAGGATAGCAGTGGACTTCTATGAAACTACCCAATAGTGGAATCTGACCTAAGCTGAAAGGAATGTTGGTACTAAGATATCAAGGATGCCTGGGGTTACCTAGGCCAAATGGGTTGGGTTGGAGAGTGGGGTGCTGTTGATAAGAATGTTCCAGGTGGAGGGAATAGCAAGTGTAATAACCCTGTGTTGGGAGCGAGACAGCATATACAGGAGGATCTGAAGGAAGGTCTGAGCAGAGAGAGAGCAGGGCATAGTGGACCAGATGAGACTAGAGAGAGGTTGAGACCATGTCAGAAGTCTTTCTAGGTTATTTATGGAAATCTGTCTTTACATTGTGAGTTTTAGGAAGCCAATAAAGGGTTTCATATAGGAGGGACATGTTGATCAGGTCTGTGTTTGAAAAAACAAAAATACACAAGTTAGCATCAAATACATTGCAGGGAGTGTTAAGGAGAATAAGGGGAGGAATAGGTAATTAGTAGGCTGTGATAGAAGTCAGGGGAGAGTGGCAATTCCTTGGAGTAGACAGGGGTGATGGGATGAGAAAGTGACTGGATTCAAGAGATACATGGCATGTGAAATTGACAGGACTTGGGGATGGCACAGCTATGGAAACAAGGGTGTCAGAAGTGATTCCTCCTTTTCTGACTTGTGTCTCCTCATGAAAGGTGGTGCCGTTCACCAAGAGCTGGGGTAAGATCATAAGCTCACTCTTCAACATAATAATTTTGAAGTGCCTTGGAGTCTTCTAAATGGGGATTTGAGACGGCAGTAGTATAAATATCTGGAGACCAAGATGTTTCTTTTTATTATATAGTTTGTTCTTTCCAAATTTTAAATTACTCGATGAAATATGCAGGATTTGTGTTTGTAAATGCATGTGTGTATTTCTCATTCATTTACAGTATTCACTTTAGCTCATAAAAATCAGTTAAAGGTACATAAAATGGACTTTTCTTCCCATTACAGGAAATTAAGAAAATTCTCCTACCTACTATTACTCTGGAGAAAATTGTGTGAAGGTTAATACTGAAATAATAATGTGTTAGCTGGAAATTCTTTTGTAATTTCTATTAAACTTGAAATATAGAGATTTGGTGTTTGCCGTTGGCAGCGAGAGCAGTGGAGATGCCCCCAAAGTTACCTACTTCTATGCTATTGTGTGTCCTTTGACTGCTTCTTATTCAACATTTCTACACAGACAATTCCTTCACTCCCATGAGTGTAACTACTCTTCATCTCACAGATATTTATGATGTGCATTGCCCTAGGTTCTGGATATACAGCAGTGAATAAAATACAGAAATAAACAAAAATTTATACCCTTATAATGCTTGACTATGCTAATGACTCTCAGGTCCATGTTTAACTCAGACCTCTCTTCAGAGATTTAGACTCATGCATCTACACTGAACTATTCCTTGGATCTCTCAAACTCAAGGTATCTAAAATCGAACTCCTTATCCTCTTTTGTTCTATACCTGCTTTTCTGAATTCTCTGTCCTGCAGTCTATGCATCCATTCATCTAGCCAATTGCCCCATCCAGAGACCTGGGAACCACACTTAATTTCTTTCTCTCCCTTATTCCTAAATCCTGTCAGTAACCCAGTCCTACTGCTTCTAAAATGGTTCTTACTCTTTTCCCTCATCTAGCTCATCCTGCTTCCTTTAAATCCCTTTTCTATGCAGCTGCCAGAACAACTGGTCTAAAAGCAAATCTGGCCACACTCTTCTTTAATGATCCTAAGTGCCTCGTATGCTATCAAAGCTCTCCATAACTGTTTTCTGTCCACCTCTCCAGGCCATCTCCTCCCACCCTATCCTTCCTTCATAAACAACAACACAAAGTGGTCTGTCGTTACCATTCCACAAGCCGATAAGGTCCTTCCCAGGACTCTTCACCCTTCTTACTCCTGCTCATTTCATAAAGCTAGGCTCATGAACTGTTTTTTTCTGTTTGTTTTTTCCATGAAACCGCTCCTCACCCTCTAAGTCCCTCCCTAGAACTAGGCAGGTGGTTGCCAAGGTATCTGTGTGATCACTCCTTTATATACTATCTTGGAATTTCCTGCCTATCATTGTAATTGCCTGTCTTCCTCACACTTTGAAAGTACAACATTTGTCTTCCTCATGCATGTAGCCTCAATAGCTACCACAATATCTGACATACAGAAGTCCAACAATCAGTATGTGTTGATCGTGTTGTTGAATATGTACTATTTAGAATACTTTTCTATTGATAAAACTTCACTAAAATAGAGTGCGATTTTTCTTTTCTTAGAAGCACTAGGATAATGTAGCAGGAGCCCTTTAATCTAAACTGTACTTGAAATATAATGGGAAATAGGACTTTCTACAGAGAAAAGCTCTTGTCTGCAGAAAAAAAAAAAGCCACACCATGAAAATGCTTTGGTATCTGAAAGTCTCAATCTATTATAGTTTTTCTTTAAAAGATAATTGTCTTTTAAAATATCTCAAAGGTAATAACAGCATTGATTATTTTAAATTCTAAAAGCTTCAGCTTACAGGCTACCATTGTGTTGAATTTGGCATCATCTCTCGACAATGATATGTATACAATTGATTCTATCACCTAGTTCTTTCCTGTCTTCAACTTATTTTCCTATAACAAAGGATGGAAAATATTCACAACTCAGAACATATGTATATTTGGAATAGTTAGTTCTTTATGTTTTTTTTCTCCTTTGAAAAAATGTTCTTTGATCTTCAATGTACCACATGAAGGTCCTTTGAATGCAGTACCTAATGGGGAAAATAAATAAGCCAAGAACTGCTGTAACTTAAGATGTTTGCCTTGAGAACTATTTGCCTTTCTGTCAGTCTGTCAGCCTGCTTGTCTATGAGTGTGAGACTCTCCATTATGAATGCCAGTGTTTTGTGTAAGTACCTTAGAGATTTTGTTTTAATATCCAAACACTAGCTTCTCAGTGTTCTTGCCAGTTGCTGTAGAATTCTTTCATCACTAAGCAAAGGCAAATTTTCTTTTTTGTTTCTTACTCAATTTTGCTTGCTAAAGCTCTTAAATAGCTAAAGGAATCCTTCCCATAGACTAAAAAAGATATTTTATCTCCTGATTGATTTAGTAAAAAACAATCCCCCAATCTCAAATTGAAAACTGAAATGTTCAAGGTGTAGTGGATGCTGTGGTGTGCTGCCTAGATGCCCCTTTAAGACAGCAGTATTCATTCTCCAAGCTGCCAGGAACGTTGGCTAACTCACAGCTAAGTCCCTCTTTGGGAATTGACCTCAGCCCAAGAAAGCTGCCTGACCCAAGGCATGCTGCTTTCTTGCTCTATTGTGAGAGGGGGCACTTTACAAAAATCTGGCCTGCTAGCTTGAATTTGGGACAACCCTGAAGGGCCATCTCAGCTCAGGGACGTCCCACAGTACAACTTCTTTCTCTGGATCACTCACTGGGGTGTTACTCCTATGAGCACTCCCCCATAAACCTCTTGCCCATATATATCAGCGTTCCAGAAATGTTTCCCAGGAAATCCAACCTAAGACATAGGGAATTCAATAATGAATCAGTTCAGAGGAAAGACTGAGTACCTGTTACGTGCCAGGTGCTATTCGAGGTGCTATGATTGTGGTGAACCAGTTTGATAATGAAGTTTAGAGTCCACATTCATTCATCCAAAATCCATGTATTGAGCATCAGTTGTTTTTCATGGATTGTGCTAAGTTTCAACTACTGAAAACTAAAAAATAAAATTGCAAGTATATAGGGATCGTATTTTATTGAATTGTGTAATCAAATAAACCCAGGTGGGCAATCCCAACTTCACTTCCTACTAGTTGTGTGACTGGGAAAAATTGTTTAAGTCAAGGAACCTCAGTTTTCTCAGCTGAAGAAGGGGTAGATGGAGCAGGGAAACTACCTATGTCATGACGTCTTGCAAAATTTTTATTGATAACATATCTCATTGAACACCCAGCTCAATGTAAGAATAAATATGAGCTCCCTTCTCATTTTTAGCTCATGCCCATGGATTTGGATTATGCTGTAATTCAATTTCCTCACTTATAGTTGAGAAAACCTGGATCCTGGAAATGGTACATATCTTACCTAAGGTCACATAACTAGTGGCAAAGTCAGTACTGAAAGCCAGTTATCTCAATTCCCGGTTCAATGCTTCTCTACCATGTCACAGTAATTGAAGAGATTTGTTTGTTTTTTGTCTCTGTTACTTGCATCCCCAAGAAGGTTTAGCATTACCTTTAAGCCTGGAGATTTCATTGTGGAGTCTAAGAATATTTTTAAAAATGTCACCCAAATCTTATGCCAATATCGATCCCAGGAAACCCCTACCTTTACCACTTCTCTGTCCCAAGAAGTGTTCCTTTTTTTTTTGTTTTCAGTCTTCAGTCAATTCTCAATCCCTGACAGATTATCACATCCCTAAAGTAGTTCAGGTATGGTATTTCAAATATCTAAACAAGATGATAGGGACACTTCTCCATAGAAGACTTCCTTGGCTGCACTCAGTGGGTCACCTCAGCGTGGAGCATGCTGTGTATTGCTCATTGTGCTTGCTTTCTGTGGAAAACAGAGGGCATGCTTGAGACTGTGCCACATTTGAGTTGCCCGCTAGGACCCAGGGGTTGAGTAGGGGCAGAAGATAAAAAATGCACTTACTTTAGTACCTCAAGATATTATACAGCCACCAAAAACTTTTAGGGAGGTAATAAAGCTCTAAGGCCTAGGGATGAGTAACCAATGCAACACAAAATGTGCTGTTGAGTGTGTCTTCTTTCTTTCAAAAAATGAGAAGAGAATGAAAGATCTTCTCTCACAGCAGCAGGGTTCAGGTTCCAGAGGAGAGAGTGCTCAGAGTAGAGAGATAAAGTAGAGAACCATAGCACCCAGCCATGGATGAAGTGGCGATTCTTAAAAAATGTAGCAGACATTTGAAGAATGTTCTGAAAAAACACAAGTTTCCTTACATATGCACATCAAATAGATCTGTGACTTTGCTGAGGACCCAAGACAAGTTGCTTAAATTGTTATCTTTATAATAATTTGAACAACTAGTCATACCTGAGTCCCAAGGATTGCACAAACCCTCTTGTGTCGAAGCAGATGGAAAGCAAAATCAGAATAGTGTATATTCATGGAAGGTCTCACAACTGGCCCACCGCAGCAGCAAAACTCAGATAACACATGAAAGGGGAGCTTAACTAGCACAATAAAAAGAAACCTTGGCTATTATCTGTGAGCCCACACCCACATCCCCACGAGATGAGAATGTACTTGCCTAATGTAAGCATCAGAGCCTGGAGGAGGACCCAGGTCTCTGACTCTACCCTCAGCACTCTTTCACCTACCAGTGTTTCTCCACATTAGCTATACATTTAGAGTCCCTTGGGAACTTTAAAAACGACTATGCCCTGGTACCAAACCAGCCCCAGTAAACCAGAATTTCTGAGAGAGGATCCTTGGCATTAATATTTTTAATAAAGCTCCCAAGTGATTCTAATGTGCAGCCAGAGTCACTATCTGCTGTGTTGCACTGAGTCATTGCCTCTCTGCCACCTCCATCTTCCACCTGCTGGTCCTGTCACACCTGCTTCCATGGCTTCATAAGCCCCAATCCGGCTCCTTCTTTTCCAGCTTGGTGCCCCTTCCTGGTTCTGAATGGCCGCATCCCTGCTTCTCTCCAGTGGCAGAGGCCCATTTATTGTGAGCTCTTATTGTCTCCAGAAGTATCTTTTGGGTGGATTGAATGGTGGCTCCCAAAAGATAAATATGTCCTGGAAATCAACCTTATTTGCAGTCTTTGCAGAGCTAAGTATATGAAGATTCTCCAGAGGAGATCATCCTGGATTTAGGGTGAGTCCTAAATTCAGCAAGTGATCCTCAAAAGAGGCACACAGAAGACATGAGGAGAAAGAGGAGAAGGTCATGTAAAGATAGAGGCAGAAACTAGAACCACAAAGCATGAAATACCTAAGCTACCAAAAGCTGGAAGAAGCAAGGAAATAATCTTTGCTCAAGACTTTGGAGGGAGCACAGCCCTACTGATACTTTGATTTCAGAACTCTAGCCTCCAGGACTGTGAGAAAACACATCTCTGTTGCTTTAATCCACCAAGTTCATGGCAATTTGTTATGGTGGCCTGAGGAAACTGATAGAGATGCCATCACAGTATCCTGATTTTTTTCTTGGTTGTGCCTGTGGCAGACAACCATCCAGTTCAACACATTTCTTCTGGACTTGCTTAATGAATTCACCAAAAATTGCCTTTTCTCATTATTACAGCTAGAAAGTTTTGGGATGTCCACTAGGGCAAAGCATCCCTGTTCTTCTCTCCCTTCCAGCCTTCTCTTCTCCATCCAGACTAAATAGTACCCACCAAAACCCACCTCAGAATGGTCACATCCCAGCATCTCCCAATAATTGTACAGGTTTTAATTTCTTTCATATCACATTTCTTTTAAAATGAACACAATTTATGCTTGGTTGTTATACACAATACAAACAATTCAGAAGAATAAGTTCTGCCTTTACACTCTGGCTTCCTCCTTCCCACTTCTGGTATCCACCTATGGTTTCTTCAATCAAGAATAGTCTGGTGAATAGCACTCCCATCCTTTTATTCAGGCAGATCTTTTTCAAGCAGTAATGGACTCAGACAGGAAATATAAGCTATGGCACAAAGGGAAACAGAACTGTATTTGAATCCCATTGACTATTTCTGCTAGGCCACAAGGGATAAAAACAAATTGGAATCCACTACCTTAGCTTTCTTGGGGTTCTGGCCTTGGAGGCCAAGGCCAGGACAATGGTGAGGCAAGCATGGCAAAATTTAAAGCAATGCTCACTAAAGGCTACACATGCTTTAAGAAACGTTCAAACGGTGGTCAAGACCACATCAATGGCAGAAGGGGGTCTCTCTTTGCGGCTTCTGGGTGTTTCAGGAGAAAGAAGTTGCAGGGGTTATTTCTGGCTACATATACCAGCCTTGCTCTTCTCAGAAGCCTCCATTGTCTTCCCATCTCACTTGTAGTGAAAACCAAAGTCCTTTCTGACCCCATGCCATCTGCCCTCCACCCTGCCCCTGAGACTATTCCTGTCTGATCCCATCTCTCCATCATGATTCCCCACACTGACCCGACTCCAGTCACACTGACCTTCCTTTTCTGTAATCACACCAAGCCTTGTCTATCTCAGGGCCTTTGCACCTGCCGTTCCTTCTGCCTGCTATTCTCTTCCCCCAGGGATCCAGGAGGCTTGCTCCCTTACATCTTCCAGATCTCAGCTCAGATGGCACCTAAGCAGACAGGACTTCTACAAAAAGCACCCTTGGCCAACCCCATTGCTCTCTGTCTTGCTTACATTTCTTCCTTTTCATATATAGCACTGATTATTACTTGACTTTGTAACAGTCAGACTACCATAGGTTTTTGTGAGAAATGGTCCAAAGACAAGTCACTGACTTCACTGCAAGACAGCTGCTAAAGGAAGGACCCAGCCACTGTTGTGCGAAGAGCCCCATTACATGTGTCTTTTGGAAACTAAGGATAGGGAAGCTGCACATCTGTGAAAGCACTGGTTTGTATCTTTGTGCACTTTCTGTGCAAGGTGCTAATTGTGTATCTTTGAGCTTTCCTTTCTCTCTTTGGCTTCCAGGAAGTTGGGAAGTTTGGGGCCAAATTTGAGAGTGAACTATAACAATTTTGTGGGACATGAATGTCTTTTTCTCTGGTTTGGATTTTTTTTCACATATATTTACAGTTTGTGGATCCTGTTTGTTTGCTTTTGTTATATTGTATAGCTTGTCCTTTTTGTAATCCAAGGATGAGGCAGGAAAGAAGTAAGAGAATTATTGAGGGCACAAATGAATTATTGAAGGTGCATGTGCTGAAGGTTAGACTCTTTGACTGCACACTGAGATGAGTCCAGCAGGCACTATTAGAAGTTGAATATTGTCTAGGACATAGAGGGAAAAGATGGGTGGAGATAAGTAACACAGTCAAGTCCTGAAGTCAAGTTTCTGCTCACATAGTCCTTACATATAATATGAACAACACATATCCATAAGTTTACAGCATTTTTACGCTGGAAGAAATTGTTGGTAAATCCAAACACTTCCTTGTAGAAATGATGAAACTGAAGACCAAGCAGCTTGCTTAAGGCCCAAACTATTTATTGGCAGAGATGAGATGAGAATCCTTTTCTCTCTCTTCCCAGCCCAAACTTTTTCCATAATACCACCCACAAAGTTACAGTTCTTCCCATTTCGTGCATTAAATTTTTTTCATTTGTGATCCTTGGAAAATGTCTTAGGATGTTATGCCTGCATATGTATAACTGTTTTTCCTCCGTAGGTTTTCCGAATTCAATAAAATAATGGAAGGAAAGTGCCCCTTAATCATTTTCTCCAAAGCCCATCCTGATTTTGACTCTCAGGCTTAGCAACATGCTCGTTGTCATAGCCTCCTTTTGCATAAGGGGTTGTGGATGGGAGCCTGAAGATTAACACACAGAATGCACTTGTCAAAACAATAGGGGAAACAATAGTGGAAACAATAGGGCTTGGGCAGCTTGAGACTGGAGACTGGCCATAGGTGAGTAGCAAATGGGATCATCAGAGTAGGGGGCTTTCAGGGAAAGCTGCCTGCTGGGCCCCAGGAAAAAAAACAACTATAGAGATTCCAGATGTGCCCCAAACATGTCTGGTTTAGACAACTTTGCAGGAATCCTTAGTGTAGGTTCTCAAAAATTCAAGAATCTGAAGGGGAAAATAGGCTGAAAAGAGAGAAAGGGAAGTCTCCATTGCATGCAAATATCACAGTATCCAGGGGGGCTGAACTCAACACAACACAAGAGGCGTTTTTGGTGAAAGTAGCGTTAGGGATTAGAATCTAACGTGAAGAGGAAAATCATCCTGATGAATGGGTATATTTGGCTAGCTCCGGATGAGTGGTTTTCAATGGTGACTTCAGCCTAGAGTGTTGCAAAGCAAGCTGCAGCCTCCTGGTGTCACAGCTGCTTTTTTTACCAGTCAGTCAAGCACAGAGCTCTGGAAGGTGGAGGGTGGGGAGCGGGGTTGGGGGGGGGTGGAAGTCGGGGGTAGGAGGGACACCTAGGAGAAGTTTGGGGCCCAGTGGCTGCTGCCCAGAAAGAAAGCTATGTGAAGGTTGCTGTGGAAAGGCAAGAAAACACTGAGTCCATTCCTCCATTCGCTTGCATTTTCCAGGTGTGTCTCTCTAGAAAATTAGAATCGTTATATAACAGGGCACAGACGTATTGGAGATGAGCGCTTACTGATTTAATGTATGTGGCAGGACTGGGCCTAGTTTTCTATATTGCACATTGCGAAGTGATGGCCCTTGGCACAACGCAAATAATCAACAATGATCCCAATATGGTCCAACAGCATCTCTTTTAAAAGCTAAGAAAAGTGATCAAATATACTTAAGAAACTTTGCGATGGTCAGTTTTCTCATGAGCTCGACTCACAGCTGAGATCTTAAAGACACCGTGTGTGATGTAATTCTGAGCTTCACCCTCAGTTTGTTGCAAAGTTTACTTAAACTACTGTTGGGTTTGAGCTGTCTTTGTCTCCCTGTCCCCTACTAATAGGCTCTGTCCCTGGATCAAAGGAGGGCTTGAAGGAACCAACCTGAAGACCCTGTGCTGATCACGCCAGGGCAGTACATTAGGAATCAGGGTAAGCTTTCTGACTGTCCCTTAAAACTCTTTCCAGCTATTTATTTCCCCAAGCCTGGCCTGAGGGCCACCTACCTTAGAACCTCTCAAATTATTTGTTACAAGTGTAGCTTCTGGAGCACACCCATTGGATCAGACTATCTGGGTCATGGGCCCCAAAACTGGTACTTTCAATTCTTATGCATTTTTTTAAAAGTTCAATATTACCTGAAAGTGAATACTCATTTGTTCAAGACATAGAACTTTATTCACAATGCAGAGACCCCTTCTCTCTCCAAAGGTAACTACTATCTTGATTTTCTTGTTCTTCCTTAGGATTGATGCATTTACTTTAGGAATACATTAGTTTGTCTGTTTTTTGATTCCTATATATATGAAATCATACAGTTTGTAGCTTTGGCATGTAACTTTTCTTTTTTGCCTCCTCAGCATTTTGTCAGGGAAATTCATCCATGTTGCTGCTTGTGGTTGTAGTTGAGTTATGTTGTATGACTAAACAACAGTTTATTTATCTAGTGTATTATTGTTGGTGGACACTGGGTTGTTTCCAGTTTAGGACTGTTATGAATAATGCTGCCCTAAACTTTTTTGCACATATTTCTCTTGGTTGTATAGTACAAGTGGAATTGTTGGTATGCTTATCTTGAATGTGAGTAGATAATGCCAGCTGTTTACAAACTGGTTACTGCAAGCCTAATTTTAAGAACCTTTATTTATATTTTTGCAGACTGGTAGGTGGAAGGACCACAGAATAAGCTTTGTATGTAATTAATTGTCATTTTCTCCTCCCAATTTTTGGAGGTCCTGGCCAGATTTGTTTTCAACGAGAATTTTAAGTTTAATTCCTCCTTTGTTGATTAATGCTCAATCTCCTGAGTTAGTATCCTAAGTGACTTCTTAATCTGTCCAGAAATTCAAATAAATATGAATAAAAACCTGCTATATGTGACAGGCAGTGCTAGGTCGTAGGGACACAATAGTGAATAAAACAGGGAAAACTTTCGCCTTTTAGAAAGTTGAGGTGTAGTGAGGGGAGAAACATAAACAAGAGAAAACTCAAGTAAATAAATAATTACAAATTGTGAGACGTTCTGTAAGAAAAAGGGTTCTGGGCGAGAAGGGTGGCTGTGGAGGGGCGGGGCAGGGGTGGGGAGGGGCGCGTCCAGAGTTAAGGCAAGGGAATGGGAGAGAACCTGTCTTGGAAAGTGACAGTTCAGACCTTAGGGAATCTTGTGAAGAGTCAGTGAAGGACATTCCAGGCAGATAAAGTTGTCTTGTATGCACTTGGAGGGGGCCCAGACCTTGGCCCATTGATGAACTAGAAGGAGGACTTGATGGAACGTGGCGGAGGTGGTAGCATGAGATGAGGCTGGCGAAGCGGGCAGGACCCAGGGTTGGGTGTGGTCTGCTGCCCCTGTTAAAGGGTGGCTCTGGCTACTGTGAGGAGGACGGGTTGTAGGAGGCCAGGCAAGGAAGCGGAAAGTCCAGTTAGGAGGCTACTGCAGTTGTCCAGGCCAGGGATGATGTTCAGCTGGACTAGGACACTGCCAGGAGACTTGGAAAGATGTAGATGAATTCAAGAAACATGCCGGAGTTGGAACCGAAAAGTCTGATGATGGATCAGCTATGAGGAGTGAGGGAGGGACAAGTGTGAAGAATGACTCCCAGGTTTCTGGCTTACATAACTGGATGAGAGGAGTTGTCATTTATTAAGATGGGGAAATCTTTTCTCTGGACATCAAATTCCTTTTGTAGCGCTACTCCACCCCCATCCTCCTGTAGTCCTGATAGCTTTCTACGTTCACTCTCCAAATAAATCTCTTATCTTTGTTAACAAACATTTTTACCCTCTTCCACCATTATTACTTATTTATTGAGTGATTGTGTTCAGAACTTCTGGTCATGGTTTTATCATGTGAATTAATGAATGAGTTCTTTTTACCACATAAACCTGAAATGCCAGGTCAACCTCCAGATTTTAAATAAAAGCGGGTTGTCCTGATATGAAAGATAGCAGGTTCAGACATGGTTCTCAAGTACTATTGCTTAAAAGTGATCTTTTTAGGAGAACACTTATGAAATATTATGTTAAAACCTAATAAAAAGTTCTAAATTAAGGAAGGTAAAAGAAGCAAAAGAAAAAAAAGAACTTACTACAGACTGTTCTTTTCATTAATTAATAGGATTATACAACATCTTCACTTCAATTTTTTTTTAATTTTAACTATTTGGAGGCCATTTAAAGTAGGCTTCCTATATAAATTATAGAATATAATCAAGTTCTTTAGGATGTTCTCCTTGGAACATAAAGATATCAGAAGTGTTTTAAGGATAGAATTTGTGAGGAAACTCCCAACTTTTCAGATTGGTCCAATGAGTGTATTTAAAAAATAAGGTTCAGGCCTCTCAGCTTGTTCATCAAAATCATCTCATAGTTCTCTGGAGTCTCTTTTGGCTGTCTGGGAGCACTAGGGAAGGAAGAAAGATATGAACTGATTGTACGGCTGTCTGATCTGCTACTTGATCACTGGGAAACCATGAAGAGGCCGGGTTTTTCAACTGCAAAAAACAGAATCCACCCACATCATTGAGCAGAGTTGGTACAGAATTTCTAAGAGGACCAGGGAACTAAGCTCGAATACTACACAATCAGAAATAAGCAACCAGAAGAAACACCAACCACACAGCAAGACTTTCCTGGCAGAAACGTCACTGCCCCCACTGCCAAGTACCCAGATCATATGCTGCTGGGACCAGAAGGAGAACCTTGGCCATGGCTGCCATGGAACAAATGTTTGCATCTTCATGTTTGCCAGAAGATCTCACTTGCCCTCACAAGTGTTGCCTTTCATGCTCACTACTGTATGTATTCCAAATCTCTCTTGGATGCATCTGGTTGGTGTAGTCTAGAACGTTTTCCTACTTGTATAAGAATGCAGACATGATTGGTTCCAACTGGATTCCAACAAATGCTTCTTAAGGGAATCTGGGAAGGGTGGCTTTTCCCTTTTAGCCTCTATAGAGCAGAAACATATACTAGACAGTGTTGGAGATGATTTTTAAAATAATTTGCAATATCTGCCATAGTCGGTTAACAAAGTCACCAAAGATATTCCCAAATCACTGATCTCCTACTCCCAGAACTAATTCAGTTCAGAAGAAACATTTACCTGGGTCTTGCCTGCATTTCCCAAACATTGTCACTTCCTCTTTCAGAACGAGTTCAATATCATTTTGCATGAAGCACATAAGTAAGCATTCATCTAAGGCCAGTAGACTTTGAGGACCTTTACTTACTTTTCCATGGAAGGCCCCTGGACACCAAACAGTTGGGTAATCACTTTTAGGTCGTGGCCTTGCTTTCTCTGATTTTTGAGGCCTCTTCAATTAGGTCAGATCATGAATCAGAGGAAATTTCTCGTTTTAAGAATATACTATAAGATAATAAAATGTCAGTATAGTGATATCATTCATACCTTGTTTATGGAATGGTGGTAGGGACAAAGGTGGTTTTAAAAATACTCTGAGGACTTTCTGTGCTAGTTCTGCATGAAAGGAGCTTGCAAATTGCCACTCTGTCCTAAAACAAGTAAAAAGCTGAACAGACTGAAAGAAAGCAGACTGGATCTGTAAGAGAAGTGAGGGTACAGGACAAGCTGCTGCCCCAGGATTGGAGAGAATGGTGAAGACAGGGATCGGGGCTTACCAGAGCACAGCAGAAACTGCTGTGGGAAGCAGTGCTGGGTAAGAAAACCCAAACTGTAATTGATGAATTGCTGGAAGCTCCATGTGGACAACTTTGAGAGTGGAAAATTCCAGGGGGACCCAGCCTCTGGGTGGGGGACTCACAATTCTATGAGACTAACCTCCAGAGTCTTGACCAGGTTCTCATAGTAAATGTGGAGACAAATCCTTTCATGCTTTCTGGCAGGGGGAGGAGAAAAGAAACTATTTTGAAATATATCAGAGCACTCTGCTCTTAACAAGGCCTGCCCTCAGGGGAAACTAGTTAATCAGAGCCTAAGTGTGGGAGGAGGGAAATGCCCAACTCTAGCCAGCTCTAGGCATCCTGTCCCATCTAAGGGGCATAAAAACACTGAGAAACTCATGTGGCAGTCACAGTCCAGGGGCGCAGTCTTACTAAAAGACTAGTCATAGGACTATGAAATGCTTCCCTTCTCCTCAAACATCACCACCACATTGCTAAAGGCTCATTTATGGCAGTTCCTACTACCCAATACATATATCCAGCTATCAAGGAAAAAAAAAAATACAAGACAGACCAAAAGGCAAAAAATACAACTTGAAGAGACTGAAAAGAGACTTATTATCAGACAGGGAATCCAAAACACCTATGATCAATGGATAAGTGGACAACATGCAAGAACATCAGTTAGGCAATATAAGGAGAGAGATGGAAACCCTAGGAACCAAAAAGAGATGCCAGAGATCAAAACTATTGTAACAGAGATAAAAAAAAAAAATCCTGGATCCAGGAGGATGGCTGAGGTCACAGTCCATTCTTTCAGAGATCCCAGTGCTACAGTGGATAAAGGGGTTTAAGGGGCACTAGCCTTCTCTCTGGCATGAAGAGCACAACATGACATGGACAGTGAGTGGTTTCAGTTGGACTCCAACCAGGAAATATTTTGATAGTTGAAAACTATACTTCCATGACCTCAAGAATGAATCTGATATCTAGTTTGACAACTTCACCATATATCCGAATACCACACCAGAAATTGCATTCCCTGAGGTAGATGGGATGACAGCAAATGTCAAATCACTTCAAGCTTTGAACCAGGAACCTGTTCAAGTTTATTGGTTCATCTCACAGCTGTGGATCTGGGCCATGGCTGGCAGTGGAAATCCTGGATCTGATTTAGAAGCATAAGGAAGAATGAAACCAGTAAAGATCCAACTACTGAGACAGGAAGCAAGGCCTTTGCTGGCTTAGGACCCTTTCTTCTGCATCTTTCTCACGATTCAGCTTCTAACAAGAGCTGAGCTCTGACATACCCTTTCCTATCCTAAACCAGTTCCACTAAAGAGATGCAGCAGGTATTGATGCAAAAGTCAGAATTGCTGCTGGATGGTATAGTTGGGATGTCTGTGAATGAGTGGGGCAGGACTGGGCCCCTTGAAAACAATAAGACAACTCTTAGCTTCTCTCTCTTCGGGGGAGTGAGGAATTCTGGGAATAGGAGGTAGTTGAAAGTTGATATATAGCTCTTTTTGGCTTTTGGAAATAAACTATTGATAAAGTCTGCTTTCTATTACAACAGAAGAAAGAGGAGGAGGAGGAGGAAGCAGAGAGGGAAGAAGCAAACTGCTAATACAATTGTGACTATCTGGAAGATACATTTGGTTTATTCTCTTGCTAACAAATGTAGTGGTAATTTGGCAAGAAAATTTAGGAAGGCAGACAAATTATGTATTATCATTAGAGAAAGTCAGACTTAAAGGAGGCAATGTGCAAGGATTGAGAAGGTTTATTTCACAGTGTCTAATTCATCACCTATTAGGATACACTTCATTTTGAAGTCTGTATTTTAAAAGTGGCTTTTACATTGGGGCAAAGGTGAAGAAGTCAACTCATAAAATATATTCTACCGAAACTCTGAATTTCCATGCCACTTTTAGAAAATGTGCTTAATCTACCACAAATGATTCTTCGTAAGCCAATCCTGGCTTTTACAACCGCTGCCTTTGGCCTGATGTTTCTGTCCTAGAATCCCGCACAATATAGAGTCAAAGTTAACAATGTGGTAGAATCCATGACTTGCCAACTTTTATGAAATGCAGACAAAATTTTACCATGTCTATATTTTTACACCACTCCTTGGTGAAGAGTAGGCATTTCTCCAGTTCTTAGGGTGTACATCTCAGTCTTTCATCTGTGTTTCCTAGATTCCCTGGATCCCAAGAACAGAGGCGCTGTCAGGCTGGCTTAGGTAGGTGAGCCCACCATGTCAGTAAAGGAACTGGTCTGTGTGGGGATGAGAAGACCAGGAGCTGGGACCCCTGAGGCTGCTTCCATGGTGCGGCCCCGCTCCTGAGAGCACCAGCATCTTCTCACTAGTGGTCCGTCTTCACCTTGGTTTGGCCTCTCTTTCAGCCACTCCATCTTTTGTCTGTGTTTTTTCTTCTTTCTTTATTAACCAGCTCCTCTATCCTGCTTATATCATCTCCTCGAGACGTGGCTTACTCGTAGCTTTGGCTTGCTTGCTTGAGTCTTCTGTTTTATCGTGTGTCTCCTCTTTCTGTCTCTGCAGCGGAGGCTCCCAAGTCTGATTCTCTGCTTTCGCAAGTGAAGTTCCCAAGAGTGAGAACCCACTGGGCCAGTGCATTCTGCTTGGCTAGTCCATGGAGTGGATACACCTAGGTCTAAACATTTTTCCATTTAGGTCAGGTGGGGCAGGGTTCTGGGGAGAACCCTGCCTATGTCTTTGAAGGCAATGGGACCCATGGGAGCACTGGGGACCAATATTCCTCTACCTAGTATTCTTTTGAGCTGAATCCATAACGATCCATGGATCATTAATTGTGATAGAAATGAAATCTAGACAGTGAGCAATAATTTTCCAAGCTAACAGAAAATGAAACAAATGGTGAAGTCTGACTATTGATTGCCTTAGTCTTTATTCCTAGGGAATTTGGGGTAAGATCTGTCAACCTGCTGCCTCTGTACTTTACCAGACTTCATCCTAGTACCAGGAATTCACTTTGCTCCCTGTCCACCTGGCCACACTCAAAGCGTAGGTCTATTTTGCCCCACTGTGGAGCTTGACAAGTCCAGTATTGACAGAAGCTGGAAACCTTGCCCTGCTGCCTGTCACCCTGGCACTTTTCTAGTCAGCCGAGAACATTGTATCAGCAACCCACTGAGACCCAGGCTTGGGGAATCTTGACCTGCAAGTGTCTGCAAAAAGAGAGTGTGGTGGAAGTTTCATATCACTTAGGTTTTAGTTATCTTCACCTGTCTGAGGCGTGTGCAATGAGGGTGTTTTTACTTATTTGTGGCCATTACCCTTTTCTGGGGTCTCCCAGCCCTGGCCTGCCCTTGTCTTGCTGCAGAGGCTTTCCCCACCCCACCTTCTCCTGAACTAACACACAGTTTTTCCATTGAGGGCATAGTGAGCCAGGCATTATGTTCAGTCAGCTGGGAGAACTTACGATGGGGTGGGGTGTGACATGACAGGGAGGAAAACTCATTAGGCACGGATGGTCTTTTATTTCTGCTCACCTTACTAACTTCTCCCCATCTTCAGCTGCACCCAAATAACTTGTATTGCTGGCCCTTGCCGTATTACTTCTCACTGCCAAGCTTCTGCTCCTGAGTTCTGTCTGGACCATGTTCTCATCCTACTTGCTTTTTTCAGTTATCGATGTTGCTTCCTCTGAGAAGCCTGACCTGTTGCTGCTCTCCCCAGGACAGGCTGGATTCTCTGCCACCCACACCCATGTGCTCTCAGGGCACCCAATGCTGTTCTCTCTGTTGCAATAGCTGCAAATTTTCCCAAGGGAGAACTGTAGCTTTGTACCTTAATGTTTGGCACATAGATAGTGTCCAGCAACTAGTTGAATGTTGAATGTTTGAGCTTGAAACTTGACTCTGGCTAATGAATCTGATTTGGGGTGAAACAATGTATTCTGGTGGGAATTGCTCGTGGTGTTTCATTAATAATAAGAAGCCAATATTTCTCGAACAATTATTATGTATTAGTACCCTCCCCGTTAAGTGCTTAAGTGCATCACAGGTTTTGATCCCTGTCATTCTTTTTCAACCAGGGAGTAAACAATATTTTAAACTCTGTTCTGTAGTTTAGAAAACTGAGGCTTAGGGAACTGAGGTGAGTGGCCTATCCCAGCAGGTAAGTGGCAGAGGCAGGGCTGGAACCTGAACAATCCAGTCCCAAACCTTTCCTCCTTAAGTGACACCTGCCGTCATCAAGTCTCTGGAGCTTCTGTGCTCTGCATGGGGCTTTGGGACCCACAAGGGACTTAAAAATGCAGCTCTTCATGTTTAATAAACCTCTGTGATTTCCACTGGTAATCTGGAAACTGTCTCCAGTGTGTGTGTGGGGGGGGGCGGAGGGGGGAAC
This sequence comes from Eonycteris spelaea, assembly GCA_003508835.1. Classification (NCBI taxonomy): domain Eukaryota; kingdom Metazoa; phylum Chordata; class Mammalia; order Chiroptera; family Pteropodidae; genus Eonycteris; species Eonycteris spelaea. Next base: position 1,094,821 of record PUFA01000245.1, read on the forward strand.
CAGGGTGTCCTGCTAAGTTGTGGTATTTTTAAAAATGTGTATTTCTTATTTATATGTGTAAATCCAATTTCTATTTTCCCCTCTTTGTTATTCTTTGATGCCTTTTTCATTATACAAGTAATACCAAAGTGCACTTTTCTTTCTCAAGATCCAAATAAATTAGGAATACATAATGTAAACTGTGAAAGGCATCTTCACTCCTTGTCTCTCGCTGGGTGATTCCATTTTCTCCCTCAGAGATTACAATTGTTAACAGTTTGGAGTGAATCCTTCAAGTTCTTTTTCCATGCATTTACATATACATGTGGCTGTGGAATAAAGTTCTCTTTCTACATATGTGGTTTCATACTCTGTGTATGGTTTTTTTCCGATCAGATACATCTTGGAGATCGCACTCAGTCTCCTTACTGTCCTTGAATGTTTCTTTTACTGATAGAAATGTGGGGCGTTCCCAGAAAAATTGCAAATCCCAGCTTGCTTCTGCTTTTTAAAAAATGTTTTTTGCTTTAAAGAATGGTCACGAAGAGTGCTCATTTCATGTTGAGGTTTACCACTCCTTTTCACACACTTGTACAATAGGTGCTACTCACACTTTCTAGAATGTGGAATTCAGTCCACTTTGTTTTGGTAAAATCACTGACTCACAATGTCTTCCCCCTCCCCACCTCCTCTTCCAGCTGAGAGAGGCCCAGTCCATTGTGCTCTTGGAAGTAACACAGGATGTCGTTACACTTGGCTACCCTGTTGCACAATGGTCTCTGAAATTAGGCCCAGCACTAGCTGAGCCCTGTTTGCTCTTTAGATACTAACCATAGATGGGCACAATGGGATGTGCCATCAGAGCTCACAGGTGCATGTGTGTTTGTATGTGTGGCATATGTATATTTAGTGTGTATTTGAGTGGCATATATGTTTGTGTGGGGTGTGCGTAAGGTGTTTGTGTATGTGTGTTGTATGTGCTGTGTATGTGTGTATGTGCTGTGTGTGTTGTGTGTATGTGTGTGTGGTGTACGGTATGTATGGCACATGTGTGTTTGTGTGTGTGCATATGTGGTGTGTACATGTAAGATGAGTGTGTTGTGTGTGTTGTGTGTATGTGTGGTGTGTATGTTGTGTGTTGTGTGTGCATGGTGTGCATATATGGTATTGTGTCTGCGTGGTATAGTGTGTGTGTGTGTGTGTGTACATGTGGTGTATGTGTGCTATGGTGTGTAGGTGGAGGCACCAGCCTGCTGCTCTGCACTGGCCTATTCATGCCGTGGCAGGAGGTCCAGGGGAGTAGTCTTACACGGGAGTGAAGCGGTAAAGAGACGTTGCTCCCTGTCTCACCGTGTTTCATCATTCTTAACCATTGTTTCTGAGTTCAGAATGTACACAGAACTTAATGAACAAGTGTTTCCCCTTCTGTGTAGAGCATTCTGCAAGAACGATGACTACCACCCCCATGAATCTGCATATATAGAATCTCCTGTGGGAAATACTGGGGAAAATGTCTTTCTGAGAGGTACCATTAGAGGAAATGCTACCTGAAACATAGTTCACAGATGAGTTTTGGTGATTAATTATACTTAAAACCATTGCTTGGACATTTGGTCTCGAAGAGCTGTTGACTAACACTGTTTTCTATCATCAGAGGGATCTACTCCATTGAAGTCACCAGCCCAATGTTAATATTTTTAAAGAATTTGGTACAGAATTACAATTTTCTCTTCCATTAGTACCTTGAGTTTTCCATTAGGAAATTTCCTTTCCCCTGGTGTCCAGTGATGTCCAGTTGCTTGTTGCATGAATATTTAGTGTGTGGAGGCTGGAGCTGAGTCCATGGACTGCTGCAGAGCAATGACTTAAAAATGACTCTAGGAAACTAACTCTGAAATTGGGTCCCTTATGATACTGGAATGATCAATCTTTTCAGTGGAAAACAATCGAGAATGTACTTTGGGATTATGGTCACACAGTTTTTAAACTTTCCCTCCTTCCTCCCCTCCTAAACTTTTGGAATACTATTCCTTTCCAACAAGACTTTGAGTATTTAAATGTGTATATTGCTGCTTTTTTCTTTCTGTAAAAACTTTTTTTCATATTAGATAAATAATGTACCTCATTGTTTTAAAAATTGTAGAAACACATAGTATACGAAGTGAAAATCCCTGTATCTCTTTCAGATATGAGTTTTTTGTTTAGGTCTTTACCTACTTTCATTTCTCTTGGACAATGACATTTGAAAATGACCCATAAAAAATACAGAGTAAATTCATGTATTAATTTAAACATTCATAACCAATAGTGCAAGTTTACAGGGTATGAGTATCTTTTGAAGCAATTGTCAAGAGAAAAATTAGTGAACTGAGGTTAATTTCAGGGACCTATCAATACAAAAGTACATAAAGTGTTTTATTATTATTATTATTATATATTGAAGGAATCTGAATTCTTAATTGTATGTTCCTTTTGGGTTGGTAAATGAGTGACAACAGACATCACAAATCAGATAAAGATGATGGTATTAATTCTCAAAAGACAGGACTTCAGGAATATCTCTCTTTCCTCCCTAAAATATAGCTCCTGAGGGATAAGCTCCGTCTGTAAGACAGACCCTGACCACAATAGCTTGGCCTCCTGCCTGGAGGGTCTCCTCCCAGTCCTGCAACATCTAGATGTAGAAAGCTGTCAGGACCTTGGCTCTGCCCAGTGAGCTTATTCTCACCTGGGAGCAGAGAACTTATTCTCACCTGGGAGCAGACAGGATGTTCTGCTGACTCTCTGCTACAGTCACCCAGCAAGCAAGTCAGGACTTCTGGGTGGATGCCTCCAAGGATCTCTTCCGGAACAGATGTCCCCTTCCCTGAATGGCCCCAGTAGCAGGGCATGACAAAGCCCCCAGAGATGTGATCCAGCTTATCAGCTGAGTCATAAAACAATCAACTTTATAACTCAGGACCTGAGTTGTGTCAGGCTCGGCTTCCTCTAGGCTGTCTGTGGGTCTGAGTTGGTCGTTCTTTCCTCCCAGCGTGCCTGCATTTTTTGAGGATGGAGTGAATGTTTGTGTTTTCATGAGGGCATGCAAAAGGAATGTGAATATTAGAAAAGAGCCGTATTTGTTAAAAATGATAATTGCTAGAATGCTCTGGAGCCTTCCATATTTGCTCTTCTATGGGCCCATGAAAGCCTGAGGAATGGGGCCATGTCTGACTCTGACGACTTGGACTCACCAAGGCCCTTCCAGATGATAGAAATTTGCTGTTATTTTGGTTATAATTTTCACTAATGACTTGGATTTCCCTTTGGCCACCAAAATATTTCAAAGCAACTGATTTTTAAAGCATCCAAGAGCTGACTAGCCCCATGGCAATTGCCCAGGCTAGCTACATTGGAGTGAGCATGTGAATAAAATAATAAATGAGTGTATAAACAAGCATAATTTATTTGAATCAATATTCATGCTTGATTACAGTGGGGGCCGTTTCAGATGTTTAAAACTCTGGCCTGGCTGGCCCCCCTGCAGACACCCCCTGCAGTAATTCCCTCAGGAAGTGAGCTCACCTCCCCTCCTGGAAGAGCGTTTATAAAATGCTTGTGTTCCTCCTGGTGCCAGCTCTGCAGAGTTGGGGTCAACTGAGAGTTTCAGTTACTCCTTACAACTATTGAAAGAGTCCTCAGGGGCAAGCTTGCCTCCTTGTGCCTTTAAATTTGTTTCCTATTATGCAGATAAAGTGTGATGCCTGGGCTTTTCAAGTAAGAGGCACAGCAAAGAGAAGAAGAAAGAAAGGATGAAGAATAGCTCCTGTGAGAACTTGGTCTTTTGTTTTCTCTCTGAGCAAGGTGGAGGGTTGGTGCTCCCGTTTAGGGAGTTGCTAGCCCATTACAATGTCTGCATGTTTTGTTTTAATAGTGTGAAGGGGTCAGCCTTCATTCACTTAAGTCTCCATACTGAGTAGCATCCTGGCCTGGTGGTCAAGTGTGAAGTCAGGTCAGGTCATCAGACAGACCTGGTTTCATTGCTGCTTCTACACCGTACCAACTGTAAGGCCGTGGACTTTGAACCTCTCTGTGCCTTAGATTTCCTGCCTGTAAAGTGAGGATGACAGTAGGCCTTCTCTATCATGTACTGAAAAGATCTTAGAAGAAGGCCCAGCAAATGGGGAAGCTACCAGGAATCAGTGAATTCTCACTCCACGAGGCTCTGTGCACACACTTTGTACAAACCAGTCCTGGGACCATAAGGAGAGCCCATTATTTCCACCAGTGACTGATTTGGAAGTTTAATAAAAGTTACTGTATTCTTTTGTGCTCTGACCACCCCTTCACCCTAATATTTTTTACATTTCTTCTATGGCACTTCAGAGATTAGAGATAAGCTCTTATCTTTCAATGAGTCATGGAATCTGGCCTGGGCTTGACACTCAGACCTTTGGAACTTACAATTTAGGTTCTCTCCCAAGTCGTCCTGACCATCTATGTCTTCAAACTATTGTAATAACACAATAAAAAGGTCTTTCAAACATACAAGTGGAGATTATATTTTCAACCACAGACTACTTTCTCCCAATTGTCCAATGTGCTTCTAGATTGCCTCGCTCTTTCACTCCTCTCTCTCCTGCCTTCAGGTCTCTCTGTCCCATCACCAGTGGAAAATAAATTTTTTTTTTTAAAGCTTAGGGTTTTTCAATGTCAGCATTATTGACATTTTGGGTTAGGTAATTTCTGTTGTTGGGGCTGTCCTGTGCACTGTAGGATATTTAGCAGTGTGCCTGGCCTCTAATCATTATATGCTAGTAACACGCTTAGCCCTAGCTATGACAACCAAAAATGTCTCCAGACATTGCAGAGTGGGGAGCAGAATCACTCCTGATTGAGAGCTACTGTCCTTAATGATTGCAAATGGCTTTTAATGTTCTCCTAAACACAAAGATTGATGGGTAAGTATGTGTATGTATATGTGCATGGTGAGAGGGGTGCCGCCGCGAGAGTTCCATAATGCAATTCGAAGCCAGATGGTTGGAAGTCCTCTTATTTCTAGGACAAACTCAAGGTTCCTTTCTCTTACTTCCTTCTACCCACCTCCATGTTCAATGAAGAGACAGTCTGAAAACAGGTCAAGGACAAAGTAGAGTTTGTGAGACCACAAAAATTGGGGCCATTGTGGAGGGGGTGGAGTTTTGAGTTGCAACTTTAAAAAGATCAAAGTGGCTATTTCTTTGCAATCTTTCTTCTCCTTTCTCTCTTTTCTCTCAATGTGGCCGGTGAGGTAAGACTCTGGAGAAATCTTCAGGTATAGAAAGCTAGGAGAGGTGGGGTGGGCTCTGAGGAAAGGTGGTATGGAGTGGGCAGCATAGGCAAGCTCTTCCCTCATTTCTACCTCATTTCTACCTACCAATGTCCCACCTCAAAGAAGTGTCATAACTAAAGAGAAGACCACCTGATCAGATTGCCTCTTCCCTCATTTCTACCTACCAATGTCCCACCTCAAAGAAGTGTCATAACTAAAGAGAAGACCACCTGATCAGATTGTACCGTCTGTGGGTTGGGATGGGAGGCGCACAAGAAGAGAAAGCAGAGTGGAGAGTTGTGAAGTGAATGCACACCTGGAAAGACAATAAGAATAACAAGTCATGAGGCAGCAGAAGCCTTGAGGTGCCGATAGGGAGAATATAGAGTAGAAAGTAGAAGCAGAGACAGATGGCAAGCAGCTTTGACCGTTATAGCTGCTGTGAATGCTGACTTACAAGGAATAGGGTTCCTTTCTTAATGAAGTTTGATGAAATGGGTTCTTCTCCCTCACTGCCATGTGTATTCCTACAGTAAACTCCCGTTAGGCTAAGTAACCTGCTCATGTGGGAAATACCTAACTCGGTGCTTTTCCAACCAGAATCCGTAGATCTCTGAGGTCCACAGACATATTCTCTGCAGTTTGCAAGCTTTCTGAAAATAAGCCTACCTTTTAGGTAAACAAAAATAATTAATATAGGAATCATTGACAACTGCATTGTGCAATATTGTAGCCACTGGCCACACCCGTCTATTGATAATTTGAAATGTGGTAAGTCAAAATTGAGTTGTGCTATAAGCATAAAACACACACTGGGCTTTGAAGTCTTAGTGAGAAAAAAAGAATATAAAATATTTCAGTAAGTTTTTGTACTCATTATTTGTTGAAATATTTCGGATATATTAAATAAAAAATGTTATAGAAATTATTATTATTATTTACTTTTTAAATGTGGCTACCAAAAAATTTAAAATGATGTCATGTGGCTTGCCTTATAATTTTCCAATTGGACATCGCTGATTTGCGGTCATGAATTCTCAAAGAGGATGGTATTGTTTTTTAGGGGACAAAAATTGGTTCTTGAGGGCAGTGTGGAGAAAAGAATGTTAATCTTTTATATATAAAGTAGAAATATACATGTAGCATATAAACAAATATATAACATGTCTACAACATTAGAATTTCATGAAGGAATTAGAGGGAAAAAGTCTAACTGAAAAAGCTCCTTAAGTGGATAATAATGAAAAAATTGAGAAATACTGACCTAGATGAACATCTTATAACCAAAGAACTACATATCTTCATGCCTGTGTCTCTATTTGCGTTTAGAATCAAATTAGTGCCAAGTAGAAATATTTTAATTATCATGAGTTATTGGAGGAAGAACTGAGGCAGCCTTTTTATGTAATTATGAATTGGTACTCAATGAAGGTAAAATGACACCAAGGTGCATCTTTAAAATAAAGTTTCAAATCAGTGTGAAAGAGAAGAGCAGGATCAGGTGGGAATTAACAGTCCCATAGTTCACTTCCCCGGGCTATTCCCCCAAGAGCGCCAGTGGTTTAATGTCTAGGAAATAACAAAATTCATCTGCCCTGTCACATCGATCACTGCGGCTACACTGAATTCTATTATTTTTGCACATTTTTAACATGTAACTTGTTAATTTGTGTTGGATCTGTATAGCATAAAGTTTATTTATACTCGTCGGGTTTCAGTGGTGTTAATCAAACCTCTTTTCCTTGGCTAAGTTTAGAATCAGAGATGCAGGAATCATTCGGATGAAGATCAAAATGTCAGCTGTTAACTGATAAAAGGTATATTGGCGTAGATGAGTTACATGTCACCCCAGAGTGCAACTTGGCTACCTGGCCTTAGACTGAGCTAGACAGCTTTACATCTTCACAGCAGAGAGCAGAGCTACATCCAGACCTTCCAAAGTTGGTTCCAGCAGAGGGAGGAGCCTCACTGAACAGGTCCAGTTCTGCTTTTCCGACTCACCAATCAGATAACCGCTTCCCCTCCCCACGCAGGAACCAGCAGCAGGGGAGCTCTGAGTGTTAAGCTGATAGATGTTCCTCCACGTGGAATCGTGATGGGAAGAGGGAAATTAATGTTTGCCCTTACCCTCGTCAATCCCTGTTTTTTAATGCTTGTATTTATTTATGTAATGCAATAAGAGTAATTTAGGTTGGCATTTAGGTTTGTAAGACCTTTTTTGAAGCATATATCCCAAGACCTTTTTTGAAGCATATATCCCAAGACCTTTTTTGAAGCATATATCCCGAGCCAATGACCTATCACAGGGAACTTTTGGCATACCTCACGTCAGTGTGAAGGGGAGTTGCCTTACTTCTCTGTGGAACAAGCCCTGTCTGCCTTGCTCTCCATTCTGGCCTTCCTATGTCTGTTCTTTCTCTCCACGTCTATAATTTTCCACAGATTTTCTCCTTGAAGGCTTTAACTGTAACACAGAGCAGGAGGTGTAGTGAAAAGAACATGTGGTTTTAGAATTGACAGCTCCCTGGGCACTGTGTGACTCTGGGCAATTTATTTAACCACTCCCTGCCAAACTTTTCACCTGGGAAGTTGGGTAATGCCTCTCTGCCAGAGTTGTTATGTAAATGAAAGGAGATCATGCATATAGACTCATTCAATGTTCAAATCTCTTTCCCCTTCTCCCTTTTTGGTTGAATTTTTGGGTCTTTTCTAGTGTTGCCTCTACTCAATTTTAAACTCTTTGAACAACTGTTTGCTTTCTATAGTTATAAAACTTAAGTGAGCAGCAGTAGGGGAAAGATAGATCAGAAAAGTCAGGCTAGAGGCTAGAGGCTAGAGGCTTGTGCAATTTTAAACTATAATTTTCAAAAAGTTAAATGACTCTTCGAATGCATATTTAGTGATTCATATCAAATATATTTTTAATGTGTAATAAGAGAATGAAGCTGATGGTAAAGCAGGTTTGAAGGAGGATAAGAAAAAAACTGATATATATATATATTCAATCAAAATGAAAATGCTGAATTACTATTGCTAAGTTAAATACAACACTGGTTAAAGTCCTATAAGACATGGAAAAAAATTTCAACTCTACAAGTTAATATTGTACTTTATGGAGTCTAGGCCCTTAACACTAGTAAATAATGAGTCAAATAAAGATGACTCTTAGGTAGGCTTCTTAGACAAAGCCCTGGTGTGACATGGAAAGAACAGGAGTTTTACTTTTGCTTTACGTCCAAGTTATGGATAAATTTTTTAAAAGTATAAGATATGATAACAAAAATAGATGATGCAATGGCTACTGTGTTCTAGGTAGGGATTGGCATGAAACCTTCAGTTGTAAATCCTATTTATGCCTAATGAAAACTTTTCTTTAAAAATGGAAAAACCACCCAATTTCCATTTAAACTAAATTTCCCTATTGGACTCAGTGACTCTAGCATATTTTTTTCCCTCTCATAAATTGTTTTCTACTATTCGGAACAGTGAGTATCTTTGGATAGCAACAGAAGATTCAAAGTCACACCCCACACATGACAATGATGCCTTAGGACAATTCCTAACCACTAGAATCTCCTGGGTGTAGAGTCTTGTCTTGAACCAAATTTGAACCTTTTGGTACAAGAACCCTGCTGTTGGCTGGAGAACCATAACTTCCTGGTTTTTAGAAAAAAGGCTCAAGAGAGGCGCCTTGGACTTCAAATGGCTATTACAAAACAACATTTTGATGAGTTAAGTGTAAATGAATCAGAAGCATATGGACTTAATTAGCCTCCAAACACAGCCATTTCAAAATGCAGGGAAGGAAAAAAGCATGCTTGTGTCAAAACACATCTTGGGGTGTTCCTGCTAAATTCAAAATGATGGGAAAAAAGATGAAACCATCTGCCAAACATTCAGGTTGTACTCTCCACATGTACTATCTTATCAGGGAACATAGAGCTATGGGAAATTTCTACCACAGAAATCGACAGCGTTTTGGCGTCGTGTTTGCCAGCCTGTTTGTGGCCTACATTTAATTAAACCAGGCCTACTCATGGCTGCAGAGAACGCAGCTTCCATGTTTTTGAAGATGGTCCAGGGCACAATCCTCATGAGACCATGTGTGTGGTCCTCTTTTACAGTTGAAAACCCCTATTTTATTCTTCTCATGCCCCTATGAGTTTTTCCATGTTACCCCTCAAGCTGGCCACAAAGACATGCAAATGTTGCACACAAGCTACTCCTATTGCTTGTTCTTTGTGAAACTGAGCGGTGTCAGGCAGAGAGTCAAGGAACATACTTGGGTTTTCACTTAAGTGTGGAACTGTTCTTTCTCCACAATGAGAAAGGTGCTAAAAGTTCAAAGGACAAAAGCTACTTTCAAGTTGAATGAAAGGAGGGGCCATGTGTCCTGAAATAGGACATGCCTCAATACGAAATAAGCAGAATTTATTGATATTTAGTCCAGAATGAAAACATGGGTGATTCTTTTCATAGCTTTTCAAGAAATCATGTATCAGGCTTTTTTACATATTGAGATTGTCCAGATTTACCACTGAATGGACAAATAATAACATCACCATGTATTTGTGGAACAAGAGTTTATAAAGTGTTTTTTCATACATCCATCTTTAATCTTTGTGAATGGGGTGGAATCATTCCCATTTTACAGAAGAGAAAATTGGGCTGACTGAGGTTAAGAGATCTGCTCAAGTTCTCTCAGTTAAGAAGAGAGAGAGCTAGACTTGAATCCAGGTCTTTTAGTTCTAAGACCAGGGCATTTCCCACTATTCCCATACCTAACAAGGAGGAATATGGAAATTACAAGTTTTATTTAGGTGTAGATGACAAACTTTCACTTGCTAGCCACACATACCTTCCAATATGGGAAGCAGAACATGCCCTGGGTTTCTGAACTCCTGTCACGGTCTGTCTGGAACATCCTGGTTTGCGCCTGTTGTCTTAATTATTAACAGCGCCCCATTTCACTAAAGTGTCCCAGTTTAGGTGATAAATTATCTGGGTACTCTGCTATGAACTGTTTAAAAGGGTCAAATTTTGCTGGTTTTATTTGGATAAGTCATTGAATCTTTCCATATCAGATGTTTCCTATGCTTTTTTAAGTCAATGTTTTTCTATATGAAAGAATGTCTTTTTTTTTTTTTTTTACAGTTTTTGGATCCCCACATATGAATATCTAGTGTAAAATCAAAACATTACTTAGATACCCGTGTAATTCTATACTGCTGAGTTCTGACCAGAAATCTTACAAATTGTGCTTACTTCGAAATTTAGTATGGTTTTGTCAGGTATCTCAAGGAAGCTCTCACTGAATTCCCGAGTAGGGAAGCTGGACTTTGGCATCTTCGCACTTCCCTTTTTCTACTCCTCTCCCACCCACAGGTACTGTCTCTTCTTATCCTCATGTTGGCAGTGCCCCCCAGATTACCCTCTGGGTTCCTATCATCTCTTATTCAGCCCTTGCTATATCTTTCACTATAGCCCATCAAAGTTCAAATTTTCTTGATTTTATTGTCCTCAGATGCAATAGGAAAGCAACCTAAGGCTCTCATTTCTGTTAATCCTCCTAAGCCTTAGTAATGGGTTATAGGGGACAGAGGCTGTCACCTGTGCTATTTGAGTCACAGAGCTCATAGGTAAGGCCAATCCCGGTGGGAAATGGGGAATGAGGGAAGAAGATTACTGTGGAGATCTCTGACTGACGAGAGGAGTTGTCTCCATGGCCTTACTTGGCCCTTCACGTCTGTGAATTGCTTGCTTCGTGGAAGGGGTTTAGTCACATTTTTATAACATGGGCAAGAAATTCCACAGAGAAGGGAAATCACAAGTGAGGACTGGAACAGAATTGCAAGGTGGCCTCTCCGATGAGGCATTTCTCTGTGTGTGGGCTTGCTGCATTTCCTTCCTCAGAGCAGCCTCCTCTGCGGCTTCCATGTCATATCCCCTCATGACGCTGGCTGGCACTTGAACATCATGGATCCCACATCTTCTCTCTGGCCCCTTTCTGCATTCTATCACTTACTGTACTTTGGCTGCAAGCAAAGCAAAAGAAACCAACAATGGTTAACTTACCCAAGAAGAAATATTTTGGGAGAAAGGGGTATGTGCTTGGTAGGTGACCTCAGAAACAGACTGAGTAAAGGATTAGGGTGTGAGATTTTGTTTTGTTTTGTTTGTTTTGTTTTTTGAGAGGAGATCTCAGGAGGCCCAGGTACAGGAGTGTAAAAGTGAATCAGGGAAAAGTAAGACAGCCATTGCAGGTATGACAAGAAGTGATTAGGCGACCCAGGCCTAATCACTCCAAGAGCCTCTGGGAAATGGTATGGATTTCACCTCTGATTAACACACACAGTCATGAGGAAGCTGGGGCATTTAGACTTCCATTTATCTGTAGTTAAGAATTACTTCCAGGAGTGTTAACTCTCTGGAATTCTGTCCGCCACAGGCAGGCAGAGTCCACTTCCAGGCGGAGAATGTTCTTCAGGCAGAGTCACATGCATTCGAAATTAAGAGCCAGTGGCTATGTGGTATTTTGTCTCCAGCGTGCCTGCCACCCATACATTCCTTCGTTCCTGTTGGCACATGGTATTCTCCCACTGAGAAGTGAAGTCTATTCTTCTGCCCTCTTAAAGTTGGGTGGGCTGGTGACTTTTGAGAAATAGAATACAGTGAAAGTGATGCCTTGTAGCTTATGCCTGAGTCTCTTGAAATGCTCATTCTGGGGGAAAACAGCAGCCATGAAAAGATCCAATTACTCCAAAACCATCATGCTGTGAGGAAGCCCATGCTAGCCATATGAAGAGGCTACAGGAAGAGAATGAGAGATGCCTGACCAGCCTCTAGCTGTTCCAGCCATTCTAGCCCAGGTGTTATGCAGGTGAAGGAAGAAACCTTCACATGAACTTAGCTTCTGCTATAGGCTGGCTGTAACTGTATGAAGAACCGTAAGAGGGAATGACCCGGCTGATCCTGTCAACCCCAAAACCATGACAGATAATAAATTGTTGTTCTACTCTGCTAATTAACATGAGACAACTGGAACAGTGAGTAAGAGAGCATTGGGTACCAGGGGTTTGGCGGGATACCGGCGGCATCGCTGCCAGGCAACATGTGGCTTCAAAGATGTCTCTAAAGCCCTGGAAAAGGCACCCCATGCATTCAGGTGGCAAGAAAGACTGAACTGTTTTCTGTCCTGGAGCAGCTTCACTCAAGAATAAGTTCCTCGGAGGGAGGGAGTCCAGTTATCCTAGTGTGGGTCATTGGTATCTCGGGCCATGAATGACAGGGTATCTTGACACCTCAGTGGACAGTAATACCAAGATTGCATAACAGAGAGGTAGTTCTTTAAAAAAAAAAAAGTAAAAAGGCAAAAGAATGGACAAAGATGTCCATTTTGTATGTAATTACCCTGCTCCACCCAGTTCACTTTGCTAACTACTAGGTCGCCAGTTATTATCCCAGGATAGAAATTTGATTTAGGAGTTCATCTTTTCAAATCAGGTCATACAAGACCTAGTTCAAAAATTTGCGGTGAGGCAGGAAGGCTCAGTTACTTATTACAAAACCCTTAGAGTGCCTTCTGGAAGGGCAATGGGCAGGGCGGTAATCTGCAGAAGGGGGTGTGACAGAGCAGGCAGAGGTTATGACCATGAATTCTAGGTTGAGTCCCAGCCTTATAACTGGCAGGACTTAGCAGAAACTACTCAGACTGTGATGGTCAATTTACTTCTCTGTCATCACAGTACCTACCCGTAAGTTTGTTGGGAGGAACAAATAAGAAGCACCTAGCACACTGCCTGATATATAAGTATTTAGTAGGGAGAGTACTTCATTTTTTTCTCAAGGCTGAGGTCAGCCACTGTGTCTGATGCTTACACATCAATGAAAACGACCAGAGCCCATCGTGAAGAGGGTACAATCGTGGCTGTGAGCAATACACTTCATCTTTGTCCTTTGAGTGCAGGCGATTTCCAACAGCTAGCCCTTGTACCTCTTTGTCTGAGGGCTTCCTTTATCTGTTAGAATGAGTTCTATACAAGGCATGGGGAAATACAGGGAATTCGTGACCACTCCCCTCTCCCAGCAGCTTCCAACCAATGACTGTAGGGAATTAGTGTATAATGCCTGCTCCCACTGAGTAAGACATTTCTGAGGCATATGTTCTGTGGTCATCTTCCAGAATTCCTCAGAGGGATCAATCTCCAGTTGTTCACAGTGGTAGCTAGTTCAATGCTGCAGGCCTGATTGATGGCCTATTGTACCCCATCTCACTTTCCACTTCTGCTAGTGTTTCCTAGGTTCACTTGCTAAATAAATTATTTACACTTGGATTCTTGTCTCAGGGTCGTCTGCTTCTGGGGGAACTCAAACTAAGAGAGAAAGGAAGACTCCTTGGTCTATGACAGGAAGGGTCCTGACTCTTGATATTTATCTTGTCTTGGCTCCCGAACCTCGTGGGGATTGTTCTTAGAACACCTGGGCTCCAATCCCGGGTCTTGTGGTCCTCTGAGCAGCTTCCTGTGCTGCTCAGCTACTTCCTACTCAGACCTCTGCAATATTGGCATTAATTCCATTTTTTACGAACCCCTCCTTCCAAGCTCTGTGTTCTTAGGAGTTGGGCTGTGGCCCACTAAGACGCATGTTAAACTTGACTTGACTTGCAGAGGAGGAGTATAAGCATGAAGGTCTGTGAGCCTTCTGAAGGGGCTAGTCACAAGCTCAGAAATTACTGTGCTCTTTTTTTTTTTTTTTTGTGCTTGCCTAAATATTTCAATTGCTTACCATTGGGTCCATGCTAATGCTTAAAATTGAGGATTTTCTGGTAGTTCCCCAGGTTTCTTATCTGGACCTGTTGAAGAAGCGTGGATCACTAGGTAACTTGGGACCTGCGTCTTTCCTAGGCTATTTACTGCCCATGATGAGGGCTATCTAGGCCCCAGCCTTAGGAACAGTGGGGTTTCTCAGTTCTTGCCTGGAGAGAGCACACCCTGCTTGGGTGTGGAGCGTAACTGACTGCTTTCAAGGCTCAAACTCAGCTCTTTGCTCCAGGGCAGACATTGAAATCCTGAGAAATAATAAACATCTTAATGATATTTCCTCTTTCCAGTATTGCCTGTCTCTTGGAACTGCTCTCTTCTTTTGAAGATGATTGGGAGAAGGGAGGGATAAAAGGAAAAATTTGGTTTCCTTGGTGGCCCAAGTGATGGTCTCACGCATCTGCTTTCCTCAGAGACCTCTTTAGCACCCCTGAAATGCGCTGAGATTTAGCCCTCTGTTGCTCTTCTTTAAAGTTGTAAAAATTTTCGATGCTTTCACTTTCCAAAAGCAGAATACCACGAAAATTTAGGATATGTTGAAAATGACATTACGAAGTTCATGACATCCCTTGTCAAAACCCTCCTGGGCAATTGAGAGGAAAGGGTGAACGGGCAGTTTGCCTTGATATGTCATCTGGGGGTTGCTGAATTAGGGGCCTTAGAAGGGATCTTATTACTTTAAAAAATGCCCACAGACAACGTGTGTAACTCCAGTCATGATGTTCTCCCTCCCCCCCTTTTTTAACCTTTTAAGATTGATTCAAGGAGCTAATGGGATTTAATTTCATGTTATTTTGGCAAAGCCAGTGCCCAGTCCTCTTTTTCCAGTTTCTACCAGACATTTCAGTGTGCCAATGGAGACAAAGGATAAGAGGAGAGAGGGCGGGGTTAATGAGCAAATTAAATGGCCTTTATTCCTTTCGCATGCTGGTGAATTTACAGCTGAAACTTCACAACAGACTCATTATTGTAACAACATCTGCATTTTATAATGCGCCCCGCGACAGCGGTTCTACCATTATCTGCTATGTTTTATAACATGTGCTGTGCCAAGCACCCAAGGCATGGTCAGGGGAGGCCTGCTTTCCTTGATGATTAGATTGATGGGATGGTCTCCATCTGAGGAGAGATTAGCAGGACTAAGGCTGTTTAGCTTGGCAAAGAGGTGAGAAGCAGGGGATGTGATAGGTGCATTATAGAAAATGATAAATTAAGAAAGGGAAGGCTTTGAGGGCCCCTTATTTGCCATTACAAAGACACTTAACACACTCTGGTCCCCACTCTGAGCATGTCATTAACCCAGGTAGTTCGAGGCTGTGAGGGGGCAGCGGGTCGCGCAGAGCCAGCCTCAGGGAAAGGCGTTGTGCTGATGTGAAATGTCTGGATGGATGTATTTATATGAAATAGCACCTATGGTTACATTAGCGAGGATCGGTTTACCGGGGCCATCCATCCTACTTTCGGGCATGGTGACAAGGCTGGCTATGCTTCCTGCTTCCGGGGGAGGGGGCCCCAGACGACTTGGCACCAGTCTCCTCTACAGGGTGTCTGGATTTCCAGCAGTCTTTTCTCCTTAAGAGATGAGAGAGAATCTAAGTATTGAATGGATGCAAATATTTGGGGTACCGCAGGGAGGGCATGCCAGGATGTTGCTGGTCCTTAGGAATTTAGTAAGGGCCAACTGAGTCTGCCTGTCTTGAATGGAAGTGACCTGGAAACTCTTGATTTTTATTATTCACTTGGGACTTCCTGTGTCTCTGTCCCCAAAGAGAACTGTCTCCTTTAAACACTGGAGTGTGCAAGCCAGCCCGCTGATGACAAGGGGCAGTACCTTTGATGGCTGTTAGCAATGGGTATTACTGGCAGTCTTGGGGGTCATTCCCAGCTTTTCACTGGCTTTTTTTTTTCTTCCTCAGTTTCCCCCTGGAAGAGTGTCATCCTAACCCCAGGCTCCCCGAGGGGGGTGGGAATTGTGGAGGGATCAGTATGTTAATGTCTAACGGGCACTTTGAAGTCTGCAGGGGCACAAGAGCAGCGCTCCCTGGGGGCACTCTTGCTGTAAACAACTCCAAACTGACCACCGGTGGTGAGTGAATTCTTCCTTGCTTCCTTCCACCCTTTCTTTCCCAGCAGCTTCTGGAGCAGCTAAAATACGACCTCCTTTGCAAAACAAATTTTCCACAACTTCCCTTTGATCTTTTCTTCCTCCCTTCCTTCCTCTCTCTATCTCTTCTTACCTCTTCCCTCCCTTTTTTCCTCACTATCATTTTTCCCCCTACATAATTCACAAACTTCTTTTCTGTATATAGAAAGTTTTTACATAGTAGGGAAACCAATTTTGGTTGAAGGATCGCTCTTTCTCTGAAATGGAAGTGCAGCAGGTCTGAATGGTGCTTCTCAGACCTCCAATGTTCTGGGCACTGCGGAAGAAACAGTGCCTTGTTTGTTTTATGTTTTTTTGCTGTGTGGCTTGGGCGAGTCACCTAACATTCTATGTCATTGTCTTCAGAAGAAGGTAAAGACTCATGTCTGACCACACACACACACACACACACACACACAGCCCCCAGAGACCCATGGCACCTATTCTCGAGATGCTGAAAAGGAACTTATGTGAGAAATTAGGATGGTCAGTGGAGGGGCTGGTGGAGCCCAGCTAAGTTTAGATCAGATGGAACATCTGGATAGCAGGCCATTGATAGGTGCTAAATGGCATGGGGAATATTATTTTAATCTTTGACCCAGTTGTGTTATTTATACTAATTAACTACAAAATAATATGCTGCTGAGCATTTGTAAATAGTAGAATTGATAAAGGCAGTAGTGAAACAGATTTTGTATCTATAGTCAAATTTTAAAAAGCCAAATGAAATGCATTATATAAGGGCAAAATCATGAAATCCACATGTGATGCACAGAACGCTGAGATTATACCTTATTATCATAGACTCTTGGCATTGGGAGGGACTTTATCATCATTTCATAGTCCTGGTCATATCTTAATGTACTTATGAGTGGTGTTTAAATCTTAGATCACAGGGGAAAATAACAAAAAGAGCCTCCGTTTAAGGCACCTGCAAAGAGAAAATGGAAAATATCATTCATGGTGTGTCTTTGTCCCTATGTGTGTGAGAAGGTGCATCAAGAGTCTCATTTCAAAAATAGTCCAGATGGCTTCCTGAGCAACATTCAATAGGTCTGTTATTTTGACATTTTTTAGAGGTCTAGAATAGGCATATGTTCTGAAGATTCATCATAAATGCTCATTTTAAAGTCATAATTAAGATTATGGTTAAAGATCAAATAAATCTTGATCTCCATTTAATAAATAGTCTGTTGGGTTAACCTGGACATCTTCTGCAGATATCTCTTACACTCCTTGATAGAGAAAAACTGTATTTCAAGAGGCAAAAATCTCCTTTGCAATGTATTTCTAGGTTCCCCTTCTCAGTTCCTTGTCTCTGTCTTCTTGTCTATCTCTGGGGCCATAGCCAGGAGTCCAAACTGGGGAGAAATGATGGAAGGTGTGGCAGGGACTCTCTGACCTCGCTGCCTCTCCTTCCACTCACAAGGGTGCAGGGTGTCCTGGGCCACCCACCCTGGTTTTATTTACTTCCAAGCCACAGTGAGGTCTGGGAATCACTCCCAGGTGGGTCCTTTTCCCTTGTGAGCAAGTCATCTCAAGGAGGCGGGAACCGCCTAGGGCACTGCCTTTGAGAGATGCGGCTGACTCCGTCTCAGTTCTCCAGGGTGGTCAGCCTGTAATTTCAAGATTTACTGGCCTCACTGAGATAGCCGCAAATGGGGCAACAAGGGTGATTACAAGAGGCAGCTCTGCTAATCCTCAGTTGCAAATGTGAGTTAGAAGCTAGAGAAGCTTCGTGCAAACATTTCCTGGAATTGCATAGGCTCTGTGTTCTTTTTGCTTTTATTTTCTTCTCCTTAAATAAGGATGGAAAAAGAGAGGTGAAGGGTGAGGAGGGGGAGGATGGGGGGCGGGGGGAGGGGAGAGAGAGAGAGCAAGCGCACCCAAGCTAGCTAGCAGACTGATTCTTATTTGATTTTATTGTGGCCACTAGGAATTAGAAAGTCTTTGAAGTTTAAATTATTTTAATGCTTTTTTGGTTTGTTTTATATTTGGAATTGGAAAAAATTAGGAAGCTGGATTCCTTAAGCTCATGAGAACCAACGTTGTAAGTCCTGCCAGTTCACAGCTGAAGATGGGCTGAACAGAATGATCTGAGGGGAAAATATCTCCAAACTGAGCGAAAGAAATGAAACTTCTGGGACTCCTGCCCTCCTCTGAGAGGTCTGGACCATGAGTGAGTCCTGGTTGTTGTTGTCCCCACTCTGAGTGCGTCTGGAGGGAGCTCTGCTTCATATTGTGCTTATTATCCTTAGAGAACCTTCCCCAAGCACACAGGAATGCTAACCCCATGTGCTGTAGGAAAGTGACAAGAGACAGCCCAGGCTTCTGGAGATGGTTCCTGGCCTTTGCCATCTACTTGCCCTTCTGGTCTTGGCTTCTCTGGAGGCAGAGGTCATTAACCTGGCTAGGAAGGTTCTTAGAATAGAGCTGACCCCAGAGGAAGAGAATAGCATTGGGCTGTTCGCCTTCGTTCTTAGTTTCTAAATGTTTAAACCCACCCCAGACTCTTTCAATGAGCTTGTCCAAACAGACCCCTCACTGAGACCACTTCTCACCCTGGGGGGCAGTGGGAAACTGCTCTAAGGTCAGGCCATCTGCATTCCCTTCTCTTGAAAGGTCCGTCTCTTTAAATGGCCTTGTGGTTTTAAGACTACCGTCCCCCCACCCCCCTGCCCGTCAAGACTCTCTGTGTCCACCTTCTGTCCTGAAGCAGGCCACTTCCCGCCTCCCTATTCCTGGGAGTTTGCCTCTGCAGAGTGGCATCCTGACTCCTGCATGGGCTGCCTTGCAGGAAGGCTCTAAGTCCAGGTTTCCTGTCTTCCACAGAGAACTCCTCCATGGAGGCAAGGCAGTGCAGTGACCATTAATAACAGTAGTTGTGACAACCAACCTTTCCATGTCCATCTGACCCTGGAGTAGAGCAAGCGCCCAGGGAGGGGATGAAACTTGCCTTTTTGGGGTCACCGATGATTTTAAGCTACTTATTTTTAAAAAAACAAGAGACTTGAGAAGAGCTTTTTACCTCCCTTTTAGCTGCCTAAAGAAATTCAGATAGAAAAACCTGCTTGAATGAAGAGAGCTATCATCTTAGTATAATACAAACTAAGTGTGGCAGGCAGGGAAGAGCCTAGGACTGGGTTGATTGGACACCCCTCTGTGTTCCTTTGTTTCTGGGTGGCCCAGAAAGTCCAGCGAGAGTTTACCACTGTTTGCTTTTTCTCATCTACCTGTAAACGGCCTTTGTTGTAGCCGCCAGCCCCCCGAAAGACACATGGACTACCAGAACTCACTGAGTGAGTTATAGGAAACACTCTTCATTCAGCCAGCTGGGTCTGCCAGGGTTATGCAGACCCCAAATTAAGCAGCCCCGAAATGTAGAGGTACAGGGTTTTTAAGCCCAAAATCCCATTCTTTATTCTGTCTAAACACAAAGGTTTATCTTTCTTCTATTCATTACCTGTCAACTCACAGGTCAGGTGCGTAAGCAGGGGTACAGAAGCAGAAAGCTTATTATTAGAATGTTATGTTCCTATGGGTGACAGGTTATGTTTCCATGGACATAGCCATGTTCCCATGGACACAGCCAAGCAGTAACTTTCCTGCAATAAAGTTTTAGCAGTCATTTTTCAGCCATTATACCTTCTTGCCCTTTGAAGTCCAAATCGCTATACCCCCATTTCTTCTTAGCTCAAGAAGGTATAGAGGCCTCAATTGACCATCTCTCTTCATGGCCCAAATTCTTATTGAGCCCTCATATGTACATACTTAGTAAATTTCGTTATTTTCTCTGGTTAATCTGTCTCACGTCAATTTAATTCTTAGGTCAGCCAGAAGATCTAAGAGGGGAAAGAGGGAACATTTTCCCTCCCCTACAAACTTCACCGAGAATTCTCCCCTATTACTTCAGAAGATAAATGGATGGACTTGAATAAGAAAAGCAGTTCTTACTGAAATATCTGATATTATCCCTCTTTGCTTGAGTGAACAGGTTACAAAGTGGCAATTTCCAAAACTTAAGCCCAAGAATAATTTTGTCTTGATAGAAGTGAGTTTGTGGAAGGTGTCTAAGGACAAAACAGCTTATCCTTGAGTTAGTGTGTCAATACCAAATCCCTGGAAATCAAGTAGACACCTGTGGAACAGAAGCAGGGCACCCGTTTTGAGGCAAGTGGATCTGAATCAGATGTTGTCTCTATCACCTATCAGCTGAGAGATCCCAAGTAAGCCATGCCAGCTGTATTTGCTCAGTTTCTTTTTCTGCCATGTGGGAATGATGGCAACTTGTACTCAGTGCACCGTGAAAGTTATAGTAGAGGAACAGATGATGAGATTCCAGAACATCACCTGGCAGGCAGCAAACAATTAATAAATGCCAATTAAAACTGGGTTTGAATGAATGAATGACTCTTCTCTCATGACCTTATAGTACTAAATACTGGTAGTCTAGTGTCCTCTGCATGGATTTGTCTTGTCCAGGAGGGCTCCCCAACCTTGCACATTTAACAATAAAAGGTCAAGTGAAAGCTTTTACTAAAAGCCATGCCAAACTCTGAACTCCAAACCCACTTATTGGCACCCGAAACTGAGTCGCTCACCTCTTCTTATGTCTTTTTCTTTTTAGCTAGCATTTATTGGTCATGGTTTTCCAGCCCTTTTAAAATTTAAAACCACAAAAAAAACACTTTAACATATAGCATCTCATTTAATTTTAGATGACACTTGTGAGGTATGATGATTCATTTTATGTGTCAACTTGATTGGGTCAAAGGTTCTCAGATATATGGTCAAACATTATCCTGGATGTGTCTATGAGGGTGTTTTTGGATGAGATTAACATTTATATTGATAGACTGAGTAAGGCAGGTGCCCTCCCTAATGTAGGTGGGCCTCATCCAACCACTTGAAGTCCTGAATAGAATAAAAAAGCTGACCCTCCCCTGAGTAAGAGAGAATTTTTTCTCCTTGATGCATTCAGACTGGGGCATTGACTTTTTCATGCCTTCAGACTTGAACTGAAACTTCGGGTCTTCCTGGGTCTTCAGCCTGCTGACCTTCAGACTGTAACTACACCATCAAACCTCCGAGATCACCAGCTCGCCGACTCATCCTGCAGATCTTTGGACTTGTCAGCCTTCATAATTGCGTGAGCTAATGCCTCATAACAGCTCTCTTATTCTATATCCCATTGGTTGTCTGGAGAACCCTGACCAATGCATGAGTTTAGGACTGTAGTAGGTGCATGAATTCAAATCCTGCCTGCACCACTTTTGAACTATTTGAAGCTGGGTAAGTTTCTCACCCCTCATGCCTCAGTTTTGTCATCAGTAAAATAGATAAAATAATTGTACCTGCCATTTAAGTTATTGTGTTAGTAAATAATAAATGCCAATGCTAAGATCAATGCTCAGTTCACAGGAGATGCTCAGTAAGTGTTATTGTTATGACATCTGACAAGCTCAGAGAGGTTAAATTAACTGCCTCAAGCCACACAGCTCCTGGCTGATTCAAGACCATCCCCTATCCTTTGGACCAACTTCATTCACAAATGCTTCCTCCACCATCAAAGGACCTCACCTTAGGGAGTGGCTGGACTAGAGCAGAGCCTGGTTGAATCTCCTTTGTTTAGCTGCATGGTCATGTGTGTGGCCTTGGCATGGAAGCAGCTGTTACCCCTGGCCCCCACCACGCTTTGTAAGATCAAATGCAACTACGCAGCTTGCCTTTGCCCTTCCAGGGGTATGCTTTCATTTGTTCCTCAACCTCTTGCCCTCCCCATAGCCCTCTGGGCAGCCAGCTGGAGTTATTTCCCAGCTATAGTAGCAGGCAGTGTTCCCAAGCTATTGTGTCTGGGTTGTACAGCGTGTGGCTTGGGTGGCGCAGGACTGAGTAGAGAACACACTGCTAGGTCCTGGGGGGTAGGTGAAGGGAGGAAACCACACAGCTCAGGCCTTGAGATGCCACAATCAAATGGGGGAAGTAGGGCATTCCAAGGAAAGACTCCAGAATAGAATTTAGAATTTAGCAGTCTGGACACACAGACATATAGCATGACACATTCTTCTTACTCAGATAAATGATAGGTAAGGCTTTACTTAAGGCACCTAAATGGACATAACAAATCTAAGTGATACCAGGAGGAGGTGTGCTGAGGACTGTTTTGAAGAATAGATATAATTTAACAGAGTAAATGAAAAATTACACATGCAAATTTCTTCAGTAATTATAATTTTCACTATAAAATTAATAGTAATAATAATGTCTATTTATCGAAGACATTATGAGTCAGGTGTACAGTGTACCCTTGTACAGAATCTTTCATGCATTAGTTCACTTAACCTTTTCATTCCATACAAATTTCTTCAATTATTATAGTGAATGTTCATAAAAATAGCAGTAGTAATGACAACCTTTGATTGACCATTTACCATGGGCCAGATGCCCAAATACTGTGCTCATCATCTTTACATACAGTACCACATTTAGCCAACCCAGCAGTCTTGGAGGTAGGCATTAATACCTGCATTTTACATATGTGGCACTTGAAGCACAGAGGGGTTGAGCGACTTGCCCCAAATCACACAGGTGACATAAGTGGCAGAGCCCAAATTTGACCTCATAGAGTCATGCTGGTGTTGAGTATTGTAAGAAGATTGAGTCCTTGTGCTCAAAGAGTTTTTAATTTAGATGTGGTGCTTACAAAGAATATTAATGCCCTAAGGTGAATAGAACCATCAGCTGGATAGAGATTCTCCTCTGGTAAGTTTTTTGGCATATTAAGACCTGGATTTGCATAAAAGAATTGACAAAGAGTCTTACTGATAAGTTCGTTTCCTAAACAGAATTATTTTACTTGCTTTTCATTATTAATATGCACTGGCAAAATGCCAGTCCATGTTAGTTTTTTTTCCACTCAGTTTGTAACGCTGTACCTGCTTGTGGGGAGCAGCTTCTATCATGGCCCTTAATGATCGCCACCTCTTGGTACTTGGACTCCGGTGTAATTCCTTCTCTAGAGTGTGGGCTGGACTGGGTGACTTGCTTCTAATGAATAGAATACAGCAAAAGTGCTAGGATGTCACTTTGGTGATTAAGTAACAAAAAGACCAGCTTCCATCTTGTTGGCTCTCTGTCTCTTGCTGGTATTACCTCTGCCCTCTTGTTTGCTCCCTCTGAAGAAGCCATCTGCTATATTTGGAGCTGCTTTATGGAGAGGCCTATATGGTGAGGAACTGAGGGCCTCCTCTGGCCAGCAGCTAGAGAGTAATTGAGTCCTGCTAACAATCATGTGTGTGAGCCTGGAAACAGATCTTTCTCCAGGTGAGCCTTGAGATAAGAGCACAGCTCCTGCTGACACCTTGATTGCTACCTGGAGAGACACTGCAGCCGAGATCCAGCTAAGCCATGCCCAGATTTAGAAACTGTGAGATAATAAATGTTGTTTCAAGCCATTAAGTTTGGATAGTTTATTATGCTGCAATAGATAACTAAACAGACTCTAGAGAGAACCTATCTCTGGCAGGTTGCTTTTACATGGTCTTCACCTTTGTCCCATAGCCCTTCCCACTTGTGCCCTTTCCCAAAAACGGACCAAAAAAACCCATTGTGGTATGTGAAATGGCAAGCTCTCTCCTTGATTAATTCGCCAGTGGTCAGCTATCAGTCCTCATCTTTTTGGACCATTCAGACTGATGTAGTTGATCACTTCTTCCTGCCTCACACACTTTCTTTACATGTCTTCAGGTAATCATGCACTCCTGGTTTTCCTCCTATTTTACTGGTGGCTTCATCAGCTTCGTTTCCTAATTCATTCTCTTCTTACCAAACCATTGACCCTGGAAGGCTTCACATTTCAGGCTTCAGTGTTTGTTTCTCCTCTGTGGACACTCACTGACTTGGAGATCACCTTCCATTGCATGACTTCGAATGCTCTCTAGATGGCAAAAATTCTCAATTTATATTTCAAACGCTCTGACTCAAGACTTGTATAGCTAATTCTCTATCTGAGATCTCTGCTTAGAGATCTAGTAGATATTTCAAATTCAATGTGTGCAAAGTGAATCCTGATTTCCCCCTCAAAACCTGCTCCTTCTCTAGCTATTCCCATTTGAGTTGATGACAACTCTAGCCTTTCAGTTGCTTAGGTCAAAAACCTTGGACTCATCCTGACTCCTCTTTTTCATACTCTCCATCTAATCTGTCAACAAATCCTGTCAACACTATCTTCAAAATATGTCTAGAATTCAATCTCCTCTCATCACCTCTTTGGATACCATCCTGATCCAAGTGGTCTCTCCGCTTCTCCCTTTATTTCCTCCAATATGTTCTCTGTGCAGCAAGCACAAAGGTTCTTTCAAAACCCCAAGTCAGTTCAGGTCACTCTTCTTATCCAGACTCTCCAATTCCAAGATGCTACATAGAATGTTCTTGCTTACTCTGCTCTAGCCACAGTGGCCCCTGGCTGTTCTTGGAGAAATTGCCTGTTAAATTCTTTCCTCAGGTCTTTGTCCTGGCTGTTCCTACTGCCTGGATATTCAACATGTTCAACTCCTTCACCTCCTTTAGGTCTTTCTTCAAAATGTCACCTTCTCATTGAGGAGAAAGTAAAAATTACAACTCTAACTACCAGTATTCCTAATTTCCCTTACTTTGATATACTTTTGCTTTTCTTCATTGCACTTTCACCTTCTAACACATTGTATTATTTACTTTTTAAAAGTTATGTTTGCCAGGACAATTAGGTAAGAAAAAGAAATAAAAGGCATCCAAAAAGGAAAGGAAGAAGTAAAATGATCTCTATTTGCAGATGACATGATATATAGAAAAATCCTAAGAAATTCACTAAAATAATCATTAAAACTAATGAATGAGTTCAGTGAGATTGCAGGATACAAGATCAATATATAAAGATTATTGGATTGGAGAATCCAAAAATAAAATTAAGAGAACAATATTTCAATAATGTTTAATGTTGAACAATATTCCATTTACAATATTATCGAAGAGAATAAAATACTTAGGAATGAATTTAAAAAAAAGTATAAGACTTGTACACTGAAAACTAGAAAATATCATTGAATGAAATTAAATGCGAAGACACCTTGTATTCATGTGTTAGAAGACTTAATATTGTTAATAAATGGCAATAATAAATGGCAATACTTAATAAATGGCAATACTCACCAAATTGATCTACAGGTTCAGTGTAAATCCTATCAAATAACAATGGCCTTTTTGGGGACAGAAATAGACCAGCTGATTCTAAAATTTGTATGGAAATTCAAGGTTCCCAGAATAGCCAAAACAACATTGAAAAAGAAGAACAAAATTGGAGGACTCACAATTCAAAATTTCAAAGTTTTCAAAGCTATAGTAATCAAGAGAGTGTGATGTTGACATAATGTTTGGTATATAGATCAATGGAACAGAATTGGAAGTCTGTAAATAAACCTTTACATGTTTGTTTACCAAAATCAAATCAATGATGAAAACTCTTTTTAACCAGTGGTGCTGCAATTAGATATCTACATGCAAAAGAGTAAAGTTGAATCCTTGCCTTATGTGATATACAAAAATTAACTCAAAATGCATTGTAGATCTACATCGTAAGCACAACTCTAAAACTCTTAGAAGAAAACATAATGGTTTATCTATGTGACTTTGAGTGAAGCAAAGCTTTCTTTTGTGACACCAAAAGTGTAAATGACAAAAGAAAATATAGATGAATTGAAAATCAAAATGGAAAAACTTTTGTTGCAAATGATATTATGTGGAAAGTGAAAAGGAAACCTACAGAATGGGAGAAGATATTTGCAAATCCTGTCTGATAATATCCACAATATATAAAGAATTCTTATAACTCAATAACAACAATAAAACCACAAACGAATCAATTAAAAATGGGCAAAGGACTTAAATGGCCATTTCTCCAAAGAAGATTTATGAATGCCCAAAAAGCACATGAAAAGATACTTAATCAACATCATTAGTCATCAGGGAAATGAAAATTGAAATCCCAACACAATATCACTTCTTACCTACTCAGAAGGCTGTAATTAAAAACAAACAGACAAAACAAAAACAAACAAAAAGTGTTGGTGAGGATGTGGAGAAACAGAAATTGTTGGTGGAAATGTAAAATGGTGCAGTCACTGTGGAAAACAGCTGGTGGTTCCTCAAAAGGCTAAAGGTAGGATTACCAATTATACATGTAGGTATGTACCCTGAAATATTGACATAGGTACTCAAGTACTTGTATATGACTGTTCACAGCAGCACTATTTTTGACAACCAAAAGGAATAAAAACCCAAATGTCCATCAACTGATCAGTAAATAATTAAAATGTGGTGTACCTATACAATGGGATATCATTTGGCATTAAGAAGGAACAAACGATATGTATCACAATATGGATAGACTTGAAAACATTATGCCAGTCACAAAAGACCACATATTGGATGATTTCACTTACATGAGATGTCCAGAATAGGCAAATCTATAGAGACAGAAAGTAGATTAATTGTTGCCAGAGGCTGAAGTGAGGGAGAAAATGGAATGGGGAGTGACTGTTAATGCGTACATGATCTCCTTTTGGGGTTATGAAAATAATGGCTGCCCAACTCTGAATACAATAAAAATTATTAAATTATACACTTTATATGGATGAGGTTTCTGGTATGTGAGTTATATCTCAATAAAGCTGTTTAAAAGAAATTATACTTGTTGTTTATTTTTGTTTATTATGAGTGATATACAATGGCAGGATCCTTGTTCACTCATGTATTCCCAAGCACATGGAATATGGCCAGGTGTTCAATAAATATTGACTATATGAATAAATATAGAAAGGTTTGTGTTGACTTTTTGATTTCCAAACAATACAAATACCCTTACATTGGGCACTATTTTTACCTATGGTCCATCATATAAACTGTGTAAAGGAATTAATTTGCTATCTTCCTGAGTTGGAATTTTGATCAGAGATAGTGGAGAAAATAAAAGAACTCTGGTAGATGACTGGCCTCAATGGGACAGAAAGTAGGATGGGTTCTGGCCATGAGGGCTGGGCCTGGTTTCACAAGAACAGCAAATTTTACCATTTTCTAAATCAGAAGGTATAGACTGGTGACCCAGGAGCCAAATCTGGTCACAGACATGTTTTCAAAGCCCCTGCTATGTACATCTGCCATCTATGTGTAAATTACTGTCTTCTAGCTGACAGTACTTTCAGTCTGGTGCTAAGGTGCAGGACTTGGTGGGAGAAGCTTGGCTGGATTTTAACCTCAGTGTACTCCCTCTCATGGGGGACCTTATGGAATGGCCCTGTGTGTTTATGAAATCTTGAATTGGTTTCAAGATTCAAGTGTACACAGCTTATATGGGAAATGATCCTAGGAAATATCAGTGGAGGACTTGGGACAGGAGAGAGAAAAAGGATGGAGGACAGTTAAGGGCTGATAATCAAATTTGTTAACCGTGAGCTTAATCCTGCTGGAAAGTCTGGAAATCATTGTAGGACACTAGCCTCAGAGTTATTCCAGTAACAAGGAGAGAGCTGGGGCATTTATCCACCAAATTCTATCAGTAATTCCCTGACAATTCCTGCCTCTTCCCAAGGAAGAGAGGTCTTTCAATGTTTCAGAGAAACCCCCAGACACAGAGATGCAGTTACTGGATGTCAGCTTGCACACACTGAAGTGGTAAGGCCCTAAGATTTGGGGCTGGCACCTATTGTTCCTCTTTGGTTGCCAATATTTTAAAAGTGGAGAGCTTTTTCTAGCTTCTCAAGGGAAAATGCGAAGGCCTGTCAAGACTGGGCTGTTTCTCTTTGGCAGCTCCTTGTTGGCCAGGCCTCCTTAGAAGGGACCTCTTTTTCAACCCATCAGTGGCCCCCTTCCAGCCTGGTACACTTGTTCACATCTCCTACAAGGCCCTGGTGGGCACTTGCATTTTTGATTCTTTCCTGAGGCCACAGAACTTCTAGCCCAAAGTGCAAGGGTGATGGCTGAGTTGATGGGCCCTGTGAAAAGTTGCATAAAGAAAAGAAAGATATAAATGGACTTTTTTTCATTTTCCCCCAAAGAGCTATGACCTGCATATGCTTGACTGTTGTGAGAGTGTTGAAAGTTCTTGCCAGTATTTTCATATATGTAGCTCCTTCTAGCCCTCCCAAATCTAGGAGGGGCCAGGGATTTGATTGGGGGCCCTTTCGTGCATGACCGACCCTTGGACTCGCATGACCAAACCTGAGATGCTGGAAGACTCAACAGGCCGGCCTTGTGTGAAGCCTCTGGTCTGGGCTTGGCTTGAGGCCAAGGCTTGGTGGTGCATGTCTGCTGGAGAAATCTGCTGACGCTGCAGGATCTGGGCCTCCTTGGTGCAGAACAGAGCCAAGTAGGGGTCCTTGTACCAGATTCTCAGAGAGCGGTGCCTATTAGTAGCCAATTGGGCATCACAATAATTAGTTGCCATGGAAAGTAGTGTGAATAGATCGTCTTCATAAACTACCTCCCCATCTAGCATTCAGAGTCAGTCTTTTAACTTAGTCTGTGCAAATACAGAAAATCTGACCTCGGGCCCCTGTGGTTTTGGTGCTGGCCTCTATCTTTGTGGCCCTCTCTCAAAATACATGGTTGTTCCCCAGGGTGGGTCTTTTTTTCAGGTATTTCTTTCATCTTTCCTGGGTCTCTCTATGTGGTATGTCTAGCATGTCAATTTCAGAGTCGTGGGACTTCTTAAAAAGGGATTCAGAAATCCCTAGAGGCATGTCCCCAGAAGGAGAGAGCCTGGCAGATGCTGTGCTGCCATTTGTGATCTAGCCTTAGAAATCTCGTGGCATTACTTCCATGTACTCCACTGGTGGGAGTGGTCACAAAGTCCTGCCCAGGGTCAAGGGGAAGGGACGTGGACTCTGCCTTTTGATAGAGGAGTGGTAAGGTCTTGGAAGAACATGTGGGAGGGGAAATACTGCTGCAGTCGTTTTTGGAAAATGCCATCTGCCACAATCTCCTAACTGGGGCCCTAGGCTATGGGGTGCGGTGTAAGCCCAGGGATTCCATAATGCTGGAGCTCCGTGGGCCCTTTGCCACAATGAGTTACTAGAACTGGTGAGCCAAAATGAGACGACCATTATGCTCCCCATGTCCCTGGGGTGTGGTGGTGTTTGGGGTTTGGAGCTAGCTGTGAGTTCTGTCACCAAAGATTTTTTAAGTGAACAAATGGGAGAAATACTAGAGTCCAGTCAATAGTGATTGAATTTCTGGGACTTACTAGATAACAGACCTGCCCCTAACATTAGCAGGGCTGGAAGCAAGAGTATACATGGAGGCCTATCTACCAGATGTTTAAATATTTACAGTTTACAAATATTTGCATTGTATTTATACAATTTATAAACTGTTAAATAAATATCTTATCCTGCCATCTTGGTAAATGCCCTTTAACATAACCTAGAGAGCTCGATTTGAACTGGGATTTCTTGGATTCCTGAGAGTTTGTGAGTAGGGGAAGTCCAGTCCTCAGCCTCCATGCAAACTCTGCCACCTCACTCTCAGCTGTGTTCCACACTGCAAAGGCTCTGAGTATACGAGGGTGAGCACCCTAGCTGGCACCTTTAAGCTCCACTACACATCCTGCAAACAGCTACCTCTTGGTCCGTTCTTGGGCCTAAAATGTACACCCATAGGCCATCATGGAGGTAGATCAGGGAAAGTTCCCACAAGTCCTGGAAGCTGGCCTAGGGGCCCTCTGGGCGGGGAAAGCTGGGTCCCAGGCACTGAGAGTGGGGTTTCCGTGGGCTGAGTGGCTGCTCCTCAGCCTGTGATCTCCTCACTCATTTGGAGTGGGGGTGGGGTGGGGGAGTTAAACGGCCAGGAAAGGGCCAGATGGGTCCTTTAAGTATGTGCGAGGCCCAAGGCAGGGCCCCCCCTTGCCAGGTCCATCCGTGTCTAGCTTGGTGTCTGACTCACCCGGTTGCAGGTGCGCTGCTGCTGATGGCCTCGGGGGTGTGCTTTTTGGGTAGATTTGGACAGATTTCCACAGGTAAGTGTAATGTAGCACTTGTACATCTTCAGTGTTTGTGAAGATAATACATATTTTGTTATTTTTAGTTCTAATAAGTAGGGGAAAGTTGTAAATAAGGTGGATTCTTGGACAGTAGTCCTGGTGATTGCACAAAGCTCCCTTGAGAAACTCCTGGTAACGATAACTGCCACTTACGCAGGCATTGTGTGAATGCTGTCCATGTGCTGTTTCCTTTAATCTGTCACAACTCTAAGAGGCAGTTATTATTACTTTCCACATTTACAGATGAGAAAACTGGGATTCAGAGAGGTTAAGTAATGTGCTCAAGTTCACACAGCCAGTGAGTAGCAATTTCAGGATTTGAATCCAGATGTCTCTCACAAGCTCTCAACCGTCACACTGGAGGAGGTCTTGATGTGAACCACGTTGTTTTGCTCTCAGTTATTGACTGGTGGGTTCCTGGGAGCCTCTTCTTCCGGGTATAGGATAGCCTTGGATGCACAAAGCAAGCCACCAACTGGTTTCCTGCACACCTCTACCTGAAACCTGCATTTTGCATCTAGGCCTTTCCTCAGGCTGAGTCTTTCGTGAGAGGAAGCTGCAGAGCTGAACTAAAATGCACAATGCTTTTGTGATGTGGAAATATGCCAGCTAAAGAGGAGAAGAAATTTTTTCTGTTTGGATCCCTGCCAAACCAATTCAAGGAATACATAAAATTTAAGTCTTTGATTTCCCTTATTTTTGTTTCCCCTCTGCATTTGGCTTTCCCAGGAGCAGCCTCTCATTCCATTTACTATTATCTTTGATTGAATTATGAAACTGGAAGAATTTGCAGAACTAGCCAGAGTAAATGGGTCTTGCTAACCCTGTGGTTTGAAGGTCGAATCAGCAAACACTTGGGTGAGAAAAGTCCAGGGCTAATTTTATTATGGCCCCTATTTGTAAAACTTAGGTGAGAAAAATTATATTAGTAACCAGGAAAAGATACCTTGAGTGGTTTTCCTATTTCATTTATTCCAGCCCACTCTATAGTGCACTGCAGAAACCCAACTCTCTGGTGAGAAAGTATCTACCCCTCTGATCCAGTTTTTTTCATCTGGAAACATTACTCTTTATTTAACCTCGCAAATGTTCTTGGTGTATTAGCAAGTCGGTTTGAGACAGACGCTCTGCCTCAAAAGAATAGAGTTCCCAGGCCATAGTTATTTTCATCTTGCTGTTACTTGAAAGTCTATGGATGCATTGTATGCTTGACTCGGAAATATCTGATATCCCGTGGCAATGCTATGAAGAGTAGAGTCAAAAAAAAGTCTATAAGGTAGATTGCAGAATTGCTTGCAATTGGTTACCCTTCCCTATACGTATGTCCTTTTCCTTCTGAGTAGACATGGAGAATATTTTCCTGCCTCAATGATGCTGGGTTTGGCTGTTTGACTGGATGCAAACAAAAACTTGAATGCTTGTGCGATTAGGTCTGTCTTCTTGTGTCTATTATCATCATGAGAAGGTGTCCTGGATAGCCTGTTCAGCCCTAAAGAAAAGGAAATGTGAGGAACAGACCCAAAACAAACCTGTAGCCTGGAATCAGGCTCAGCACAGAGTTCACTTGACCACAGATAGGTGAGCTGGAAGGCATAATAAATGCTTATTGTTGTATCCACTGGTTTGGAGTGTTTTGTTTTGCAACAATATTATTGCAAAAGCTAACAGATACGGTCAGTATTAGATTCTCAAGAGAAACAGAACCAATAGGATATAGATAGACGATAGATAGATAGATAGATAGATAGATAGATAGATAGATAGATGACAGATAGATTATGAAGGATTGACTTAGGTGATTTCCAAGACTGAGAAGTCTGCAAGCTGGAGGCCCAGAAAAGCCAGTGGTGTAGCTTCAGTCTAAATCTGATGGCCTGAGAACCAGGAGCTCTGATATCTGGAAGCAAGAGAAAATGGATGTCCCAACCCAGGCAGAGAGCAGACCAGCCCCTCAGCAGCCTTTTTATTCTTTTGGGGCCCTCAGTAGATTGGATGATGTCCACCTACATTAGTGAGCATGATCTTTACTTAGTCTACAGATTCAAATACTAATTTCTTTTGGCAACATCCTCACAGACACACACACAGAAGTCATGTTTTACCAGCTATCTGGGCATCCCTTAACCCAGTCAAATTGACTCGTAGAATTAACCATCACACAGTCCCTTAGAGACTAGTTAAATTCATATCCTTTATTCTGTTAGCACAATTTGGGAAAGCGAGGATGCCCACACTATGGCTCCACTACACAGCTTTGACGAGTGTCCAATTGACCCAACTAGATCAGCAGTAGCTCTTCTGGAAGACACTCAAATGATCTGATAATATAGAATTTATGGATAACTTCTAAGACTGAACAATGGCCATCTGATAAAGTTTGCCTGGCAGGGAGGGGAGGGGATGAAATGCAACAGTCATGAACATGGCTGTGAAGTTCACGGCTGAGGTAAAATCATGAAATAAATACCGGGAGAAAAAAAAGGAACATTGTATGTATATTATTCAGGACTAAATTTCTCAAGACTCTACCTTCTGGGAGGTGAGTGAATGGTTTGAGTGTGTGTGCCTGTAGGGCTGTTTTTCTTGATCCTTTTTACTCTCTGCCTGTAGATTTATTAGAAAAGATTATTTCTGTTGCAAACTAGTATTTGAAATGACTGCCTGAAGCCACACTGTGACAAGTTTGGCCTCTGTGCCTGGGCCTCTATTTTCCTCTTTCCTTATTCATTCAGAATCCTGGCTGTATATCTCATCTTGGTCCTTATGAATTGAAAATATATTTCTCTCTAGCTGAGGCTCTCTCCTGAACTCTGATATCTTATATACAACTGTCAACTCGAGAATTTCACCAATAGGTATAACAGTTACCATCCACTGAACACCTCCAAATTGCATATTCATCCCCTCAATGATTCCTGCCCCCCTTTCCATCTTGATGAATAGAAATTCCATCCTTCTGATTGTTCAGGCCAAAACCAAAAAGTTATTTTGACTTCTATCACCCTGTGTTCAATCTGTTAGAAAATCATGTGGCCTCTGTTCACATGTACCCAGAATGCACCACTTCTCAGTGCCACCAAGGCCACCCCACTGGCCCAGGCTACCATATCTTCCCAGATTTTCCAGCAGTCTCCTAACTGATCTTCCTGCTTAAACCCTAAGCCCCTTTTGTCTAGTCTCAACACAGTGGCCAGAATGATTTAGTTAAGATGTATTTCTGATATGTTTTCTGTCTCTGCTTCCTTTTTCACTCACAGTAAATGACCAAGTTCCTGCTTTGGGGAATACAAGACACCCACATTCTCTCTGCCTTCTGTTCCCTTTGTTCTCCTCTTGCTCCCTTCACTTAGACCCCTGGGCTTCTTGCTTTTCCTTGAGCATGTCAAGATTGCTCCTTCACACTTGCCATTCCTGCTGCCTGGAATACCTTTCCTTCCACAGGACTCAGCACGGCTCCCTCATTCTTGCTTTCAGGTCTTCACTCAAAAATCGTATTTTCGGTGAGGAAGGTATTCAATAAATACTCGTCAGGTAAATGAATGAGTTGGATTGCTTCATATTAGAATTAATTCTAAATTAGCATTGCAGGGTCTTTGGGCTGATGTTCCCTATTTGATGTCGAACTCTGCCCCAGGCATGAATCCAGCCATCCCACACCACCTCTGTCAGCATCCAGGCTGATGATTGATGCTCCACTTACCAAGTGCCAGGTCCTGTGCCCACCGCTTCTTCTGCCCGATCTCACCCAATTCTCCAACCACCTCAGAAGCCACGTGCTCTTACTGGCAATACCGGTGATGCCCCTGTGCCGAGTCCTGGGCTCTTCCAAGCCACGCTCCTGGGCTCATCTTGCATGAACTCATCTAGGCTTGAACAATGCTTCCTGCACTCTGGCCCTGACTTAACAGGAAGGAGGGTGATCCTCTTTATCTGACTTCCATGGCCCCTGGGTGATTTGAAGTCCCAGGGTAACTTGGGAAAAAGATGGGCCCCGAGCTAGACGGAGACACCCAAGAGGTGACAAGAGCCTCCCTCAGTGCTTGGCTCTCTATTTGCTGAATCGATGAGGGACCTCTTGGCAATGCTACCCAGAGGAGGCTGCCTGGTACTAGATAGCAGAAAGTGAATGGAGTCATAGAAATGAATCTGCTTACACTGTTTTTATAGCAACAATGTTTGGTCAAAGTCGGAGCAATGTAAAAACTAGTCCAAGTAACTGGAGGGGCCTGGGTGGTCTCTGAACTCCAAGGGAAATAACTATATGTAATGGGGTGAAATTGAGCAAAGGAAAATGCTCTCACAGGGAAGCTGATTATATGGTGCCATTGGGTCCTAAGGAAGTGGTAAAATCCCCTCACTGAAGTCATTTTTGACTACTTTGGGCAAGTATTCATCAGGCACAGAGTGGAGGTGGGGAGAGGCTGCCTTGGGGAGTGTGTGGCTTCCTCTCTCTCCTTACATTCTCTGGAAGGCAGTTGAGACTTTTTCATAAAAGGAACCTAGTTTTAGACCAGAGTTTGAAAGTTCGATCTGAAAAAGGATTTTAGAGAAATCGTGCAGAAACTTTTTAGTATTTCCTGAGTTTATATAATCAGGAAACAGGAATGTGTTTGTTTCTCTTCTGTGAAAATAACCTAGAAGCATCTCAGCATTGGTGGGGAGGCATACATTGTGCTTAAAAAACAGCAAGCCTTCTGGAGGCTGGCAGGTCCCCCTGAGTCTTCTCAGAAACTCAAATGGAGTTTGTGCTTTTATTTTCCATGTGTGGATCAAGGTCTCACGGGATTCCTGGTCAGGGATTTCTACTTAGGTTTGGGGTAAGAACAGAAGACAATGGCACAGAGATGTCTACTTTATTGGCATGCATGTGAGGGTAAGTGGTGAAGAGGATTATTTCTCCCCAACTTGTTCAAGAATACCAAGGACTTGTCATGACAGCCTTTGGGCCAAATTCGGTCACTGGTGTGTTTTGCTTGGCCCATTCCGGGTTTTTAGAAAACTCTGAGCCAACATTGAAAAATCAGGAGATTTCACATAAATATCTGAAATTTTGGAATGTCCTAGCAATTTCAAAGGCCTATGAATTCCAGTGCACACTCCAGTGTGGTGACAATCAGTGGCACTCCTTTTTGATGAGGCCATCACTCTCTAGCTAACCTCGGTCCCCACCAGGTGGGCCTCATATATTGACATTTACTATCTTATCCCAGGAGAATTTAAATTTGCCATTCTTGAGATAAAGTAATCCTTTATTTCAAGATGTGAACATGGGAATTTGGAAACTAAAGCAGTTGCTTCATAGCTCAAATAAATTGTACGACAGACCAAGGGCTGTCAAGCTGAGAGTAGTGCCTCAAGAGATCTGTGCAAGGATGAAAACAAATAACACCCTGACCTAAGTTGGGTTTCTTAGAAGCAGAGCCCAAACCGACGATTCATGTGTAAGAAGTCTACTGGGTGGTGCTCTCAGAAAAAAGGGAGAGGGAAGCAGGAAAGGGCCAGAAAGGAGCAAAGTGGGGTGTGGTCTCAGCTTGACCCTGCAGGGCTCTGGAGCTCGAACTGCACCACAGTACTAATTCCACCAAGGCCAGGGGTGTCCTTTCCCACTCCACAGAGTGACAGTGTCACTCTGTCAGTAAGGAGGTAAGTGGTGGAGGAAACCCCCAGGGCAAGGGCATATCAGGTTGGGAAGAATCCTGTAAGCCCTTAGCAGAGGGGTTCAGGGTTGGGGGAACATATCTGCCTGATAAATGGGATCTGTGTGGGATGTTACCTCCGACCACCAATCATTAAAGTAATTAATTCTTGCTACGAGAGCATTAACAAATATAGGAAAGGTTAAGTAAAAATCATGACTTACCCCATCACTTAGAGATAATAATTGTTCTTATTTATACACTGAATTTTGCTCTCTTCTTTTCTTTAACTCTGAGTTAAAATAACTCGGGCCCTCAGTGCCCTTCCCAGTATTCCTAAGCATTCTGCACAGCAGAATGGGAGTGTAATTGACCAAAGGCCTCCTCTGCTGGGCTCTGAAATCAACTGCAGTGATTGCGCTGAGGCCGCCTCCATGATTCAGCTGGGCAGGGGTGCCTCAGCCGACCTGTCCTGAGAGACAGCAGCAACCCTGAGAGCTGTCTTTGGCTTGAGGACTCCCCAAGAGCCTTGCTGAACCTCCCTCAAGCTGCATGGGACACTTCCTCCCAATCTTCCTTCCCTCTCCTCTAGGTCAGACTTGCATGCCTCTGCTGGCTCTCCCAGGCACCTCCAGCCCTATTTTCTCTCAAGGCATTTTCCCTAATGAAATCCTTGCATGTTTCATTCCATTTCAGCATCTGTTTCTCAGACCTGCACTAACGCAGGTATTTATATTCCGAAGGGTAATTGCTACCTCTCACACAATTTGTTGTTGTCTAGCTATCCTGGCCTCTGCCCCATGTGGAGCACTCTGGGTACAGGGGCTGGAGTTCCAAAAGGAGAAAACAAAGCAGAGAGAGACCCCAAAGACTCATTTGGCTACTTCACCACTTTCCCTGGCCTTCCTTTTTTAAGGGTCTTTCTCAAAGGTGCTGAATCCTGGGCCCACTTGGAAGCCCACCGGGGAGGCCAGAAAAGGGCAGAGCCAGGAAACAGAGGCTGCTTCACATACACTAGGCAGACTGGGGATGCTGTGGTGGGTTTTAACCTTGACCTTGATGATCTCTCTTCTATCGTGCCCTGGCTCCTTGTTCTCTTTCCTGAACTAGGGTAGAGAAGTCTCTATCCAAGACTTAATGTTATGGTCTCTTCCTTATTGTGTCCTCCACAGCGAGCTCCTCACTTTGCTTTCTGGTTTTGGCGCTGGTTTCAGTTCCCTTTTATAGCAGATGCTGTTCATGCCACACCCGTGACCTTTTGTCATTCACCTCCAGCCACCAAATGATGCTCATTGTAGACACCTGTGAAAGCTTCTTCTGGTCATGGAAGATGCTTGGCCTCAGCTTGGGACCAGCCAGAAATGCAGTGAAATTAGTGTCCTGGAAGCAGCTCTGACCAACAATGGAGACAGCACTAGATAAATGCCCCAGCTTCTTGCCTCTTGGTTGGGATATACTGTCTCCAGAATTCCCCACGGGATTGCCTTCTGCAGTCACTGGCTTGGAAGTACACCCTTCATCGTCTTCTCTTCTGTCTTCCCATTCCCATATCAGTGTTTCTTGGAATTGCCTCCCAAATAAAGCACCAGCCCTGGAATCCTTATCTTGCTGTCTGTGTCAGGACACCAGGGCGAGCTATCTCCCCTTCCTCCTTGCTGCTCAGGGTGGGTGGGAACCCCAAGGAGTAGGGGTGGGAGTGAGGCACACAAAGACTGTGCCATCCCGCAGGTCCGTGGTGTCATTGGTGAGAACACCAAAGAGGAATCTCACTCCTTTGGAGGCCAAAGGGGCAGGAGTTTCAGCCTAAGGACCCAGTGATTGTAGAAGAGAACCTTGGAATTGAATTTGGCCCATGGGATGATTTTATTTGGCTTGCAACTTTTCAAACTTGACTTAGTTGCCAAAACCAGAAGAATTCCCATAAAAACCCACATTTGTGTCTTGTCTGGAAGAATTGGGAGATGTGGCTGATGGTTCTGGCCAGCATCCCCTCCTTATGCTGATGGTCCACCCTCGCTGAGCAGCCACTGCACCCTTCAGACAGGGCTCTTGTGTTTCAGGTCTCCGCCATCTCCTCCCTTTGGGCTTCCCTTGACGGAGTCCTGTAGGCATTTGGGTTTGTGGCCCTGTACTAGAATCACTGAGACCCGGGAGCTGGGGCCAAGGCATCTGGCTCTGTGCTAAATCACCTCAAGGGAATGGTGATGGGCTATGGACAGCACTGCTGTTGGATTCTGGGAGTGTTATTGAGTGATTGGCAAAGCTCAGAGAGGTAAAGAAGTCTTTCCAATAAAGGGCTGATAGTTCATGCTTAGTTTAGGAGCCCAGCAGCGTCTTAAGAAGACAAAGCCAAAAAAGGCCAATAGGCCCTGAATATGAAACATCTGGTTCAGTGGTTCTCAACCACTTCTTAATTTCTTAAAATACCAAGATTTTGGCGCTGTCCTCTAGAATTCTGGTTTGACTGGTCTGGTGGCCCAGGGTATTGATTCTTTTTGAGAGTGCTAATGTGTGCTAGAGTTGGCTTATATGGCCGAGGAGAGCCCATGGTGTGTATCTTTGGTTGGTATTTTGAAATCAACAACCACTGGGTGACCAGAGCTCACCCCTCCCTCTAGAGAGCCTGTCGTTGGGCATTTCCCAGCACACCACTGGAGAGCCCCATGCCATTCTAATGGAAACCATGATATGAGCTATGCCCTTAGCAGGGATTAATGTCTAATGTGGGATTCATTGTACACTTTGAGGCAGAAATTCTCTATATGCAGAAGGTCTTAGGTCTAAACTGAGTGGTGGGGGGCACATTGAGTCTTTAACTCAACTTTAGAGTTGGAATCTCCATTCTTCTGGTCACTAACTGTATAACCTTAGGTAAATGTCCTCACCTTCTGGGCCTTTGGCCTTTGATTCAATAAGGATAGCACTATTTACCTTTTAAGAGAGTTATGAGAACGTAATGAGATGTCACAAATTGGTCACCTGCCATACTGTCTGTCATAGAGTCCTACTCCATAAATGCCATTCATTTGTCTCTTTGTCTGGAAGGCATGTGAAGTACACAGTGTTGTTTGCAGAGCCTCTTGTGGGGAGCTGTTTGGTGAATGGCCACTGACTGCTGGTCTGAGCGGGTGTTGATGAAGGTCCTCTCCCAGGCTGCTGGAAAGAACCACATGAACTGTTTCTTCAATGGCTGGGCCTGGGCCCCGGGGGTGGCGCAGTTAACTTTTCAGTTGGAAATGACTCCTCCAACTATGACTGCTTTCCTGGTTGCAGGAAAACCAGAGGCTGTTGTCCACTGAAAGAAAAAAAAAAAAAAGAGCTACATTAATTACAGTCTCACCCATGACAATTTACTCTGACTAAAATCTTGCCGCTCACTGTTTCATATGATCTCTTTTAACCTGAAAAGCAGCTCCTTTGCTCCCTTTCTAACCCAGACCCAGTATTTAGCAGGGTAATGGGATTTATGATTTTGTTTACATCAGTCTCCCTGGCGATCCACCATAAAAGATCAGTTGCTTGGCAACTTGGCATTGTGGTGCTGCAATGGAGGGTGGAATTTTTTGTCTCTCTGAAACGAGGGCTTAAGGAATAATGAAAACTTCTGCTCATACTTCTCATGAATGCTTTTATTTTCAAGGTCAACCAAATGTTTTTTCAGGAAAGACTAATGCACTTTTCTTCGAGCGATACACCGTAAAATGTTTCTCCAAGATTATCCTGTCTCTGAACGGAGGACAACCAGCTCTAGACATTTTTATTCTCTCCTTGCTCTTGCAAAATTAGGTTTGAGCAACTCTCGAAGCATTGTAATGGAGTGGGTCTCTCTCATTTACTGGAATTTTCCACAGTCATTAACAAATGCCCTTTTTGTTGTTGTTATTGTTGTTTTTTTTAATGAGCTGCTATACACTCTGTCTGAATCACTTCTCATCTTAGAAACCAGTTTCTTTTGGTCTGCAGTTGGTTTACCACGATCCCTTTGATGGCAAGGTCAGTGTTAGTAGAGGTCTGGAGGGCACAAAACAGGACCCCAATTTCCCTCTGAGGTTCCTATTGACTATAGGCACTCTAGGAATGTTTTAAAACGTGCAAACAACCTTTCCTGACCTCTTTCTCAACATGGGTACACATGAAGGTACACATGAGAAGAAGTTGACTCATAGAAATAGGCCTGGACATCGTCCATGCTGGAGGCATGCAGGCCATGCAGGCTATGGTGAGAAACATGATGGGGATGACAGTAGCTAACTAAATGCTTGCCATATGCTTTACAGACAGTAACTCACCTGACTCTTGGAACAACACCTACATGTAATCAGCTGTGGGGGTCAGTCACAGCTGCCCTGGCAGTGGAGACCTGCGCTGCTCAACCCCCATCAATGCCTCCCCCACCATTTCACTAACTTGTCCTTACTATTGTTCTTTCAAGCCAAACTCAGAGCCATGGTGAGTGAGTCGCTCACTGCCCTAGTCATAGGCTGGTCCTTACCCTGAGCCAAGTTTAAACCTATAGACATTTTTATATTTGTATTAGGTGTGCTAACAATCTACTTGATAATACCGGAGTTAAAGGCAGTGACTGTGACTAACTTAAAGTATGCTAGGCCTCAAAGTATGCTAGGCTGTGATGACTTCAAACTAGCACTTCTTAAACTTGAACATGTGAGAGAATCACTTGCAGGTTTTGTTAATGGGCATATTCCTGAGCCTCATCCTCAGAATCTGTATCTAGGTCTGCACTGAGGCCCAGAAACTTATATTTCTAACAAGCATCTAGACAGTGCTGCTGGTCCTGTGGCCCTAACTGTGAGCAGCGTTGTTCTTAATATTTTATTTATTTTCCCCTCTCTTTAATTCCACCCCTCCCCCTCACTTCTACCCCTGACCTGTGGATGTTGCTATTTCCCCTTCAGAACTGGATCTATGAAGGCAGGACCTAACCTCCCACATGCTTGCTCGCACTGTGCACTGGGGGACTGGGGTATGGTCTGTGGCTCCACCTGGGGCGCATACTCAGGACCTTCTGCATATAAAGCAGAAGTGCTAACCACTACACTATGGAGCCATTCCCTGCTTTTAATATTTTAGCCTGTTCCTAGCTCTGAGGTCTGTAAGCATCGGTCTCCAGCATGAGACTTTATGTGGGTCCAGTAAACGTTTGATGAGACACTCTATAATACCCAATTTTCATCTTACTTCTTGCCAAGATCTTTGCAAATCTTATGTTTGGGACTATTTACAATTTACATACATATGTTACACTTGTGGAGTTGTTTATAATTTACATGCATTATGTTTGGACCGGGGAGAAGGATTATGTTTTTACCCATTTTACAAATTAAGAAATAAGGTTGAGATGATGACTTACTCAAAGGGCAGTACATGGACTCTGAACCAGGCCTTTGGGTGCTAAGTCCTGCTGTGTGTTCAGGACTTAGCTGCATACCTTCGTTTCCCATCCTGTCATAGTGATATCAACGCTGTGAACCTGGAGAATATACACTCCCTGAGCAAGACAGAGATTGAACCTAAGTGGAAGAAAGGAATCCAATGGTTGGAGCTTTAGCTCCAACCATTGAGTCAGCACCCGGTCCTCCATCTATTAAATGGGGTCATAGTGTTTATATCTGATAGTTTTGTGCAGAGTTTTAAATGTGTACAGAGGGCTTGTCCAAAAGTGAGTTGTTAATAGTGTTCCTAGGGAATAAGAGAAGATATTTGCAGTACTAGGACAGTGAGGCTGCTGCTCATGTTGATTCTAGATGTTTCATAGGCAAAGACATTTTTGTTTAGCTCTGAAATGCTTACACAATTCATAGAAAATCACTTTTGATGAAATTAAATCTTGCTTCCAAGGCAGCCCCTCTCATTTGGGGACATGAAAACTCATGGTTGTAGGTCACCTTTTCCCTTTTCTTTGACTCAAGTTAAAGCATTTGAAAAAGTGTTTAAGAAATTGGTTGTTCGGCCAACTCGTGTATAAGCATGTTACTGAAGAATCAAGGATTGCTAGAGAAAAATAATAATGGCACCTATTTATGAAGCACTTACTATGTGCCAAGCACAGCCATGGCCCGAGGAGGTGTGAACATGAGGAAACCAAGGCTTGGAGGGCGATATGCCCAAGCTTGAGTTTGAATTTCTACAGCTCCATCTCCAAGGCCAACTTTCTAAACTGCTCTGATGTATCGCTATGCCCCTCGACCAAAATCCAAAATCTACCACTAATTTAAAAAAGTCTAAATTTGAGAAGAGAAGCATCTGCCTCCTTATTTATCCAAGCTTGGGCTGTTTCCTAAGCTGACAAGTCCGGATGCATGTTTCATTTCCTCTCAAGTTTCCTGACTCCCAGAGCCCAGTAGAATAACATATTCAAAGATAGAAGAAGGAGAAAGTGAGGAACACAGGGACTCTTAAGACAGAAAGAGGCAAAAGGCAAAGAACCTGGGCCATTGATGCTTCAGAAAAGGTTCCCAATCCTGTGGCACACAATGCCAGAATGTTTAGCCCATGGTGAGGCTGGTTGGAAGGCTGGAGGTGGTATGCCTTGCACAGCCAACGGGCCTGGGTTCCGTGATGGTAGCTTAGGGTTCGTTGAGCTGTCCCAGTGATGATTAACTGGCCTCTAGTCCGCTATAACCTTGCAGTATCTGGGGGCACTGCCTGCAAAGTTCCCTCTGTCAGGGTCTGAAAAATTCCTGGGGTGACCCCTACATTGAATAACTTGAGCCCCTCTGTGGATGTATCAGCCCATGATGTCATCATAAGATCAGCCATTTTTTTCAGCTCCTGGTATAAGGAGGCATCCTGCAAGATATCTAGAATTAACTACATTTTCTAGACATGGAAACTGAGGCTTAAAGAGGTTCAGTCATGTGCCCAAGAACACATAGCTGATAAGTAAATGCTCTGGGTGAAAGCATCCAAATCCAGGTCTGCTAAAATACATGTCCCTTTTACTGTTCTGAGTGGCTCAGCCCCTGGGACCCTTCCACAGTAGGAACGGGCCCGTGGGAGAGAAGACTCCTGTAGAGCGGTGTGGTCTCCCACAGCTCACTTTCTCCCCAGGCCACCTGGCCAAGAGGCTGGAGGGTTTTCACAAGTGTTGGAGGGTGCTGGAGCACGCTTATGGGCTACAGCAGGCATGTTTCTTTCTCTCAACCTAACTGGGGCTCACTGTGGCACCTCCTTGAGGCTTAAGCCATGCTGACAAAAGAATGTTGCCCCAGCCTGAGAGAGACAGAAAGGGCAGAAACAGAGTGAATGGATGAGCTAATGCAGCTCAGTTTCATTGTACTTGGCTCTGCCTCAAAAAGGCCAGGTGGAAGATGTAAGTGGCTCTCAACATAGTTGGACCCCCAAGATGCTTTCATAAGTGAAAAAGAAAAATTAGAGATGGATAACATGCCATTTATGTAAGGGCGCATATTCATACAAAAATACTATAAAGTTTCCGAGGGGTATGTGTGTACACATTGGCATGCTTATGTGTGTGCACACACACACCTGGGAGTCACTCCTCAGTTTGGCTACCTCAGAGGGTGGGGTTGGAGTGGTTGTCAAGAAGGACTACAGTGTCATCTGTTTTAATTGTTAAAAGCAGAGTAGATTCTTGCACTATTTTTGCAGTTAAACATGATAATTAAAAGAGAAAAAGTAGCCTATTGCTATAAGTATCCCCTGAAGGCCGCCATTTTGACAACCGTGCATTGACCATCCCCTGAGGTTCAGAAGCTTCTTGTTGCAGTTCTCTAACTTCAGTCTTTGAATTCAAAGCAAAATAAATGGAGGCTTTGTTGAGTACCCATTGCCTTTTGGATTTGGATCAGACAGTAGCCATGGTAAAGTGAAGAAGTCGTTCTTCCAGGGCTGGTGGCTCTTCTCTTTCTCATAGAGCTCTTACTTCTTTCATTCCCTTTCTTTTAAGTGTCTTTGATCCATCAATTTTGCTACAGGAAGGGTAAACAATGAAGGTTTAAAGTGGTCTTCCTAGACATCTGAATTTTACTAGGGAGTAAGGTGAGGGTGTTCTTGGGGAAGGGACACTGACTACTGGATTTTATGCAGCATTCCATGGCTTGCATGTGAATCTGGCTGTGCCTTGCGCCACAGGGAAATGGGAGACTTGTGGTCTGCAAAGCAGGCAGATTCTTTCTATCAAGGAATTCCCTCTCAACTCATTAGCCACAGGATTAAACAGATATTGCCTTCCCCCTTCATCATAATCTCTGATAATCCTAAATGATCTCCCAACTGAATATGACAGAGTTCTTAACGGGATTGACTCATATATGCCCAGGGGTTGGGTAGCCAGGTACCTGTTGAAGTGCAAAGTGTCTCCCTCTTGTTCCAACTCCAGTGTCTAGGCAGGACCCCAGAGTTGGTGAGTTGACCTGGTATCTGAGTAAAATTTTCACCTCTCCCTTGACCTTGTAATAGACCTTCAGTTCTCACATTCCAAGAGTCCAATTCACAGAACTTAATAGAGAGTGTCAGAACCTGGATCTCACATACCCTTTCTCCCTCACTTCCCATTGGTGTGGCAAGAATGGCCAGAGTTCCTCATTGGATATTGAAGTCACACAATGCAGGAAAGGATTTGGTGATAAATGAACATAGTTGGTAAGCTTGAGGTGGATTTGAAAGGTCAAAAAATGGTTCAGTTGAAAATAATTACATTTTACTTTGATATAATTAATGAAAAGCTAGTTATGCCTGGGGAGAATCTTTAACCCCTGCTCTCAACATGTAGCAAACATCTTTTCCTTGATGAGGCAGTCTGATCAAGGAATAAGAATAT
Source organism: Eonycteris spelaea (assembly GCA_003508835.1). Lineage (NCBI taxonomy): Eukaryota > Metazoa > Chordata > Mammalia > Chiroptera > Pteropodidae > Eonycteris > Eonycteris spelaea. The sequence continues at coordinate 1,139,559 of PUFA01000245.1, forward strand.
TAATTCTGGAGGCAGGAAGATCTAAGTTCGAATCCCAATTACACCACTTATTAATTTCTGAGATCAAATCCCAGTTACGCACCTTGACAAACCACTCACCTCTCTGAGCCTTAGTTTCCTCACCAGGAAAATCAGTCTTATCATGACCATCTTCCATAGCTGTGAAGCTTAGAGATAATATATGTTTAACCTGTTTGGCACATGCTAGGTGCTCAATAAATGGTAGCTATTGTTATCATGTTATCTATGATGCATTAGTCAGGACTCCTAGTCACAAGTGTCATAAACCTAATCACAATAAGATACAAGCAAAAAGGGAATTTATTGGCTTATCTAACTGAAAAGTCTGGAATTTTAGGCATGACTTAATCTAGGTGCTCAAATTGATTCATGAGGAATCAGTCTTTCCCTTTCTCCATCTCTTATGCTGCTTTCTTCTAAGTTGGCTTTTTTGAGGTGACCACAAAGACAGACATCAGTAGATCTAGATTTGCTCCTTGAGCAAACCAGGGAGAAAAGAAACATGTTTTAAGTTGCTTAAGCAAATTTATAGATTATTCTGACTTGAATGGTTTAGGTAGATCATCTTTCCACCCCTAAACTGATTATCGTGTCCAGGAGATTGGAATATGTTGGTCATGCCATAGTCACATATCTGATCTTGCAACCAGGAAGTGGGGGTAAACCCCATATGAACCAGAGGGAGGGTTAGGGAGCTAGCTCTAAAGGAAACTGGTATGGGTGCCATCAACAGAAGAAGGGGCAGGAACAAACAAAAGACACTACCAGAAAGGCATGTTTTTAGTGGATTCTCTCATTGCAGGATTGACAACCTTAGAGGATTACTTTCAACAGAGGATTGCCATTAATTTCTTTAGCTATTTGTAAAGTTTTCTGATTTTATAGTTTTTCAAAAATGCAAATGAGTGAGTGAATTAATAAGCACTTCTTAATGGATATGCAGGAATATAATTTGAAATTGCCAAGCATCCCAAATTTCTGTGGGGGTAATCATCCTGCAGTTTTAAAAATAATTGACATGGCCATCTAAAAATTCTTTTTGGCTCTTAATACCAACGTGGAGGGAACTTTAGTAGACACCCTGGCTTCCTAACCTGTTTAGGCACATTGCACCAAGACATATGCTGTTCTTTTGTATTAATTGGGCACATTTGAAAGTGCGAGTTCTTAAAATACTAGAAGATTCTTATGCAATAGAGAATGCTGGGTTTGATTTGCTTCAACAGTGGCGGAGCAGCATACCTTGATGACATAGAAGAGAGATACAAACCCTTGCCTAAAGGGCACAGTAAGTACACACACGACTGAGACAAAACAGAATGTGGATGTTATTGAAAATGTACAAGGAGCTTTGGTGGGATTCAACAAAGGATAATGAATGTTTTGAGAGCTTAAAACCGCTTCATGAAGGACAGCAAGCTGAGATGGACATTGAAGAGTATGGTCATGTTGGTGGAAGCTCTTGGCAGAGTGAATGTGAGCAGATGTTTTGAAGGGTTGTTTTTCTTGGGTCTCAGCCTCAGCTTATCAATAGCTATTTATGGGCAAGGAATGCCCAAGGCACTCACCTGGGCCACAATTCTTGTGGTTAACCCCCTAAGACATTTCCCGGCCTGAGCCAATGTTGTGGCTGGACCCGCCCTTGTGGTTCTTATTATGATTGTGAAACACACCTCAGCAGAAAACCATCAGAGAACTTTGAAGAACAAGGTTTATTACTCACAGGTCCTGGAAAGTACACGGCACGCCCAAGAGCCACACAGAGCGATCATGGGTAAAGAAAGAGGGATAGAGTGTAGACCTGGGGTTCTGTCTTTATTTGGGTTGAGGGTGGGGTGCATAGGGTTTCGCAGGTTCACTCTTTATTTGCTTATTTAAAACGTGAGAGTGGGAATTAGGGTGCGGGAAGGAAAAAATGGAGTCACTCAAGTGGTCAATTATCTAGGTTACCCAGGGCTTTCTGAAAGGGGTTCTTCATGAATAGGGGAGGTCTGGCTCCTTATCTAGTTATTTAGCTGGTAGCTGTGTCACTGTGCCATAAAGCTGGTGATACATTTATTTGAGATGGAATTCTTTGAAATAAATGCCTCAGTAATCAAAAGCTTAATGTCAAGCACATACCCTGCAAGAGTTCAAGCCTCCAGAGGATTTCTCCTTTCATAGCTCCAAAGTAGGAACAACTGGATTTCAAAGAGTGTTTTTGAGCTCACAAAGTGCTCTCACATGCATTTTCTATGGCTCTAAGAACAAAGTCTCCCAACCAATAGACAGACCCTCTGTAACTGCTTGCTTTGGATTTGGGGTTGTGGTTCAGAGGTGTGACCTCCCTTGTAATATATGCATTCCCCCCTCCCCCCTCCCCCCCAACCCCAAGACTGTGGCCTTCCTGCTTTCCAACCCTTCTTTGGGCTGTATGTGGTAGACTTTGCAGCTTGATTTACATCAAAGACATTGGATCAAAGGCACTGCAAGTTTCAGAAGCTCACCACTGCCAACACCTTAACATTATATATAAATGAATTATAACTCATTATCAAAGGCAGAAAAGACTAGACTATCCCTTTCTCCAAGCTGATGGGAGCCCAGGGATCTGTAAGGGCTCTACCCAAGAGATGGCTCCCTCAGAATCACGCAGGCAGGAATGTTCAACAGTTACTTAGATTGCTTCCTTCGCCCCATATGTTTGTATTCGGCTTATTAATTTATGTCCTGGAAAGTCTTTTAATGATCAAAAAAATTTTTTTAAATTTTACTTGGCTCCTATTCTGTGTTATAATTTGACCGACAGGCAACTCAGGGAGCAGGCTGTTCTGAGGGTTTATGCTTGGAGCCAGCGCTCTGGGCTGCTGGATTTTCAATTTCACCATGGTATAGGTACTCACTCCTGGCTTTGGCCAGGTTACTTTTGTTTTCTTGGTGGCCACCTCTCCATTTCTGGAGAGAGATACTATTCTGGAAACAAGCTGATTCACACGATAGGGACATTTTCCCACTCTCAGCTTTTTCAAAGGCACTCAGTTTGAGTCACACCTCTTGGATGCTATTGAGGATGAGTTTCAGAAGACAAAAAGGAATCTCTACCAGGTCAGCACCCAGTGTCTTCCTTAGGGGTCATGTTCTGGCATTGGTCATTGATGAGTCTCTTCTCTTCCCTTTTTTATTGGCCAGAACTTTGGATTTCCTTCTCTGTTCAGCCTGTCAGTGTTTATTGAAGGGGAGATGCCCACATGAAAGGGAAGGTGTTTATTGCTCCTCATCTAGAGTTAATGCGAAGGGAGCAGTGGAGGCATCTGGCATCTCATGCAGTATCCGAATTCATGTTGCCACCCGAAAGGAGAGAATTGGTTTTAGAATTGAAATTGTTGGCGTGCCATTTGTGACTGTGCCAACCTAAATACTTTTCATATAGAAATCCAAAACATTCTACTCGTGAAAGCCACCAACCTAAATGAAAAGGATTAGAGACCTCCTGATATTTGGATATGTTTAAAAAGAGAGAAAAGTAAAAGTAGTGTGCCTGGTGGGTGTGGGCCTCCGAAAGCTGTAGCCACAATAAGGTGCCAGGGTGAGAGGATTATGGCCTGGAAGAGGAAAGTATCTGTACCCACAACCTGGTTGGGAAAATTGTTGAAGGAAAGGAGGAAGTTCATGATTGGAGGGCTCTAGCCAAGTGGGGAGTCTGAAATAAACAGCCTTCACCACTGTTCTTTATTTCTCCTGTTGGCAGAGTTTGGGACTGGGTGAGTGGTCTGGACTGTGTGGAGGAAGGGCATTCAGGAGCAGAAAGCCACCTGTGAGTTGAGAGTTGGGTGGCTGGCTTTCCTCAGAGGTGCTTCCTTTGATCCACTAGCAAATTTCTGCAAGAGTCGTTAGAAGGGTGACTATCAGGAGTAAAATCAAGAACACAGGATGACAGTTTTGTTTGGCTTTCTCTGTGTGTATGTGTGTGTGCGGCGGGGGGGGGGTGGTGGGCAGGGGAGAGAGACAGAGAGAGAGACAGACAGAGAAAGACAGAGAGAGATAGGGAGACAGAGAGACAGAGAGACACAGAGAGAGATTCCTAAATATCTTTTCAGCGAGTGAACAAACTGTGATGGCTTTCCTCTGCCTTCCTCATAGGGACGCACACTGGGATTGTGAAGTCAGGCAGCTTACTAAAGTCCTTGTGAGTTTCTGGGGTAAATTATATCCTGGACTCAAAGTAGAAGAGTGTACATATTGCAGGCACAGGGAGCAGAGCACGTTTATTACTATATCCACAGTAGGGAGGACAGTTCTAAGCATTTTCATAGATTTGATTCCATTTGATCCCATAATACCTCCCGGTGTGGACAAAAGCAGCTGTTTTTCATTTTTTATTTTCTCCCCATAGATGGGGAGAATGAGGTGCAGAGAGTTTGGGTCTCTAGCCAAGGAACTGACCACCCCTTCGGCAGAATCCAGTTCTTACCTCCTTTATAGCCTATGAACCCCTGAAACAACTTTGCCAGAAATTCGGGCTATTTGAAAAGGTGTGTCTAATCTCAAATAGCAGTTGTGATCCCAATGGGCCAATCTCAGGGCAAAGAGTTGACTTGGAAAGGGCAAACTCAACAGACACAAAGCTTTGACTTAAAGTATGCTGGCTTTAAGAGAACAAACCCCAAACAAACTTTGACACATGGAAATGACTTTCTCACTGTGGTCAGGCAGCCCCCTCTGAGCTCTCCTGCAATGTGACTACTTACTCTCAGCCCAATAGTTTGAGCACCTTCTGTGTGCTTAGCACTGGAATGACTAAAATTCTCCATCCTCCTAGAGTTTACATTTGAATGGCAGAGGCCCCAGGACTCTTAAGTAAAAGTGTGAGCTGTTACAGGGTGGTAAGTGCTATGGAGAAAAATAGCAAGGAAGAGGGACAGTGAAGAGTAGGAGTTGCAAATCTGAACAGAGTGGTTGGAGAGGTTGTGGGTGAGAGGGTGCCATGTGCTAAAGATATGAAGACAATGAGGGGAGAACCAGGCAGGTGCCTGGAGGGGAATGTTCTAGGCAGTGAGAACAGCAAGGTGATCATGTGGCTGGGACCTTGGGCAGGGTGAAGGAAGCAAATGGAGCAGTGACACTCATTGTTCAGAGCCTAGTGCTAACACTGAGGATTCTGACTTTTCCTTTGAGTGAAATGGGAGCCAAAACAGGTTTAGCAGAGTCATATTTTCTGACTCATGGTTTAATGTGCTCACACTGGCTGAGTGTTGAGAACAAACAGAAGGGAAGCAAAGACAGAAACAAAGATGGTTAGGCTGCAGGCCTCAACCTTTCTGGCACCAGGGACTGGTGTTCCTATGAGAATCTAATGCCTGATGATTCGAGGTGGAGCTGAGGTGGCGATGCTAGTGCTGGGGAGTGGCTGCAAACACAGATGAAGCTTCATTGGTTCACTTGCCTGCCACTCACCTTCTGCTGTGCAGCTGGTTCCTAACAGGTCAGTGGCCTGGGGGGTTGAGGACTCCCGGGTTTTAGAGAGATTGCAACAATCTGAGGATGGATAATGGTGGCTTAGGCCAGAGTAGAAACAGTGATTGGATTCTGATATGCTTTGATGGATTTTGTGTAGCATTTGAGAGAAAGCCAAGAGTCAAGATGACCCTAACATTTTCCCAAGAGATTAAGAAGATGAAATTGCCATGAACTGAGATGATGAGAGGACAGGGCTTTTGCGGGGCTCTCAAGAACCCTCTTTTGGACATGTTAAATGTAAGAAACCTTTTATACACCCAAGTGGAAATGTATAAAGGGCAGCGGAAACACGGGACTAGAGTTTAGGAGTGAGGCCCATGCTGGAGATGTAACAGTGTGAGACCTCAGCATATGGATGTCATTGAGAAGGAGAGCCCTTGGACCTCTGGCACTGAGAGGCCCAGAGAAGAGGGGGCCTGAGGGAACATTTTCTGCTATTCTGGAAATGGGTTTGTTTAGAGAGAACTACAGCTTACGTAGCTACTGAAAACTTTACTTTTAATCTCCTGCTTGTAAATGAGCTTCCTTTCTAGCCTGTGACCAGATGATTCTGGCCTATGCCTTTTCATTCTATTGGGACAGCATAAACCTGTTATGCTTTGAAGAGTCTGAGAAGGACTCTGGGTGCCTGAGACCTGTGCAGAGCATCATGGCTACAGTTAGGTGAGGCATGAAGCCAGGTGAGGGCTCCACTCTCCCCTCCTTTCTAACCTTGAGACAGCTTTTTAAACTCTCCAACATCAGGTTCTTCATCTGTAAAGTCAAGACAGTAACAGTGTCTGAGTCATAGGATTATACCAAGGAGTAAGTAATAATGAAAGTTAAAACACTGAACCGAGTGTCTGAACATAGTAATAAGCTCTCAAGAAATGTTAGTTATTATTATTTCACAGTATCTTTCTTTAAGAGTACTTTGAGATTTGGGCCAAAAATTGGCAAAAAAGAGAAAAGTGCCATTAATTACCAGGAGTTTGAGATAAATTTAAATTAGGCCATATTTTCTAACTCAAAAGAAGGACTACTCACGTAAATAAACTATTTACTAAAATCTGCATTTGAAAATCCCCAGATGAAAGGGGAAATATTAGGTTCTCTGATATTTCTCCATTAATTACTTCAGTTAAATAAAATTCTATTTGATAACCAGCTGACAACTGATAGTCTGCCTAAAGGAACACTGAAATTTCAAAAGAATTGAAGAAATAAAAATAGACATTTTCCTTTTACAGTGTGGCTGAGTCACGGTCTGTCTTGGTTCTCACTGCCAAGTGAGATTGTCAGGTGGGATTATTGGGCTTCTTTCCATTCCCTTTATTCTTCTATGTTTCTGTTTCAAAACTGTGAGCAACTTGAAGGCAGGGATCGGGTGCCACCCATCTAGGTACCCTCAGCACACAGTGAGTACAGTGAGTACTCAAGATACATTGTTTTTTTTGTTTTTTTTAAAAGTACTGATGACTGATTGACTGATCAACTGAAGGGGTGAATGAATGAGTGAAGCTCAGTCCCTTCCTTTAAGAAGCTCCCCATGAGATGGAGAAGGCAAGTATTAACATAGATCAATTAAGAAACAGGGTATGATTATTACAACAGAGCTTGCTATAGGCAGTAGATTTGAATTGGAGTGTGAGTCCAAAGACTTCATAGGGGGTATGTGCACAGAACTGGTTTTAAGGAAACTAACTTTAAATGCTCAAATTCCACATTGACTGAAAAATGGCTGTGATGAGGTTGACCCATCACCTTCCTTAAATCCTCATCCACTTGGCCAAAGAAAGGTATAGACCTCTCACTCATTCTGAGTCTCACCATGCATGCAGACTTGTGCAGGGGTATAAAAGTCTTTGGGGCAATAAAGTCACTTACTATTTAACATATTGTGGACAGACCTTCTGTAACTGGACACTACTGACCTGCACAGAACCTAGTGTTTTTCTGTTGCAGGCTGATTTTTCCAGAAGCAGAAGCTGAGGTAGAGTTTGGGATGCCAGATATTTATTAAAGATCAACACCTGCTAAGAGAAAGGGGAAGCAGGTTTGGGCAGAAGAAGTCAAACTGAGCTGCAGGCCTGACAAAAGCTTGGCCAACCCATGGAGAGCTCTGGAGCAAGCACTGCCCTCCAGAGTGGCCCTGGCTTAGCGGGAAAGTCAGACCAGGCTGGCCGCCCTGCACCTGAGGCTGGACTTGAGGAGCTGGCAGTTGGAGGCCATCTGCTGGCCTCGCTCTCTGTAGCTGCACAACCAGGGCTTCTCTGGAGGGGATCTTCATGATGCATCTCTCTCTATGATGCTTTCCCTGGGCCATATGCAGTTCTGCTAAGGGTGAAATGTAGAGTTTGGCAAAGGACTAGTTTAACTTGAAATGGGATATTTTGAATTCAGATATTTTGTAGACTGATGCAGTAGGAATGATAATTTCTTTTCAACAACCTCTCCTCTTCTGTCCTTCAAATAATGTCAAAGAATATACGCCTCCCAAAGAAAGAGTCCACAAACACGTGGTAAAGAGGGCACCAATGAGCAATAACAAAGGCCTAGGTCATTGGGGGTAATTGATTCATGGCATAGTGCTGTGCCTGCCTTCTCAATTTCCAAGGCAGACAACTGGTCTACTGATTGTTTTGCTATATACCCATCTCTTATCTCTAAATTAAAATGCAGAAGTAAGATGGTTGAGTAGGGATGCATATGAACACATTGATTTGAAACTGAAGTCAGTTATTTTTCTAACAGAAACTAATTCTGGTTTGGCTGTTTGGGTTGACAATATGTACTGCCTTGTCAAATAGGTCTTATGGCAGACATTGCCATGAACCAAATGAGCTAAATCTGAAAATCTAACCTTTTGATGGATTTTCAAAATGCATTTGATGAGATAAAATAGCTTTACTAAAAGTCATATTGGCTAGTGGTGGGGTGGAGTGTGGATGAGGAATAACTGCTAATGGGTATGGGATTTCTTACTGAGGTGAGAATTGGAGAGTGGTGATATTTGCATAATTTCATGAAAATGCTAAAACCCACTAAATTGTACACTTTAAAGGGGTGAGTTTTATGATATGTAAATTATATTTCAATTCAAAAAACAAAAAAGTTGCGTTGGCCACATTGTATAAAAATAATAAATATTTTAATTTCCCCTTGTTAGTTTAAACAAGGGGCCTCTAAGCAAATGAGTAGAGGTATAATTAGCAGTTATATGAGAAGTTTTGGTACAGTCTTTTTGGTATATTTCCCAGAATTAGGAAAATGAATGACTAATGACTAGGTAGCATATATATTTTCAGGTCTCATGTTTTCTAATTGTTCTTTCAACAAAATTGAAAGGAGACCAAACTGATTTGTCAGTTGATAGGCCATTACTAATTTTTGATAAGAGATTATTAAGTAATTTCTGGCGTCATCAGACACCTTTCATTCATTCTCATTTTTGGAAAACAGTTTCTTAGAGTTTTCTTTCTAGAAGTGTTAAATGAGAACTCATTCTGAATCCTGTCTTATTCTAGCAATAAATAATTTTCATCCATACATATATCAGCTAGTTAAAAAAAAGTGTCATTTCAATTCTTTAATAAAATAAAATTTACCCTTTATGTTTAATGATTATGAAAATTTATAATATATTTATAGTATCTTGATTAATTATAGTCTGATGATTATTGAAATTATAACTTGGTCTAGAAAAAGCTGCTTAAAACTTACTAACTTATGGTGATAATTAAATTAACATTTCAATGTATTTTGTTGCAGGAAAGAATTGATACAATGATTATTAATAAAAAATCTTTCAAACGTAAAAGTATATGATAATTGCTAAAAAGTATAAAGAGTAAATAGAATGAAAATATGAATTCAAGAAGAAAATGAAACAGTAAGTTGGTAAAGAAGACTTTCCGTATATTTTAAAAATTGATTATGCTGGGTATAGAATTGCTCCAATACTTAGATTCCATTGTCAATGTTAAAAGAGTTATGTAATAGTTTTATTTTAAAATGTGATATTTACAATACATACTAAGGAAATGACGTTCTCTGTATTTAAATTTACAATAAAAGATTTTTTATGTCATCTTAAAACTGTGCAAGAGGGTATATAGATTTTCAAACCGCTTTTAGGAAGCACACAAGTCAAAAACTTTGGAGGTCACTACCCTAGGGGGCTATAGGATTGGTGATTGGATCTGCTCGGATGGGTGGAGCTTTACAGAGGAGGTGGTGTGTGAGCTGGACCTTGACAGATGGAGAGAGGTGTCTGCCAGACAGAGGAGGCTGATGTTTTAGGGGCATAGCGCCAGCTCCTGGCATTCTCAGTGTTTTGCCCATTACCATAACCTTGAGCCTCATGACTGTGGCAGCTAATACCCTGGTTATTTTATAGAGATCTGAGTGAGAGAAGAAGTTAAGTGATGGGTCAGTAATTTAACCTCAAAGTGACCTGGCCATTAGCTGGTCCCTGGGAGACGCACCAAGTATGACTCTCTGCCTTCTCTTCCCATTCGCTAAATTGTAGCACTTTTGTCACTGTTCAGCTGCACCCTGAATTTGCTTGACTTCAAACCCCACTTCCTGCCCTTGCCCCAAGTGCAGTCTTAGAGCCCACAGTATGCCAAGAGGACAGCTTACTCATCCCCAACCCTCCAGAAGTCAGGCTAGCATTTTCCATCCCTGTGATTTGTGGGGTCAATACAATGAAAACAGATTGGAAAATGGACAAGAATAAACACACAAGGAGTAGAAGCAGTCTTTGGCTTCTGCTGTCTTAGTGGGAAGGAAAATCTTTGGTAAAGCCGGGGGATGGGACGGGTCTTGGGTTGGAGGGTTTCCAATGAACTTGAAAAGAAATTCAGGCTTTTTCACCCTCTGAGCCAAATTCAGAAGTTTGTAGATGTCTTTGGGGGAAGAAAATTTGTGCTGCAGACCTCAAAATGGTGTTTGTGTAAAACAGAGAGCCACAAAGCAGGTATGATATTCTAACAAGTTCTCACACTTCTCAAAAGGGAGGGGAGCAGATCTGGGGAAGGGTGCACCCAGAGAACCTCAGAGGCCCTTGCCACCCCCACCCTCCGCTTGGATTCTGCTTTTATGCATATTTATTTTAAAGTGTGTACACAGATGTGTGGGTTTCTGGGAGGGACCTGAGAGGAGGGAAGCAAAGGTGGCTGTGCAGAATGTTTTGAGCTGCAGCCATTGAGACCCAGAGGAAACGAGTTTACTTTTTCAAGCTTGCCCAGACGGGCTGTGCTGTGCGTGTGGATTGTTAGCTCTGGCACAGGCCCCCAGGCTCTGTAAACACCGTGTGGCCTCTCCCTCTGGACGTATGCTGACTGTCATGCCTTACTGCCTAATTGGATCTCTCCAAGGAGCTAAAGGCCGCTTCTTTCTGGTCTCTGTTGTTCTTGGGGAAAGCCTTAGTGGTGGTGACGGGTGTCAAGTTATTTTGTTTTTCTCTTAATGTCCATTTGTTCATTTCCCAGTGGGTCTAACCTAACCGCTAAGAGGGACTTGCCTTCTCTTTAGAAGACCTTTATGGGATCTGCTTTACCTGTCTTTCAGGATAAAAGGATACGTTTGATTAGCAGCTTTAAGTCAGGTCTCCAACAGGCCATGGGAGGCCTCTTATCCTCCAGCCATTTCCTCTAGCTCCTCATCCCCACAGTCACTATTTTTGTTTCTCTCTGAATTTTGTTTTTATTTTCCCCTCTGGATGAGAGCATTTTCTTTCTGTTCTTTTCATTCCAACTACCCAGATACGGCCGTATGTAAGGGCGACACATGTGCACACTGAGTTAGTCAGTATGGATGGATGCCAGGTGCCAGGCTCCACAACCAACAAATCACACCCTCTCCACAGCCCGCTACGGCCCTTCTGAGACTCCTGTCTATAAATCGTGCCATGACAAGTCGCCTGGAAACTTCCTTTGCTGCTGGCAGCTCCACACCCATGCATTTCCTTTTTCCTGTAAAAAATCTATTCCCAGCTCCAACTCAAGACAGAAGGTCAGTTATATCGACACCTACTGCACACAAACACCGTATTTTCAGGAAGATATTTTCACATTTGAAAAATTTCACCGTGGGTCTCTTCCCCTCCCCACCACCTAACCCCCTCCTCCCAACCCCTTCAGTTAACGGTTAACCTAAAGGCCTGTTCTGCAACAACACATCCCACCCCCAGGAGGCTGTGTGCTTGGAGAAATTTTTCCCATGGTAGGTAAGGGCTCACCAGTGGCACCCATGCATTCTCCTGTCAGCAGGGAAAGTTTACTGAGAGAGATACCTGGGGTCAGGAGATGGAACGTGAAACAGTTCCTTGGTGTACGTAGGCTTTCTGTTTAGTCAATGATCTTGGGCAGCATTTCTTTCTTCCTTGCCTGACTTTCCTCATTTGTGAAATAGGAGACTAATAGTTTCCCAGGAGGAAATGTACATACAGGCACCTTGTAAGTTTCCAGTGTTGGGATGTTTTATGAGATGGAGCTCTCTTCTTTATGATCGGACCAAGGGACACTTTTCTGCCTTTCCATGGATGTCAATCTGTCTCCAGAAGCCTTGGGTTAAAATCATATAAATTAACTTAAGGAGGAGGTGGAGTGGACATTTGTTGATTTTGCTGCTCCCCATTCGTGCTAATAGCACCCCATTTCCTTTCCAGGATATGATCTCATCCCATTCTGTGCATTCCAGAGAATTAGCTCACCCACTTGGTAGACTGTCAATCAAGGCACCCCAGTCTCCCCCAGGCAGTGGGCTTGTTATCCAAGCTAGGCCAACTGGATTCTCCCTTTTAGACATCGAAGCTGGAACAGTATCACAAGTGTGGAGATGTGTTGGAGTTGACACATGCTTTCACGCTCCCTAACCCGATAGCCATGGTTCCTGCCTTGAAAACCCCAGAGAGGCCCTGGTTTCTGATCATTCTGGCCCTGGGGCTGTGGTGGCCCAAGCAAGACTGAAGTTAATGTTTCCTACCAGCCTGGTGCTAAATTAACAGGAAATAGAGTTATTACCTACTTGAATTGGTGAATTGAGGAGTCAAATCATGGGGTGTTTAGCATCTTGCTGAAAATAACAAGGTAATCCACAAATACTGATGAACAGATGGCGAGTGTGAACTCTTTCCAAATAACGGAGCCCTGGGTTCCAGCATGGCCACACTTACGTCCATCTGTATTTGTAACAAATAAAAATGGCCATGTACCTCTTTTTTTTCTGTTCTTCTCCTCCTTCCTTTTTCTTCTTTTTCTTTTCTGTTTCTTTCTTTTAGTGGACAACGGTGCACCTCTTTTGACGGAAGCTAGTTCAATCTGCATCTCTTACTGCATCCATTGAACTGAGTTATGGGTATCTCTTTACTTCTGGATGAGCAGGGGTACGGCTTCCATAACTGAAGACTGAAAAACCAAATTTGTAATTCCAAAGCAGCTTCACTGGAATCGAAACGATTGCTAAAACTACGTCAAACCAGTGTAACAAAACTGGCTGAAGGACTTACGTTGCTGCTCCTCTCTTTCTTCCATCATCTGTGGCAAGGCAGCATGATTTTGCAGCAATTAGGCATGAATCTCCCTTTGTTCTGCCATGTCTGTGGGGAAACATTTTTTCTTTCAAAACATCTTTTCACTGCTGAAGCTCATAGGCAACCTTGATGCGAGCTGCATTTTCCTCAGCAGAATTTCACAGGCCTAACCTGTTAAAGTTCTGAAAAGGAAAAGAAACTGTGAGTTTTTCAGTAGAAGGAGCCACATTTTAGATAGATTCCCCAAAAGTTGAAAGTTTGGGTCACACAATCCCAGAGAAAAGGTAGACACTGCCTTAAGACTGGGAATAACAGTTGTATTTGACCTTTATTCTGCTCCCTGGAGCTCAACCTAGTGGCTACTGAAAGGTCTCTGGGTTAACTTGTACTCCTCTTTCCAATTTCTCCTTTGTGTAAGTCATAGTAATTAATGCTAGCCGCTGTAACAAATATGTCTCAAATTCCAGTGACAATACAACTTTATTTCATATGTCAACTATATTTCAATACACCTGGGAAAAAACAGAATGTGAGTTTATTTCTCATTTATACCAAGTTCACTGAATGTTGGGTGGCTCCCATGGCAGCTTTCCTCCAAACAGTGACTCAGGGATCATCGTGTGTGGCTTTGCCATCTGAGCCAAACTCCTAGTTATATAGACAGAAGAGAGAAAGAGGAGCACTAGATACTTAACTGCTTCAACCAGAAGTGCTACTCCATTGGCCAAAACTAGTCATGTGGTCAACTTAACTGCAAAGGGATCTGGGGACTATGGAGCCACAGGTGGATATTGGTAAGCACCGATGTACTATGCATTGCCTTAAGTTCTGCAATAAATGTCTCTCTCAACTCCTGGTGAAACTTTTCCACTGCAAAAAGTCTTTTAGGAATGCTTTGAAACCCACTCAACACTATGCTATGTGAGTGACATGCTGTCTTCCTCAGGAATATGACATTTTAGGCAAGCAAAACTTCTTAACCTAAAGTAGGATAAGGGAGAAGTCTTTCGCTAGCTTTAGCTGGATGACTTTGGAGTTTTCTGAATTTCCAGGCCCCCTGAAAATTTGGGTGATGTATGTAAGGATGGCATTGCTGATATCTCAGCACTGTACACAGTCCCTAGGCTCAACTCTTTCTTGAACAGCCATCACTATTAGAAAAAAGAAACACAGAAGGAACTTTCATTGGTGATACCAGTGTTAAATAAGAAAAGAACTGTCAGGCTTTGGTCCATTTTGGCTTAATGGTTGTCTCATTTGCCTTTTAATTTTCTGGTCAGACTTATGCTTAGGGTTTTTCAGCTTACAAATAATGAGAGTGATTTTCATTGGGTGGTTCTGTCATCTGGTGGGTCACCCTGGAACTTTATTCTTTGTGCTCTGATTTAGAATAGAAGCAAGCTAAAGAAAGAAGGGAAAAAAACCTTGACTCATGATTATAATGTGAATCAGTAACGAAACTCTAAGTTCAGAGTGTGGGAAAAAATATTGCTCTCTGTCCATCCATCGCCTGGTTCTAATTTCCAAGAACCAAGGAAAGAGCTTGATAAATGAGAAGAAAATAACAAAATCCTGGGGAACTTGAGAGACATAATCAAAGAGAGATTGAGGTTGAACTCGGGATGGAAATATCAGGCCAAGATTGTAAATGGAAGGTCTGGAGGCCAGCTCCAGTCCCATTATGTATTTTCATTGGCTTCTGGCTGCTTGGTCCACACAGTGTTGAGTAGAAAATCTGAATTAGTAGCCAATATTTAAATACTTGAAGATTTCACATAAAAGGCAGATTTCTGCCTTCTTTTTTAAAAATCAGAATTTGGGACAACATGAATCCCGTATTCCAAGAGAATAATAATTGGCCTGATCTATGCATTGGCTGTCCCCTTCAGACAGGACGGTTGTTCTGTTTCAGTTGACTGTGGTCCCACCACCCCCTATTGCACCCCAACACTAAGCCCAGTGTTTCTCCTCTTTATATATAACACACTTCTTCCTAGAAAGTCTCATTCATTCGTACCCAGTTGCCTGGGCTTTGTAGGTATTTGAGTTTATGAGCCTTGACCCAATGGGCTTCTATACCTTAAAAGTTGCTGAAAACATTTAAGACAATGAAGGACTGGTGGTTACTGATATTTGAATATAAAGAAAGAAAAGAAGGAATAAGGACCTTAAAAGTGATGAGAAAAAACTGAGGGAGTCCAATTGCTTACCCAAATTAGTGCTTCTCGATAGTCATATATCAGGATGACAAAATGAGACTTTTTCTGTCTTCCTGTGACTGAAGCCCAAAAACCCAGGATAGATAAAACAATAAGTACCAGGTCCCATGCACTGTTAGGGCAGGAGGGTCTGTGCAATACTTGTGAAAGGGGCAGACAGAGGTGAGGGGAGGGGGAATGGAGATGGTAAGTATCGATAACTTTTTTGAAGAGTTTTGCTGAGCAGGAAGCAAAGAGAATTGAGGCAACAGTTGGAAAAGATGAGATTAAAGTTTGTTTCTTTAAGCTGACAGGTAACCCAGCATTTGTTTACTGATTAGAATGATTCAGTAGAGAGACTGATGATGCTGTAATGATGGGAGACAACCATTGGTGAAAGGGAATTGGATTGGGCAGTAAGATAGAAGCACAGGTAATGCGGACATTGAAATAAGAAAGAAGGCAGAATATAAAAAAATACTGCAGTGAGGTTGGTCGATTTAAAGGTTTAGGTATAAAATGTTCTTTGGTAATTATAGCTCAAATTAGTGTTTCTTTATGCTTCTTTGTCTTCTTTTTAACTATTGGTAGTAAGCTGACTGAAATATGATTAAATTTAATTTATTGGGTCTTATTTTCATGTAAGGTTCTGTACATTGTGCACTGCACAAAAGCGTCGGCCAAAGAAGTAAAATAGGACAAAAACCTAGTCTATGCTCTCTGGTCACAAGCAGTGTGCCCTGGTGTGGGGCTACATCTCCCTGAGTAACAGACATCTTTTTTTGTTTTTTTCCTTTTTGTTTGTACAAAGCACTTCATGAACTAGAAAGACCTTCCTTATTTTGTTCTCTAGTTGTTTGATGGGAGTTAATTGTGTTTCAGAAATGGGAGTGTGAGATCCCTACAGGAAGAGACTGTTTCATATATATCACCAACAGCATCTAGACGAGTGTGTGGTTTCCCCTAGCATGGGCCATGGAACACTTCTATAATATAAAAATAGAGGGTGGGTAAAAACAAATTCATGCAAAACTTTTTAAAAAGAGGAGAATCTGCACAGTGAATACAGTCTGTCAGCATTACAAAGTGACATTAGAAAAGTAGCATGCGTACTATTTAACGATGCATACTTGGGCTGACATGTGCCCGCTTACATTGGGGGAGGAGGCATTCAGTCCACTGCGGGTGTCCTGCTGAGGCTTCTGCACGGAAAACCCCTCCTTGAGGTCCATTGTGAAGTCTCAGCACACTTAGGCCCACAGGGGAAAGATGTTTCACTGGCTAACCAGAGAATTCCACAAGGGTTTATGTTATTTTCAAGAGGGAGATTTCGGCCCTGGAACAATATGACTCGATATTTTTCTTTACCTGAAGATAGTGCCTGTAAGATTTCCTACATCATTCTCACTCCTTACAATGATCGAGAGTTCTTTCATTGCACCTTTTCTAGGCCTTAAACTCCTCCCAGATTTCCCTCAAAATCACCCTATCCCAGGTAACTTAACCTCTCTGGGCCTCAGTTTCATCATCAAAAAATTGGAAAAGATACCAGAATTGCTGTAAAGATAAATGAAATAAAGCTGCATGAAAGCACTAAGTGGTTGGCTCACAGTAATTGCTTAGAAAATAGAGATGGTATCATTGTCATTAACAATCTATACCAAAGATGAAGTGGGATCACGTTTTGCACTTGAGGTGTTCCTATGATTAGAGTTCATGTATGTTCTAGCTTTGTTGCATGCGCCCTTAGCTGCTACTCACACTCAGAGCATCGTAGACACAGGAGGCTTAATTAAGGGTCCCAGTTTGAGGGCCTGTGGTACACCCTGCTTCCTGGAGGCAAGAGGGCAGTCAGAGATCCTAGACACAGGCAGCTTTGTCTTGTTTGGAGACCAGTGCACAGCCTCATTCTGGTCATTTTTATAATTCCTCTGTCTTGGGCCTCAGTGAGAATGCCCCCAGGGAAGCAAAGGCCGGCACTGGCCTTTGGAGAGAGCTGCATTCCCTTTGTAGGCCTTTGAACTTGCCTGGGGCATTGCTCTGGCCTGTAGATCTTATCTGAAATGTTTTCTTCAAGAGGCCCATTCCCTCACCCTCAGCAGTGGTGTGACATGGGCCACTCTCTCATCTGGTTCCCAGCAGCTGGAAATGTGCATATTTGCCTCCCAGCCAGCACACACACAGACTGGGCCTGCCCCCACATGTTCTTGGAGAACTGGCACTCAGACCCCTTTTCTTGATGCTTTGTTAACATACACTTCAAATGAGTGGGAAGGGCTTGATCTTAATCAAATGTCTCATTAATGTTTGCCCTTGGCCCAACTCCAATTCCTGAGTGCTGTATATGCGAGCATTTGCATAACTTGCACAAATACTCACATATATGACCATACCACCCACCATCATATCATGGAGGTCCTAAGCATATGACGAGCCTATTTTTTCAGCAGAGATGGTTTAAATAAATGAGTAGAATAAATACTTCCTTTCCCAGCAGTACATGTTCAAGGTCACTCAACAAGAAGGAGATGGGATAAAAGTTCCTGAGCAGAAAATTAAGTCCAATGCAAACCTTATTCTCTACTTGTCTTTTTTTTTTTTTTTTTTTTAACTCTCTAGCATCAGTGCAATTGATGAGTGTTTGAGTGAGAAGTATCTGGATATTTAGACCTAGACTCCCACATAAAGTTCTTCCAGCTCAAGAAGTAGGGTGGTTGTAACCATAAGAATCTCATGGAGATGTGGTTTGAGGTTAGAGCCTGAAGCTGTGTTTTTCCACAGTAAGTTTTCAGGACCACCTGCATCCAAATCACTGGGAGTTGGTCAAAATGCAGATTCCTGGGCCTCACTCTAGACCTCACAAATCAGAAGGTGCAGAACCTAGAAATTTTCCTTTTATGACACTTCTCAGGAGACTTCAAATGACACACAAGCTTGAGAAACATTGATCCAAAGGTTCAACTAAAGAACACAACACAGAATCACCTTCAAAATTAAAAAAATGCAGAGATATTGATTTAATACATTTAAGGGTGGATCCCAGACATCTGTATTTGGATGAAGTTCCACAGTGACTCTAATTAAGAAGAACAGAAATGGGTCCCAATGTTTTCCAAATTTTGGTTGAGATTCTGGGAATTAATAGGACTGGGGTTGGGATCTTTTCAAAATGTGGATTCCTGGACCTCATATCTAGAGGTGTCAATCCAACAGGTTTAGGGTGGGGCTGGGAATCCATACTTTGACAGCCTGTTCCCATGTCACTTTGTGGCTGGGTCTTGAAGTCAGGGACCCGCTGAAGGCACTTGTAAACGCTCCCACCTTCTCCCTCAGGCTTCCTCATGAGGCTTCCTGAATGCCCAGGAACTTTGATGCCACTTTGCCCTTCTCACTCTTGGCAACCTTGGCACATTCAGCACTGGGGACAGGCCCGCATGTCAAGGTATGCACATGCTCTACAGAGTCTCCTCCAGGGACTTTTCTGAAGCATCTTCTGCCCTTTCTTTCATTTGAGTTTCATTTCTCTGGAATGCTGATGACAGGTGCTAAAGTAATATCTAGATCACAGCTTCTGAATTTACACAAAAATCCCTTGAAGCCCAAACAAGATTTTCTGTAATTTGAAGCCCAAAGACTTTTGTTGTTATTATTGCATTAAAATAGTACCATAAAGTCAGGTGTGGGGTGGGGAAGAGGGAGACCATCTCTCTGATGGCTCTGTTGCTTTTGATTATTTAATATTTACCAGGTACCAGCAACAGACATGCGTTCATCAAAAACAATTTATCATCCCGTCAAGCCCATCCTCAGACACTTAAGCAAATCTAGATAGTTTTTCCTCTACATAACAGTTTTATTTTCTAAATGATTGTAAGTTTTTATCAAAGTAATATATGCACATACTTCTAAAAGTCAAATGGTACTATAAGGTTTATAACAAAAAGAACAAGCCGTCCTGGTAAATTTTTCTTATAGAATCTCTTGTCAATATTTTTTCTATTCTCTTATTCTTGAACTCCTTTGTGTCAGCTCTCCTGGATGATCATCAAGTTCTATATCTTTTCTCTTCTATTATTGTTCTCTTTACTTTATCCTTATCTGATGGATCGCTTTCTATCATCCAACCCTCTATTGATATTTTTACTTAGCTATTGTATTTTCTAATTTTCAAAATGTCTTTCTTATTTATCTTTGGTGTATTTTGGTATTGCTTAATGGATGCAATATATTCTATTAGTTCTCTGAAGTTTGTGATTTCTGAAGATTTTTTCCCCCCTCTAAATTGCTTTTGTTTTTTCAAAGGTCTTAAGAAGGACTCAATCTTGTGATTTGGAGGGAGATCAGTGGCATGCATTCTGGGTTTTAGGTGAGAGGAAGCTCAAAACCCTATTTCAGTTCATCTCTGGACCCCATACTCCTTCCTGTGTCTATGTTTTTTAGGTCAGGGCCTCTTTGGTTCTGATACTTGAGACCTGTGCTGTCCAGTACCATCACCCCCTGTCACATGTGGCCATTGAGCACTTGAAATGTGACTGGTCAGAACTGTGATGTGCTGTGGGTGTAAAAATATATACTGAATTTCGAAGACATTATGAAAAAAAAGTAAAATATCTCATTATAAATTTTTAAAACATTGATTGCATGTTGAAATGATAATATATTGGGTTAAGTAAAACACATTATTAAAATGAACTTTACTTCTCTGAATGTGGCTACTGAAAAATTTGAAATCACAGCCATGACTTGCATTGTATTCCTATTTGATAGTACAACTGTAGGGATTGAATCCATGGCCACATTTCTCCTGTATCGACCCCACATGTACTATGGGAGTCATTCTCTCTAGTTCCCGATCCTTTCTGGGCTCAGCGTGACAAATGTCTTGTTTCTCCTGATGTCTTCTGCAGATTCATGGTTTCAACGTCCTCTGCTCTGTTTGGTTAATTATCACCCCTCCCCATCCACCCCCAGCATTAGCTTTATACCTTAAAAAAGTTAATTGATATATCCCCTCTCCCCTTCTTCTAGCATTTATAAGTTTAAAATTTTCCTTTACTGCCATTTAGGTAAGGTTTTGGAAGGGAATGAAGATAAATGCATGCAGTCAATCTACCATTTGTAAGTTTTAATGGCCCCTTGAATCAGAATAAATTGTCAACTTTAGGGCCCATGATAACTTCCCCTTTATGTCTAAGGTCTCTGTGCTAGTAGGCTTGAGCTCCAAAACAAAATGCCATAGACTATATGGTTTAAACAGGAATTCATTTTGCGTAGTTCTGAAGTCTGGAAGCCCAAAATCAAGGTGCTGACTGATTTGGTTCCCTGGCGAATATTATCTTCCTGGCTTACAGGCAGTGTTTTCTCACTACATCTGCTCATGGCACAGAGAGAAAAAGCAGTTCTCTGATATCTCATTTTAGAAAGGCTCTAGTCCCATTATGAGGTCCTACCCTCATGACCTCATCTAAACCTAATTGTTTCCCAAAGGCCCTGTCTTCAAATACCATCACGTTGGGGTTAGGGGTTTCATCATAGAATTTTGGAGAGATGAGGGGAGCCACAATTTTGTTCATACCACTTTCCATTCGGCTCATGATCTTTTTTTAAGCAAGAAATTGTCCTCCACACAGACATCATTTGCTCTCCCCACCCTCACTCGCATACTTGCTACCAGTGTATTTACCTCAAAGTTTCTTTTATTTTTTTCATAGCAAAGCCTAAGTTCATCACCTTTACTTTCATCACCTTTATATTGTTTAAAGGCTTTTTTCCCTCCAGAAATGGATAAGATAATTTTAAAATTTATTTGAAAAAGCAAAGAGCCAAGAATAGGTTAAATAATCATGAAAGAAATACTTGACTTCAAGACTACTAATCAGATTAGTGTGATATTGATGAAAGGCTAGTGTATGTCAGTGGGGCAGAATAGAGTATTCAGAGATAACTCATAAGTATATTACTAAATGACTTTTGATAAGAGTTTCAAAATAATTTAATTGGGAGAGAAAAATCTCTTCAATAAATGGTACAGAACAATGAAATATTCATATACATGTATATATACACATTTATGTACATGTATATACTATATCCATGATGAAACTGAACCCCTATTTTATATACAAAAGTCATTTAGAAATTAATATAATATCTAAATGTAATATTTAAAATGATAAACCACTAGAAGAAAACCTGGAGGACTATCTTCTTGATTTTAGGCTAGGCAACAATTTATTAGAAACTATTTATTGGAAAGGATACAGAAAGCACAAATCATAAAAAAAAATTAATTTAGATTTCATCAAAATTAAAAATTTCTGCTTGTAGAAAAATAGCATCGAAGAAGATAACCAAGCCACGCATTGGGGGAAAAAAATATTCACAACACACATATCTGACAAAGGACTTGTATGAAGAATATGTAAAGAACTCCTGTAACTCAATAATAAGAATACGAACAACCTAATTTAAAAATGAACAGAAGACATAAACAGGCACTTTAACAAAAGAAGATGTACAAATAGCCTATAATCACATGAAAATATGTTCAATATTATTAATCAACAAGGGAATGCAAAATAAAACCATAATAAGAAATTATTACACATCCACTAGATTGGCTGAAATGAGAATGATTTACAACAGCAACTATTGGAGAGAAGGTGGAGCAACTGGACCTCTCACACATTGCTGGTGGGAATGTGTAATGGTATAAAAAACCGACTAGTGTCTTATATACCTACTCCATGTCCAACAATTCCACTCAGGTGTCTGTTCAAGAGATATGGAAATACGCATTTACAAAAATGCCTTGTAGGAGAAAGTGTATAGCAGTTCTATTCATAATAGTCACAACTAGGAAACAAAACACCTAGGTAGCTAACAGTAAACAAATGGTGATATACCCACACAATGGAACACTCTAAATGCATGAATTATGGATACACACATCAGAATGAGCGAATCTCAAAAGTAGTATGTTGAGTGAAAAAAGCCTTACAAGAAAAAAAATACTGCATGATTTTTACGTTAAAATCTAGAATAGGCAAATTTAACCTATTATAATAGAAATCAGGTCAAGGGTTGCTTCGTGGGTTGGAGGGACTGACTAGGAAGGAGTATGAGGAAACATGGAGTATGGGTGTGATGGAAAGGTGCTCTATCTTGATAAGCATTTTTCAAAACTGCTCGAATGATACACCTGAGATCTAGACATTTACTGTATGTAAATTTTGCTTTAAAAAGGAAAATAATTAAAACAACATACTACATAAAATTTATTTATTGGGTTTTATTTTAACAGATGAACCTTAAGAAGTTACTCACCTAAATTTGCCTACTTCCTTAATTTATACATCTTTCTGACTGGTGTAAGTTGAAATGTTTATTTTTTATGAAATTTATTTCTCCAAATATGTGCTTTTATAGATAATATTCTTGACCTAATTGATCTGGTGACCTGGAACTAAAAACAGGAAGAAAAATTTCTTACAATGTTCCAGAAGATACTTGGAATGTTTAAAGATGAGTTGTACATTTCTACCTATGCTCTACTTTATGGCCAAAATGTTACTTCCAAAATTTTTATTCCATTGGATTAGCTGACAAGTACACTTTGCTTGATCTTTAAAGAAGCATTTTTGTTTATGTATTTGTACTACCCAAGAGGCTTTAAGTTGTATGTAATAAAAAAAAATAATTCAACTTGAAATGACTTGTTCTTTAAAAATTTTTTAATCTCATGTTAAAGAAGGTAGAATAGTTCTAGACCACATTAGCAGCTCTATGATTTCCTCCAGGTCTTGGGTTACTTCAATCTTTCTTTTTTGCCATTTTCAGCACATCACTTTTGTCCTCAGATATTAAATTTTCATATTCATGGTTGTAACTCATGATTGCCAGAGGACTGCTGCTTGTCTAGGTATCACATCAAGAAATGAAAATCTCCTAGAGATTTCTTCTTATGTGTCTTTTTCTTTTCTTTTTTTTCTTTTTTAAAGCAAGGGGATCTTTTCAGAAGCTACTCAACAGACTTCATTTGGTCATCTCACTGGCCTAATATGCAAAAAGAAATGGGATTACCATTACTGAGTTAGACCCATGAGGTCCGTTCCCTGAGGTTGGTACTTGGACCATTCTCCTTGACGTCATGGGCATATTGGAGGGTTTATACCCGGCCATAATCCGTGTCTGTTAGGAGGCTGGAAATTGCAGTCTTGATGAATGCCGGGTCAGCAATTAATAGTCTGCCAAAGTATCATTCATGTTTGCTGTTTTTTCCGTACACTTAAATTTGAGGATAGAGATTATTTTCCCCACTTCCCTACAAATATGGTGAATAGTGAAAGGGTGTGCTCTCTGTAGGCCCTTCATAGTATTGCTTGATGATCAATATCCCAATCTTTTTCCAGAAAAGATTTAATTCTGCTCAGAAGGCCCACAACATGCTTCATGATCTCAAAATGTTCTAATTGATGGGACAAGTTTAAGAAAACAACTGAAAAATACATAAAATTATGTATTTTAAGACACATGAGGAGATTATTATTATACATCAACTTGAGTAGCCTGTTTGGGGGGAATTTTCCTAGGTTTCCTGATTGTTCTGCTTATCATGGTCCTCAATATGATCATTCAAAAATGGGAGAGAGTCAGGAGAAGTCTGTTTTATTTTTTTTAAGAGCTCTCATCTAAGATTAATGTTCTTGCTTAAAATACTTGTGGAGTGGATTTGATACCTACTTCTCCTGGCCTTCATTAATGCTATTACCTGTCATCTAGAATGGACTGACTCAAAGGACCCATTCATAATGGTTTCACCATATATGGAGCCAGATATTATTTGAATGGGGGTTGTTTCTTCTTTGGAGTCAGAGGGAGCTGGCAGCTTTCAGAGATGCCTAGAATATCTGGGGCCCAGTTTACAAAGTGTGTTATGACAGCAGATGGAGGCACATGGAAAAGGGGATTCTAGAGTGGTTCAGTATCAGCACCTCTTGCAAGGGGGTGGAGGGTCTTGTTAGTTGACCTAAGAGATTCCATTCTAATGTGCTGAAGATGGATTTTAGGCCTGGCCTTTGCTGAGGCTCAGAAAGATTCATTGCAAATTTCTATTTACTTGTCTGGCTTTCGTGGGATAGCCAGTGTTTTCCCTTGTCTTAGGTTATCTTTGGCTGAAGGGCAATAAAAATAGTCAATGATGTCTTGGAAGTTTAAGTCTCTACTATATAGATCTTTTAAAAAATATTTGGTTATCCAGCAAGATATTTCTTGTGTTTCTACATCTAAAATTTCTCTGTGGTTTGGCAGTACCAAAGCTTTTCATGGCTGCCAGTTATATCTTAATTGGATCACCTTGTGGAAACTTCAGAGAGGTTTCCTAGAATTTGTTTCCAATTTCTGACGCAGATCCAGATTTTATTATCTAAGGTGAGACAGACATGACACTATCCTCATTTTCTTTCTTTCTAAAAGGACTTGCTGCATTTTTCAAAATACCTCCCAGAGAGTGCTCACTGACGGGGAACATTCTCCTTTCTTGGAAAAATGTTCTTGCTAGCTCTGTTACCCCACAAATGAGGGTGATTTTTAAAAATCTGATTAAGGAAAAAGGTAACAGAAATTGCAAAGAAGGAGGAGAAAAACTCCACTTGGTACTTAATCCCTGAACCCGTTGTATTATTATTATTTTAAATCATGCTTATCTGAGTCTACCTTGTATTATGTGTTACAATGTGCTTGCCTTTTTATTTATTTATTTATTTTTTAACAAAATTATGAGCACCTTGAGGGCAGTGACAACATCTCATTCCTCTTTCACCCTTTCAATATCAGCCAGAGTGTTTGATATGTAATAGGTGCCTGCAACATATTTATGGAATGAAAATGCTTGAAATATAACTATGGAAAACACACAAGTAGGTATTAACATGAATGCTTTTTCCATAATATTTAAGGCATTGGAAAAATTGTTTTAATGAAAAAAAAAATGAGGCACAGACTTACTTATAATAGGATTCAAATATGTTATAAATGAACACAGATATGTGGGCACAGAAAAAAGACTGGAAGCAAATATGACAAAATAGTAAAATAGTAATTTTAGGGTGGTGAGAGTAATAGTTAATTTTAATTTTTTTTATTATTTCACTCATATTCAAATTATGCACAATAACCATTTTATGAGAAAGAAACTAAACTTTAAAGTTTTTGTGCAGTTTTTTTTTAAAGACCATTTTCCTCAAATATTTTAAATCAAGGCATTGCAATATTTATTAAAAATTATGGCTACCATTTTTATTTAGTTTATGTGCCAGGCTCTATGTGGAGTGCTTCACCTTATTATCTCTTGTAGTCGTTACTTAATGACCTTACTCCATGTGTTTTATTGTCTCCATTTTACAGATGAAGAAAATGATGCACAGAGTCTAAGCGGTAGCCATGTAGGAGGAGAGGAGATAGGGACTGGGCCCAGCAGATGCTAAAGCTCGGGTCATAGCCACTTACCCTACTCACTTCCAGTTGGACTCCACAGTGGAGATTCTCCAGCACGGACCTTTAGAACCTATTAGTTTCATGCTATTCTCTTTGCCTGTGGTTCACATATGAAAACGTGTCTCAGTTGTATCATTTTTCTGAAGTATTTAGTCTTTGTAATTTATGAATATCTAAAGACTTAACAAACACTGGTAACAAACAACAGTAATAGTAAAATTTATCATATGTGTAGGTAAAAAAAAAACAAATGGGGAAGATGCCCCAAACTTTTGATGATAATCAATTAGGGACATTTACTTTCTAGGTAATATGGTTTTGTAATGTTTTAATTTTGTATACTGAACATATGTTATTTCTAGTCCAAAAAGACAATGCAAATATGATAAAAGGTGGAATTAATTCAAATTCATAGCTTAAAGCAGGGTCAGCAAACTTTTTCTGTAAAGGGCCAGATTGTAAATAGCTTTGGCTTTGAAAGCCACATGGTCTCTGTCACACTACTCAACTTTGCTAGTATAGCACAAAAGCAACCGTAGCTATTTCATAAAGGAATGGGTAAGGCTCGTTCCAATAAAACTCTATTTACAAAAACAGACAATGTGCCATATTTAGTCCATAGCCATAGTTGCCCAACCATTGTGTATTCGTCTCCTATCAACGGTGTAACAAATTACCACAAATTCGTGGCCTATAACAACACAAATTTATTCTCTCACAGTGCAGGAGGACAGAAATGACCATCGCAGGGCCAAAATCGAGGTATTAGCAGGGCTGCACTTACCCTGTAAGCTCCAGGAGAGAATCCATTCCTTGTCTCTTCCAGTTCCAAGACTGCAAGTTTGGCTTGTGGCCATGTCACTCCAATCTCTGTTTCCGCCATCACGTTGCCTTTTCCTGCTCTGTAATCAAATCTCTTTTGCCTTCTCCTTATAAGAACTTTGTGATTGAGTGCCTACCTGGATCATTAGAGATAATCTCCCCACCTCAAGGTCCTTAATCGCAGGGATCCCCAAACCCCTGACCGTAGACTAATACTGGTTCACGGTCTGCTAGGAACCAGAATCGGTCATACAGCAGGAAGTGAGCGGCAGGCAAATGAAAGAAGCTTCATCTGTATTTGCACCTGCTCTTGGTGCTAGCATCACCGCCTCAGCTTTACCTCAGGTCATCAGGCATCAGATTCTCATAGGAGCACTGGTCCTTGGTACCAAAAGGGTTGGGGACTGCTGCATACTCACATCTGCAAAGTCCTTTTTGCCATATAAGTACATTTACAGATTTCAGGCATTAATTATGATGTGGACATCTCAGGGGACCATTATTCATCCTACCACACCTTGGTTTAAAGCAACAAAAGGGATGGGGAACTCTGTGGAAAGAGCACTGATTTAGGAACACGCTCACCTGAGCTGGGGCCCCAGCTCTAGCAGTAACTGTATGTGGAGTCTTAGAGGGTCATTTTATCCATTGGACTATTAGCTTTTCTCATTTATGATGTAAGGGAATTAGCCTTTATGATCCCCAAAACATCTTTTTTTTTTTAGCTTTGTCAGCTTTAAATTTTATGATTTTGATAAAGCGTATCTTTTTTTTAACATTTGCCTTCTGTCACAGTGACCTTTATCGTAAGTAATATAAATCTATTCTAAGCAGCTTTGTGCTAGGTTGTGTCAGGGAAATTCATTTATAAACAAAAATGAAGGATTCCCAACTTAGCATAAACATGGAGAAATGATAGTCAGCCCTCTCATTAGGAATAAAAAATTTTACATTCCTCTCTGTACAGAAAAGCCTTTGAGGAGTCCACAAAAGTTCTTTCAGAACTTGCAGATAAAGAATAATAAACCAGGATGATAAAAGAAGGAGAACAGAGTTATTACATGGAGCTAGGTCAAAAGAATATATATATACTTGAAACTAATATAATAAAACTAAGATAAAAGAATATATAGAAAGGTATGTACTTAGGCCTTGTGAAATTCTTAAAGATGGGCTGTAATCCTGTTTATGAGTTTCCTAGTGGCAGAAGCAAAGAAAGTTGATCATATAAGAATAAAATAATATAATTATAAAAATTGCTAGACATTCCCAAACATGAGTGATATTTTCATGAGTGTCCCTAAACAGGACATTTACATTATTCTAACAATATCAGTTTATTTTTTCATGAATTCAACAGAGATTCTTTGACTGCCTACTACCTCTCTGGCACTGTACTTGTCAATAAGGAGATAGTCGTGAAGCAGATAGAAACACTTCAGTTCTCTTGGAACTTATGGTCTGGCAGGGAATACAAATATTGACAAGTGCAACGGGTAATAAGAACTGGGAAGAACAGGGAGGCATAGAAGCCTATAATAAGGAGGCTTTATCTACAAGCTAGTTAGGGAAGGCCTCTCTGAAAAATGGCATCCAAGGTGTCTGTGGGATACCAGTAATGAGTCAGGCAAAGAGCAGGGGAGGAAGTCTCTAGGCAAGGAGAAGAGAATGGCCTGTTTGAAGACCTGGAGGCAATTGACTGACATATAATTTTCCAGTATTGTCCTGTATTGCTGAAGTGAAGAGAGAACAGAGCATAGGCTAGTGTCAGAGTGTGGAGAACCACACTAAGGATTTGAACTTTATCCCATTCAGTGGAGAGTGTATTATTTAGCGTAACATTAGCTACTATAACAAATAACACTCAAGGTTTCAGTGGCTCAGCGCATACTGTAGTTTATTTCTGACTCTCATATTAGTCTGATGTGATGTTTCTGGTGGATGGGCAGCTTTGCTTCAGGTATGATTCTATTGTGTCTCCTTCATCCCCAGGGTCTCTTTCTGCTGATAGTGGAGGCAAAAGAGAAAGTGGAGAGAGCACAGGTGCGTCTTAATCACCTCAGACTCTAAATAGTCACAGAGTTCCAGGGGGTTGGAAAGATAGTCCCTGACTGGGTAGCCACTTCATAGCAACATACTGACTCTGGAAAGGGTGGAGGCGTGGACTTTGGAGGCCCTGGACTTCGGAGGCCAGTTAGCTGTTTCTGCCACGGGAAGCCCCTGGAGAGTTGTAAGCAGGATTGTGGTATGATCAAATTTGAATTTTAAAAGGCCGTTCTGACTGCAGAATGAAGAATGGATGGAGTGGACAAGACTGCATACAGAGAGACCAGTTATATTGTGCACTATAAACAATAGCAACCGTCACAGAAGAGTTCTTTAGGGCATCTCTCAGTGACAGCGAAGGACATGACGCCAATGTGCATGTTAGTGAAAATTATTATATCAGGAAATATTAATTAGAAATCTGTTCAACTGTGACAACCCAGGGATTCATTTGCCTTTCAAAACCAGAAGTCTGAAGATAGGCAACCCATTGGCTGGTGTCAAGAGTATCAAAGTGGTACCAAGGGCTGGCTTCTTTTTGTCTACTGCTTCACTGTTTTTAGCTTGTAGGTTTTATTCTCATGGTCTTAAGATTGTTGCTGCACCATTAAGCAGAAACAAGAAGGGTAGATCGACCAGAATAAAACCATTTTCTCCTGACATTTTATTCAGAAAGGGAAGAGAAGCTCAACTCAGGGACCTCCCCATGGAACTCATGGATCACATGGCATCCAGACCTTCAGAGAGTCTGGGAAGCTGTGAATTCGAGAATCGTGTGCTTATGTGCTTATGTGTATGTGCACATGTGTGTGTGTGTGTGTGTGTGTGTGTGTGTGTGTGTAGAAGAGCGTTTTACTGAGAATCTTAGGGGATGTACTGGGGATGGGAGATGAGATTGGAAAAGTATAGACTTTTACAGAACTAACCTCACAGCAGGATGTAGGGTTCGCTGTTGAAGACAATTGCACCATCACGGTCAGTGATATCACAGTTGTTTTTGTTCAGCTTCTCCAGATACCCAGAGATGGTTCATAAGCGACCATCAATTCCTTCTCAAAGCACAGTCATGACACTAATGTGGGGGACATGCTTAAATGTCAGGGATAGACATTTGAGCCGTGTGATATAGATGGCACCAGCTCACTGTCACCCAAGTTCCAGGCTGAGCAGTGACACTGGGGAATCAAGTAGTGGTTTGTCCCAGCTTCCCAGAGGACAACATGGGAGATGGGGGTGAAGATTAATCTGACTCAGGGTCACTCCCTCCCAAACCATCCCCTCTGCTGAGAGAGGAGGGAGCAGAGAAAGGAGAGGGACAGTGGTGGGGCAGTCACTCTCTGAAAGAACTCTCCTCTTTACAAAACCATCCAGGTTACTGCCTATTCACCAAGTGCTCCAGCTAGACCTGTGGCAAGTAGCACCTCCACCTGTAATATGTGCATTGCCGTGACTTTTAAAAATCTTCCTTTGGAGTGGTCCTTCTTGGAAGGAATTTCAAGAGTTGTTACGTAAATAAGGTTATTTGGGAAAATGGACCCCTGAGCCCCTGAAATGATATTAGACAGGCAAATATCAGACTCATTTTTTTGACAGCCCTGTGCTAGCAAAGATTCCCTTTCACCAGCTGCCATATCTGTCCTTGAGACGGCATTTATACTCCATGTCTCTTCATAAAGCTCTCTGTTTCACTGGCTTCCACCTATGTCTCATGTTGCCAGGCTTCAGGTAACTGACTACACTTGTATTCTGTCTGCCTTGTCTGAAAAAAAGAATTGTTATTTTTCATGCAGCTGGTCATGTAGCTCACCTATATTTGAGGAAAATTAAAAGTAATTTGACTTTAGTCTTATTTACTCCTTACTTGTTTTTGTCTCAGTTCCCTGAATGGCATCTTAATTTGAAATACAGGCATTCTTTCCATGTTTATCTTTAGTTTTATCCATAAATTTTCTTCAATTTCTGAAATAAAGGGTTCTTAAGATCTATTGATTGAGCATCTAAAGGTGAGCTTGGGACTCTCTTCTTTCAAAATGAGTGGTTGACCATGTTTCTCTGAGGGACTTGAGTTCCAGATGTCCTCAATGTCAGTGGTCTCCAACTTTTTGGCACTAGGGACCGGTGTTCCTATGAGACTCTAATGCCTGATGATCTGAAGTGGAGCTGAGGCAGTGATGCTAGTGCTGGGGAGTGGGTGCAAATACAGATGAAACTTCATTTGCTCACCTGCCGTTCACCTTCTGCTGTGCGGCCTAATTCTTAACAGGCCACAGACCAGTACCAGACTGTGGCCCCAGGGTTGGGGGGCCTTTGCTTAATGTCATTAGGCTGCCATCCTGTTGCTGATGCTGACCGACATTCAGTGAAACCTGGAGAGTTCTGCCCTGTACATCACAATTCCATTTAGGCTAAATGTGTAAATCCCCTTTAGGTTGCCAACACATGGCTAGGAGGTGTTTATCAAGACTTAAGCATCCTTTTTTTTTTTTTTTTTTCATTCCAGGATATAGAAACCCAAAGAAATAAAAGAATGCAACCTGAATGGAAAAGCTGGAAATTATCTTCTTTCATGATAAGCTATTTCTCCTGCATGAACCTAAAAGAAATTATCCCTGCTGCACAATTTGAAAATGAACACAGCAGCAAGAGGTCACCAGGAAAGGGAAATTAGCTTGAGGCTGTAAGAGGCAGATGGTGGTTACATGCTCTATCGACGGAGGATATGATGAGATGTCTCTGGCACTTCAGCTGACAGAAGTACTAGTTCTGGCTTCTAAAAAGGTCCCATTTCAGTCATCAGACATTTATGTGTGCCTCCTAATAGAAGCATAAAACACCACCTATGCTGTATTCTTGCCAAAAATTGAAACTTGAAATCTGATCCAATCTAAAATCTAGATCTAACTATAAATTTATAGGAGAAAGACTGCGGGATAATAAAAAACATATCTAGTGTTTGTCCCCAATTCCTGTCATGGAGCTTCAAAATCTCTTGCAATTAATTTAGTGATAGGAGTGTTTTTATTATGCCAGTGAGGTGACTCATAGTGGACCTCTAGATAGCTTTAGGATGGAGACTGGTCACTAGAATAACCAACTATGTGATTAGACAGTTGGAACTTTGGGCAAACCCAACGACTGGGAAGATAAAGGGAGCTGGAGGTTGAGTTCTATCACATGGCCAATGATTTAATCAGTCATGGTTACTTGTTACTTAATGAAACCCCAATAAAAACACTGGATGCTGGGGCTCAGAAGAGATCTTTGGTTGGTGAAATATTGATGTACTGTGAGAGTGACAAGCTCTGACTCCATGCAGAGAGGATGTGGACTGTACGCTCCCTGTCCAGCACTCTCCCTGCCCCTGCCTGATGTATCTCATCTATTTGGCTGTTCCTGAGCTGTGTGTTCTGTAATAAAACTATAATTGTGAATACAGAATTTATCGTAAGAACACAGAGTTCTGTGAGTCATTCTACTGAATTATCAAACCTGAGGGGGTCATGAGAACTCATGAATTTATAGCTAGTTGGCCAGAAGTGTGCATGGCCTCCTGAGAGTTGGAGATGGTGTATGAATTGAGGGCAGTCTTATGAAGGCCTTTGCCCTTAACTTGTGTCTGCACTAACTCTGGGTAGTTAGTGTCTGAACTGAACTGAATTGCAGTACACCCACTCGAGGTGAAACTGAAAAGTTAGAGGAACATGACAAACAACCACAGAGATGTGATGACAAACTAGTGGTGTGGAAACCTCCATAGAACTAGTGACCCAGTTTTTTCAACAAATGAATTCCCTGAGGGGTAGGGAAAAGGAAAGATGGGAAGGGAAGTTGTAGGTTGGAAGAGACATAGGAGACATAACAACTAATAGAAAAGTAGAGAATTTCCATTCTGATTGAAACAAATAAACTGTAAAAAAAAAAATGAGACAATCAGGGTTGTCTAACTAGATTTTTAATGATATTAAGAACTTACTGTTGTATTACTTATATAATACATTATATTGTTATATTAATATAGTAAAATATATTAATATATTATATTTTTATTTTATTATTATATTATTTCAGGTAGAATAATAGTATTATGGTTCTGTTTACAAGAAAAAACCTTATTGTTTAGAGATACATGCTGAAATATTTATGAATGAAAAGGTACAATGACCAGAATGTGTTTCAAAGTAATCCAGGAATAAAGTGGGTAGGAACGTGGATGAAGCAAGATTAGCCGTGAGCTGGTAACCATTGAAGTTGGGCATTTATTACACTATTTTCTTGATTTTGGAATATGTTTGAAGTTTTCAGAAAAATAAAAGGACAAAACAACCACAAATGAAATCAATAGACTTAACATTGTATGATTCCATTTATGTAGAGTCCGAAAACAGATTAAATTAATTTATTGTTTTAGAAGTCAAGTTAATGATTACCTTTCAGGGGTGAAAGTGGACACAAGAGCAAGTTCTGTATGAAGAATGCTGGTCATGCTTTAGATCTTACGCTGAGTGCTGCTTACACGGTGCATTCACTTTAAAAAGTTTATTAAACTCTATTTAATTTATGTTCTTTAATGTATGAATGCTATACTTCAATAAAAAAATTTAAATAGCTCTATTTTTATAGATCTTGCTAAAAATTCACATCTAAAGAGTCTGAAAGAAAAATTGGGAAGATGTGTTGATAATTTAATTTTATAATTTTATGTAAGCAAATATATTGAAATACAAGCAAGAATATGAATCCTAGACTCTCATGATTACATTTACTGAGAACAAACTATAAGCTTCTCATTGTGCTAGGGCTGAAAACTGAGTCAGTGGCCATCAAACAGAAGGGAGCTTTACAAGTCATCTTAACCAACTGTTTGTCCAAAATCTTGCCCAAAAGTCACATAGCCTTTACATGAATATCCCTAGTGATGGGACACTCATTACTTATCCAATCAGTCTGTATCATTATGGGGTATCTCTAATAGCTGAAAATTTTCTGCCTTATGCTGTTTTTGATGTTTCTTCTTCCTCAAGGTGGTCCTTCAAATATTGGAAGGCAGACATTAAGTGTCAGAATCTTTTTTACTGGCCATGAGTTCCTAGTCTCTCCAGCTGTTTTTCACGGTTTCAGATTCTTTCTACCACCTAGCAATTCTCTCCTGCACTTTAACGAGTCCTTGTCTGTTACCGAACATGACACACCAGTAGAAGAGGCAATGATTCTGAATCATTCTAATCCCACCATCAAAGCGGATCATCTGTGCCATTTTACCTGTTGTGTTCTATTAATGCAGCCCAACAAGGTATCAGCTCTTTGGCAACCACAGGGCACTACCAAGTCATTCTGAGCTCACAGTGAACCCAAATTTCCACTTACAGAAGCCAAGTCTCTTCCTTTTGATAATTATGCAACCCAATTTTTGAAATGCTGCCCTTGATTTTATATGTGTGTGTATATATATATATATGTGTGTATATATATGTATGTATGTATGTATGTACATGTATGTATATATATATATATTCCCCTAATAATTGTAAAATTCTGTTTAGAAGTGATTTCTAAAAAGTTGCCATATTCAATGATTAAGAAACTCAAAATTAAAAAAAATAATAAATTAATATCTCACTGATTTTAATGCCAAAATTAACCTTACAATGAATCAAATCACCAAGTTTAAAAGGACCTAAGTTAAAAAGACCTAAGGCAAAGTTGAATAGAAGATAGACACAGAACACGGTGATTTGTATGAACCACACAAAATCTTCCATGAGTAATTTCTTCAGAGGACTGCTTCCTTTAGAGTTTTGTTTTCCAAGTGCCCCATGGTGCTAAGAGATGTTGATAGGTGTGCTCCAAAAAATAGTTCTGTGTTAAGACAAATTTCAAGAACACCGCATACCGTAGACCAGGGTTCGACAAACTTTTCCTGTCAGGGGCCATATAAAAGTAATTGTCTTAGGCTTGAGACTCTGTTGCACTATTCAACTCTGCCCTGATAGCCAAGGACAATATGTAAACACATGGCTTTGGTTGTGTTCCAATAAAAGTAGGCACTGAGCTGTATTTGGCCTGGGAGTCATAGATTGGACGCCTGCTGCAGCTTCTCCCAGAGCTCCCCTTTCACATTAGCATATTGAACCACACTTGAAGGCTTTGAGAAGCCCTGCAGAAATGGAATCTATCAGCCATGTTTCACCCAGGGTTTCCTAATCTTTTGGCCTGTGGAGCACTTTCTTCGTCCGTACCTATTAAGCTCCATGGAATAGAGTTATATGAATTATCCATTTAGGAAACAATGATTTAGCACAAAAGTTTTCCTTAAAGGATCTCTTCTGAAAGAATTAAGAAAAAGGAAATACAGTGCTGGTTTTTTTTGTTGTTGTTGTTTGTTTGTTTGTTTGTTTTTAGCTTTTATGAATAACTAAAAATTGAAATGCACTTAACTGGAAGAGATTTAGGTATGAATTAACTTTTTCAAAAGAATGTCATTTTTTATTATGCATAGTTGTACAGTAAGCAATGCATCTTTACCTGAATAATTTGGAAATGATTTACTAAATTTACAAAATAGTTTGAAATTTCTAGCTTTTGCTCTGTTTTAGAAAAAAGAACACTTGCACTAAAAATAGGAATCAATACCTGAATGCTAAGGGAATTGAATAATCTTTTTTATCTCCATCTTGTTAGTTAGTCCACTGGTTCAGCTTGAGATAATTTTGGACTCTGATATTCTGTGTGTCTTCTGCAATTTTAATAGATGTGTGATTTATGTTTTCATTCATGTCATTATATAAAAAAGAGACAATGCCCAGGCCTGTGTTTCATGACGTATCACTAATGAATATTAAATGAATTAATTGATTCAGTCATACATGAACCCACATACCTCTATCCTCATTCATTCTCTTGTGCGCATTCTATCATGATTTTGTCAAATGTTTTCACGATATCTGCATTTTCTACATCAATCACATTTCCCTGAGCTACTAACAACCATAACAAAAAAGGAAATGAGGTTAATCTGAAATGGCTTGTTCTCAGTGATCCTATCACAGCTTATAGCAATCACCCTAGTCTTTAAATAATCTATTCATGTAACTTGCCTGAGATTAAAATCATATGCTTTCCAGAATCTGACTTTTCCTTCCTTCTGGACATTGAAATAACATTTGCCCATTTCTTGTCTGTTAACCCTTCTCCTGGTCTCCATTATCCTCCAGGGTCACTCTCTGGCAGGTGAGTTGGTTCTACCATTACTCTCAGGTATGATTTGTCCAGATCAGGAGATTAGAATTCATTTCAGAACACTCATTGTTTTCTTGAACTGTATCTTTATTGGGGTCTAAATCCCACTTAACAGTATTCATTTTACCCTTTTTAGCCTAAATAGCAATATCTTTGAAAGAATATGCAAGCTTCATACTTGCTTTTTTGCCACTCATAAACATTACAGTATAGGTTTTGATGGCAGGTCTCTCCCTTCCTTATGTGTTATTTCCAAGTGAAGCTGGTATGATCCACTCCATAGTTTGGAATTGCAAAAAATGGTCATGGCTATTTTTAAAAGTCAAATGAATATTAAATTGGTGGAGCATCTAGCATCTCTGAAATACTTGCCTAACCACTACTCCTACCCACTGTGTCAATTGTTCAAGATTCCAAGGGTCTTACACAGTTCAAGGGTGTAGACAACATTGGAGAATCTGACTTAGCCAGTAGTGCCACTTGTTCCTGTACTAGTTTGTTGCCCTTGTGCATTACTGTGATGGTACTTCTGCTAGCCTAGTGCCTCCGTGTTGGACAATAGTACTTTCTGAAGTATTGTACTCCGTTCTCGGTCTTCTAAGGCTAGAGCCTGTGGATTAACACTCAAAAGCCATGCAGTCAAAAGCAGTCTGGCTAAGTAAGATGGGCTGTTTGGGCTTAGTCACATTTTGGGCAAGAAAGAGTCCTCCCTTCTAGATCATACTGACCCTGGTGTGACCCCAGGTCTCCAGCCACACCTCCCTCCCTCATGGTGAATTCTCTTTTTAGGCCCTTCAAGCTTTTCCTGACAGCAGACATCAGACAAAATATACTGAATCCAGAAAGGTAGGAGCTGAGTTCTTCCTTGGTCTCTAATACAAGTCTACCAATCTTTGAGTTCTGCAAAACACAGGAGAGAAAGTAGCTTCTTCCAGGCCACAAAAGCCCCAACACACTCCCTTTTGGGACAAAGGGGGCTTAGGCTCCTGATATTTGTATGACCATGTGGTCTTGCTTTAAGTGGGCTTCCTGTTTCTACCTAAAAGACAACCTTTGAATTGTAGCTTACCCAGCACTTGCTATGTGACAATGATTAAAGATAGACATTTAAATTGCCTCCTGTGCTTTTCACAAGTTTAGCTCATTTGAGAGTCTGGCCTTCTTCCTTCTCTTCTTATAGGTCTCTGATAGTTTTATTACAACAGTTTTCAAACTACTTAATGGAGCTCTGTTATGGAAACTAGTAGGCACAAAAGGAGAGGGACTATATTTGGGTAGGCTGGCTGTGATAACAAAGATACCCAAACCTGTAATGGCAACAATATGGAAGTTTGTTTCTCACTAACATGATCATTGTGGGCTAGTTGAGAAGTCAGTGGTGTAGCCCCCCTCCACTTGACCATTCTGGGCCCACACTGATGGAGACTCAATCATCTGTACCGTGTGACATGTCACGAATGTATATTACACTTTGCTCCTTTTTTTTTTTAAATTATAACTTTTTATTTTGAAATCACTTAAAACTCACAAGAAGTTACAAAAATAGTACAGAGTTCCTGCACTTCTTCCAATGATATCTTACATTGTCAAAACCAGGAAGTTGACACTGATACAATACCATTTATTCAGATACAAACTTTTTGGCTTTCACCAGATTGTACATACATTTTTAAAAGTCTGCCTTACTTTTAACCTAAAAAAGACTTTTATTACCTATCTATCTATAATCATCATCATCTATCTATATTTTGGTGGTGGTGGTGGTGGTGGTGGTGGTGTGTGTGTGTGGTACTGTACTAGATCCTGGGAGTAGACTTCCATGGCTCTCTGGATAGCTGAATGGCCTCCATCACTGTTAAACATTCTTTCATCTAAATGACAGATAAGCATATGATCTTCTTTTAATTTCTCTCTCTTTACATCTTCATACAGATGAATTTTAGTAGTACTCAATTCTTGATTCATATATCCAGAGAAGATAATTTTTTCAATATCCAGTCACTACTTGATTTAAAGACAATTGTATCGGATGCAGAGTATACACTTTTTATCCCCTCCCACCAAAAGCCTGATGCCAATTAAATTGAAAATTAATAAGTTTGTGTTCTTCAAAATTTATGTTCAGTTTATTCTTCTCCTTTTTCTTATTCAATGGCCCAAACATCCTTAGGATAGGCTTGGCTCCTTTCTAAGCCTCTGGTGGATAATGGCAGCATTTTATTGGGTTTTAGTTTTCATTTTCAGCATAATACAACTATCTGGAGAAAATACTTCCATCTGTATTTGCAGTTCTATGGCACCTCCCTGCCACTGAAAACACTATTCTAAAACTACACAGGAGAGTTTAAACAATTGTGAAATTCCTAAAACTGCCCACTCCATTGCCAAGAAGTCTTCTTCTGGTTGGTGTCCAAACTGGTAACCTCAGCTACCTTTCTGGAACTTTGTTTTCAACATGGCACTCTCTCATTCTTCTTAATAAATGGTTTGAACATCTAAAGTAGCCACAATGACTCCTGGCATTTGTCAGAGGCGGAAATCCGCATGGCAGACTGAGAGAGTCATAAAATCTTTGTTTTAGTTTGGACTCGTTTAAAAACTGGAATGAAATTAAAAATGTTTTTTTCTTATGTGGTCACAGAGGTTTCCTCTTAAGAGGTGGGAATTCTACCAGGATTTGATGTATAGGGAAAATGGCTATTGCAGTTTTGTTTTTATGCCTTGTTTTGCTTATCCATGGAAGTATGAATCTTCTGGCCTTCTTCTGAGTACTCTCAAGTCCCTTCATTATAGTCGAAGCCCCATATCTGACCTTTATTTTTACTGGTAAGTTTTAAATGACTTTACACATGGTCTCCAAACATGCTTTCAGAACATGCCTTCCTTTGCATGCAAACATCCATTCCCACATTCTTATGTTTGTGAATTTTCTTTGTCTTTCAGAAACATTGGTGTTTGTCCAAACCTTTCAGACCAAAAGGGTATAACTTTTGGTTTGTGGTCTCATCTGTCCATGTCTCTTGTTACAATAATACACAGAGCTCAGAAAGGTCTACAGAAAAAGGAAGAAAATTTCTCTCGTCCCTGCTCTCCAAGTGGGCCTATTTCAGACAAACTCAAAAGTAAGAGAATGGAAGGTGTCTGGGTTTAGTGATACCCTGGTTGCTGGACAATAATAATTGCTTGATAAAAGATTTGGCACTATTTATAAAACCATGGTTTAAAGCAGAAAACGTGTTAGCAGACACAGCTTCAGGCATTGAATGAAATCTGACCTTGAAGAGTAATGAGAGGAGATTCTTGTAATAAAATAAATCCAGTTCTTTGCATATACCCAATATACCCAAAGCCAGTTAAGAGTTATGATTAAGGTTACTTCATCCACCAAACACTTCCTGAATGTCTCACTCTCAGCCTAGGCTCTGTCTTTGGGTCCAGACACAGTCCTGGTGATCAGCCCTCAAGAAATTCTCATTCCAGGGGCGATACGCAAAACAGTCACTTTTACAGGCATGCTGCTAAGGGTCATGAACAGAGATACAAAAGCAGGTGGGGATACAGAGAAGGCCTGAAGAGGATGGTAAAGCCTGCACCTGTTCAACAGCTGTTGATTCATTTTCAAGAATAAACAGCGTTATTCACAGTGGCCAAGACATGGAAGCAACCAAAGTGTCCTACAATAGATGATTGGATAAAAAAGCTGTGGTACATATATACAATGGAATATCACTCAGCCATAAAGAAGAGATCAAATAGTGTCATTTGTGACAACATGAATGGACCTCAAGATAATCATGCTAAGCAAAATAAGCCAGACAGAAAAAGTTGAAAATCACATGATATCATTTATATGTGGGATATAAACCTAAAAGCAACAAATGAACAGGACAGACAAACAAAAACTCATGGACATGGACAATAGACTAGTGGTTACCAGAGGGTAGTGGGGAGGGGGAAGGGAGGAGGTAGACAGGAAAAGGAGTCAAATATATGGTGACAGAAAGAAATTTAACTATTGGAGGTGAACACACAATGCATACACACACACACACACACACACATACGCACACACACACATACTTTACTGTTAAAATGTACAGCTGAAACATTGGATTTAGTTAATCAATGTCACCATAAAAAATATATTAAAAAATTACAGGTATGGCCTCACCTTCCAGTTTATCTTGGATTCTTTTTTTTTTTTTTATTGTGGTGATATCGGTTAATGAAATCCAGTAAGTTTCAGGCATACAATTCAACAGTAAGGCATTGTGTGTGCACCGCCCATAAATTTCTTTCATCACCACATATTTTATCCTGGATTCTAAGTTAGATCCATTCCTATTATCCTTGGGGATGTAATTGTCTATAATATATTTATTATCTTGATGCTATGGTCATTATAGCATAAATTGCTTACTGTGGCATTATTGATTTAAATTCAGAGAAGAAGGAAATATTGAGTGAAAATAAGTGAAATTCCAAGTATTCTATTAATTGTTCAGATCTGTTTTACAGAACATTAAAATTCTTGAAAAAAAATTGCAACATTCCTGGGATTAAACTTAAAAATTGAATATAACATGAGAATTATATTGTGCTAAGAAGTCCATTAAGGAGACAAGTTTGATGCTTTCCTTTCAGGGTTCATTCTAGATAAAATGGGAGAGGACATTTTTCTTTGTTTTCCCTTCTCCTTTATGTAGGGTGAATAAAGTTTACCCTCTTTGTCTCAGACAGTCCCAGTTTAAGCTTATTGTCCTGGGCTCTTATGGTTATTATTCGTCCAAGATCTTTCATTGTTTACTGAGGAAATATTATTAATGATTGCATTAAAATAAGCTGTGGTAGATTTGGTAGGCCTTTACTTCATAGTTTCAGCTCTGTCAGGGCCTCATCTAGCAGTGTGTGGAACATGTAACAACATAGCATGTAGTCATGTCTGAAAAATGAAAACCAATTTCTCTTTTCCCAGTCCTTTCCAGACCCAGAATAGGCCACACCTTCGTTTCTGGGAAAGCATGCTGGGTTTCCATTGATAATGCAAAGTGTGCTCAGAAACAGAGTCTAACTCCTTCTGGTTTCAGGTGGAGGGGGAGAAGAATTTGCTTCTGCTGTCCTTATCGGCCTCTTGGTACCATTCAGTTGTGTCATGGCCTATGCCACAGCTGCCAGGTGCACAAAACCACTGGGCTTCTAGTCTTAGAGGTCTGTGGAAAATGTGTGACGCCATTAGTTGTAAATGAAATATATAAAGAAAATAAAGGCTGAGTTGTCCTGATGAATCTGAATGTTGTTGCCACATTTATTGTCATTTATCATACAGTATAAATCTACAACTATTTACTTAATTTTTTCTTTGCTAACATTTAAAAAAAATTTACAATCAATCCTTTCAGCATCAGTGTACTAAAAAATGTGCATGTTTAATGAAAAATTAAGTACCGAATTTCCATTTCTCAAGAGAGTTGATGATAAATATGCAACTTCACAAAATGTTTGTCAGCATTTGCTCTCTACCATGGGGACCATTGTGATCACACTGACCACATGAAAACAAGAAATAAACCTGCTGAGAAAATATTAGCATCTATGTCAGTAGTTGTTTGAAGATGAGAGTACCTAAAAACAACATTTCACC
This sequence comes from Eonycteris spelaea, assembly GCA_003508835.1. Lineage (NCBI taxonomy): Eukaryota > Metazoa > Chordata > Mammalia > Chiroptera > Pteropodidae > Eonycteris > Eonycteris spelaea. The sequence goes on from PUFA01000245.1 coordinate 1,181,029, forward strand.
TATGTAGCTACAGACACTGTGCTGACTTATCACTGTGTGAAGCATGACTTTTCTTTTAGATCAAATTACTTTTGCTCATTTTTGATACTTAATTCTCTTGTGAATGTATGAACAATGAAGTAATGAGTGTTGATGCATTGGCTTCATTAGCACAACTTTGCAATTAGTTAAATGATATCAGTTTTATGTCAGGGTCATTAGATGCTTTAAAAAGAAAATCATATCCCATTAATTCTTCTTATATATACCCAAGAAATGTTGACAAATACTTGTGTATAAATGTTCACATCATCTTTATTCATAATAGACTCAAATGCAAACACCAAATATTCATCAATAGGAGAAAGCATATATGGTATATTCATATAATCAAATATTACTCAACAATTAATAAACTTGAGTACATGCAATAAAGGAAATGAATGTACAAATTTACCATGTTAAGCTAAAGAAACTAGCCATTTAAGAGCATACATTGTATGATTATATTTAGATGAAGTTTAAGGATACACTAAACTAATCTATGCTGATAGAAGTTCAACTAATGTTTGCCTTGTGGAGTGTGTGTGTGTGTGTGTGTGTGTGTGTGTGTGTGTGTTTGCGCGCGCGGGTACCTGCGTGCATGAGTGTAGAGGGAATTCTCTGGGATAATGGAAATGTTCTGTATTTTTTTCTGAGTGGTGGTCACATAAGTGAATACATGTAAGGGCATGTAAAATTAATTAAGACACGTATTTTACTATATATACATTATAAATCAATAAGAAAAATAAAAGAAAGAGAACAACTAATGATTACTTTTGATAAAATTTATGGAATGAAAATAAAACCAAGTTTAATCTGTCGAAGATAAAACACTCAACATTAGTAAAAATGCTATTGTAAATTCTGTTTAAAATTTCCACAATGAAGATAAGAGTATTATTTTTGCAATAATAATACAAATTCAAATTTTGAAAGAATATAGCATTGTGGTCAAAACAAATTCTTACTAAATGAAGGTGCCTATGGAAAAGAAAAGAACTGGGCTTGGTTGTGGTACAGACTCAAGCAAACTGTGATAGTCTACAATCCACAAGAAAATAATTAGTTTTTAAATTTTGCAATTAAAAATACATATACCATTAAACTGAATTACAAAAGTGTTTTATAAAGTTGATATTGAATTTTAAAAAATGAGCATGCCAGTATGAACATTCTCCCCTTGCTGCCCACTATTCACTAGATTTTAGAAATGATTGAACCTTTGCAGAACTATTCTGTGAATAAAATTAAGTGTCTTACAATGATAGTAGACATTTTTGTAAAAGATTCTTCTAAATTTTGGTTGCATTTCATTCAAAATCAGTTTTTGAAATCTTTAATCAAAGTATTTAGACATGGGAGCTCTTTTAGCTATTATATTGAAATTATATGTATTACAAATTATCAATATTGAAAATGAAGCTGAGAACAAGAAGATTCAATAACATACCTACAAAACAAGGAACTGAATAAATCAGACAGCGAGGGCTCAAATGTACAGATTTAATTTTGAAATTATTTTGTTGCATTTCAAAAATCTTGAGTTGTGGGAAGAATCTTTTGAAGGAATTTTTATTTTTAATTACATAAAATTTTATCCTGGACCCTAGTGAAATGACATTTTGAAATCCTATATTTTGCTGCACTTATAATTTACTAGTTTGACAAGTTTGGCCTGGTAAAAAGTATTTTAAGTAGAGGTTAAAAAGACAGAAATTATACAAGTTTGGGTGGGAATATTTACACATTTCAAGTTGAAAAATTACAATAGAGAATATTTTCTAGTTAACAGAATTTGTATACCTCTGTACTTGTAGAGAAATTTTTCCTCATTTGAAAATATTATGGTCTATTGAGATGACTTCAAGATATCAATACTTTAAAAATTATTAACCTTAAAAAGTAACTGAAGAATATTGCAGGCAATTTTATAAAAAAGATAAAGGAATAATAATGAGACCAGTTTGGGAAAAGCATATTTTTCAGAAGACGAATATTAGTGCCATAACGTTCGAGATAGAGATAGCTAAAAAACTGATCAAAGCATGTGAATATGCACCAAGAATTATTCTACTTACATTATCTTTTAACATTCAGATAATCAAAGCAAAGAAGTTTTCAATTTTGAGATATACTATGCAGGTGTATGTTACTTATATTTTTAGAAAGTTTATTTTTGAAAATAGTCTTTGACCGAACTATTTTATAGATTCATCAGTATAATAAAACCATTTGCTAGTCAATAAAATGTCATTTAAATGACATAATTTTAGTTGTTTTAATGCCCCCATTTCCCTCCAAAAGTGTCACAGGTAGGGTAATATATCGCTTTTCAAAAAATTTACACTTTATTAGTTAGGCTTAGGTTTAGTAACAGAGACCCTCAGCAGCAGTGGCTTAAGCAAAGTTGATTTGTGTTTCCTTTTTCTATAGAAGTCTGGGGTCGACTGTCCAAGACCTGTATGTAAGCCCCGCACCTTCTGTCTTACTCATCCTGTGTATGGAGTCTCCATTGCCATGTCTGCTTGTTCCAGCTTCAGTCACCTCAGGAATTTCAGTCAACAGGAAGGAAGGCAGAGGGAAAAGAAGCACAGGCCACATGCCAGTTGTCTTTTAAGGAAATGAGTATCCTCATTACCTTTCAGCTTACATCACCTTGACCAGAATTTAGTTAGTTACAGGATCATGCTTAGCTACAAGGGATGCTGGGAAATCCAGACTTGGTCATGGCTAGTGATGGACCAAGGTTAAAACAAAGGATCTATTACTCTGAAAGAAGGACAATACTGACCAACAGTTCTGCCACACACTCTTCCTGCAAGTGCATGCCCTACAGGCTGAGGAATTTGGTCAGAGAACACACTTTTCTTGTGTTTTTTAAATATTCCAAAGAAGGGTCCTTCCTTCTCTAGAACTAAGTGTCCCTCATTACATTTCCTTGAATCCCTCCTTCCATTTGAAGATGCATGTAAATTTTGAAATTATTCTACAACATTTCTATATTTGCTGTAAAATACATATTATGTTAAAGTTAGCATAGAAAAAGTGGATGCTTGAGGAGGATGCATCTATTTTGTCTGTGCCTATGTATAGCTCTGATTTGAGGATAAGGTGTTTCTCTCCCCTTGGATGGCTCAGCTATCCGAAGGGCATTTGCATTTTAACAGAGCTCCTCAAATTCTAAAGAAACACATTTCTTCTGGTGAGATTCAGGTGACTGGGAAGACATCATGGACATGGGGTTCCCCAGCCCTCTATTTATACCTCTCAGATAGATACTCCTTGGCCATGAATTTTGTCTGAGTTTGGGAATGGTCTGGGGTTTTGATAGACAGGAATTTACTTCTTTAATTCATTGTTGAGAAAAAAATGCAGAAGCAAACCGAAGTTCTAAGGGAGAAGGCCTGGAAACCACGTGTTCTCTATGTGTTGTTTGTGTCAATATTTAGAATTCCATTGTCAATTATTTGGAACTTCAATATATGAGCCATATGCCCTTTGCATCTATCCACTAATTATTATCACACTTAGCCACAGTAGGCACAGCCTTGCTGGTAAGGAACTTGTATGAGAATTATAAGACACCATGGAAATGTTAGCCACTTACAAGAGGCCAGTGCCAAATCTTTAATGAAGAACTTAGTTTCCATTAGAACCTAATAGATATGATGTAGAGATATCTATTAGGAATTCTGAAATGGGTGGGAAATATTTATCTATTCAAAGAATCTTGATCGTGTGCCTTAATGTATAATTAATTATAATAAATTAAGTAATAATTTAATAAATAAGTAATTAATGGTAATAAATGCTATAATGAAAAAATACAGCACACTGAAAGACTGAATAATAAAGGTAACTAACCCACTCTTTCAGTCAGACAAGGCTTTCCCAAGGCAAGCCAGAAGTTGGGGAACAGTTTTGTCATCTAAGGCAGATTACCTGGGCAAATGCCTTTATGGCTGAAAAGACCTTGAGTTTTTAAAGACGGTACACAGACCACCTTAAAGAATATTGAAGGAGTTAAGCAGAGAAATGATGCAGTTAGATTTGTCTTGTCAAAAGACTCTGAAGGTTGGTGACATTGGCCTGGTTAGGAGGTTGTGTGGCCCCAGATGGAATGGAGGCTGGAAGTAGAGATGAAGAAAGATGAGTGGAGATATAAGGATGTAGGGTGTAAAACTGACAAGAGTATTAAATGGATTTGATGTGGAGGTGCTGTGAAGGAGAAGCTGAGAGAAGATAACTTTCATTTTTACAGGAAAAAAAGGATGAACGGTGGTACCAAATACTGCAATGGGGAACACAGAGGAAGAGGAAGAAAGACTTGAAGGGAAAATTACTAGTCACAGAACTTAAGAGGTCAGCGAACCCAGCCCTTCCGTTATAGTTGTGGATACTCAGACCCCAAAAACAAAGAATGACTCTGTCTGGGGCCCTTTTCCTTGAAATATGGTCCAGGAACTAGTGGCACAGGCATTGATTTGGGAGCTCATTAGAAACATAGAACCTCAGGCACACCCAGACCTACTGAATCAGAACCTGCTTTTTAACAAGATCCTCAAGTGATTTGTATAAATAAAGTTTGAGAAACACTGTTTTAAGGAACTTAATAAGTTGCAGGGCTGGGTTAACACTAAGTTAAATGTGATTTGGAATAACTTTTCTTGCTTGTATTAAATGCTTCCCCCTTCTCTATCTATGGGTTAGGAGTGATGCCCAAGTTAAGAATCTAGGTTGAAGACTGCCATAATTTAGGAACAGTTTATTCAATGGACAAAGAGCTAATGTTTCACCTATAATATTAAGGAAGGAAGGAAAGGAAGGAAGAAGGAAAGAAAAGGAAGGAAGGAAGGGAGGTAGAGAGAAAAGCAGAGAGGGAGGGAGAGCAAGCAAGACCTTCAAAGGCCGTGTATGCAATGGATTATTCACGTTTGTGAATATGGCATGAAAAAAGCTGGCCATGTTGATTTGGCATTACATATTGTGGACACATGTTTCAATATATTCTTTAAAAAGGAATCAAAACTTGCAAATTCCTTTTTTTTTTCACGAGTTTCTTTTTAAGAAAGGGATATTGGTAATGATTATGGATTTCTAAATGTTGCTTAAATAACTAGTGCTATAAAAACATCTCAGCCAGACATTTGTTTTTGTTATTTATTAAGCCCCACTGGGCAGGAATTCCAGCTAACACTGTGCCGTGCGCCAACGTTTCCAGCAGACTGTTGGTGCTCAAGTATCAAACCTCAGCACAGGTGTAGAGCTGAGAAATTGTGCATAACACTGTATGCTATCTAGTGTTGTACAACAAATCACCCTGTAATATAATGGCTTAACACAACAAATGTTTCTTGTCTCATGGTTTCTGTGGGTCAGAAATTGGGTTTGACTTAGCTAAGCGCCTCTGGTTTAAATCTCTTATGAGGTTGCTGTCAAGCTGTTGGGCGGTCCTGAGGTCTTTTCAGAAAGCTCAACTTGTGGAGCCATCTGCTCCTAAGCTCATTCATGTGGTCATTGGCAGATTTCAGTCCCTTGTCATGTGGGCCCTCCATGGGGCTGATGCCTTCTAACATAGAAGCTGGCTTCCCGTAAGGGGAGCAATCCAAGAGAAAGAGAAAGAGGGAGCCTTTTTATGACCTAATCCCAGAGTGGTCACATGATCTCTTCCGTTATATTCAAATTTTTGGAAATAGTCTAGCCCACATTCAAAGAGAGGGGACTACATCAGGCTGTGGGTACACTGAGGTGGGGGTTCTGAAGTCTGTCTTAGAGACTGCCTACCATGTGGTGCTATTTTCTTTATTTATGCTCTTGTCAGAGTGACAGGATACTTAAAAGGCTATTTTCCCATGAATCTTTTTCTGACCAGCCCAGGGTGTCAGATTTTATCCTGAATGTTCAGAATAGAGACCTGGCTTACTGTTTTTTTATGGGATGAGTAGTACAGTACTGGAAAGCTCATTGAAGAGATCTGAAAGGGCTGGGGGCAAGAGAACACAGGCAAGAGGAAAGGGATGACTGAGTATCCTGGGCTGACAGGCCTCTGCCACTCTGCTGGGCACCTTCACATTCCAGGACCTGGTGTATAATAGGGATGGTCTTCTCAGCTCTCGTCTCTGCTATCATACTTGGTAATTCTATACTTAGTCAAACCTCTTCCATCCTCACACCATTCCTTGCATTCCAAAGGCCCAGCTCAAACACCGCCAGCTGCTCCTGGCAGGGCTCACTCTTCTCCCTCTGTGCTGCTCTAGCCAGCCCTAAGTGACTGAGAGCTTGCACTGTGTCACGCCTGTGTGGGGCACTCAGGACACCACTGCTGGCAAAAGAGACCTGTCTCCTACCCTTGAGGACCTCATAGTCCCTTTGGAGAAACAGATACTCAGCAAATGACCACACATAGAAAAATATACAGCTGCTCAAAAGAAGCAGACCAATAATCGAGAGATCACACAGGCTTCTGGGACTCACGCTCAACCCTAAGGCCTCCCTACATTGGCGCCTCAGCCCCTGTTGGGTGCGGACCCCAAGAACCTGTCCTGGACACATGCTCCATCATCCCATTAAATATCATGACAAAATAGCAAGTCAAAGATGAAATTATTAAGAATTTCAATATGGCGATTGCAGAATATTCATTTCCAAGTGTGGAGCCTTATATGACTGTACCATTTTAGGGACCTGCTGGATACCATATCTGAAAAAACCAATCCCATAGACACTTTGTGAGTTATACCTCATCATGTCACCCTGTTTTTGTCCCTTAGAGCAATGTTATGTCTTGAAATTATCCCTTTAATCTGTTTTCTCTTTTTGTTGTCTGCTTTTACCACAAGAGTGTAAACTCCATCAGGCTTGTCTTGATTATCTCAATGCCTAGTGCAGGATCTGACATATGTAACCTTTAATAAATATTTGTTGACTGAATAAATGTAAAAGGAAATCTATTGTGTATAGCTTTAAGTAAATAAACTTGCTGTATTTCACAGCTCATGCAAACTGGCAATACAATGAAACCTTCTAGCTAACCACTTCGCGGTCTTCTATTTGGAGTTTCTGTCCAGAAGCTGGATATTCCTGCCCGTTGTATCAGGTCCATCTCAGGTCAGCTCCAGTCCACCTTGGCCTTGAGCTTGTTTCTGAGTCTCTCCAGCCCCTGGAAGAATGTTTTCTCTCTCTGCCGTCTTCTTCTGGCACATATTATCTGCACCAGGCCTTAATGCCAAGAGAAAGGAGCCGAGGCTTAGGGCTGAAAGCTAGTCTCTCTCTTTCTGCCCACAATTCAGAAAGCTCTGGCCCAAGGGCACCCACCTAGTCAATGTGACAACAATCACCTCCCATGTTGCTGAGTGGTTACCACTCACAATCAGGCTAAAGTTTTGTAAGGACACTGAAGTTACAACAGTCTCATGTTCCCAGTGATGCTTATAGGCAGTACCCTGTTAGGTTGAATTCTAAGGAACTTAAACATTTTAGATTTTTAAAAGTATATATTGAATACATGACAAATATGCCATTAATGGAGGGTTGGAAGCTTTTTTACTTATGCAGAATTTTAACTAAAAAATAACGTAGCATTAGAATTATAACAAGGGTGGAGAGAAAAGTGTCTAAACTGTAGCTACAAAAAAAAAATTTCAAATAGCTCATTTTGTAGATGTGATGAAAAGATATAAAAATGGAATAGCAATCGTCTATTTTTAAAAAAGAAAATTTGGATCTTTTTTCCTAATAAAAATAGCAATATTTTTGGCAAATTCCCATATGTGCGTATATGTGTGTGTTTCAGTTTAAAGTATAGTTTTGGTCTTTTGCTGTGACTGCACCATTTGACTAGACATAAAAAGCCAAACTCTTTATTGCATGTATAAACATGATCTTTTCCTACTTTTTAATGGAATAGTATCTGGCTTTTGATCTTCCTGAAGCAGTTTTTTCCCTAAACACATAGGAGTGGACATATGCTGCATGCGTGTTGAAGTTTGGTTTTTTTTTAAAGGAAGCCTTTCAAAGAACCAACATCTGGCCTTGTTGATTTTCTATATTGTTTATTTGCTATTTCTTTGATTTCTGCTTTTACCTGCATTACTTCTGTCCTTCTACTTTAAATTTGCTTTTCTTATTTTAGCTTCTTAAGGTGAGAGCTTAGATCACCAAATAAAAATTTTTCCTCTAAAGAGCTTTCTTTCTTCCTTCCTTCCTAAAACAACAACAACAACAACAACAACAGCAAAAAACTATGGTATTTAGAAATGTGTGAAAAATCTCCAAGTATTTGGAGATTTTTTCCCTAAAAGCCATCTATTTTAATATTGATTTCTAATATAATTTCATTCCAGTAAGAATTCAATCCAGTGAGATTTACTGAGACTTGTTTTCTGGCAGAGCATGAAATATGTACTTTATTCTGCTGCATCACTTTCAGCTTTCAAATTTCACTTTAAATTTCTTTCTCCATGTTAAACTTAGCATGGAAACTAGAGTACATGGTCATAATCTGGATAGGAACAAATAAAGCAGTGCAGGCCCTATCCTTGTTGGAAAGATCTTTTTATTTTGCAATTAACAAAGATTGGCAGGCCTCTTCTAAAATGTTTACTCAAGGACACAGATTTAAAGTATTCTCTTTTGAAATCAAGTGATGAATATAAGAACAATGTGGTCATCTCCTTCTGTGTTTTTCAATAATTTACCTTTGAAAAGCAAGAGAAAGCCAGTGGGTTTCTATATAGTCTGAAGTGTAGGATCTGTCACTGCCACTCAGTATTTAAGTGTCTGTGTCATTTCCCTGTCATGATTTACAGTTTTTGAATTCCCACAGTTTCCCACAGTCTTGAACACGGCAAACACTCAAGAAATTCTATTTAATTGAAAGACGAAAGATAATGAACATTCTCTAGCAGTGACTCAGAAATGGTGGCATTAAGAAAACAAATTTATAAAAATGGACATACCATGTTAGACACTGCACTGATATCTCTCTCTTTTTTTGCATTGACATATCTAATGAAATTGCTATATTAGAGGTTGCCAAATCACTCGATTGTCATAATAAATACCACAGCTTGTGTGAAAATATAGTCTTCATAAAAAATACAATCATATGACCGCTAAAATTGAGTCCAAAAATTTTAACATGATAAGCTCTATTTATAAATTAGGAGTAAAGAGTTGAACAGTGTAACAAATAACAAAAGTCAGATTTGATAAGAAATGGAAGGGAGTGGAGAGGGGTGGTTTCTCTTTTACAGGATGCCCAATATAGTTACATTTGTTGGTGAATTAAAGGAAATGCTTGCAAGATGGTTTTTCCTTATGATTAAATTTAATCTTATATGGACAATGATGTGCCAATTACATTTTTATCTTTGTTTACCAGATTCTAGAAGAATGTATTGATTCAGTAAATTTAATTTCAAATCAATCAGCATTATGTTGCCAAAATAATTTGCAAAAAAGCTTTGAATTGTTCTGTTGTCAACTGGTTTTCTTGGTGTTATGCTATGTCTATTGTATTATCTTATACATAGTAGATGCTCAGTAAATATTCTGTAGATTTAATTGATTTTTCATACAACTGGAGTGAGAAACAAGGGGAAACATTGCTGTTATGAATGTGCATTTTTTATACAATTGACTTAAATTTAGAATCAATAACTAAAGAACTAAACAATATTCTTTGTTTCTTCTATGACAATCTTGTTACTATTCATTGCACACTTCACCAACCCTCATTGTTCCACTCAAACCTCCTCAAGACTTTGTAAATCATCCTTTCAGTGAACTCTTGGGAGACCCTTTTAAGGGTTCCTTCTGTTTCTAAGACCCTGGCTGATAAGGCAGAGCCGTGGGCTTGCTAGATGTGTCAGACAGGGTTCCCTGGAAGGAGAGTTGCAAGCAGGATGTTTATTGAGGAGTCCTCTTATAAAGGAATGATGGGGCAGAGGGAGAAGCTGAACTTGATTCAGTTGGCTAAGGTCTCAGCTGATCCTACCAGATCCTGGAGCTGGGAGGGCTTTTCAGAGTTGTCTGGGACTAAGGCAAGGGCTTTTGCAGTCCCATTGTGGCGGCGGACTGCCCTTGGAGATGAGGTATAACTTTGGATGGAGTAACTCCTTTTTCCCAGAGACCATTCCCAGGGAGCAACTGAGCTGTGTCTTCAGCGCCAGTGACTCCAGCAACTGGGGGAAGGGGTGTCTCTGTTTGGAAGGGTGGTACACCACCGCAGTTTCTGTACCTGATGAGGACAAGGTGAGATAGGAACAAGAAGGGTGAGGGAACTCACAGGAGTGGTTGTAGTGACAAATCCTAGACTCTACGCTCTAAAGAGGATGTGAGTAAGGAACAGGATAAAGATAGATTAATGGAATGTAGGTCTCAGTAGAATAAGAGAGAAATAGGAATCCTGCCACTACCACAGAATCTCTTATAAAGTAAGTGCTGGAAATGGAGACTATGGGGGACATTTGGGGGCTGCTGCTGCTGAATGCATTGGGCCTGGGGGTGGGTAAGTTGATAGGAGGCCAACAGCATTGGGGGAGAGGTGCACGAATGAAAATCATCATCTATAACAACAATAAAATTACTGCAAATTCTGATTATAAAACTATTACAATATTTCAAAAAGATTCAAATGCTTTTTATTGTTCTCACATGGTATTTGAGAAGAGGTCATTTAAAAAGTTTACATAGAAAGATAATGAGTATATTTTATTTAAAATAAGATCACCAATTTAGTCAGACGTTAGGTCTTAAACAAGATTTCTTAGGCTAGAGAAGCTCTTTTCCATCTGCAGGCCAAGGCCTTTTTCTTGTTGTAAGCTGCTACAGCTACCTGGGAACTCTCTCTGAGTTGTAAACCAGTCTGTCCAGACACTCATCTCTGCCCCTTTTCTCTGCCCTTCTCCTTGGGAGGTTCGTATAACCATCTGTGCATAGCTCTCCTGTTCTCAGCTGCCCAGCTCGGGGCCAGCTGTGGCTGCCAGATGTCTGACCTATCTCTGGGAGAGAGCTGGGGATCACCTGTCCTGCTTGGAGGCTTTCAGCTTTTTGTGTTCTTCTCTGAACCTGGTCTTGGCTTCCAGCTACCAGGAAAAAGCCAACTTTGATCATGCTTGGCTTAAGGAAGACCATTAAAAGTTGGCAAATGCTGTACATTTTATTTTGGACAGAGCATTTTAAAGTCTAATGAATTAAATTGAATTCATATAATTTTATTCTATTTTCTTTAGATTTCTGAAAAAATTCCACTTTTGGTAATACTAGATCTAGTGATCTAGATCCTCCCTGGCCCTTGGTGTCTATTTCCGTCATTTTTATTTCTGGGTCCAATTCTCTAATTTTTTTCTCCTATATTAAGGGTTTTTTTTTCTTTTTTTTTCTTTTTTTACCATGCAAAGTAATCACTATTTTGGATAATAAATCATGTTTTCTCCTTCTCTCTTCCTCCTCTTCTTCCTCCTTTCAGTATAATAACCTAATTTTTCTCATTCTCTTTCCTGAATAATCCCAACTTAGAGACCATTCTATCTGTGGCACTTCGTTATTCTTCTGGCTCCATAGTCAAGGTTTCTTTGTCAAATTAGTCTTAGAGTGCCCTTTGGTCTTCCCCAGAAGCTACTGAAGTAGTTTTGCCATTTGCAGTGAGGGACCTATGGCCTTCCCCTGAGTTTTGCAAGAGTGTTTTTAGCCCATTAAATTAGAACATTTAAAAGAATTTTAAGTTTAGTTTGTACATGGCATTTGTGTTGTTCAATCTGATTGTAATGGTTCTCCATGGTTCTAGGAATGTTGGGTGGACAGTCATCCAATCTCATCTTCATCATCATTGTTCTCAATCACAAATATACTGTTTCCTCAGCACGTGGCAGGGGAAAGGAGGCTCTTTCTCCTAATAGCACATACCATGCCCTAAATAATGCTTTGGCAAAATCTTGTCTGAGAATTGCAGAAGTACAGAAGAAGGACTTTTGTCTCTGGAATTCCAGGACTTCTTTCGCAAGTAGAATTTTGAGCATACATATTTTCCTCAATTGTTTTACGGTTAATCATTATTATTCAGTTACTTAACATTTGAAAGCATTTCTCTGATTATCAAGTGAATAAATGTTAATTGCAGAAAAATTAGAAAATGATGAAAAGCATAAAGAAGAAAATAAAATCCACCATAGTTGCATTGATTAGAGAGAACCACTGTTGACCATGGGCTGATGCTTTCCATCTGGTTTTTCTTTTAATATTTCAAAAGTGAGACTGAAAGACATATATAGCTTGTACACTTTTATTTTCTTCACATTACAAACAGTTTCTCATATCTTTAAATGTAAGATAATCTTTAAATGTAAGATAGCCATTTGTGGTTAGCCATAATTTATTTGAACATTTCTCATTTGTTCTGTATACTATTTTGAATGTTTTATTGTCATAAATACTGTTGCCATAAACACTGAACATCCCACTAGAAGTGGAATTATTGGGTCATATTATGGTGTTTTATAATTTGACAGAAGCTTGCAGGAAGATGAAGGCAAAATTTTAAAACCAAATTTATGAAGATTTTTACAACCTTTAAAGAGATTTTATTGTCATTCTGGACATTATGTGAAAAATGTCATTTATTCTTCTTTTCTTATAGCTTGTAATATTATTACAAAGATCTACATATGGAATATTTATCCCCAATATTTTGAGATAATTTTTGAATCAACACAAGAGTGTATCTCAGATGCATTAAATCTTCTAGGGAGCAAATTAGCAAATTAAAACATTTAAGGTAAATTAATTGGTTTTCTAACTGAGAAAAGTAGATTGATATAATATCACTCCATAATAGACTATAATTCATTGATGACTAGTTCTTAAAATATGTATTTTATTTTTCAATATTCGATTCTTAAAATTAAAAAAAAATGCTTCTGTGGACATTTAAACTAGTAAGCATATTTTCATTAAATTGGCTAAAGAAAAGCACATAGGAGTTTCAGTATTCATTTTTATGCATCCATTTTAGTTTGATTGGCAGCACTGCCATTTCAGATTTATATTACTAAACAAAAACACTTGGGTCATACAGTTTAAAATAATCCCTGCAGTTTTGTCTCAGTTAACCGAATACCTAAGGATACACAAGATATAGTGAAATAGAACCTGACAACTGTCACAGGCAGATTAGGTACAAAATTCTACATAGTGGTCAAAATCCACTGAAGAACCCTCATTTTTACATATAAAAAGATTATAAAGCATAAGGCAATGTAAATCTTATATATCAGCTGGAGTTCCAAAAAATAATGTCCTCTAACTGTAAGGCTACAAAGCTGCTGTGTTAATTTTTGAAAGGCTTGTGTTTAAAAAAAAATAATTTACCTTTGTTAAAGTTTGACCATTAGTGTAATAATTAGGCAGCTATTGATAATCAATTTGCTTTCTGGGTGTCTCAGAGGAATTGGACAGTTTTCTTGTTCAGCATTTTGAAGTAAAAACTGCAGATCAGGTAGAGCCTTCTGGGTGACTGTATTCCTTCTATAACTTAGGGAAGGAGGAGAAAAAGACAGTTTCTTTATCTATAAAAAATGAGGACAATAGAACCTACCTCAAAAGGTTGTGACGGTGAGGATACTCTGACTATTCTTTGAAGTATACTTATAAAAGGCATAGCTTGATGCCTGGCACAAAGAAAGTCTAGAATAGGTATTAGTTGTTATAACTATTAATAATCATACTTTTAGAGAATGACTTTGAATTTTTTAATAAAACTGAGATGTGTCTATTAGACAGTTTGACTTACAGGGACGCTTATTAATACCCTGCCTTTAATAGGTGAAAGGATTTCAATTCAAGTTTTTCCTTCAGATGACGTTTTTTGTTTGTTTGTTTTTGTTGTCATTTGTTTGTTTGTTTTTTGTAAATCTGCAGTTTAGCTACTGCAAGTTGTGTGATCCCTTAGACATTTGGGGAAAATTAGATTATTTTCTAGTATTTTGGTGTTCTGGGATTTGAAATGCAAAGGCATATATTTGGAACAGTGTTATTACATTTGGACAACACCCCAACTGTATGTATCTTTGTTGAAAGAAGGGGAAAAAAAGAAATCTTGAAAAGTTTTTTTTTTTCTCAACTGTGCCTTCTTTCTGCCAATCAGTGTTGACACATTTGTATTTATGACCCAGATATCCCCAAAGCAGGTCTCAACAGGACAGAAAAGGAAGTAATCTGAGGGAAGTTGCTTTTTTCTATAGGTCAATACTACCCCTAACTCTAGTAGGCGAGATCTGGACACACATTGTACCACGGAAAGCTGGTTTTCCAGAAACATTTGAAAAAGGAATTTATTCTTACTCTCAAAATAAACCCAAGGACATGTCATACAATTTCCACTTGGTGTGCTGTCTTAGTAGTTAACTGCAAAGAGCAAGGCTAAACCTTTAAGATGTTTTTCTTAGTGAGAATTTTACCTTAGTCCCAGCCATTGTGGTTATTCCTCGTTCATAACAAGTCACCAGTGTTCTGAGTTGCTGTGTTGACTGTGAACCTTGTTTTTGTTCATTCACCAGAGTGGAAAATCATAGGGTTCATGTAATTAGCAGTCTAGAAAAATACCAACAAACAGATGTGTCTTCTGTGGCTAGAAAATTTTGAGCTTAGGAGACCACCCTGAGGAGTAAGTGACATCTCGGGGGACATATGTGCAGAAATGCTTAACTGTGCAGCAGTTCATAGGGACAGAGGAGGTTGTGGCTACATAATTGCTGTTTTTCTTCACCATTTTATTTAGAGCGAGAAGGCTATTTTAATGTGGCTATATGACCAACCAAAGGATGAATCTGCATGGTTTCCATCAAAAGTGGCTAAAAATATGTGCATTTTTGACAAGGTGACAAAGCTATCTCTTATAACTGCCTCCCCTACCCCTACTCAATTTTCATGTCTGTCCTAATTTGGTAAGTTTTGAGGGAATTTGCCGGCCACTTTAGTGGCAAGTAAGATATTAAGTTTGCAAAAACTCTTATGAATATGATTTATTGTCAGAGCCAGCCTGTGCTGGATTGGACTCGTTTGTACCTGCTTATGAGAGTTAACTACATGCATCTTTTTCCAAATCTGTTGGTAGCTTGAAATTGGCCGTGGTGGGAATATTTACACCAGGGAAATCATCTACAGATCATCTCTTTGGAGAGCAGGTTGGCAAACACTTCCTGGTAGTCTGCCTCTATCACTATTCTTTTAAGACCTAATCAGTTGATGTGGGGCTGGTGTTTTAAGACATATACTTCATGAACTCCACAATTCATGAAGATATCTTCTATGACATGCCCTTCCTTGGAAAAGATGAGTTTTATTCTGAAGTGGATATTTGGCTTTCTGCACCATTTCTCTTTCTTACATAATTGTACCCCAATTCCCTATGTCTGTATATTATTTACTCATTCGCAATCAGCCCAGGGCCTTGGGCAGAGCCCAGTCCTGGCTCAGAGATGGAGCATGTTACCTAGGCCAAAGCCCAACAGAACACTGTCTTCTTCTGGCCAGAGTAGTTAGTTCAGGTGTGGACATGTGGTGCATTTGGCACTGATGAAGCATAAAGGCTTTTGTTGTTACTTCTAGAAGAGACACTTGTTCTTGTGCTGGACTTGAACTACAAAGATATAATATCTGGAGTTGCTGCTGCCGTCTTGCTGCCATAAGAACAAGCCACTGAGAAGTAAAGCAGCCCAGCGGAAGTGGAATTGCAGGATGGAAGAACACAACTGGGTGCTGGTGGCACTGTTCTGTCCCTCTTTTGATGTCTTGCCTGAAGTCTGCTCTTCCTATTGACTTTTCAGCTATGTAAGCCAATATATATTTTTTTTACTTAAGTCATTCAGGGTTGGGTTTTCTATTGCCAGAATCCCAACATCTTTCACTGGTATAACTGGGAATTTGTCATGTAATTTCTTTCTGATATTATAAGGAGTATTATATAACCTTGCTGTTAGTTTAAGGAAATCAGTTCTGGGATGACATCATCTATCCACTTTATAAGAGCTAAATGTAAATCTTAGATAGTATTATTTATTACTCTTAATTTGAACACGTGTGAACAAAGGCCTGGATAATGTAAATTATGAATTTATCATTTAATTTGTCGCCTCATTCTTCGGAAACAAGATGTGGTTTCAAGAAAGAACATTTGGACAACCTTACAATTCATCAGTGGTGGACACTCATGACAAGCACTCTTATGATATTTGAACAGATCCCTCTAAGCCAAGGAAGATATATACGCAATTGACCAAACCCATATGTCATTCAGTCTCCTGGGAAAGACACCCTTCTCTGATCTACAGAGGACACTGTGTTTGTAACACAGTGTAATTCTCCATATTCTCATTATTAGGCAAGAAAGACAAGGCTAATCTACTTAGATTTATGCCTTTTCCCAAATCCAGATTTGTGAGCATGCAGTGTTCTCAATAAATGTATTGAATGAATGACCAGTAATGATCTTAACAAGTAAATCACCTGATATAGTGAGGAACCCAGGGTGCCAAAATAATCTATTTATATTATCCAGCTTACTTAGGTGCATTCTGAAATATTATTAAATATTTGTTTCAGCTTTTAAAAAATTAAGAGTCTGTTGGAAAACAAGTTCTTCAACTGAAAACTTTATTTGTATGCTGGTACAAAAGGTTTTTGAATGCACTGGGCACTTTTATTAGCCAACTATTTTGTTGAAGTTGTAATTTTGATATTTCCATTTCTATTGGAAAAAAGATAATGTTCTTAACTGCATTTAATAAATAAATACATTTAGTGTCTCCACTTTCTCCTCCAAGCCTAATCTGGATTCTTTCCTGTGGATGAACACTCACTTCTGACTCAATTGGCTGGTTTAATTGCATAGCAGAAGTAGCTTTAAAGGAGAGCTGGCAGCTTTATCTGGTTAAAATCAGAGTAATCACAATGATCACAGAGCCAATGAGGGCAAGGTAATGAGTTTAAACCTGAATGAGGCAAGTAGTTTTATGCAAAGAGAAATAAGAAAAAACTTTCACTGTATCATAATCAGTCACAGAAAGCAACCCCAAACCTGGTTGTCCAACTGGCAAGTCTATTGGTTTTGTCACAAATAGACAGGGCAAGATAGCGCAACCCACTGTCATCTCCTTTTGATAAGACTCATGAATGACATCTAAATCTGTAGAATGGGCATGTCTTATGTTGCAAGAGTTCACCAGTGAAGCCCAAAGTAATGAAACAGGTTCTTTAAATTTCCTTTAATCACACAAGAGTTTCTTTTGTTAAGACTTTATATTTATGTCTTTATACTTCAAGACCCACAAAGTCCCTGAAGTCCAAAGTACTCAGTGTCCTACAAATGAAGCAGTTATAAAAAGAGCAATATCACTGTCAATTCAATAACAATGTAGGCCTGAGGTTCCCAAACTTTCTTAGTTCACAGCTTCCTTAATTTTCTAGTAATTTTTCCTTGGCACTCTCAGCCAAAAGAAATACCTAACATTCTATTTATGAAGAGAATCCAAACGCCTTAATAATATTTATGTCCTAACAACTTAGTAGCTGTTTGAAAAAAATAAAATACATAAATTGAAAGAAAAAATATTTTAATTCTTTAATAATTACAATTACTACTGGGATGTGTATGCCTATTGGCACTGCATAACTTCTCAGATCTTGGAATCAGATTGGCCACTACCTCCTCATTTCCTCTTCCATATTGGTTTTCATGCAGTACTGTTTTTTTTTTTTTCTCACAAAAACACTGAATACCAGTTTTGCAAAAAGTATGGCATCATCAAGAAGAATGTAGTATAATTTGATGTTGAAACTTGAACTCCCTTAAGCTCCAGCTCATTCAGTGTCTGACAGTTGTCAAGTAGCCAGCATTTACCTCAAAAATTTTACATGTTCTGTAATATTTTTGGGTGTTCATTGGAGTACACCTGGGTACCTTGACATACAGTTTGAGAACCATGGGCATAAGCAATATTAATAAATACTCTTGGTTCATCATTAACAGTGACAATTTTGATCATCTTAAGTAGTTATTTTTAAAAAATGCAGAATGTGTTTCATTGTGATTTTCTTGAAAATCTAAATGTTTGATCGTCTGTGATACTTGTTTTGTAAAGATTTTCAACCTATTGGTAACAAGGGTCAAGATAAGTAGTTGTTGGTCTCCTATAGTTTTGAGAATACCACCTGTATGTAAGCATGAATGTGTCAACTTTTGTCATTAATGTTCATGCTATATATGTGTGTGTATATATATATATATATATATATATATATATATATATATATATATATATATATATATAACTATATAGGAAAGTTTTTGAGTTTAATTGAACTGATAGATAGATCAGATAGAATTTGAATAAAGAAAGGAAGCAGTAAAATGTGAGAATTGACCTTTCAGTGGAAAAATTGGGAATCCTTATTCATCCTTCCAAACTACCTGACTTCCTCACACTAGCAGGAACTACCCTTGAACAATGTGGAAGTTAGGGGTGCTGGCCTCTCAAGCAGTTAAAAATTCTTCTCTAATGTTTGACTCTCCCCAGACTTAAGTACTGGTAGCCTACTGTTCACTGGAAGCCTTATCAATAACATAAACAGTAAATTAACACATAGTTTGCACATTATATATATTATATAATATATTTTCAGAATACAGTAAGCTAGAAAAAAGAAAATGTTATTTAGAAATCATAAAAATGAGAAAATACATTTGCAATATTTATTGAAAAAATTCCATGTATAAGTGGATGCTTGCAGTTCAAACCTGTGTTATTCAAGGTTCATCTGTACTCTGTGTTGACTCTATAATACCATTGATCACACTGTGTTATGATCATTGGCTCACCCACTAGTCTTACTCTAGTAGGAGCTTCTTAGAAACAGAGGTTCTGTCCTTTGTCTTTGTCATCTAAGAACCAA